>JABFTP020000062.1:59020710-60220710 GCA_013387265.2 Cryptolaemus montrouzieri
ATCTTCACAATCATTCTATGCATTCAGTGTGAATATAAATTTGTTGTTGTGTTAAATAAGTTAAGCTTCGATATCCTCAGGTTCATCTGTCGCCTCCTTCTTCTTCTGAAAGCTTTGAATCAGGGGTTTAGCGATGAAGTAGATGATTTCTGCCAGAGAGAATAACGAAAATCCAGTAAACAGTCCGAGAATACCACCGAAGTTAGATATTAAGTCAGAGGTTTCGAACAGTTCTCTTCTTTGCTTGGGCAGAAAATACGATTCCCTGAAGAATATTCTCACTGCAGATACTGTGTAGCTGTAAAAATAATGAGAGTCAAGAAAAATAATTGAAATCACCACCGTGCCTCAAAATTTATTGAAAATATTTAGATAATTTATTTCATAAATCAATCATACGGTATTCTATATCCGTTTTTATCTGCAATAAGCCATATTATATATATATATATATATATATATATATATATATATATATATATATATATATATATATATATATATATATATGCTTGGCGACGAGATTAAAAAATTAATATTTTCACAACAGGTGTTATTCCTAAGAATCTTCACAAAAGTATTTAGATTTTCGGTCTGAAGAAAAATTTATTTGAATTGATACTAAAGATAACAGTCATCAAGTCAATATTCTTCGTAGGTTTCTTTCCGAAAAAATAATGAAGTAGAGTCATAGGTTTTCTCTTCAGTTTATACTGCTCAGAATCTCATTTCATATTTTATTTATTTGTATATATAAATGTAATATAATTATCTAACAATTTTGTCATATTTATATTCAGAACAGTATTCTATTCGATCGTTCATCACTTCACACAAAGGAAACTATTAATGAGTTACATTCAGTGTTACTTGACTAAGGTCCGTACACTGGATTTTTCCGGAAAGAAAGCCTCTGACACTACTCGTTGGTACATTGATGTCATTGTCTGATGATGCTATAGTTTGTATATATTCTGGTAGATTGATATATGTCATCACTTTGTTATTTCCAATCTACCTTTTTTATTATACATCTAGAACCGACATTTGAGCAAGGCATAAAATAACCAAGTTGTTCGCACTTATCTGTCAAAACTTTCAACAGTTTTGATTATTTTTGTTATAAACTCGATTCTTGAGGAACATTTAAAAAAATTGTAGCTCGTACATCTTTTGCACTATAGACACAATTTTTGCTTGGGTGGATAGAAGAAGGATCAAGGAATTTTTTAAGCAATCCCCACATGTCTAATGTTTATTGTGTTGTTCTGTATGATTTTTTCAGTTTAGCCTTTTTCAAACAGCAATAACTCAATTTTTTCATGATGAGTTTGCAAGAACTAACAGAGAATGCTTTGAAATATTTGAATCAAGTAGCTGAACTGGCTACGCTCACCTGACAGGTGCCTAAAATTAATGTACTTGTCACTTCGTTCATTCGAATTTGATATTTCAACAAGAATTGTTGGTAATTTGAAGTGAAAATTGTGAAAAACACTAGATTGATAATAAAACGAGGGTATGTTTAATCTCTTTTTAATTCATGGCGAATGTCAAAAAGTGGTGGATAGAACTTCCAGGCAATTCAATAACCAATTTCCAAATTTGACGCCTATGAGTAAAACAAAATTTCGAAGGATTAGAAGCAATTTTCTGCAATTTGGAGGATCAAAATACATAGAAACTAGAAGAAAACTAATTCTCGAGGACGACGACCATCAAATTAATACGCTATCGTATTTTCGTGCCAATCCACATGCGTCCATTAAGCCAGCATCAATGGATATTGGATTGAGTTATACTTTCATTCAAAGGATCCCTAAGAAACATAACATGCATCTTATATCAGACTACAAAAATTGAAACCAACTGACCTTCACAAGCGGCAAAATTTCTGTGAAAATTTATTAATTCGGCTTCAAGAAGATGAGACAATTCCGCAAAAAATTATATGGTCTGATGAAGCCAAGTTCAATGAAAGTGGAATAACCAACAGCAGAAATTGACATTTTTGGGCCACAGAAAATCCACATTTCATTGAGGTAACTGATTTCCAAAATAAATTCAGCGTGAACGTTTTTGCAATGTTAATGAATGATTTGTTAGCTTATCACATTTATGAGGAAAATCTTGATGGAGGAATATTAGCATTTTTTAGATGGATTACCCCTTAACATTTTGAGGGGTTGCTATTACCAAATGGATGGTGCACCAGCACATAAAACACGAGTTGTAGATCGGCAGCTTACAGAAATGTTCGAGGATAGATGGTGGGGTAATCAAGGACCAAATTTATGGCCTCCGCGTTCTCCGGACCTGACGCTACTTGATTTTTATTTATGGGTCAACATCAAGAGTGAAGTGTATCTTACTTTCACTTTAAATATATATATATATATATATATATATATATATATATATATATATATATATATATATATATATATATATATATATATATATATATATATATATATATACCTATCAATGATCTGTTCTATCCTCTATAACCACTACCTGCCATCTTTCATTGAGAAAAGGTTCAATAGGCCCCAAACTGCACGCATAGAACCTATAAAATTTTCATTTTTCCAGAAGAAAATTAAGCACGATATAATCGAAAGTCTTGCTCAAATCATAGAATAAAACCAAATCAAACTCCAAGGCTTCAATAAAGTCAGACCGGAGATCAGCTACTAGTCCAGTATTCCTTCAGGCCCTAAAACAAATCAGCTATTTGTGAAGAGGCCATTCTTTCAAAGTGAGCCATACATTTCTTCAACACTTTTGATGAAACAAGGGGTAAGAATACAGGCCTATAGTTTGTAGTATCAGTTCTTTCTTTCTTCTTGAACAATAGTACAACACTTCCTCTTTTCACAACATCAGGAAAGACCCCCACCCCTTGAAATACTGATTGATCGGGCTAATAATATATGATATCTGCATATCCTTTTCCAACGTAAGAGTGCATGTTCCCTTCGGAAAATTTAGATTTCAGAACAATAATTATGTATCAAAAAACATATTCTGACGTTTATCTACCAAGATTCTTGGTAATCATTTAACTATGATTACAATAAGATATGTAATTCATTCCATGTAAGGTAACTCCGTAGAATCGCACTCGTACGTTGAAAATTGTGAATTTAGGACTCGCGATGATCTGTTTTTTGAAGCTGAATATCTCCGAATTTAAAGAAAAATTTGAACCATTCTGTTCTCTTCGAATTTATTCAGGAACCAGCATGTGGGACACCCTGTATATATATCTTATTTTAGCGATTTTTAGCTCAATGTGAATTATTGGAAATTCTAATCTCTATATTGATTAGGCGTTATAAGTTAAACTTTAGGATGCTAAACTACTTACTTCTCCAGAGCTTTCAACGTAGTCTCATCATCTTCCTGTACCATTACTTGCTCGTACCAATGCCAGTCATCGTCAGAGATTTCGACATCATAATTTATGTCGACGCAAAGCGGTCGACAATCGCAATCATCCAGTACTGATTCAATGTCTTCATCAGCATCCTGATGCGATAAAAAAACTGAAAAATATTATCTATAAATGACGAATTCACAACATAAATACCGATTGCGGAGTTTTTTGTCAATTTATTATTCAGTAATACGTCAGGTTATATTTTTTATGAAATTTTACGAGAGAAGTCGATTCTTATTTAAGTCATTGGCCTGTTATATTTTGTATGTAATTTTGTTTTTCCAACATCATAAAGGGATAGGAAAAACTCCACATTCTCGTTTCCAAACTTTCTTTACATTACAGAATGAAGTTAATCGTCAAAGCCGTCGATAGTGGATCAAAAAACCCAGTGGATTGTGAAAACTAATACTCAATATCTAGAGAAATTAAACGTTCGGACAGGGATAAATGATATTAGTGTTACAGGACCTACATTCTTCGATGACAATCTCAATGGAGAAAGGTAGTGTTTTACAAATTTTAATTTCATTCTTAGCCGTTTGTTTCCAAATGAGATATACCTTGACTGAAAGAGTCGAGAGAACTTAATTTCAACAAGATGGGGCGCCTACACAGTATGTTCTAAATGTGCGCCGATGCCCGGGTGATCATTTCTTCAGCAAGTGGCTGTCCAGAAAACTGGAAGCTTTTTCAAAAATTAACTTGATTCTACCGAGGTTCTTAAGGAACGTATAACAGACGAAGTTCGGCAGATCTTACCACAAATATTCTGAAATGATCAGAATACTACTACTAGAGAAAAATATAGAGCCCATTTTAAACCCTATGTACGTGAATTTTCATTATGTAGGACGTTGAACATGACACATCAGCCTATGAGAGACACAAGTTCTCCCATTTTATGTGCCAAGAAGAAGGAAATTACAAGTGAAAGACAATTAATTGAGTACAAAAATTCACATGTCTTTTGAGAATACTTAAAAAAAATGCTTCATTCGGTAGGTACGTTGTATAAGGCTCGAAATATTATTGGCTTATCGAGAAGTTCAAAAAAGGAAGTTCGTCAAGTATAAACTTTCAGTGTGTGATGCGGTAAATCAGCATCGATAGTTCATCTGAATTATTCTGTGATCTCTCCATGTTTATAGAAATACTAATATTGCCATAGAGAAGTGTTTTAAGAATGGCGTGATTACAATCTCATAACGTGATTCGGTTGGAAATGATTTTTCAATTTTAGAAAAATACGCCATGATAATAGTCTCACCATATTATACAGGTTGCCCCAAAATGAGGTATCAATCTCTCGGAATTTGATAGATGTTGTCAAAATAATGCCACAACTTCATGTAAGTTTTCCTGAATGCATACCTGCTGAGATATTTACTCCTAAAGTTTAAAGAAGTAAATTGTTTTTCAAAAGAATTTTCTGAAATTCAAGAGATTGTTTATGAAATAGTATTTCATTAAGTGCTGTTTTCGGTTTTTCAATTTGGCCCCATATGCGCTCAGGGTGAACTACCCCTAACACTTTTTACCCTCTACGTTTTTAGGAGATGAGTGTTTTATAAATCTAATAACATTTTTAGAAATTTTAAAGTTCTTCTACTTAAAAAAGCTAGTCTTGTTAGATCTCGAAAAAATGAACCAGTGAAAAGAAAAACGGACTAAAAGAGAAACGGTATTTTCAATAAAAATATTTATAATTAATTAATCATTTATTTCAATCATCTTCACCTTACTACATTGACACTGTTCACATTATGTGTTCAAATTGATAACCATCAACTATTACGAAAGATCTATCTCTCGAAACAAGAGATCTTTTAATTTGAATCTGAACATTGATAGTATTGATGATTTATTTATTTTATGGAAATTCATTCTTAAAGTAAAACGAACTGAGACACTTTTGTCACTTTTCCACAATTCATTCAATATTCACTTGAAAATGACCGTAGGGTAGAAACCGGTCGTGATTATTGAATAAATTGTGGAAAAGTGACAAAAGTGTCTCATTTCGTTTTACTTTAATTTGAACATTATTTTTCATCTCATTAAAATAATAAATTATTCTCTCAAGTAGCATATTCCTATCCCTAATGGGTACAGCATAAACTTGGCCTTTTAGATGGCGGCAGAAATAAAAATCTAAAAGATTTCGGTCTGATAAAGTAGGCCATGCGATAAGTCCACCTCGTCCTATCCATAGATTGGAATAGATGACATTTAGATGATGTCTAGCTGCTTAACTAAAATGTGGTGGGGTACCATCGTGCATAAAGCACATATTCGGCCGACTGGCCAATGGAATAAGCTCCAAACGTTCTGGCAAGTTAAGTAAAGGAAATTCTAAATAACTTACGCCGTTAAAAAACAATTTATGTGTTAAACTTCAGGGGTAAGGATTTCAATAGGAGTGCATTTTAGGAAAAACTTTTATAAGAGAATGTGGCATTATTTTGACGAGATCTATCAAATTCCGAGAGATTGATACCTTATTCTGGAACAGCTTGTATATTTTCGAGAAAAAGAGAAATACTCTACTCAACGCTCCCAGTTTTCCGTATCGTTTGTTCTGAAAAAGAAACACAGGTTTACCTTATAGCTCGTAAACTGTTGGATAAATACATTTTTCGAATGCATTCCTTGATTCTATTTGAAACAGTGCATTAAGATGTGAAAATATTTAAATACTTAACTCGATTAGTACCCGAGATATGGTAATTTGATCAGATCTCGGAAAATCCAAAATTCCAGAATAACTCGAAAACAAAAATGATGATTGAAAATAGTTTTCACCAATAAGGTGTTCTCGAAAAGCGATATCGAGAAAGGGGGTATTTTCTTTCTATCTGTAATGTTTCACGTAGCTGCCTCACAATAGAATTGACTTTGGGGACACCCTCTACATACCTATACATATGCTAGATTGAAAGGTCAACTTTGAGAAAAAAACTGCAGATTCGTTCCACGTGAGACGTCAAAAGGATAATTTAAATGTTAGTATCTATCTAAAAATGCTCAATCAAAACTTAAACTCACATGAAGCGTATTCCACACATTCCACATTAGCAAGGCCGCACACCGGAGTACTGTTATCTCCTGAAAATAGAAATTAAATTAAATTTTTTTCGCAGATAAGTAACGGTTGAAAGAGATCAGTTCCTAGGTTTAGTACATCATACGCTTCAGAAGAGAACCATACAAAGGTAGAATAACTATTGAACCTAATTTAGATGTAGGTTCATGTCTACCCTATATTATATTTATTCTTTCCATTCTTTCACAAAATCGCTTCTGCTTTCACTATACCCAGTGTTTCATCTAGCTGTATACAAGTTGTAGTTCGATAGTTATTATTCCAATACTATATTACCAATAGATATTTTTCGTAGAGCAAAATGTCGTATACGTTACTTCGTCTGAGCTTCGTCATTCCTTTTAATACGAAAATTATTAGTATGGAGTCTTAAATTTAAAACCACTGAGCCCAACCTTATGCTTTTCAATACTGATTACTATAGAAAACTGTTAGAGACTGGTTTTGTTATTAAAAATTGATGAATATAACTAGGTAGAAATCCAGGTCCTCTTAACTTTTAGGCTTGTTTTTTAGTAGTTATCAATTGATAACTTGATTTTAAATCAAATCAAGCTGAAGTGAAGATTGTGTTTTCAGAATTCAAGTCGAAAGCTTGAAAATTCAAGCTTAACGCACGACTGCATTAAAACATTAGTGTTCCTCTTATATTCTCTCTTCTCTCCCTCTTATAATAAGAGCGAAAATGGAGGTTCAAATAATACTGAATAGTTGAAAGGAAAATATTTGAAAGAAACAAGATAAGAATCGAAAAGAATTCATGGAGTTGTTGTAAAACAAAATACAGAAAAAGAACGAAATGTATACCTACAATGAAAAAGAATAAGAATAGGGGAAACTACTTCCTCATTTCATCAGTTTCGCTTTTTTTGAACCAAGATATTTTTTAATGTATTTATATATTTCTACATATTTTAAGTTTTCTTGTATACGAGTTTCGGGGAAAGTCCGGGACTTTTCGGGGAATCACTGATCAACCTGGATTCTGGGGGATTCACTCATTCTCTGCGAGGCTTTTGCTGAATATCGCCCATTGTAGTAATCCGTGATAGATATATTATTATATTTACTTTTCTGGCCACTAGGTGAAGACAGTATATCAATTTTTCTATATATTTTCACATGGAATATTACGCTTTAAGGAATGATACGAAAACTCTCTGAAAGAATCATTTCATTTTAACCTATTCTATATTATATATAAATCTGTCGTAAGTTGTTGAGTATTCTTGCTGAATATAGAAATTCTTTACATTACTGAAATGAGCGCTGGTTGATTTCTTCACTATTTCCTTTAAATTAACCAAATTCCCTCGCGGAGCTTTTCGTATGTACTTATTGCGCTGCGAAACGTAATTCATAGATCGAACGTAATCTGAAATCCCAGTGTGGCACCAATAAAGAACTTCTGTACGACTAGAGATACTTCCTATTTCTATTGAAATCAAACTAACTGTGCGTTGATCAGCACATTCTCTGGCATTTGTCTTCTTGGGAAGACAGACAAAGATTGAGGTAAGCCAGTCTGTGGGTATGACACCAGACTTGTACATTCCGTTGAAGAGTTTCACCAATATATCCATATTTTGTGTCTCTATTATTTTCATTCAGGTCCAGGGCTTCTTCCATTCTTCATTGTTTTCAGAGAGTATGATATTTCTTCCTGTGTGATATCCGGACCCATTTCTTTTGGCGGAATTTCTCTCTGGTCTAATTCTCCGCGTTCATCAGTGAATAATTCCTCAATATATTCTCTCTACCTTTCAGTTTGGTCCTCTAGCCGTGTTATAGAGTTTCCGTTTTTGTCAAGGAGTATACCGAAGGAATTTGTCGTTTCAACTCTGCCAACTCTTTTACTTTCTTGTGAATATTGAAGGAATCGTATCCACTTTGCAAATCTTTGATCTTCTTACATTTCTCTTCAAAGAGATTTCCTTGGCCTTATCTTTCTTCTGATCTCGTAGTTTATACCCTGTATTTGTGATGGTTAGTATTCTTGAAATGTCTTCTTTCTTCCATCATGTCCGGTGTATTATCTGTCATCCAGTTTTCTCTCTTCTTTGTGTGGTTTGTCAACATCTCCTTGCATGGATCACGCAGGCATTGCTTTTGTGATTTCTGATGTTCCTCAATATCATTGCTGTTCATATTTATTATATCAAGGTTTTCGTTCAACTGCTTCTGGAGACTTTCCATTATTTCAGGTTTTTGTAAGCATTGCGTGTTTGGGCATTTTTCTTTGCTTCTTTATATTTTTGAGTCTGAGTGAGACATTAGCGATGAGTGGATTGTGATTTGGTACCTCTCATCGATCATGATATAGTCTATCTGGTTTCTGACGATTTGTTCCGGTCTATGTGCAGATGATCGCCATGTATACAATCGTCTTTTAGGCAGTTTAAATAATGTGTTAGTGTTTATGAGGTTATGCTCTTGACAGAATTGCAATAGTCGATCCCCTCTTCCATTACGTTTCCCTAAACCATTATATCCTACATTCCGCCCGCTTTGTCCTTCGCCGATCTTGGCATTGAGATCGCCCAGGATTATGTTGATTTCTCTTTGTTTAGTTATTCTCAGAGCTTCCTTGATTTGCTGGTTTCATTTCTATTTCGTCCTCGTCTCCATATGTTGTAGGAGCGTACACCTGTATTAAGTTCAGTCTAGCGTGCGATATCCTTAACTGCAGGAGCATTACTCTTTCAGAGATCGGGACAAAACCTTCTACTGCTCTATTGAATTCTTTGGTGACTAAAATTGCGACACCATGTCTATGTTGGCCATCATTGTTTCCGTAGTAATATATCGTTCTATGGTCAGTCGAGAATTATTCTGAGTGTAGGCCATCTTGCCTCGCTTACTCCCAGTATGTTAATATTGAGCCATTTCATTTTCTGGATTACCTTATGGGTTTTACCAGATTGAGACATTCCCTGCACATTTCATGTATCAATGCACACGTTGGTCAATTTGAGTTTTTCTGTTCTGTTTGCTTGACAAGGATTTCACCCGTTGACGACCTGAGAAGCCTTCTCCATTTTCCCCCTGACGAATTTTAGGTGCCGAGGACCATGATCAGTATTTTTCTCTTTATTGGTTTCCATCGCCATGATGATTTAACAAGGGTTGTATGATGAGATGGTTTCCCCTTGGTTTTCTCATCGCAATAAATAAAATTGCGCTCACAAATTAAGTAGACCACTGCATATTTTGTTCAATCAGTCTCTGATTAATGGTGTATTTCCAAAAAAGTGGAAGGAGTCCGCCGTTGTCCCAATTTTCAAAAGTGGAGATAAAAATGATATTTTTAATTATAGACCTATTAACAAGCTTTCGATCATTGCTAAAGTATTTGAACGTATAATTTATAAGTATCTTTTCTCTCATGTGAAAAATTTCATTATCCCACAACAGCACGGATTTTTCAAGGGTAGGACTCTGGAAACTAATTTGATCGTTTATAGTGAGTACCTGCAGAGTGCAATGGATTCTCAAATTCAGACTGATGCTATTTACACAGATTTTTCTAAAGCCTTCGACAAAATAAGTTTCGATATTCTCATTTTTAGACTAGCCGAAGCAGGTGTAAGTGGTTGGTTGCTTGAGTGGATCCAATCGTATCTACTGAATAGGTCACATTTCGTTAGTTTAAATGGTTTTAAATCTGAATCTTTCATTAGTACTTCTGGGGTACCGCAGGGAACTCATCTCGGTCCTCTTCTTTTCTTAATTTATATAAATGACATAGATAAATGTTTCCGGCATTCCAGATTCTTGCTCTATGCAGACGATCTGAAAGTTTTTAGATCTATCACATGCTTAAGGGACTGCCTTGATCTTCAACTAGATTTGAATAACTTGGTTGAGTACTGTAGAAAACCAATTATGTTTGAATTTAAATAAATGTTTCACGATAACTTTTACTAGAAACCATTCCCCTATCACTTTTCAGTACTCAATTGGAAATTCATTGCTGCGACGTGTGTCCACGGCTTTTGATCTGGGTGTCACTTTCGATTCGAAGTTGCTCTTCGATGCACACATAGATCGCATAGCAAATAGTTCAAGTCGAATGATGGGTTATATTTTCAGGAAAAGTAAGGAATTTAAATATGTAAAATCACTTATCACTTTATATTATGCTTACATCTACAGTAAATTAAATTTTGCCTCATGTATTTGGAACCCTCGTTATGATTGTTATTCCAACCGACTTGAACGCATTCAGAATAGATTCATACGGTTCATATGCTTCAAAACTAACTTTGTTATCCTGAACCACGACTACGATCCTGCCCGTAAATATTTCAATTTATTGTCACTTGAAAATCGTAGAACTATATCTGATATTTTGGTTTTGTTTAAAATATTGAACTGCGTATTTCAGGTACCTGAGATTTGCACATGGTTACTTTTAATGTTCCTATGAAATCATTGAGGCACCACGACCTCTTCTCTATAACTTTTAGAAAAACTAATAATGCACAGAACTCCCTATCGATAGGATGCTACGTGTCTGCAACACGCATAAGAGTATCAATTTGTTTGGGGTCACATTGGCCTCTTTGAAGAGAACATTACGCTTGCTCTTTACTGACTGATATAAAATTCATTCAATCGTTCGATTTTGTAATATTCATTTTGCATTTCTTTTTCATTCTTTCTGTGAATACAACTCACTATTAATGTCTTATGTAATACTTTTTTTTTAGAATACTAGATTCTATGTAACTAATATTCATCTAGTGAATGTCATTTTGGCTTCGGCTGTGGACATTCCTTATATTGTACTTAAATGAATAAATTACGGAGGCCAGGGAGACCGATGCAGTCGTGTCGTCCGTTATTCAACATTGAGCCATACCAGGATCCTTTCCTATTACCCTGAATGTGATTTTGAATATGATGCTGCCCATTTCCAAGTTAGATTTTGGTTCGCCTCGAGTATTCAGTTTTCTCGGTACCACCTATATCTAGGAGGCGTTCCCCTATCCACCACCTGGGGAGGCGCCCGATGGGGGATCTAGCAAGCTCGCACATAAATATCTATGCCTATATCTCGCAAACTTAAATGACGATCAGCAATTACCATTCTTCGTGCTTCATGCGATGTTAACTTCAGTTGAAAATGTTGATTGCCGATTAGATCGAGGCAAATTTTCCATCACAGCTCGGTCACTGTTGAATGCACGATTTTTTGATAAAGTCAATTCATCGAAAGCCTTCTGTAATATTTTCAGCGATTCGGCACACGTAATTCCATTCAAAATAAAAAATTTGAGACAAATTCTTCGTTCGGTATTTTCATCCATTGTGAGAATCGCATAACACACTTAACAGAACTGACAAAATCGAGTACTGTAAACAAACTGAATGGCACGTCGCGTTCTAACTCCGCGTCAGTATAGAAAACAGTTGTGGCAACTTACAACAAAAAAAAATTGACAATCGTCTTAGTTAATTTTTTTTCGAATACTCAATTTCGGGTACTTTTCATCAGAATGTAAATGCGAATTTCAAAAAAATCATACCGGGAAATAGATATCCCAATAGAAGTGTGTTAAGTACTTTTGATATCATACTCATAATAATAAGCAGCTTTACTTACTGGGCATATAATAAGCCGCACACTGACAAAAGTCTATCGTGAAATTTGTAGTACATTCAACGTTACAATTGTTCTGAGAGTATTGCTTAAAAAATCTCAACTTTCTCTCTGATGGAAAATAACAGTTTCTGACTTGGGGACTGAAGTCTCTAACGTCGCTCGATGTGTAAGACATGGAAGGTAAGATAGAGGCAGAAACTAAACTCTCCAGTCCTACGTGGAAGAACACTTGACTAGATCTTGGAATTCGATTTGGCATATGTAGAGACACCTGAAAAATAAAGATCATTTTGTGTATTTATTCTGTGCGATAGATTTCACGAGGTGATTTCTCAAGCCATCTTATGACGAAAAGTTTGCGCAAACGCTTCGTTACCCCTCGAAATACAGGGTGTTGAAGTCTTCAGAGTTTTTAATTTTTTTTCTTAATACTACAGATTTTCAGATACCCAATTCAAATTTGGTACATAGATGTCTTTCTGAAATCTCCATAATCAGATCACATGATCAATTTTGGAAATCTACAGGATGGTACTTTTCAGAAGTCATGTTCTTTTTACCGCTATAAAATTTCTTACCCCAGGGCAATTGACATTTTTTTTCATGGATTTTGAATTAATTTTCAATCTCTTTCATACCTTGCATCTTTTTCGCATTTCCTGCAGTTTCTATGTAAAAAATTGATCAATTTCATGTACACGGTGGTAACATAATAATCAAATCATTATAATTATTTAATAAGCCTCAGGGGCTCAGGAACATTGTTTCTGAGTACCGGCTTAGCGAACCCAAGGTACCCAAGCTGAACCTGGCAGTAGGTATAAAATGCAACCTATCCAATGATGTGCAATCTAAGGAATAAACGGGTGAATCGACAGTGTACCACCATAACCTCTTGTCGCGTTCAAGATTTAGGAAGAGGGTCTTGTTCGGAAAGTGAGTCACAGTCTCCCTCGGTTAGCGACGGAAGCAGCGTGATATCGAGTAGGGATACTGCAACACAAAACCAAGTGGGAAATAACATCAACACCTCTCAACCGACTCTTGATGTTTCAACGGCGGCGCAAGCCATTATGCCTACGACCACGAGAGCCGGACTCCCTAGGACACGCATGAAGTGGACTCCAGAAATGAATACCTTCATTATGCGTTCCTATTACAAGATAACAAACTTGGAATCGGAAATGACAGCATACAGATACGCGTTACATCTTGCGTTCATAGAAAAATATCCTGAATTACAGCACATATCCGAGCAGAGAATTTCGGATCAACGAAGAACAATCGTTAAAAACAGGCTACTTTCTTCAGAAACGCTGCAAAGCTTACGAGAAGAGGTCATAATGGAACTCAGAAGCGAAAATGATACTCATAACGGTATACCTGCCGAAGGCAATGAAAATGTTACAGATAACATCGAAGCCACGGAAACGAATATTAACATGGAACGCCCTCCTGAGCCGAATCAGCAGAACAAATATATGTATTTAGCAAGATCAGAACTCAACAGAGTAATAACTGAATTCAGTGGTAGTAACCCAACTAAAAGACCTAAACTGCCCAAACTCAAGACGAACAAGAACACCAATATCATCCTAGCAAGCGTAAACTCAGTGTTTGAAGAATATACCGACCAGAACACCTTGGAGAAGATTCACACTTTGATTTACTGTGGAGCAGTAGCGGTTCTTCGACTTCACAAACAACAAATCTCCACAACTCTGATTCAAGCTGAGCCAAAAAGCGTCAGAAAACCACCATGGCAAAAACGACTGGAGAAGGATAATCTAATCTCACACAATTTCTGAGAAACAGAAAACCCTCAAGGCGCTTGAAATCACATATACGCAAAATTTATAGGAAAGTTGGTACGAACACAAAACACCCTGATCACAAACAACACATCGACGTGTATATGGACACTTTGAAACAGAAACTCCAAGCAAAAGCAAAGAGGCTTTCAAGATACGTCAAGTGTACTGAAAGGAAACATCAAAACCAAAGGTTCCTCCAAAACGCTGCCAATTTTCATAAGGGAAAGAACAAAACTGCGACCAACAATAACAGAGAAGTACCTGACGCACAGTGCTTGACCGACTATTGGTCATCACTGTGGTCGAACCCCAAAGAACACAATAGAGATGCGGAATGGATCACGAATGAAAAACAACGCCTCGATATCAGACATATGGACTTCGATGGAATAACGGAGGAAGAAATCACAACAGTAATTGGAGCGACCAACAATTGGAAGGCCACAGGTATAGATAATATCCACAACTACTGGTACAAGAAGTTTGATAAGCTCCATGGAGCCCTAGCGAAACAGCTCACGTATGTTCTTCAACATCCCAAGAAAACACCCACTTTCCTAATGCAAGGCTTAACATATATGCTACCTAAGAGCGATAGAACACAGGATCCGTCTCAATATAGGCCAATCACTTGCCTGCCAACACTCTACAAAATACTCACCTCATGCATGTCCAATCGAATATACCAACACCTTGACGACAACAATATATTAGCAGAGGAGCAGAAAGGATGCAGAAAGAAACACCACGGGTGCAAGGAACAACTCATCATCGATTCTGTGATAATGAAACAGGCACACGTATGGCATCGGAATGTTCATTCAGCTTTTCTCGATTATCTGAAGGCATTCGATAGTACCGCCCATTCTTGGCTTGTTGAAGTATTGCAGATATACAAAATTCACCTAGCCCTGGTAGAGTTCTTGAAGACAACAATGACACACTGGCGCACGTCTCTGCAGGTCAACATGAACAATAAATCAATTAAAACCGACGAGATACCCATACGTCGTGGAATTTTTCAAGGAGACTCTTTGAGTCCACTATGGTTCTGTTTAGCAATGAACCCATTGTCCTCAATGCTCAATAGAACTGGATACGGATTTAGGATAAAAGCAGAAAGGAATTATCATACAATCTCCCACCTGCTGTATATGGATGACATCAAATTATATGCTTCGAACAAGAAGCAATTGGATGATTTGCTGAAAACTGTCAGTGAGTTCTCGGCAGATGTTTATATGAAATTCGGGATTGAAAAATGTAAGACCCTGAACATTCAAAGAGGGAAAGTCATAGATGGTGAAACACAACTTCCAAACGGTGATATTATACAGTGCATGAGAGATGGCGAAACATACAAATATCTGGGATACCAACAAGCCAGATTGTTAGACCAAAAACAATCAAAGGAGACGATTCGTTCAGAATACAGTCAGCGTCTGAAGTCTGTGCTGACATCGATGTTGAACTCGGGGAATCTAGTCAAGGCAATTAACACCTACGCCATTCCAGTGTTGCTTTACTCATTTGGAATGATCAGATGGACTAAGACGGAGCTGGATGATATTCAAAGGCAGACCCGAACGATGCTGACAAAGTACAACAATCATCATCCAAAATCGTCTGTGATTCGAACAACTTTGAGGCGGAAAGAAGGAGGACGCGGATTAATAGATGTTGTCAATTTACACACCGAACAGATAAGAAATCTCAGAGAATTCTTCTCAGCAAAAGCTCTCACTTCTGACCTCCACAGAGTAGTATCGTTGGCTGATAAGGGGTATACACCTCTGAATCTTGCTACCAGAGATGACCTGCTGAATCTACCGTTCCTATCAGATACTGAAAAACAAGAGCACTGGTCAAGAAAGGAATTGCATGGACGACATCATCATGAGATTAATCAACCACACATCGACAAAAAAGCCTCCAACAAATGGTTGATGAAAGGAGAATTATTCGCAGAAACAGAGGGATTCCTTATGGCCATCCAAGACCAAGTGATCGCTACAAACAATTACAAAAAATTTATAATGAACGACGGAACATAACAAACAGATAAGTGCAGAAAATGCCATATAAGCTCGTAGACTATACAGCATATTACGTCCGGATGCGAACAACTGGCCAACACGGAGTATCTTCACAGGCATAATCAAGTGTGCAACTTTATCCACCAGAAACTTGCACACAAGGACGGACTTCTGAACACCTTCCAGCCATATTACAAGTATCAGCCGGCGCCCGTATTGGAAAATGACTCTATCAGATTATACTACGATAGGCCTGTTATCACTGACAGAATGGTGACGAATAATAGGCCGGACATAGTGGTGTATGATAAGAGAGCCAGAACAGCAATGCTGGTGGATGTCGCCATACCGAATAATAACAACGTGCTGAACAAGTTCCAGGAGAAAAAGTCCAAATACACAGACCTTGCTATTGAGATCAAGCAGATGTGGCACCTCGATAAAATAGATATTGTTCCTGTCATCGTATCCTCGACTGGTTTAATACCCAAAACTTTGCATGATAGCCTTAAGAAATTAGAATTGCATAAGAATACCTATACAGAAATGCAAAAAGCTGTAATTCTTAACACATGTTGGATAGTTAGGAAGTTTATGTCAAGTATATTGTAATCGAGCCTATTCCCTTCGATTGCTAAATCTGGGAAAGGTAAATTATATCCAGCAACTAGCTGAGATAGTGCATAAGTCCACGATAATAAATTTAATAATAATAATTTATATGAAATCACTCGGTATTTCACATTATTGAACATTTTTATCATAGATCTTTGACTACTTGTGAAGAATGAAGTATTTTGTTGTGAAAAACTGGATAGTATGATGAGAAATATTGAATTATCACCACATAATCGGGAAATTGTTCAGTCGTCATTGAGATTTGAAACTTTTTAAAAAGCCTATAATGCTAATTGAAAATACCTAACGTTGGATTGTCCGATATGCAGAGGGGCCGAATAATTGCTCTCGTTGAAGAAGGGATGACACAGAGGGATATAGCAGCCACAATGGGGGTATCACAGGGGCTGATTTCAAAAACCTACGCCCGATACGTGAAGCTACAATCTCTCCCAAGTTAGGCCTAGAAGAAGTCGTAGGAAGATCACTTCTGAAGAACAAGACCGCTTTTTGTGCCAAATTGCAAGAAAAGACCTTAGTGCGTTGCACCCCATACTACAAAGGCAATTTCTGGAAGCAACAGGCATCAGAGTATCTGTCGAAAGTTTCATACAGCAGAAGGCCGTTAAGAGTTCCAGACCTAACCAGACAACAAAAAATTAATAGACTTAATTGTTGTATCGAATACCAAAATTGGAATATTGCGATTTGGCGAAATGTTCTTTTTTCAGATGAGACCAAAATTGGTGTTCGATCAGATGACCGCCGGATTCGGGTTTTAAGGGGTGCAGCGACACAAATTCCAAAATACCAAGTTGGCAGAGTGATGTTCTGGGGTAGCATTATGATGGAGGGCAGAACAGATTTGATTTCGTTCCCTGCGAGTGTAACGGCTAGAAAATACGTGGACCTAGTGCTGGAACTCATAGTTGAACTCTGGCGAGGTGCCCACGGTGAGAATTTCACTTTCACGCAAGATGCTCTTCCGTATACCAGCAACCTCGCGCGATATTATCATAAAACAGAGGAATCGCTATTTTGGATCAGCCAGCTTGCCCTCCAGACCTTAATCCTATTGTATATTCATGGAATTATCTCAAAAAAAAACAAGATCGCCCCAGGTTAATCCAAGAACCCAACAACAGCTCATCCAAGCCGCCACAGAAGAGTGGCAGAATATCACACCAATGGAGATCGAAAACCTAATTCAAAGCATGCCTAGACGGATTCAGGCTTGTATCAGGGCGAGAAGAGATAATAATACTCTGTGAAGAAATAATTTTCAATTTTAAATCTACATGCATCTCTTATTTTCTTTTATTTGCTTCTTTTCAAAATAATCCTCAATTTATTTCTTTTTCAATTGAAATATCTCAAACAGGACCAATTCTAACAATCCTTCGAAATTTCCAAAATCCCTTAGGTAATATTCAAAACATCGGGTGATTCCATATAAATTTGGTTGTGTATTTCATTAGTAGAAGGTTGTCCTGTTAATTTCTTATATTGGAACTCTCAATTAATTGCACAGTGCGTGAAAATGACACTTCAAAATTCTAACACGCGGAAGACATACCTAGTAAACTTATATCGGGTATGCTGAATCGAGTGGTAACCACCGTTTTAGAAAGTTAGCTCTTGTTTAGAAGATATTAACCTTTGAAGTTAGCTGATTTCAGTAGGGTTCGTCGCTTATGACTTCAGGACATTATATGCTTGTAATTCCCAAACCGTTCGGAATATCGCTTTACTGTCTTCGGAAAAGTTTTAGCTATTGTCATGGCCAACAAGTTTTTGAATATACCAACATGGAAAAATCACATTCAAACACCGTTTCTTAACAAAATGTCCAAAAACTCCATTTCTTTGCAATTTTTTCGTTAATTTTCGTCTAAATAATAGAAAAATCCAGGAATTTCGCTTTAAAATCTTAAAATAAGAAAAGAAAACACATTTTCCATAGATAAATCAAAAATTTTAACGCACGATCATGATTTTATTTCAAATTTCTCACAGATGTCACTGTTAATACGTATTTATAAGTATTGTTACTGATGTCGTATTTTGCTATGTGTTTGTGTGCCATTTTTCATAGTCTAGTTCTGATATTTCTTAATCTGACATTTCTTTGTTTACACAAGTTATATACTTGGTAAAAATATCAAAAATGAATTCGTGCAGTAAATTCAATAAATTTTGCTTCATTTGTGGAAAGTTTACTATAATAACAAGCAAGCGTTCAATTTCTGAAGAAATTGCTGAATCGTACGCACGATATTTCAACCAAACTGTAATCAAAGATGTGAACTGGGCTCCAAAAATCGTTTGTACTGGTTGTGTCATAAGATAGAGTGGATGGAAAAGAGGTAAAATGAAATGATTTATCATTTATTTCAAAATTATATCAATTGAAGCTATTTTTATTACAGGTGAATTCCAATGAATGCCGTTTGGCATTCTAGTAATTTGGAGAAACCCTCAAAAACATAATCCAGATGACTGTTTTGCTTATGTTTATGAAATTATCGGATTGAACAGAGCTAAAAAACGTTAAGTTGAACTCAGAGGAACTCGGTTTGTTCAGTTACCGTTACAGTTACCACATTCGGAATCCATTCCAATACTGAAAAGACCCAGTCCGACAGAAGAGTACATTCCATCTACTTTTGATACTATTGGCGAAACGTCTGCTTCGGTTTATGTACCATCAAATGTAATCATGCCGAATTTTCTCAAAAACATCTGTATGAAATTATTCGTCCATTGAAATTATCGCAGCGTCAGTCCATTATTTTGACTCAGGAAATGAAAAAAAAAAAAAGAATGTCCTAGCACCTGATGTGAAAGTATATGGAGCAATCGGCCGTCATAGACAGTTCACTGCTTCATTCAAATCCATCGAAGACAATTCATTCGCGTACTGTACTGATATCAAGGAATTGGTATTAAAAATGCATCATGAGTATAAACCAGAAGACTGGCGTCTTTTCATCGATTCGTCCAAAAGTAGTCTCAAGGCGGTTTTGCTTCATGTCACAAACTCAAAAAACAGTGTCCCGATTGTCATCAGCACAAAAACGAAAGAAAATTACGAATCATTGAAAAAAATCCTTGATTTGGTGAAATATGAAGACCACCGTTGGAAGATTTGTGCAGATTTGAAGGTGATAACTCTTTTGAGAGGAATGCAGACGGGATATACGAAAAACATGTGTTTTATATGTTTATGGGATACTCGATATGCCGGCGACCAATATGCCAATAAAAGCTGGCATATGAGACAAGGGTTCAGTTTGCGTCGAGAAAACGTCGTTGAAATTCCACTTGTGCCAATCGAAAAATGTTACTTCCCCTCTGCATATCAAGCTTGGGATTGTTAAAAATTTCATCAAGGCCCTAGATCGTGAAGGCATTGAGGAAGAGTTCAGTGAAGAAAATTTAAGTGCACAATAGCAGAATAAAAGGAAATCAACCAATGAAAAACCCAGTATTCGATGAAGAATGTATGAGTAGAAGTAGAGGTGCCGTAACGGCGATATAAATTCAAATTAAGAATTGAAACGGCATATAAGAATAGAAAATATCATAGATATTGAAATTAAACCGCCAAGTAATGTCAGAAGATGTAGAAAACGTGGACATTACGAGTTATGTGGATATATTTATACTCTTCTGAAATGATGACTTCTTTGAATACATAAAAATAAAACTGAACTCTAAAGAATCCAACATCTTTCCATTGCTTGGTTATCTAGTAGTGAAGAAGAATTCATAGAAAAATCACTATATTTTCTAAGTTTGATACGAAACATAGCAGAAAATTATCTGCTATTAAATTCAAAAGAGGAAAGTTTGGAGCACCCGAAACGAAAAGATGTATCAATTCGGAATGTTCCAGACTCAGTATCTCGTTTGGTCAATGCGTCTATTTAGGACAGGTTCTTTCCTTCTCAATTAAAAATTGCCTTGATTGCCCCAATACTTAAGAAAGAAGATCATGGACCAATGGAAAATGATAAAGCTGTTGCTCTTCTTTTTGTCTTTCCGGAAATATTAAGGAATAATTTCTTAACAGTTTGGCCTCGTTTCTGGATAGGTTCTGCCTGTTGTCTTCGCAACAATTTGAATTTCGCTCCGGTAGGTCCAGTCAGGATGCCATACTACAATTGTTTAATGAGATCCTGAACCACTTTGACAGCAGAAGATGTTGCATGTATATGTATTTTGATTTAGGACGTGCCCAATTTTCGGAGCAACTAAGCGAACTGGAGAAATATGGAGTGAGAGGCGATGCTCCTCTGGAGTGGGTTAGATCCTACCTTCTGGGTAAGTGTCATATGGTACGACTAATGTTCAATAGGCGGGAATACAAATCTGAGGAAATTAAACTTGAGACTGGTGTTCCGCAAAGTAGTAGCTGAGACTGATATCATTTGTTTTATTCATTAATAACCTTGTTGATACTCGGATGAGTGTAGCTCAGGAACCCCAGATGAACTTGTAGATAAAGAAAATAGGTGCTTTCTTCGTATGTCAGGGTGGTGTGAGGATTATGGCTCAACTTTGAATGAGGGTAGGACTATCTTGGTAGTATTTCGGTATCCTCCACATCTACGACACTGGTTCGTACATTCATAGAAGGCATTCGCCTCTTCGATGCATTCAAGTTCCAGGAAGTGAATATTGACAGTCACCGATCATGGAAAGCTCATGTTTTGCGTCGAATTCAAACCACTGTGGAGCCTCATATCCTCAGAGCCTTTTATTCTTCGAAGTTTCAAAGTGATATGTACTTCATCTTGGCAACCATATTTTAAGGATTCCTTTTTAGCTTTGTCTTCGTTGTACAGGGTGGGCAAATTTTGATGTATTTGTACGGCAGCTATGAGAAATATTGCAGATAGAGAAAAATAAACCGCCCTCTCTTGATCTAATTTTCAGCGACTAGTTCTGAACTTCTCCAAAATTTCTCGAATTTTGTGAAAATCGTCTATCGCAGATATACCGATCATCATCAAAGTTACATGAAAATAAGTTTGACATTCTACAGGCACTTTTTTAAATAGAATACAGTTCTGTGTGATTTTTTTTAGCTCAGCAGTTTTCGAGTTTTAATGCAAACACGCTTTTTTTTTAATACAAACCATTAGAAATTTTACCTCTATTGGATGCAGCAATCAGAAATTTTTTTCCTTTTCAGAAATATATAACACTTGTAGACAATTATTGTATTCAATACCTTTTTTCAAAGAAAAGCCTGAAATTTCCCCAATTCCATTCATAAGGTGCATGCCCATCAACGATTCATATTGTTCTATGACTGAAAACCACAGATTTTGAAGATCCTATCTAAGATCATGGTTATTTCTATGGTTTGATTCGATTTAGACTATAGTAATTAACTGTGTTCGAAAATCAATTCTACTCTTCATAAATCAATATACAGATAAACCTTAATTTTTTTGAAATTCCAAATTTGCCAACCCGAGGAATCTACGTAACATATGAGTCCATGCATGTTGCTTTCGTAATATTCTATTGGAATGATTAGATTAGTTATGCGATAAAAAAATATTTCATTATGAAAAACAAAACCTATGACATTAAACTTTTCTCAAAGGAAAACCAAAAACACATACGAAAATCTTTAACAGAAACAAAAAGTCCTAACGATACAAATGAGGAAAACTACTTTATCGCATATATTCAAAAGTTTTGCCATTGTTTTCAATGCATAAATTGCGTCGCCGAGAAAAACTACGGTAGGCATTGTAAATATGAATATTGCTAACAGGAGTAAGGCATTTCCTTAAATGCTGTTTTAACTCTTCTAAATTGTTACCGTTCCTCTTGTAGAGTGAACCCTCAACATGACCCAAAAAAACTAGTGGTGTCAAGTCAGGAACGAAGCGGCCATCTCACAGAACCTTTAGTCCCTATCCAATTGTGTCTAAAATTCTAATTTAACAGATCAATTATGGCCCTTGTTTGGTGGGAAGGGGAATCATCGTGTTGAAAAAAAATTTAAGCTTTGTGCTAACGGAAGTTGATCGAGAAATTCTTATAACGTGCTCCATTCAATTTTTCATCGAAACTTTCAAGCGCCAAAACGCGACTACCATTCAGTGCACACCACACATCGAAACCATATCTTTCTTGATGCTGGAGATCAATATGGCCTTGAGGATTTTCATCGAACCACAAATGTTCATTAAAGCGATTAAATATCCCATCGCTAGTGATGGGGACTCCATCTGTTCATGTGAATTCTCTAAAAATATTTGGACGTTCTTGGATTTTTCTAGGTACCAATTGCAGATATTTAGTCGGCGAATGGGATTCTCTGGCTACAAAAATTGGTGGACTCAAATTTTGTAGGGTTTCAACTGGTTCTCCTTCAGAATGCCGAGCGCCCGAAGTCTTGACTTTCCTGTTTCTGCTTCTACTTGTCTACTCGAAATTAAAAGTTTGGCCGTTACAGCACCTATCACTTCGATCGTTGCTTCTCTGTATCACTTTCATTTAATTTTTTTTCTTGATTTTTTGAATGAGCCACTATTGATAAGATTCTCTTTCATTCTTCGAAAAATAGATATTTTTGTCTGGTGCCTTTCAGAATACCGATTGAAACATGTTTCGGGCGTTACTGCAGAATCATACCCACTAAGAATGTAACATTCCATCATATTGAACTTTTCATAATTTCCATTGTTATGATTTATATTCTGTATCTTGAAACAACTTTACTCTCAGGTGAGCAAAATCTTAAAAGTATTAGTTGGCACATACAAGCAGTTATGTCGATATTCAATAAACATTAATACCTATTCTGAAACTGAAATCGTAAGTGACAAACTCTAAGACCATAGTTAATTACTAAGGCTAAATCGAATCAAAACCTAGAAATAACCATGATCTTAGATAGGATTTTTAAAATTTGTGGTTTTCAGTCCTAGAACAATATAAATCGTTGATGGGCAGGCACCTGATGAATGAAATTGTGGCAACTTCAGGTTTTCCTCTGAAAAAAGGTATTGAATGCAATAATTGACTACACGTGTTATATATTTTTGAAAGGGAAAAAAACTACTGCATCCAATAGGGGTTAAGTTTCCTATGGTTTGTATTGAAAAAACATGTTTGCATTATAACTCTAAAACCGCTGAGATGAAAAAAAAAATTCTACACAGCACTGTATTTCACTCAAAAAAGTGTCTCTGAAATATGTAACTTGTTTCTATGTAACTTTGATGATGATTGAAATATCCGCGAAGTACGATTTCTCCCAAAATTCGAGAAATTTTGGATAAGTCCAGAACGGAAAGAGATATCAACAACGTTTTGGCACCACTAAACTAGTCCCTGAAAATGAGATCGAGAAAGGGGGGTTCATTTTTCTCTATCTGAAATATTTCACATAGCTGCCGTACAAATTCATCGAAATTTGCCCACTCTGTAGATGTTGGCCTGCTGTTTGAAGTTCAAGTGCCAAATTTCATGTCATCATGTAGTGATGCATAATACTCTTATAATATGAAATCAATTGCAACTATAGGCGTCGTTCACTACACTGCACTAATATCAAAACCGTGAAAGTGTAAAACAATTCAAATTTAAAGCAATGATTTGCTGTAAAATTCTTTTGTTTTGATAGCGGTGTTCCTGAAATGTATTATCCTAATTGAATATCATGTATCTGTTTGTATATTTGACATTTTTCTATACTTTGTTGGACAATGAAAATAAACGATATTTTTATCATTATTATTAAAAGTTCATCCTCTCTGCTGAACTAAAGCTTGTTATTTTCACTCTGTTTCTGAGAAGTTCCAAATTTTCAAGATTTGTTAATCTTTCGTATACTCACCCTCATACCCTGATTAGAATAATCTCGACAAGAACTGATGAGATCGACTTTATTCGTGAACAAGGCAACCATAAGTGCGTTTTTTGCTCCTGGTTCTACAGAACGTTTGGGAGTACCATTCAGGAAATAATCTCTGTCATAGCCATCTTCTGCATTCCATGCATAAGTAACTTCGCGATCTACATCCCACTCATGCTTCACTCTGTAAAGTTATGAATTTTACATTCAGTGACATCGATACATCAATAATAATGATCCTGCTCAGGAAACAAGATCATGTTTGATATGGGAGTCCTTTCATAACTCATTAGTTTACACAAAACTGAATTTGGAGGCCTATGTCATTATTATAATATTAGCCAAAATACATTCAATAAAAACGATAAATCTAATCCTTCAACATCTCTTCAATTAAATATGTCTTTGTCAGATTGTAAAACTTAATCTAAAATTTTGGTAATTAAATAAATAAATTTAATTGAACGTTACTTTTATACCAGTGTCTCTCGAAGCAATTGAATTATAATTCATTATAGTGATGTAAAACAAATAATTTACGATTTATTTCAGATTTAACAGGCCAGGAATTGAAAATATGAAACTCTCTTATCGTTATTCTTTGACTGTTACTACGGGAGTTAGGCAAGCCAATTCCAAAAATTCTGGTATTGATAATATTTACAATCAATGGAAATCAGCTTATGACTGGAAGTTACTGAGGTTGAAATCTTGATATCAATTAAAGGTTGACACCGTCGCCCTGAACGGTTTTGCATAAAGGCCTAAAAAGGAAGAGTGGAAGAACTCAAGATCATCAAGCTTGAAGCAGTTAGGTGGGCGATTCACTCGTTCAAGCCATTTGAGGCTACTGGGGACGATGTCAACACACCTGTCTTGCTACAGTAAGGGGTGGACATCGTCATTCCATAACTCATTATGCTTTTTCGGTGGATTGTGTGGCCTGAAATGTTGTCCCGACTAGCTGGCGCAAGGTTAGGAATGAATGTTTTCATAAGGTAGGTAAATCTAACTCACAGCTTAAATCGTTCAAACCGATGAATCTCATGTCTTTCATTCTGAAAATCCCGGAGAAAGTGTAAGATGCATTCATCAACACGTTGTTTTCGCTGAAGCTCAGGTTGTGGAGAAAGGAAACTATTTGAAAGTTACTTAAAATAGCAAGCTCACGTGGAATTTGCATCTGGGAAACATAATTCCCAAGGCAAGATATTCCTTATGGGCATGAAAAATGGCCCTTGGAAAGGAATAGGTTCTTGCCTCAAAGCAACTTCAGTGGCTGTAACTGATGATGGTGGGACCATGTATCACATATGGCTGCATTGTTTGTTGGGAGCGCAGATTACAAAATCAATATCACCTCGATCTCTCTAAATTGTAGATATATGCATGTATGATGATTACTGGATCTTTTCGCTCTACATCTACTGCGGCCATGAAACTGATACTGGGCCATGCACCTTTCAACTAGGTGATAAGAAGAGTAGGTCTCGAAATGGAACAAGGATGTTCAGCATCATGCCCAGCGCTTTACAGTCTGAAATTGGAGACAACGAGATGCTGAGTATGAAGTCTGACATATCGACACCTAAAACCAACATGGATTTGTCATTACAGATCATCACTCTTAGTAGACAGGAATGGATATGTTCAAAGACCATTTACTTGCGGATCCCTGTTGGTTTTCAGGTGGCTCCAAAACTGCCCAAGCTATTGGATCTGGGGCCTCACAGGTCTCAGACAATTTCGACTTGTCATCAGTGGATCTTCCACTACGAGAGCCAATTATTTGCTTAAACTCTCTAGGCTAGACCTGAGAGTTCAGAATGTCATATTAACGGGGCACTGTCGCATTAGAAATCACCTGAATGAGTTCGAATTAATTGAGAACCATTCTTGTGGACTATATGAGGACGAGATGTAGTCAATAGAATATACCATGTCTAGCTGGAGATAGAATGGAGATTAAAGAACGTGGATTTAACAAACTGAAGTTGACTAAATAATAATAATAATAATAATTTATTGATCCCTTAAGACATCACAAGTATGTATAGGACAGGTCAATAGAAAAGACATTTAGACATTATCTAAATCAACACATAGAAACTCATTCACAGTATAAAAACATTTTGCTAAAAGTAAATTCTTAACTGCTACCTTAAATCTATTTACACTTAGACCCTGTATATGCCGTGGAAGATGATTGAACAATCTGATACCCTGGTACAGGGCGACATTTCAAATCTAGAAGTTCTGTGTTTAGGGATACATAATGTTTCCTTATTTCTAGTATTGTGGGAATGAAAGTTAGAAAGTTTAGTCATGTTACTTTCATTCTCTTTAATATAAACGAGTCATCTCAAGATGAAAATAGACGCCAATGTGAGGATACCATTCTTCAGGAACAACGGTCTACATGAAGATTGTGGAGCTGTATCGAACATCATTCGCAGAATTCTTTTCTGGATGATGAAAACTCTACCTACGTCTGAGGAATTTCCCCACAGTAAGATATTATAGGACAGGTGACTATATACCAAACTGTAATAAACGTTCACAAGGGAACTTAGAGGTAGTGAACTCTTGATTCTATTTAGGGCATAATAGGAACTATTCAGCCTCTTACAAATCGCATCGATATGTGCACTCCACTTCAGATTCCTATCGATGTGGACGCCGAGGAATTTAGTGGTGTCCTTCGAAGAGATGACTGTATCTAAATACCTTATTGTTATGCTACCCTGATCACAAGACGACAGAGTGAAGTGAATGCATTCCGTCTTGTTGACATTGATCATAATAGCATTAAAATGGCACCATTCTACGAAACTCTCCACCAGCAGCTCGCATAACTTTTGAAGCTCCTCAAGAGTCTCAGCAGTAATAGCTATGGAAGAGTCATCAGCGAACAGTATCAACCAGATTATTTTGATAATGAATTGCGAATATTAGATTTTCTGTAGAATATTTTCTTCAAATTTGGTGGCAGATCGTTGATGAATAACAGAAATAGAAGTGGCCCCAAGACAGAACCCTGGGGTACTCCTAATTTACAGTACTGTTCATTTGAGAACGAGTCGTGAACCCTGATTGAGGCAGTTCTGTCCTCCAGATAACTACGAATCCAGTTCAAGAACACGCCTCTGAATCCAAGATTATAACATTTATCCAATATAAACTGGATAGCAAGACTATCAAACGCTTTAGACAAGTCAAAGAACAATCCAGCAACATATTGACCATTATCAAGGCAACGATAGACGAACTCCACGAACTGCAATGCTCCAGTTTGAGTCGAGCGGCCGGTTCTGAAACCATGTTGTGCAGTATCAAGTATTTGAAATTTATCTAGGTACTTCATCATTCTATTAAACACTATTCTTTCAAAAACCTTGGAAAAGACACTTAAGATAGATATAGGTCTATAGTTCATGATATCGTGTACATCATCCTTTTTATGAATAGGAATGACGATTGCTTTTTTCAGAATACGAGGAAATACGCCTGTGCTAATTGACAGGTTAATAACATGAGCGAAATGTCGGCTGATATCGGTACATATCATCTTCAGAATTCGTGCTGAGATGAAATCAACACTAGAACCTTTGTTGTTTTTGAGTGATCTTATAACATCATGGATTTCATGCTCCAGGACTGGGTGGAAGAAAAAGGTTGTGTCTAACATACGTGACGTCGTACATGAGGATGACATTGAGTCTTTATAATAACTGTTGAGGGAAGATTCGGCAACTGTAGTGAAATGATTAGCGAAAATCTCAGCCAAATCCTTGGGATCGTTATGCGTAACATTATCAATAACCAGTGCAATAGAATTTTATTTCCATACGTTTTCGACCAGTCATAGTATTTACTAGATTCCACACAGTTCTATTTTTATTTACAGATTTATCAATAGGTTCACTGTGAAAATTGTATTTGGTTGTTAGGATTAAAGATTCATAATAGGATTTGGCTTTCTTATATAAATCATTAGAGGATTGAGTTTTATATTAGAATGTAACCAATGAAGATTTTGTAGGTCACATTTGGCCAAAACAATTTCTGGAGTAATCCAGTTTTTCCTGTTATGAGTATAATTGGTACTACGCATAAGAGGGCAACAAATTTCAAATACATGTTGAATGGTATCTACAAATGCCTCAAAATATTCATCAACATCAGAATCTATGTATAAGTCCTGAAAATTACATTGAGAAATACTCGATGCAAACTTATTAAGATTTTGATCGTTTAAATTTCTGACCATTCTCGATACAGTTTCGGCTTTTTTATGGAAGCTAATACATAGATCAAGTGAGAGGGCAAGGTGGTCACTGATATGGGCTTCATAAGTTTGTACATTACAATTTGATAATTCTGCATTGGTCAAAATATAATCAACCTCAGAAATTGATGTGTGACCTGTGATATTCGTGAATACTCTGGTAGGATTATCTGATGAGACTTTTAGATTATAGCAGTTCATTAAATCTACAAGTAACTTACGGTTCATACATTCTGTTTTAAAAAAATCAACGTTTAAATCACCACACAGGAATATAATGTCAGCTGAATTGCAACAAAAATTCAAAGCAAGCGATATCCTGTCCAGAAACACCCACAAAGCTTATAACCTCTACAAGAAGGATGGATCTTGTAGACAAAATTTACGACATAGTGTGCCCCAATAGACCTCTAGGTTGCAGTGGCAGGGCTGTTAAGTAGCCAATTTTATATCTATCTATATATCGAAGCTCGAAAAACTATGCAAAAATTAATGTTATTGTCTTGAAAGAGTAACTGAAAGTTTAAGTTATTCAATTCTCGAATATTTTTAAAGAAGTATCGAATTGATAGTATTATTTTACCTTTGCCGACTTTTTTCGGTTCTGTGACAATAGCAAGTAAATTATCAATAGGCTTATAATATCAATCACACTTAACTGATTTAAATTTTGTTGCAAAATCCTCGATTGATTTGAAAAACATGGTTTTAAATTCATCATATTTTTCTACTTGAGATAAGGCCTGACTCAGATAAACATTTTTATCTTTTAAGCTATATAGATGGACAAATATTCTACAGTTTCATTACTTTAGTTATGTGAAATAAAGGGAAAAGAGATTGATGACCCTCCTCCTTCTACGTGTTTTCATTGCTTTAGGAATTTATTGCTGCAACTAGATTCAAACTAGCTCTTTTCGTTTTCAAGTTATTTAAGGATTCTGAAAATTTTTGGAATGAAAAAAGTGACAATATTTTCAAAGTTATGTGAAAATTGTTTCGACATTTGACAGCCATTTTTTCACCTAGAATCACACAATATGCGGAGCTTCTTCTTTGTCTAAATGTTTTTGAGTTACAATAGAAATTTGCGTTATACTCAAATACGAACCATGTATATCTGTGTTTTGTTATATTGCTATTCGGATATAAAACAAGGTTCATGAGAAGACATCATTGAGATAGTGTTAGAAGAAATCGAAGAAAAAATTGAATGTTGATTGCTACTTCTTGGTATGAGCTTAAATGTCTCCAGACTAATGGATGTCAGCGTACAAAAAGATGACGACTATGGGAATATCAACCATACGAGGTTTTGTGAAGAAATATACTTCATTCTTGAGCTCAATCTGCACTCAATCACGTCTGTGATCTTGAGACACCTTATTCTTGTCTTGTGTTGTGTTCACATCATTTTTATCCGGTGTTCTTTTCCAACAAAACTATATATGAATGACAATATAGTCATAGAACAGATGAACTTGTAATTAATGTCAAACAAAAAGTGTTAGGAATGAATTGGGACTTCTAAGTTTAATTTAGATGCAGGGTCAAGCTAAGTGACTAGCTTGAGGTACTCACACATCATCGGCATAAATATCATTTACGTCAAACATGTTGAAGTTATAGCAAAGTCCTTCATCTGTCATTATGGGTTTCAAAAGTTTGTCACAGTCATATGTTCTTCCCATCCATTTACAGTAACTGATACTCAAATCCACAGCTCTACACTGAAAGAGAGAAATAAATAAGTGTTGATATGACTTCAGTTATGTTATACCGCCGATAGGGTTTTTTGAAAAATTCAGATTCACCATGACGTAAAACAAAATCTAGTCCGAAAAAATAGGGTTGTACCTAAAAGCGTCAGTGAAAAAAAGAGTGAATATTATAATTTTTCTTCCAAAATGTTTACAGGAACATATGAAAAAACCGAAGGAAGGGGTAGAAAATGGTCCCACTCCCGTCGCCCGATGTAATACCCCCACATCATACTATAGGCTCCGTGAATCAGTCATTTGTTTCTGAGTTACGGTTGCTTTGCGATTGGTCTGGCCTCCAGAGTGGAAATGTTTTTCTAGACGAGATATGATGAACTCTTTTGAGACAAAATTATCTGGATGTCAACTCGTTTCCCAGTTCCTCGGACGGACACACGGACTAGCTCATAATCCGATGAGAAAAGAGAATTCATTATTGAGTTTCGCAACATTAAAGGACTAGGACACACCAACATGAATGTGAGAGCATTACACCAGCAGTAACAAGACATGCAACCTCATGTCCTAATTATAACGGGAACTGAAATAAAGTTAACAACAGACTCCGCCTACCTCTCTCTCAATGGCTATGAAATTCAATCAACGCTTCTGTTTAAGGGAGGGCTTTGTGTTTCTATCAGATCGGACGTCATATTCCTATGAGAGGATGCGTTGGAGAATACTGCTTTCGACATGACATGGATCAAAATCTCTATATATGACAAAACCATGTTTCTATGTTCCAGGTCTGTATCGATCTCGTAATGATAACAACTACCCTATATTGTTTCAGTATTTTAAAGGCAAAGTAGGCACGATCAAAATATACCATCAGTCAGCTAAGGAGATCGTAATGGGTGACTTCAACGCCCACAAAATAAACTGGCTTCAACACTCAAAAAGGACCGACGAAGCAGGAAGGTAACAGTTAAAACCTCTAGGATTAACCACAACTTGACGCAACTTGATTGAAGAGCCGACAAGAACTCCTGACAACATAACCGGTTTTCCAATACTCTAGATCTATTCATTGTGTGAGTTACAGGTGATTTGAGTTTACAGGTTTCAGCACCTTCAAACAACTACAACCACATCCTTCTTTCTGCCATTGGTAACTTCGTAAAGCCACGCAATATGGATCTAACGCTCTCTAGAAAGATATGGCATTACAACCAAGCCAGCTGAAATAAGCTATGCGATTTTTTTCTCGTCTTCTACCCTTAATGATGTCTGCTTTATAGATTCTGACATTAGTATCTGCACTGAGTCCATGTCATATTAAACTGAAGCTGAATATATGCATTCTAAGAACATTTGTAGCTCAACAATCGATAAAGCGAAAATCTACTTCAATTAAAGAGTTGAGAATAGACTCTTGGAGCTGATTAGTGGATTGTTCAGTTATGGTCTATGGGGAAGGCGGTGAAAGCTGTTTTCAGGGCATGAATTGCTACATCATGCGATGGTCCTGTATCATTTTCCACGTCCATATTTTCTTCGGTTTCATCTTCTTGCATTTCCTGCTGTTCATTTTTCTGCAATATCTTTTCTACGATTCCGTCATCAGAAATAATCTGAAAGCCTTAGTCATTAGTGTCACAAGTGACGCACACTTTCGTATCACCATCATCACAATCCTGACATATTTGTAGCTTTGACAATACCCAATTCATATCCTCCAAGATAGAATCTTCCGCATCGGTTAATGAGTTATCATTCTCCCGATTATGTACTCTATTCCAACCCTTATTCAAACTCTTCCTTTCAATCAAATCCCATGCGTAAACAACCATGTAACAACGCTCCTTTGAATTCATTTCCTTAAAAAATGATAAAACGACTTCTACATTACCTTCTCCAACAGATAACAACATACGTAGAAGTTGTTTTCTATAAAGTCGTTTAATTTTTCGATAATACTTTGATCCATTGTTTGTAACAAGGATGTCACATTAGTAGGCAAACATTCTACTTTCAACTAATATTGTTACTCGCTTTTTGCTTGTTTTATATCCTGGAGCTGAATTCTCACGCCTAGAAGCTAAAGATTTTGAAGTTAACGACTTCCATTTTAATCCAGTTTCATCAGCATTATAAGCAAAATCCGACTCATTGTTATTTTCATTCAATTTCTTCTTAAAATTTTTTTGAAAGAGTTTGCTGCATCTACATTAGCTGCCATTTTTTAACCTTGTATTTCCAATTCACGAATTCCATGACATGATTTGAATCTGTACAACCATCCGTTACTTGTCACAAACGATTCATGGCCGCCTATTTTATTTAACTATAACGCTTTTTCAAAGAACGAAGGTCCAGATATCGGTTGCTGAGTTGATCGATTTTGTAAAAACCAACAATACAGAGCTTCTTCTAAAAGTTCATTTTTCGGTGGATGTACCTACATCATACTCATATGCTAACTTACGGCCAGTTTCTCCTTTTTTTAATGAATCAATAATATTTATTTTGTCTTTAACCGATAACACCACTCTCTTAGGCTTTGACATGTTTAAATATGTAGACATGACTCGCACGTCAGAACGGAGTCACAATTGCAAACGAACTGAAACAATAACGAAACGCACGGGGAAGTGATCCCACATGGCGCTGGCAGAATATGCAAGTTCCGACACGTTCATGCTTGCATAAATTCGACTTATGGGTACATATAAATTGGTGGCGGTTGGTAGTCCGGATAATCGCGAATCCGTATAACTGAGGGCCAGATAAACGAGTTTCTACTGTATAAGTATCATTCAATTCATAAATAAAACTTTGATTGATATTATTTATGCAATTCAAAATTGTCAAAATTGAAATAAATGGCAAGTATAACTCATCAAAACTTTTCAAGTATAAAAGGCTTAATTGTTACATTCAAATACCAACAAAGATTTTGGAGGAATTAGTCTTATAACTTATTATATCCAAAGTTATTACGAAAATAGATTGATTGTTATAGGTGCAATCACATATTTGAAAATTTTGTCCAAATAACTGGCGAATACTTAAAAGTGGAGAAACGAATTAGCCGCATTGAATTTTGTTTCGAAATGTTTATCATTTGAGTTGGATCACAATCGCTTGTTTATCTACTGAATTGTCTTTCTATGCTGAGTGTGTACTTGACACATTAAAGAATTTTTATTCAAGGAACAATATTCGACCTTCCGTAAAATGTTTTTTGACTCCATCAGTATTGCCTACCCATTTACAACATCAGGCCAGACTGCCATCTACTCATCTCGATTCATTGGAGCGTAACAAAATATGTACATGTTATTGCGTCCTTCACTCACCATTGCCACCGGGAAACCATGATAACCAGGAGTAGATGAACAAAAACTTCAAGAAGTCACACTTGTTCGACTATTCACAGCGAAGCTACACACCGTGTCAGCAAGGAATCGAAAAACTAACGCTCCTCATCAACATCTGGTTGTCAACCAGGAATACAGTACGATCTCATAGAATTACAACCAGAGAAATTATCGCGATATGTGTAGACACATTGAAGAATTTTCATTCATTCATATACACATATAGCGATTATTTCTCGAGTTGTAATTTTTGAGAATGGAGTGTGTACTTTTTCTCTATTTGCTTACTTGTATCGATTTGTACATGTATCATGAAGAAGTTGAATATGAACTATACTAGGAAAGGAATTGAATGAATGAAAGTAACAAAAGTTATTTTACTTACTTGATACAGAAAGTTGAAATAATCCTCGTCGAAATATTCAGGTCCTGCAGATAGATTTTCATAATTTGAAGGTAAACAGGTTAAAGACATATATTCGAAAAATTGCTTACTGAAAAAGAATAAGTATGACCCATAAGCAAATCTATAGGATCGACAAAATTATGAGAAATAATACAGAGAAAATCAGTGATAGTTTATCAATCCAATCACTTGTTGACTGTACAGGGTGGGCAAATTCCGATGTTCTTCATGGCCAGCTTGGTGAAATAGTAGGTAGAAAAAAATGAATTCACTTTTCAAGCTATTTCCAAATTCTCAGAGTTTTTAAAGCTTTTCGATTGACGATATCTCAATTGTCGTTGAACTAACGTAAACAATATCTTTGACATTATGTTGCGAAATTTTATCTACGAATTATTGATGATAAAATGAATGACGGTTTCGTTTGATGTAATCTCACATGATCAAAGATATGGTAATCATTGTCGGCATGACGGTGCGCATGCCCATCAAGCCAGAACGGTGAGTAAGGTCCTAATTTCGACTCTGAGGACAAACTGGATCTGAACTAAGGGACTAAGGATGTGGCCTGCGTGGCCTCCAGATTAGATTCTGAATTCGAACGAACCGCTGTTGATGAAAGTGTACTCCATTCTCTGAAGAATGGCATTATGTAGCTGCCTTCTCTGCTGCATTTGCATAGATAACTCAGAGATTCCGAACAAAGTGAAGTATGCATTTTACTTCAAAAAGTGCCTACTAGAAAGTATTTCAAATATTTTCCACAGTTATTGTTTTCGAAATTAGTGTACTCACTGTAAATGGGATAGGCGTATTATTTATTTTGGGAAAGGGAAATGAATTCCTCGTTTCATGAGATCTAATCTGTGTAGATTTACATTCGAAAAATGCAAGTATGCATTATAACTATGAAACTGCTAAACGAAAAGAAATTTTCTGCACAACACTGCATTTTACATGAAAAAAGGCTTGTATAATGTGAGAATATTTTTTACAAGTTCAATAACAATCAATATGTTAACCATGTAAAGAATTCTAGAAATTCGAAATAACCGAAATAGATAGCTCAAATTTCTTTTCGCCACTAAAACTATCCGAAAAAAAAACGAAAGGAAAAGGGGATTTGTTTTTTCATATTTCAACAAGCTGTCGAGTAAAAACATCAAAATTAGCCAACCTTGTACATATACAGTGTGTATTAACTGAATGAATAAAGTCGATAATGAATAAATATGGGTGTATTAACAAACTGGTTGGTTGACATTTGTTTTTATTGGAACCTTCTCTTCTACGAATTTTCTTTGAACTGGATGTTTCATGTAACAGTGGCCAAAACCAACTTTCTCATTTTAAATTCACAACGGAAGACCTGAACTAGACCTCCGAGACAATAGAAAAACGCTCAGTCATGAAAAGCATTACAATCAACACTACCGGGAAACCAGAAGAAACTGAAGAGACAAATAGTACAATGTACTCAATGGTACATGGAGGGTTCGAAGATAGAGCGCAAAGTTAGGATAAGAATCTGCGGCTCTATACTACATGACCCTGCAAACCGCACGATTTCCAGGCAGAGCTTTTGAGCGAATTTCGACATTGAAGCTAATTTACCACCTGAAGGACTGAGTGAGAGTTTGGCTGTATAGCAAGTTTTGACCATGTTGAAGTTCTTTTCAGAAGCTAATTCGAGTGCCAGTTACTTCAAGGACCAGGAAACGAACGACAGAGTATAACTAGTCTAAATTCTGGGTCATAAGGGAACATCGATTAAGGAGATGAGCTCGCCAAATAAGATGGAGATAATCATTGTAGATGCGTAATCAAATTATAGTTTCAAGAGAATCAACAAGAGCTATCTATTATTGATACAGGCACGAACTACAAGGTCAAAAAAGAGATGATGCACTAAAACACCCTTAAACTCTTTTTTATACAATATTTCTATACCAAATGTTCCAGATAAGTCTTCCATTGGAATGAGGAAGAGTTTAGAATACTTGGGATGCTAATGAGCCACATGCCTAGTTTTATAAACTAATGAGTGAACCAATCATGGCAACACCCGTTCTGTTAGCAAAAGCAAAAAACTGCATCCTATTCGCAAACGACATATCCATTGCTGTCTAGGATCATCTTATATTAACTTCTAATTAATTATTAACAGCTTATTCATCATTTTTGGTGACACCCATGTCAATATATACTTTTCCTCACCATATGCATGAAAAAGTTGATAAACATCTTATATATAATTCATATTCTTCCCTATATCAATATAACTTACGTTTGATTATCTAAACTTGTTCCGTTCTTCCAATCTTTCATTGCTTGGGTATAATTGATGCAATCTGTTAGAATTTTAGTTTCTGGACAAATTGTAGTGGCTGGAAAAGGAATTTCCCAAATTCCCATATCCTTCGTTGCCAAAGAAACGAGAATTGGTTTTTCTCTCCAATTAACATAATTTCCATAACTCATATAGATGCATCCGAAGATGCAGAGACCTACTGTAATACACCACCATGATCTGAAAAAATTTATTAATTTTGAAACAATGTCTAGTTAGCTAAATTCATCAATTGAATTGACTTAATTGATATTCTTTTTCAGAAAAATACTGAATCAATACTCCGTTGTTTAAAGCAAAATTCATTGCTAAAGAAACTATCCAATAATTCTATTCGAGTTACTTCTTGGATGTCTTAACTACGATCTTCACCAAAAATTGCTGAGATGTTAAGGTTAGATTTTGATGAATTATGTCTAATCCATAACAAAACAATGTGTCGTAAATTCAGGAGTAATCTGATTAAATTCAAGAATGGAAATAGATCTGGATGCACAGCGCATACGCATTTTAGTTGGGTAGCTGGCCAAGCTTCAGTACAATTCATTTTATATAGTAAATAATAAATGAAAATAAATAAATGAATATATTTATTCAGTGATCAGATTCTTTCTGGTTATTGTTTCTGTAAACTGTTTCTAGGGTGTTTCAACAATGAGTGAAATTAACTTCGATCAACGTTTATCTGTTGAAGGTTCGATATTCAGAATGCTATACAAGAGGGTGAGAGTAAGTGTAGGAAAATATAGAAAAACATGTATTGTCTCCAGAGCCTGTACACTGGGAGGTGTATTATCACTTTTACTACCACGGGAAGTCGTTTTCGATAACCTCTTTCGCAGCCTCATCTCAGAAGAACTACACAAAATAGCTTTCACAGACGATATAACCGTTCCACTAAGTAAAGATTGCAATTGAATCTGCTGCAACAAGAAGCAAATAACTCACCAAATTAGAAGAAAATAAGTTCAGGGAATAGATCTCTAGGTGAAACCGCAGAAGACCAAGATGGTACTCTTCGTGAATAGATAAAAACTTAGACCTAATAAGCAGCAAGTCTTTTTTAGTCTAGTTTTCAACTTAGCTTGGTTATTATCCAATCTAAGTAGGCGGTATCATTCTAGGCACTCAATTTAACTGAAACTTAGAGAAAAGGCTTAAAAAGACTTATATTTCTCATGAAAAATTCCACAGAATACTGGGTAAGATATTGAGAATACAATCCAGAATTCTCATGTGAACATAAACTGCTATCATAAGATCAATATCAACCTAAGGAGCCGTCATCTAGTGGCCAGAAAACGACGACAGTTGAGCTTAAGCTTAGTCCAATACAGAGAGAGAGATATTTCTTATAGAGGAAATGGATATGGAAAAGATCTCGCACTTGCTGGCAGTAGGTGGATTGTACAGAGCAATCAATGAAATGCCCCTACAGCATGAACCGACATCATGAAATGCCAGTTGTTTATCTTCAACATACTATACACCATTTTAGGACGAGGGGAAAATGAGACCTCTTCTAGGAGATCTATCAAAATCCACAAAGATGATGCGAGAAACAAAAGAGTAGCAAGATGTGTTGGGTGTGGAAGACCCTTAAACTTTCGAAGGACATCAACTATCGATCAAATAGGAGTGTCTCGAACATGGAGTTACTCAATCGGACCATTCCGGGAAAAAATAGAAGACAAAACCATGACAGTCTTCAGACAATAGTCAATCAATACTATTCTTGCACACGTATTATACAACCGGTATTTCAGTATGATGGCGGAAAGGATATCAACAGTGCACGAGCAATATTAGAGTGGATTAAATAGCCAAAAGAGAGTCTAGGTCAACGATTTTAGGACTTTCCGGTCTACCATTGAGAGAAACAAGAGTGCAAGTACCAGAAAGGCACACAAACAGAAAGGGTTCAGAACGCTGTGAAAAGGAAAGGTAAGCTTCAGGGAAACCAAGGAACTTGTCGGATATCCACCTGAAAATTACTATGATATATGTGACAAGGTGCACAACTGCGACCGATGACAGGTATATTAACTGAACATTACCCATTAAGGACACAACTCCATATCGTAGGAGAAAACAATACACCCTTGAAAAGAATTCTAGCATGAAGAAAAAACGATCGAGAAAGCTACGTTCGAATGAAGGATATGCAAACCTGAAAACCATTGTGAAATATGTGCCAAGGTGCACAGCTACGACCGCTGACACGTATATTAACTGAACATTGCCCATTAGGGAGGCAAGGCTATATCGTAGGAAAAAGCAATAGACCCTTCTGCAGAGAATTCTTGCAGGAAGAAAAAACGATCGAGTAAGCTATGTTTGAATGTTAATACCCAATCTTCATCGTTAGCAGGGTATATATGCTCAACCCTCCGTAAATTGCGTGGTCTACGATCGTACACCACGCCAATTTAAATGGCGTTCATTGGTAGACTAGTAAGTATTTGGTGCATCAGTATCTTTGTGACAATGTTCGTGATTGGTTTTGATGATATTTGCTTCTGAATTTCTGAATATGACTGATCTACGATTGTGGACCTCGCGAGCATTCACGTTTTACTTTGTGTTTCGAGTCAGTTCAGTTCAAATTCGAGTTCTTGGCACCTTGACAAGAAATAAGTATGTTTGAACCCAAAAGACTATTTGTACAGTCCAGCAAAGATCCTGAAGTCTGGTTACAGTGGTTCAATGAACTTCCTAGTGAATTTGAAAATTCTTCTTATGAAAACGATGATGAACAAGACGATATTGCAGAACAATATGTTGTTGGGGAGAGCAGCTATGATTCAGATCAGGATGTAATAGAGGATGAAAAACTTTCCGATGAAGAAAATGATTCCTGTTCAAGCCGTTCGCTTGCTTATTACGTAGGAAAAGACAAAATAACGTAATGGAGAAAAACTTCACCGAACCTCTAAATTCGAGTTCGTTCACATAATATTGTGAGACAACTCCCAGGAACAAAACTTAATGCTCGTGATGCAACAACCGAAATCCAGTGCCAAAAATTGGTCGTAAACGATATAATCGTTCGAATTATAACGGTGTCAACGAACATATATATAGAAAATGTTCAATACAAATTTGGCAGGATTCGGGATGCGAGCAAAACTGATGAAAGGGAAATGAGTGCGTTTATAGGAGTTTCGTCCCTCATTGGCACTTTCAGGAGTTCAAAAAAAGTTTGAAAAAGATTTGGGACAATTCCAGAGAAAGCGCAATCGAATCATGATACCTTGGAATGAGTGAAAATAGATTCAGATTCCTTCTAAGATGTATTAGATATAGAAACTAGGAACTAGAGACGCGAGCTTGATAAGTTGGCTCCTATTCGGGAATTTTTAAAAATTTTTTAGTGAATTTTCAAGGCAATTTCACACCAAAGGAGTTCCTGACCGTAGACTAACAACTTTTAGCTTTCAGAGGGAGATGTAGTTTCAAAAAATATATACCAAGTCAGCCTGCCAAATATGGTAACAAAGTTTTTGGTCATGTTGATGCAAAAACATCGTACACGATGAATTTGGAACGCTATGTTTAAATGCAATCTGAAAGACCATACAGGGTAAATTACTCTGGTGAAGACATTGTCCTCTTATTGATCCATACAAATTCCAGTACCAATCGTAATGTTACCGCAGACAATTGGTTCAGTAGTTTACGAGTTGTTGAGAAATTACTGAGAAATCATAAAATAACAGCAGAAGTCTTACCACGTAGAAACACTGAAGTAAAATCTTCGATTTTTGGTTTCAAAAAGACTGCACCCTCATTTCATATTGCCCCAAGAAAAACAAATCAGTGCTATTGTTATCGTCAATGCACCATTGCAATTCAATAGATGCTGAGACAGGAGATGACAAGAAACCAGTTACCATTACAGACTATAACAAAACGAAAATTGGTGTTGATTTAGTTGATCAACTCTGCAACAATTACAGTGTTGCTAGAAATACCCGTCAGTGGCCTATGGTTGTGTTCTATGACATACTATACATTGTAGGTATAAAAGCATTATCATTTTCAAAGCTAATCGCCCAGTGCAACGAGTATGTCATAGTGATTTCCTTTAAAAATATGCTTGAGGACTCATAAAACCCCAAATTGAGTTTAGGGCAACGATAGAAAAATTACCTTCAGAAATGAGGCTCGACATCTGTTAGGCATTAGTGACGTCGTATCCCCTACCCTACAGAGACTACAAAATTATGTTGGGCGTGGCTGCATATGTCCTAGAAGTGACAATAAATCAACACGAAAATCATATGAAGGAAATATGTGTGAATTCTGTAGGTGAGCAAAATTGACTGTTTTCAGGTGGTTGTAAAAGTGATAAAAATTAGTAGTTTCTAAGCTTGTAAACATTCTTTCATTAGCTTGTTATATGTTCTTTTCAGTTTTATACTGCTTGTCTTTTCACGTCCATGTATTTTTGAGTAAATGGCAAATATATTGAGTTATGGCAAATGAAGGATTTATTCTGGGACTTTTTTTTCAATTCCACAGAGAAAAAATCAACATTCTTCACCTGGACTGAAACAATTTCAATCATAAATGATCAAAGGAAACATTTCATTCCAAATACATATTAAAATGGATGATATTGATTTTTCATGTCAAAATTAAAATGGTCTACTTTCGTAGACCATTTTAGAAGCTTCTTTCAGGAATTATGATGAGAGAGGAAGAGATACAAAGAAACAATAGTGCAGTGGCTTATACCATAGGTCCAGATTATACATAAATACAAGGAGCGTCGATGTATGAAAATAATGAACATGGGCACTGACCAAGGACGACGACAGACTGTGCGAAGAAAAATCCTATATTAATATGGGGTTTAAGGAAACTTGAAACAGGAGAAATCAACACCTTATGCTCGGCATATAGCATATAGGCACGATGACCCAAATGTAGGAAGCAGGCTAATGCAAGATGACTACGAACCCAGAAAAATAGTTGGATCAATACCATCTGAAAGAATAGCCGCATAGAATCTAGAAACTTAAGAATATAAACTAAGTGGAACAGAACATTAAGATCGGAATAGTAGAAGATCTTGAAATAAGCCAAGATCCACAGAGGATTACAGTGCCCCAGAATGAGAATTGCATCATGTAACAATTTGAAAAATACGATTGTGAAAATATTTTCTCTATTAATCATTATTCAAATATCATAAAGAGCTTATAATAAATTTGTTTCATGTATTACAATACATCATTATATTATTAGCCATAACCGAGGAGTGTAAGATTGAATTAATAATTTTTCAAATTCTTTTCATTTTTGAACAGATGAAAAATGATCTTTCCCGAAGTGGTAAACAAAAAATAAGCATTTCTAATACTGGTGGTTTATAAATTGCCGATTCGATGACGGAAAACTCTAATTTTTGCGAAGCTGAAAACCTGAATGAAGTTTGTCTAGTTGAAAGTTGTTCTTTTTTTTGTCATATAGATAATTGAAACTTTTCATCCGATTATTTTGGGCAATTTCGAAGTTATTTCAAAAAATAACGGATGGTTGTAAATGCATTTCTCCGTTCCTCACTGCATGATGATCTGCATCTCCTTTTCTTTGAAGAGGTAGTTTCTTTTTGTTATTGACAAAATTGTTCAAAACGATATCCAATCAAATTTTTGTTAACTATAGAAATTTCATAAATTCATTTCTAATATGGAAAGTACCGTATAAAATTTTCAATTTATTTCGAAAGCAAGAAAAACTTTTTGTATTGGAGAATAAAATTGTAAAATAAACATAAAATTAAAAATCAATACATACTTTTCAAATCCAGAAGAATCCTTCACCAAATAATTCAGTCCCTGTATTGTCGAGCTTTCACAATACTCGACGAATGTTTTCTTTATATTCGGTGACAAATTGTTTGGTACAATTTTGTGAACTTTATCCACAATTTTCTTTCTATTCCTCAATTCAAACTGAACTTCTTTATCTTTTCTATCGTCTTCTTCCACCATTTTGAAAAATTTCTGCCCTTTTCTTAATGCAAACACAAACTGAAGTTCGGGTACCTACAGGAAAATGTAAATTTGGACGGTTTCACGCCGTCATTAGGAAATTAAAAACTGTACTGTAACACATAGACGCGTGGAATTCGGTAATTACTTTCCTGGTGTTATCCTTTTCCTTGTGTATCGATGATTATTTATAGACGGCCTGGCACATTGATTGAAACATTGTATTTTATTGAACTAAACACCATACCTGAAACGAAGCAGCCTTATAGTTCAAATCCCACCATTGTATGAGTATACTGAGCGATTCAAATTCAAAACTGATGAACCATAACTACCTACTGTGTTTTACACGAAAAACTACACCGTAAGACGAATGAATATACAGAAACAATGTTTTGAGTAATTAAAACGCACCATAAAATAACAGAAATAGAGTTTACTGCTGGATTAATATTCTAAAGTAATGATAGTTGTTCGCAAGTCAGAATTTACCGCTCTGATTATGTTAACTGAACATACTGCCAATAATTGGTAATAGTTGCAGGAAAACTTTTTCTGTGCTCAATAATCCCCATGAGATATGATATGATAGGTGACATTAATATTTGTACAGAAGACGACTAGAGTGCCAAATTCATATATTTAACTGAGGCAGTCTTTATTAGACACCAATTTTCTCTACTTATTCCAGTGAATGACGTTTTTGAAAGTTTAGAAATTTCTGGATTATCGTAAGACTAAATGGCACTCCCAATGAATGCTATTCCTATGACGAGATCACAGCCGCTTCTTTTCTGAGATATTATTTTGGCTGAAATTCGAAACGTACTTCGGTCAAATGCCTACTCGGAATTCCTCAACCGAACCACAAATTCAAATTAATCATTAAAATTTATTTTATCACTTTCGCCTGGTATCTACTTCAGTTCCCAGAATGTAATATTGATCGTCAATAATCAAAACTAACGTGAAGATAATTATTATGGCGAATCATCGAATCACTATAAGGGAAGTTACTCCACATTGGTTAGACTATGCAATGTCCTCTATGGACTTCGAATTAGGATAATGCCGTTTATTGAATCATACGCAAGATAGTATGGTTTCCTGTTACATTTCCTGTGCTCACACTTTAGGGCAATCGTAGGAGGCATGATGTGAGTTTAGATGCCTGATAAAGAACAGGCATGGTCATATATATATATATATATATATATATATATATATATATATATATATATATATATATATATATATATATATATATATATATATATATATATATATATATATATCGGTTGGCAAATACGGAATCAGCGATAGAAATGAAAGAAATGATAGATTGATACATTTAGCCATGAAAAATAAATTCATAATAATGAATATCACCTTCATGAATCATATTCGAAAGCTTTATGTATGGAAAAGTCAAGACAATGAACGAACTAAAATAGTTTCCCAGATGTTGGATCGACCAACAACTTGTAACGGTATAGAATTCTCTTTTAATATAAATCACTTTAACAGTTTTCCTCTTTTCATATTATGTCCATCTTCCGGTATCAATCAAAATTAATTCGAAATCAAACAGTTTTAATTCAACATTAAAGGTTAATAATTATTCATAAGGATCACAGGTGGCGAGCATTGTCCGTATGTCTCGTAATTATTGTTTTATCGGCGCAGTAGATAAGATTCGTTACAGATTTACCATAATCGATCTAGTTTTCGACCTGAAAAGGGATAAGAAAATATTAGAATCAAAATTCAGAATTAGAATATTCCGTATCAAATTAATTATCGAATCTCAAAACCCTTTTGATAAAAGGTGAGTGTTTATCGAGTCTAACTCCAATTGTTTCATACGTGAAAATAAACATTTTAGGGTTTCTTCTACCGGAGGCATAGCATTTCTTTTTCTTATACATACCTGCAAGAAAAGCATTACTGTTAATGCCTAGAATTCAATCCAATCCGATCAACTGGAGTTTTGGTTATCGTTCTGAGGACAGAATTTTCGAATACGCTTACCTACATTCAGCCACTCATCATCATCACTAAAAGCTGAAGCCATTTTGTTTCAAAGTACAGTTGTTCTATAGAACCTTCTCAAATCAAGGCCAGTATCAATCTACACTGTTATATTAATCAGTTCATCTTTCAACGCTAAATAATAAAGAAGAATTTGGTGTAACTTCAATATCGTATTACCTTCTCAAACATCTCCGTTTTCTTTTTATCATCTTTAGAGTTATATTATAAGTGGATTACTAACCCTTATTTTTCCGTATATTATAAATTGCATTTCATTACGTATATTATATTCTCATCAAAAATCATATTCTTCATTTACTGTTACCTAAAAGTAACACTGATTGTTTCTTGATTTTCAATCAGTCGATTCATATTAAGTTTATATTTCATAGCTTAAATCAAGTGGCGCCCAGTTCATTTTAATTATTCTTTATTGGTACTAAGAGTTTTGTAAATTATACAACCCACTACCCAACTGTTCTCTGGCGAAAAGCTGCCAATAAGCGCAATTATGTAATACGTAAGAAATTACGTTACATAAAATTGGCGCCCAACGTGGGGCCGTAGTTCTATTTTTTTTCTGATTACTTTGCAATATTGTATGAAATTTTTTTGAATTATTGATTACTGTTATTGTATTCTATATTGATTGGATATTTTGAGTGTATTTTGTATTTTCTTATTCTTGGTAGCTGTAATGCACCAAACTTTTCTCTCTTTCTAATTTGTGTGATGATTGATTATCTTGATACTGTCAACATATGTGCTAGGTATTGCGGTTGTTGTTGAATTTATAATTTTTATATTTGTTGTGAATAATGGAAATCGAAATTAATCCTAATCATTTGTCGATTAATGAACTCAACTATGAATTGAGAATAAGGGCGTTGTATCATGTAGAGGACAAGATGAAAAGAGGAAAATCTTGCGTAGATTATTAGTACGTCAGAAAACTGTAAAAGACTTAGAGTTACACGATCCTGAATTTTCATTCACTACTGAACAGAACGAAATTAATACCACATTAGAGTCTATAACGCAACTTGTTATCGAGTTCGAAGGTAATAAAGAGGATTCGACTTTTAAAAGAGCGAAATCACGTCTATCTCACATTTCAGAGCGAATTTCACGTTTACCTATTATCGTTGGAGATGATGAAAAGAACGTTTGTCATTTAAAAATGAAGCCTTTGCAACTTGTATCAGTTTAGAAGCTGACTTATATGATAAAATCACTGATCAAGCACCTACTGTCAATAACGCATCTAGTATATCGAATTCTTGTATACACAGTGTCTCCGGTACATCACAGTCATTACCAAATCCTCCTTACTATAAATCCATACCTGTTTATAAATGGGGTGAAACATTTTCTGGCGATAAGAGCACCTTATCTTCATTTTTAGAGAACGTAGAAGAGTTAAGAAAGGCACGACACGTAAGCAAAACAGAATTGTTCGAATCAGCTAGAGACTTATTTGTCGGTAACGCACGATGTTGGTTTCGAGAGACTATAGGTAATGTTAAAGATTGGGATGCTCTTGTTGAGGCATTAAAATTAGATTTTAGGTCACCGTATCATGATGATGAGCTTTGGGAAGCTATAAAATGTAGAACTCAAATTAAGGATGAATCGGCCGTTATTTATTTTGCCAAAATGAATGAATTGTTCAATCAACTCACTCGAATCCCTGCGGAGAGCACTAGACTCAAATATATTAGAAATAATTTGATCCCTGAGTATCGTAAGGCGATAGCAATGACAGAAATTTCTTCCATTTCCGAACTTTACAAGCTAGTTAAACGTTTAGAAGACAATGATTATTTGGACATAAATATTTCGTTGCCCTCGACTAGTCGTGCTGAAACTGCGAAAGGTAATTTTTTAAATCCAAAAGGATTCCCCGTACAATAATATTTCAAAACATTATAGTCGTTCACCCAAATTATTAACGATTGATAAAAAGATAATAATATTCCTGTTAACCCCGATGAATGCTGGAATTGTCATAAGAAAGGACATTTCTATAGTGAGTGTAGAGCTAGGAAAAGTAAATTTTGCTATCGTTGTGGATTACCTAACGTTACTGTTCGTACCTGCTCACAGTGTCAAAAAACTAATTTTTGGGGCGAAACTAAAAGCCCGAGATTCGTCCCAGTCGTTTCATTTGAGGGCTTCTGAATTAAATAATTTTGAAAATTTCCAAACTTCACGACTTTTCACTAAAATGACACACGATAATAGACCATACATCGAGGTGAAAGTATTAGACAATAAAATAGTTGGTTTGTTGGACTCTGGTTCCAATATTACAATTATCGGTAAAGGTGGCGTTGATTTAATACGACTTCTTAATTTAAAAATTTTAGTCCAAGTTCGAAATTTGTACATACTGCTGATAATAAAAGGCAACATGTAACTGGTCTTGTACATTTGCCTATTGAAATTAACGAGGAGTGTCATCTTGTAGAAGCTCTGGTTGTTCCGAGCCTGAGTCATAATTTGATTTTTGGAAGTGATTTTTGCCAAAATTTGCAATTAAAATAGATTATCTTGAGGAAATTGGGAAATACAACACAATAATGTTTCCTTGGTAACGGTTACTTCAGTCGATTCAAAAATAATCTGGACCATAAAATAATTTATCCCCAAACCAAAAGGTTGTGATCAATGAGTTGTTACAGGCGTTTGAAGAAGTTAGCGGTGTAAATCGTCTAGGTCGAACGGATAAAATCTCTCTTACTATAGATACTGGCGACGCAAAACCTTTTAGACTGAAACAATATCCGATGTCTCCATATATGATGAAGATACTTAACGAGGAATTAGATGACATGTTGAATTTAGGTGTTGTTGAACCATCAAATTCACCTTGGTCTAGTCCGGTTATATTAGTCAAGAAGAAGAATAATGAATATCGTTTCTGCTTTGATGGGCGTAAATTAAACGAAGTTACTAAACACGATTCGTACCCTCTTCCTCGAATCGATTGCATATTAAGAAGTCTTACCGGAGCAAAATTCATTAGTACTATTGATTTAAAGAAATCGTTTTGGCAAATTCCGCTGGAACCACAATCAAGAGAAAAAACCGCCTTTAGTATACCTGGAAGAGGCTTATTTCAGTTTACAGTCGTTCCTTTCGGATTGCGAAATAGTGCGCAAAGACAACAGCGTCTTGTTGACAGTCTATTTGGTCCCGAATTCGAAAATAAAATTTTTGCTTACCTCGATGACATTATAATTATATCTGGTACTTTTGAAGAACACGTTTACCTTCTAAAGCAGGTTATTGATCGTCTAAAACAAGCCAATATTACTGTTAATCTAAAAAAATGTCAATTTTTTCGAAATTCATTAAAATATTTAGGCTATATTGTAGATGAAAATGGTTTAAGAACCGATCCTGAGAAAGTATCTTGTATGGTTAATTTTTCGCGTCCGAATACAAGTACAGAAATAAAGAGGTTCGTGGGAATGTGCTCATGGTATAGAGCGTTTATCAAAGACTTCTCTACCTTACTTTCACCAATTAATGATTTACTGAAAGGCAAAAAGAAACGACAAGCTATTACGTGGACTCCTCAAGCTGAGGAAGCTTTTTTGAAAATAAAAGAGGCTCTAGTGGCATCTCCCATACTTACATGCCCTAATTTCAATATCCCTTTACCATACAAAGCGACGCTTCTGCAACCGGTGTCGGTGGCGTACTCACACAATGTCATGACGGCGAAGAAAAAGTTATTGCGTATGCAAGCCGATCTCTCACAAGAACAGAAAGAAATTACACAGTTACTGAACGCGAGCTTTTGGCCTTAATATTCTGTTTGGAAAAATTCAGAGCCTATGTAGAAGGTGTTAAATTCACCGTCATAACTGACCATTATTCGCTTTTATGGCTAAATAAACTCACAAATCCATCTGGTAGACTTTCTCGTTGGGCAGTTAGGCTGCGACAATATGATTTTGAGCTTATACATAGAAAAGGCAAAGACAATGTGGTACCCGATTTCTTATCCCGCATTCATGAATCGCAAGAGATTAATGTAATATCCTTTTATGACGATGATTTTGACAATTGGTATGTTAGCATGCGTAATAAAGTTAAACAAAGGGCAATTCCTATCCCCAGTGGAAGGTAGAAGATGAAAAGCTCTACAAGTTCGTTCCGCCGAACATTCATGTTCAATCAAATATTTCTGAGTGGAAGGTAGTAGTTCCGAAAAAGAAACGTAAGTCAATAATAGAAGCGTTCCATAACCCACCAACTTGCGGTCATCTCGGGTGTTTTAAGACACTCTCCCGAATAAGTGAACTTTATTACTGGCCAAAGATGAGAGCCGATATTCTTAAATTCGTGAAAATTGTAAAATTTGCGGAGCTAATAAAATTTATAACCAACCAGGTTTAGGATTAATGGGGCAAGAGAAAATGTCCGTTTTCCTTGGCAAATTATCGCGTTAGATTTAGTAGGTCCTTTTCCCAGGTCCAAACATGGAAATACGTTTTTACTGGTCGTATCTGATTGGTTCACGAAATATGCCATTTTACACCCATTGCGTAAGGCTAGCGCTGAAAATGTCGTTAAATTTTTGGAATCAGATGTCTTTTAAAGTTTGGTATCCCACAGTTTATAATAGCTGATAATGGAACACAGTTCGCAGGGCGCGCTTTGAGGAATCTGGCCAGAGCATATAAAGTCCAGAAGATTTGGTTCACACCGGTATATTCACCTCAGTGTGATTTTGTTGAACGAACAAATCAAACCGTTGGTACTACGATTCGTTGTTATATAAAAGAACAAAATCATTCGGAATGGGATAAAGAATTACAAAAATTGCTTTCGCTATTAATACCGCTAAACATGAAGTAACAGGATTTTCACCAACTTTTCTAAATTTCGGTAGATATGTTCCGCTTAGTGGAGATTATTACGGGAAATAGAGTTGACTGACGATATACAATTGTTACCTGAAAAAGGGATAGTTACGCAGTTGATATCGCACCGTTGTCTGATATTTTTCGAAATATTCGGGAAAAGCTTCATAAGGCTTATAGTAGAAATGCCCGAACCTATAATTTGCGTCGACGGGACTACAATTTTGGTGTAGGAGAGAAGGTTTGGCGACGAAATAAAGTCCTTTCAAATGCTTCAAAGAAATTCTCGGCAAAACTTGCACCAAAGTATGTATTGCGTCGAGTTTATCAAAAGTTTCTGGTCTTTGTTATAATTTAGTAAATTTAGACGGTTCACCGGACGGTAAATGGCATGTCAAAGACCTAAAACCATATTTCGGCTCAAATTCTGATGTTTCCGTTTCATAATATTTTTTGTATCGCTCAAGTATTATAAAGTTTCACTGTCGTTGAATATCTCCTTGTCGAAGTATTCATTTCATTATTCCTCCGATCGATTAGTTTCTGAACATTATCAGGATTTGACCTATGGGTGTAGTATAGTTAGCTATAGGTTATAACTAGGAAACATAGTTGGCAAATACGGAATCAGCGATAGAAATGAAAGAAATGATAGATTGATACATTTAGCCATGAAAAATAAATTCATAATAATGAATATCACCTTCATGAATCATACCGTATCAAATTAATTATCGAATCTCAAAACCCTTAATGTATGGAAAAGTCAAGACAATGAACGAACTAAAATATTTTCCCAGATTTTGGATCGACCAACAGCTATTAGCAGTAAACAAAACTAAAATTTAAACCATCTTATTTACATAAAGCCTAGAAGAGTTTGAAGATAACAGATGAAAACAACTTGCAAGCCACTTTGACATGAACTTAACCAAGTGTGCTAAAAAAATTTACTCCGTAAGAAGAATGGATAATGAATAGAAACTTGATTCTACAAGCCGCGAAAGAGAGGCTCAAAGTCTCCTTAGAAGCGAAAAAACTGGTTCTCGAATACTCGGGTGAAACTGGCTGAGGAAAGAATAAAATCACGAACAAATGACCGAAAAATCGCGAGGAAAAAGAAGCCTACAAGGCCTGACTGAAGCGTGCTTGTTAAAAGAACAAAACTGAGTACTATTAAGATATTTATCAGAAAATAGAGGTACATAATCTTCCTAACTCACCCAAAGACCCTTTTCAAGAAAAATGCACTTCATCCGAGAATTGAAGCCGAGTGTTCAGCCCATAGAAAATGAAACAGAAATCCTCATTACTAACGTAGACCAAACAGACGACACCACGTCTCACCATCTATGTAACAAAGTATGCACAACAAAAAATGGCCAAGAGATGTGAAAATTATAGAACTATATTACTCATTTCTCATACGAGAAAGCAATGCCCTTTATATTCAATAAAAGAGTTAATAACTTTTTACATCATCACATTTCGGAAGAACAAGCAGGCTTTGTAAAGAGGAGATGCATTAGAGAACATCTAATAAATGTTAGACAAATTATATAAAAAGCTAGAGAATTCAATATCCCTATGCATACAAACAACCAAAAGTATGTATATGGAATCATCCGATATGTTTGATATTACCTCAGGGATTTTGGAAATTTCGAAGGATTGTTAGAATTGATCTTTTTTGAGATATTTCAATTGAGGAAAGAAATAAATTAAGGTTTATTTTAAAAAAGAAACAAATAAAAGAAGATGAGAGACTCTTTCCGCATGTAGTAGAAATGTTGAAAATTGTTTTCTCACTGAGTAGGTGTTTTTTCTCGACCTCAGTAGCTTGCATTACCTCTTCTTGCCCTGATAGAAACCGAAATCCGTCTAGGCATGCTTTGGATAAGGTTTTCGACCTCCTGTGGGGTGATATTCTGCCACTCTTCTGTGACAGCTTGGATGAGCTCTTGTGGGGTTCTTGGATTATCCTGACACGATCGAATTTTAATTTTGAGATCATTCCATAAATGTTCAATAGGATTTAGGTCTGGAGAGCAAGCTCGCCAGTCCGAAATAGCGATTTCCTCTGTTTCAAGATAATGTCGCGCGAGGTTGCTGGAATGCGGAGGAGCATTATCTTGCATAAAAGTGAAATTCTCACTGTGGGCACCTCGCCAATCAAATCTTGCCTCTCCTCATAATCCCACCCCAAAACATCACACTGCCCTTTGGTATTTCGGAATTTGTCTTGCTGCTCGGAGTCTAGCTTGTCTTCCATCCCCCTTAAAACCCGAATCCGGCGGTCATCTGATCGAACACCAATTGTGGTCTCATCCGAAAAAAGAACATCTCGCCAATTCTCAATATTTTAATTTTGGTGCTCGATAAACCAATTAAGTCTGTTAATTTTTTGTTGTCTGGTTAGCTCTGGAACTTTTAAGGACCTTCCCCTGTATTAACTCCTTTAACGAAGTCTTTGACGTTTCATTTCGACTAATACACTGATGACCGTTGCTTCCAGAAATTGCTTCTGGAGTATGAGGAGCGACGCATTAGGGTCTCTTCTTGCAATTTGGCACAAAGAGCAGTCTTGTTCTTTAGAAGTGATCTTCCTACGACTTCTTCTAGGCCTAATTTGCTGAGATTGAAGCTAAACGTATCGGGCGTAGGTTTTGAGATCACCCCTGTGATACCACTATTGTGGCCGCTATATCCCTCTGTGTCACCCTTCTTCAACGAGAGAAATCATTCGACCCCTCTGTATATCGGACAGTCCAACGTAAGGCATGTTCAATTATGATTATATGCTTCCTTAAATTCTGAAATTCATAGTTTCAAATCTCAATAACGACTGAGTACAATATTTCCCAACATTTCTGATCATACTAACCCGTTTTTTTACAACAAAGAACTTCATTCTTCTTTCAGTAGTGAAAGATGCATGGTTGAAAACAATCAATGATGTGAAATACCGAGTCATTTCATATAAATTTGGTCGTGTGTATATGCTTTATTAATTATAAAAAAGCTCTGACAGAGAAATACCGGATCATCAGAGTGTCTGGATCATCAGAGTTCCATTGTAAATGAGAGATGGGAAAGAGTCGAGAGGCGTCTTCAAAATAAATGATATATGTACTGTTATCATAGTTCCATCCTAAACTAGGGGTGGAATGAGAATATGTTTGTTTTCATTCCTAACTCTTTGGTGAAGGCGATATGTGTGCTCACTCGCTTCTTGAAGAGGTCCAAATTATAAGATGTTCGACGGAAGCAAGTTCCACAGCACACTTGTCCTGGAAATAAAAGAATCTTCATAGAGAGAGGTACGTGGCGTCACTAGTTGGACCTTCCACTGATGACAGTTTTTCAGAGTACTTACTATGAAAGTAACTGTAAAAAATAGAAAGATTGATAACCTGCGACCTTTGGGCAGACCTGGAGATCACGAGTAAAGAATTCTAGTCCAGATCGCATCTGTGCTTTGCATTAAATTATCACCTATAATGGCGTAAAGTACTGCTCAACACAAAAAAAAAGACTGAGTTCAGCAGAAGCAGATTTGGCAATGGATGGCACATGGTAATGCCAGAAAACTCCAGTGTTAACTGTAATGCCGAGTAAATGCATATTTTTTTCTGAGGAAATTTGTTGTCCTAGCTTGATTAAAGCAGTTTCTCCAGCAGTGACTTTTCTGAAGAACGTGGTTAGTTGCGTGTTCTTCGCGGTTGAATTGAGGAAATTCAACCGGCCTCATTCTGATATCTTCTAAATTCAGTGACATGCTCTGTTGCTATCTTTGTCAGTGTATCTCCTCAGCAGTTATAGGATGCTTACTTGAAAATGAGGACACTTGAGTACAGTCGCCGCAAACGCAAACATACTATTTTCGGCGAATTGGAGCAGATCATGCTGCAACAGAAGAAAATTAGGCGAGAGTATGGAGTACTGGAGTACTTCAGCATCAACCTGAAAATATTCACTAATTACACCATCAACCAACACTCGAATAGATCCACTAACCAGAAGGCTACTAATCCAATCACGCAATTTTTCAAGTTCATATGCGATTAGTTTATTCATCAAGGCTGCGTACCAAACTCTGTCGAAGACCTTTGAGATATCAGGAGTAATGACTCTCTATTCGCCAAGCTTTTCGATTGTTGATGTCCTCAAATGCGTAAACGTATGCAAAGAGGTCGCCAGTTGATCGTTGTCTACGGAAACCGTATTTTCGATCACGGATGACCCCTTCAACTCACGATATTTTATGAGCTAATCCTTAATCACTCTTCCCATGACTGTCGACATAATCGGCAACAATGCGTTTGAACGATAAGTTTAGGGTAGGTATTTCTTCCTTTTTTTACATTCGGTTCTACTCTAACAACTTTCCGACTTTCTGAAAATGCCTGGCTTTCATACAAAATCTGAAGCAGACGATTGACCACAAGTGCCAACTCTGGAGCACTTTTCTTCAAAACATTAAGACCCACTGCTTTCTTACAGTTTACTTGTTGAAAAACGCACTAAATCGTACGCACTCTGAATTTAACCCCAGACATATTCGATTGAACAAGTGGGATGCTCTTTGGCACTGCATTTGGTGTATCTAAAGAGAATTTCGCCAAAACATTTCTGCAAAATTCTTAATTCTCTCATTAAAGTAGGTTTTCGCCTTATCAATGGTTGAATTACAAATATTTCGAAATGCACATATTTAGCTTTAGTTGCATTTGTTGGATTTTCCTCCTAATTTTTATAAGCTCTGTTTTGAAATGTGACTGCTTTCTCTCCATGTTTAGTGAACCAAGGCTTTCGTGCAGGAGTTTTTTCCCATAGAGTTTGGAAATTGGAGGTAACCTGCAATCATTCAACAGAGAGAAGCTTTACGAATGTAAAGATTCACGGACGATACTGTTGTTCAAACAACAAACGAGGAGGAACTGATTAAACTCATTACCTGAGTAGAGAAGGAGAGTGCTGAACTTGGATTTGAATTTATAATGTTGAAAATGTTAATTAGGATTATTTTTTTGATCCTTCTTTCTAGTTATCATTGTTGAATGTGATACAGAAATATATTTAACAACACACAGTAAGATCATCACAAAACCTACTATTATAAGATGGTAGATCATCAAATCCTTCATGCATATAATAAAGAAAAAAGGTCCTAGAAAAGAGTCTTGTGTTGTGAATGCAAACGATACCTATTCGGTTGATTTTGAGTTCTTCCAATCAATAATGTTATGTTCTATGAAAGGTAGGACTTGAGATGTTTAAATGAGTTTTCATTTACTACTGTGTTCACCCACATATGTTTTGATTTACAAATTTTTCAATCGGAATGAAATTGGCGGTTGAAACCGATACTCTGACATGTCTTAAAATTGATTTACGAGCTTTCTGGAAAGAAGTAAATCAGTAGTCACGCTCTAGCAAAATCTTAAAATAGTTCGATACAAAGATGTAACACTGAGTTCGCCGTTACTGCGTAATATTCAATCAAGATCCGTAGATTGAAATTTTACTAATTACAAAAATCTAATTTGATGGGAAAATATTTGCATAGCCGTAATAGCTATTTTCGATTTCCTTTGATCTTCAGATGCTACAACTTTGAGTTCAAAACTCAGATACAATGTTTATTGTGAACAAAATTGGAATATACAAGCCCATGGTGAAATGATATCTATACATTTAAATGAATCCAAACAACATCGAACTCGCTAGCAACTAATACCTGTATTAAATCAGAATATACAGGGTGTTACATAATATTATGTCATAACTTGAAGGTGTAAATCTACGTGCAATTTTAGGAAAAAAGTTCATATAAACATAGGTCCGCAAAAGCTTCGTTACGGAGCTACAGGGTGTTAAAATTTCCGGAAAAAATTGGTTTTTTCTTCAAAACTTCTACAGTTTTTGAGATATTCAGCACAAATTTGAAATGCAAGCTATTTTTTAAAGCGTCCAACATAACACGTCCTGAATTTCAAATAGAATCTACAATGTGTTTTCTTTTCCGGAACCATGTCTTCTTTTCACCTCTCAAAATTTTTGCAGTACGCCACTGATTAGCGTAGAATCAATTTTAGTCATCTTCGTTCAATTTAACACTGTTTTGACAGGTGTAATTTTTTTGTACCTCCAACCGTTCTCGAGTGAAAAATTATTAAACAATTATATGCATTCGCTGAATTCAAAGCACTTTTAATTAAAAAAATGACTAGTAGGCTTTGATTTTTTCATGTATTTATTTATTTTGACAGTTGCTTAAGTTGAACCAGTGTCTGCTTGAATTATTTATTATATTAACGATTAGTTTTAAGACTCTTGAAGTTATTGCTTAAGAAAAAATGGCTAATTTTACTAACGCTGAATTGGCTGATGTGCATTACATGCACGGTCTGGTTGACGGAAGCTAGGCGATTATATCTGGTGCGCTTTCCAACTCCAGTAACACCAGACAGGCGAACATTTTCAAATATCCACAGAAGGTTGAGGAAAAGTGGTACTTTTACTGAAAATAATCATTTAAAAGGTGTAACTCAAACTATGAGAACCCCTGATATTGAGGAAGCAGTTTTGAGTTGTATTGATTTGAATCCTCATGTGAGTACAAGAAGAATAGGAAATCAGTTGAATATTTCACATGTTCTAGTTTGGAGGATTCTCCACGACTCTTTATTGTACCCGTTTCATATTCAACGCGTCCAAACTCTACTTCTTCGAGATTTTCCTTGAAGACTGAATTTCTGCCGATGATTCCTAGAAAAAATTAGAGAAAATGCTCATTTTGATAGTGAAATATTGTCCACAGACGAAGCTAACTTTTCAAGAACTGCTATCGCAAATTTTCACAATAATCATTAGGAGGAGTTACCTTTATTGATCGAGGATGTGCCACTTTTGGTGAGAAACATAATGTGGTTCATACATGATGGGACACGAGCACTTTTTATTGGAGAAGCTTGGGAATTCTTGAATAATATGTTTAACACCCGATGGATAGGTCGAAGTTGGCCTGAACCATGGCCTCCTAGGTCATCATAAATTGTTTAGACTTTTTCTCATGGGGATATCTCAAAAGTTAAGTTTATACCACTCTAGCAAACATTGTATAAGAATTGAGAAATCGAATAATAACCTCTTGTGACACGATAAGAAATATCCCAGGAATATTTCAAAGAGTGCGTGATAATATGCGAAGGACAGAGGCCTGTATTCCTACAGGTGGAGGACACTTCCAGAAATTTATTCAGTTTTTAATTGTTCTTTTAGCTATTAAAATGAAAGCAAATTTTGGGCATACCTATCGAGTATTTCTATTATTCTGTTTTATTTAGCAAATACCATACCATTCATATTCAATAATTTTTCAACCGAAAACGGTTGGACAAGAATTATAGTTATCAAAAAAGTTTTTAAATTGAACGAAGATGAAAATTGATTGTACGCTGATCAGTGAGGTACTGCAAAAAAGTTTGAATCGGCAAGAGGAGAAATGGCCTCGAAAAAGAAAACACCTTGTGAATTTCAGTTAAAATCTAGGACGAGTAATGGGGAGGCTGTAAAAATAGCTCGCATTTCAAATTAGGGCTGAATATCTCAAAAACTGCAGTTATAAAAACCCATTATACTCATAAATTTCGACACCCTGTAGTGACATACTATTATTATGTAACACCATGTATAAAATGAAAAAAACATATTTGGGATGCTTTGAGGTGCATTATAACACCAGTTTAGGTAGCGACCTTTTTCTCGGTAATTAATCGACGACCATCCACTAGTTTGCAATAAATACTACACAGTGATAGTAAGGAGCAGTTCAAGGGTGGTACTCTAGAGTAGACATTGATTGTCATCAAAGATTCAATAAAAACTATTTCAATTCAACGAAAAGAAAATGATGTATACTATGATGTTACATATTCTACATTTTTTATAACTCTTAGGAGGGCGATGCTGTCCTGCCACAGATTATTATTTCGTATAATAATGAATACATTTGATAAGTGTTTGTAGAGAATTCAGTTTCTCAAAAACAAAGAATAGAAAATTTATTGTCTAAATTCCTTTTATTTCAAGAGGAATAGTAACAGAATTCAAAATTTGTCTTTGCATATGTAATTTCCTTTTATATTTTCCATGCATATTTCAGTCAGAAGCGAACGAAAGGGTGAGGCCTCACCTCACGCGGCATTAGCATTGGGAGTAATTAGGGAGGTCTGTTTTCGTATGGAGGATTTACGTAATCTATTTGAAAGTTCAATGCTTTCAAAGGAATATTTAACCCACTCATGCTTGAACTAGTTTATCTCAAATTCATTTATTTTGGCTCAAAGGCAGTACAGGTTTATAGAAAAAATACAAAAAAAAAACTTTTTAAGTTCCAATTATAATATCAAGCTGAAATTTTAAACGCGGCCATAACTAGCGATTTCCAATTGGAGTGAAATATTTTCGAAGTGATACCATTTCCTGTTGTACCGGAAGTGGGCCATCACTTTGTTATTTTAAATGAGAATCAACCTTTTTTATTATACATCTAGAACCGACATTTGAGCAAGGCATAAAATACCCAAGTTGTTGGCACTTATCTGTCAAAACTTTTGACAGATTTGATATTTTTGTTATAAACTCGATTTTTGCGGAACATTTAAAAAAATTGTAACTCGTAGATCTTTTGCACCAGACACAACTTTTGCTTGGGTGGATTGAAGAAGAGCATGGAATTTTTTAAGCAATCTACACATGTCAAATGTTTATTGCGTTGTTTTGTATGATTTTTTCAATTTGGCCTTTTCAAACAGCAATAGTTCAATTTTTTCAAATGGCACGTGCCAATTTTTATATCGCCATCAGATGAAGCGTCAAATTTCAGATGGAATTGTATAAGCATGTACTATACCCATCTCTTATAGTTCTGAAATAATTTGGCAATATATTGAATTTTGATGATTTTGCAAGAACTAACAGAGAATGCTTTGAAATATTTGAATCAAGTAGCTGAACTGGCTACGCTCACCTGACAGGTGCCCAAAATTAATAAACTTGTCACTCAGTTCTTTCGAATTTGATATTTCAACAAGAATTGTCGTTATTTCAGATTGAAAATATTCAAAAATACAGCACATTTGGAATAAAACCACTGGTTATTCAAAAGAAAATATATTCAATCTTTTTTAATTCAATTTAGAATGTCAAAAAGTACTGGTTAGAAATTGCAGGCAATTCAATAATCAATTTCCAAATTTACCGTCTATGAGTAAAATAAAATTTCGAAGAATAAGAAGCAATTTTCTACAATTCGGATGAATAAAAATTGTAGGAACTAAGCGAAAACCAAATTTAGCCGCTTGGGAAAGTCAGTAGATTTCTATTTTTGTAGTCTGATAAAAGAATACGAGTGCATGTTATGTTTCTTAAGGATCCTTTGAATGGAAGTATAACTCAATCCAATATCCATTGATGCTGACCTAATGGACGCATGTGGATTGGCAAGAAAATACGCTAGCGTATTAATTTGATTGTCGTCGTCCTCGAGAATTGGTTTTCTTCTAGTTTCTATGAATTTTGTTCCTCCAAATTCCAGAAAATTGCTTCTAATCCTTCGAAATTTTGTTTTACTCATAGGCGCCAAATTTGGAAATTGGTTATTGAATTGCCTGCAAGTTCTATCCACCACTTTTTGACATTCGCCATGAAATAAAAAGAGATTAAACATATCCTCGTATGAATAATCAGCCATTTTATTATCAATCTGGTGTTTTTCAAAAATTTTCACTTTAAACCAACAATTCCTGTTGAAATATCAAATTCGAATGAACGAAGTGACAAGTAAATTAATTTTAGGCACCTGTCAGGTGAGCGTAGCCAGTTCAGCTACTTGATTCAAATATTTCAAAGCATTCTTTGTTAATTCTTGCAAAATCATCAAAATTCAATATATTCCCAAATTATTTCGGAACTATAAGAGATGGGTAAAGTACATGCTGATTCAATTCCATCTGAAATTAGATGCTTCATATGATGGCAGTATAAAAATTGGCAAGGGCCATTTGAAGAAATTGAGTTATTGCTGTTTGAAAAAGGCCAAATTGAAAAAATCATACAAAACAACGCAATAAACATTTGACATGTGTAGACTGTTCAAAAAATTTCTTGATCCTTCTTCTATCCACCCAAGCGAAAATTGTGTCTGTAGTGCAAAAGATCTATGAGCTACAATTTATTTAAAATATTCATCAAAAATCGAGTTTATAACAAAAATAATTAAATCTGTCAAAAGCTTCGACAGATAAGTACCAACAACTTGGATATTTTATGCCTTGCTCTAATGTCGATTCTAGATGTATAATAAAAAAGGTAGATTGCCATTTCAAATAACAAACTGATGGCCCACTTCCGGTACAACCGGAAATGGTATCACTTCGAAAATATTTCACTTCAATTGGAAATCGCTAGTTCTGGCCCGATATAAAATTTCAGCTTTATATTGCAATTGGAACTCAAAAAGTTTTTAACGGGCGGTCCCGGTGGATATCCCTGTATATAGGTCGTTAGGAAAATGTACTACTACGATCATGCTTTTGTGAGAAATATGAAAAAACATTTGACATGTAACCCAACGTCATATTTAAGACATCAGGTGGTAGTTTTCGAATGATAGTGTCGACATTTGATCTGCTTCACTTGGCTACCTACCAAATGACCGATGTTATTTGTTTTCATATACTTAGGTTTTCATCTTTTCTCGGTCTTCCTATTGCAAAATTGCTTTTGTTTTTGTTATTTTGAAGCAGATGCAATGCAATCTGACGTTTGAATCCTACATTATCCAATTTACCTTGATTGATTTTATGAGTTTGCCAAGCATTGTGAATGCTCAGGTCGATGCTGTAAGCAACCAGAGAAAAATACCATTTTTTACCTCATATAAAGATTCTATATAAACCAAACTTTCTTCTTTGCACCTGTCGACGCGACCCATATTCTTATTATAGGTTTTTATCATACAGGGTTGTTGGATTTGCATATTCTTTTTGTCTCCAATAGAATGAAGAAATAGTCACTATGTTATTATCGTACCATTGCAAAGCTACAATGTGGTTATCTTTCAAAATTTTCGATTCATAAGTGCCTCGTGGCTCCTGTTCTAGTTGGACCTCATTAACAAATGGATTTCAGGCAATCTATTTTTGCGCACAGTTCCAGTTCCTCTGGTATTCCTCTCTGACAGCATACACAGAAGATTCACAGAATAGAAAAGATTATCAAAAAATGAATGGAAACTGGAAGTGAGCTTTTTTGTTGCAGAGCATCTGAATAACTGGGAATAACACATGTCCTGACCCCATATTCCCTGAATCGTTCGGAAACGTGAGTTCTGGCACCTTGATATGTTCGATCCGATTGACGTAACCCAATCTGGATGTACCCATCCACATTTTGTACTCACATCTTATAGGCTTACCCTGAATGTAATGCCTGCATCCATGTCTCCCGGAATAGGGTACCAGAGCTTGATCAACGCTGTGATTTTTCGATAAGGAAGCCATATCCATAAACATTTTACTCAAATGTTGGAATAATGGACGAACTTGTAGATCATATGAGAATTTGACACAATATACTCAAATATTTCTCTCGAAATCGCGTTGGAAACCAAAGTTGAACGCGTATTCTATTTTTTCCCAGTACATTCGACGTCGTGGTAAAGATAGATTGCCGCTCAAAATGAAAACGCCTAAAAATGCTTTCATTTTCTTTAGACTTAAATTTCCGTTTCTATTGTGAAAAGAAGCATAGCGGTTAATTTCAGTTACAATGAGATTTAGCAAACAAACTTATTGGGGATATATCTTCCACACTGGCTGAGAAACGAATTCGCCTTTTGTTCAATGATAATTCTTCTTTTCTTTCGTTCTTCTTTTCAGTTTCGCAGGTGCTGATAGTTGCTAGCCAGACAAATTAGAAAGACGAAGCTGATCTCCATCCCCAAAATCCTCATCCGTTACTTCACCATTTCCATTAGACGGAGGCATCATAACAACATCAACGTGAGAAGTTTGGTTCGAAAAATCATCATTGCTTCCTTCGTCAAGGAGAGCCAAAAGGTCATTCAGGTTCAAACCTCTGAAATAAAATATGTAATGCTTGGTTAGTTTTAGCAGCATGTATTCCTAACGTCCTACATGTGGGACGTCAAGGTTTGAATCATCATTTCTCCAAACTAACCAAACTAATATGCATACAAGTTGTTTAATTTCTTTCATTAATTATTTTATTATGTATTCTTGAGTATTGAGTATTGAAAACTTACCGCTCAAAGGAAATACCATAATCCTTATAATTTTCATACACATTCATCCTCGGAATTTTGCTCGTCTCCACAATACTTCAAAGCAACTCAGACATGAGACTGGATAAATATTGATACAGAGGTTAGGTGCGAACAGTTAGAAAGTTTTCCCCACTTTCTTTTACGCGCACGCATTCGCGAGCGCCAAATTTGAATGCCGTCCTTCATATAGGACGACTGGCATATCTAGGTTAAGTGCAAAATTGGCGAGCCTATCGAAGGTGTTACTGAGTATCCCGACACTCTATATGCTGTAGAGACTGTAAAGCAAACAACCGAAGGATTAATTATATTCCTTTAGGTCCAATTTAAGGCACTAGGTTTTACAGATGAGGGACCGATTTGGTGTTTGGAAATGATGTGGAGGTATTTCTGACACCAATCGTTTTATAGAATCTTGAAATATAATATTGATTGTCAATTCAAGTAACTGCTCGCATTTGAAAGTTTTTGATCTAGGAATGGTGTGACACTCAATTGAAAACTATAAGGGTTCTGTTGAATGAATAATTTTTCGGCGATTTGAGATTTAGTGAAGTTATTTTCCCATGTATCCAAAGATATTTCAAATTTAACCGTTTCTTTCTTGAAGGTTAGATTAGATCGATGTAATGGATAGTGGTGTGGTTGTGTATGTGTACTTACACTGTGACGAAAGAGTATCCGAAAATTCTCATGTAAATATCCTGCGTTGAGTAATTTTTAAGTATTTTGAGTTTCTGTACGTTGGTAGGACTGTTCTTTATTACCATGCCATGCATGACCTCGATCTGTTAACTAGTTTGCTTACGATAGCTGTTCAAACCAGTCGACCTCAATGATACTCTGCGAATTTTACAATGGTACAAAGAGTTTGTCTCGAATTTTGTGTTTTGAAAGAAATTTCGTGTTGTGAATCATTGCGAATGCTGGAAAATGCTTATGGAGACTCTGTTTCATCAAAAATCCAAGTGTACGAGTGGTATAAAGGCTTTAGGGACGGTCGGGAGATCGTAGAAGATTTGTTCCGGACGACCTTCGACCCCTTCAACCGACGATAACGTTCAAAAAATCAAAGAAATGGTTCTCGAAAATCATCATGACAGTATTATAGAGATAGCTCGTGATCTCAACATCTCTCGTGAAGCCTCTCTTTTGATTTTGGTGAACCAATTGGTCATTCAACGTGTCGCCGCTTGACTCGTTTCGATAGAGTTGAATGTTCTCGTAAAACAGTTCCAGATGAAGGTAGCTTCAGACATGCTGGATCGTGCGAATTCTGATTACAAGTTCATAAGACGGATCATAACTGATGACGAAACATGGGTTTATGAATGCGATACACCAACAAGCCAACAACCATTGGAATGGGTGGGAGGGAAAAAATGAGCCAAATTCGAAAATAACCTCGCCAAAGTCGTTCAAAAATCAAGACGATGCCGATTGTTTTCTTCGATATCCGTGGTTTGGTTCATCATGAATTCGTTCCGCAAGGTCAATCAATCAATAAGGACTTTTATTTAACCATTTTGAGACGTTTGCGTGAAAATATTCGCCTTAAACGGCCGGATTTGTGACGAAACAATTCGTGGAATTTGTATGACGGTAACGAACCATCTCATCGGGCCACAGTTATTAACGACTTTGGGACCAAACACCCGATGAATACCATCGAGTAGCCACCTTATCCACCTGATCTAGCTGCGTGTGACTTTTTTCTTTTCTCCAGAGTGAAATTGCCACTCCAGGGAATCAAATTTGATTCCATAGACGTCATAAAAGAAATATCGCAGAAGGATCTGAAGACCATCTCTGAAAGCGCTTATAAAAAATATTTCGATGTTTGGAAAAAAAGTTGGCACATGTGTAGCACTTCAAATGGAGCATATTTTGAGGAAGTTTGAATAAATATTGAAGTAGATGAAGAATTTTGCGTTCTATTTCCGGATATTTTTTGTCACAGTGTATAACTTGAATTTTTCCTATGTAAAATAAATATGTTCAATTTTAGTGGTTAACTTGTATGAAACCAATAGACATCAGCAAGATAGAAATAACTATGGATTTTTCTCATTCACGAATGTGATTTTTTCATTCATGGTAAAATTTCAATCTCTTAATTTCGATACAAATATGCTTTTTGTTATTGATGAAGTTCACAGTATCTCTGAGATGTGTATTTGTATATTTTTTTTCTGAAGTTAATTTGGATATGCTAGGCATTCGTGACTTTGTCTGTTTAAAATACTTGTCGTTATCCTTTGTCTCCACAATAATCGAATCATAGCATGACGACCTGATTCGTGTAACCTTCTTACTGTATATTTCCATAAACTGCCCTGCCATACAATTTATGATTGAATGACGGCTAATCTTTTGAAAAGAAACAAAAGGTTAATTTATTTCAACAAAGAAGTCTTCAATGCAATCACAAAGCTATTAATTTAATATACCGAGTTTCAAGACATGAAATAATAATACCATCAATATCCTGTAGAAATAAATAGAAGTTATTTGTTGATAATTCATTTCATATATTATTGTGAATAATGAGATTATGATCATAGATCATTTGAAGATTTCGCATTATTTCCTAACAAACTAAGTATACCAGTTTTTGTTGGATTGTTTGGTGAGTGAATTTTGACAGGTACCTTGTTGTATATATATATATATATATATATATATATATATATATATATATATATATATATATATATATATATATATATATATATATATATATATACTTATTTTACAAGTAAATCCGAGAGTTCAAAGTGAATTTTCAGCATTTCAGTTAAACCACAACCTGAAGAATTGGGAAAGGTGAAGTTATCAATTGAAGAACAAGGGAAAAAAGATATATTCCTATGCTGAGATTGAGAGATGTGAGAATTTTCTGCACATTCCAATACAAAATCCTGCTGCCTTGCAGTAAGATGTTGGCTCATCAATGGCTAGAGAAAAAGCACTCGAATCCTGGTCCTACAGGTTGGGGGTTGTGACAACGGATTAGCTCTCCATCACTTTCAAAAAGACTAAACTGCTGAGAATCCCAAAAGAATGCTCCGGAAGCAGAATTTGTCAACACGGAAACAACAACAGCAACGAAAAAGGAAAATGATTTTGGGCACTTGCACAATTATTGCAGTAGATGAAAATAGACATAGCCATTCTAACTGAGACTAAAAAGAAAGGGAATGGTTCGGATCGCTTAGCTAAGTATATACGTCTGTACAGTGGTGTACCTAAGAGCACCAGAGCCTGTAGGGGAGTTCCAATTATGATTCTTTGTAAGTACGAGAACAAAATTACTAATTGGTGGGCTGTGAATGAAATATTATGACACAAGGTATCCATTATTGGTGCTTACGCTCTAAATGAAGATGCCCCAATTTTAGAGAAAGATGAATATTACGACCTTCTGAATGAAACTCTTACGAAATTCGGAAAACAACGGAAACATCTACTAGCGATCTTAACGCCAGGGTCGGAAGTCGAGATGATAGTGAGGTCGTTAGAAAGTATGGAGAAATCACAATTAACAACAACGGCGAAGGTTAGTAGAGATGTGCAAACATCAGAAGCTTAAAATACTGAATGGATTCTTTCAGCATGAATAAATTCATACATTCACATGGCACCAAGACACAAGAGGGTTGAGAACCATCATCGACTACATAATTGCAAAGAAGATACCAAATTCGACATCCAAGATACGAGAGTCTACAGAGGAATTGAATATGGTTCAGATCATCACCTTCTCATAGCTAAGATGGACCTCTCTTTTAACATCAATGATAAAAACAATCATCAGACAGTACACAACAACAGAAAGTGGTTCAAGATATATATAATATAGGCAGTCTTATCAATAAAAGAACGAAACTCTTATTACAAAACCGTCTCAATCAGAAAGTCAACGATAACTATCTTACACAACAGACAAGTGCCCTATATGAGCATATAGTAGAGTCAATGCATACAGCTGCACAGGAAGCGTTAGGTTATGAAAATAATATACAAAGAAGGAATGACATGGTTACATGGGATGAAAAACTGACAGAACAACAAGATAAAAGACAGACAGCGTACAGAAGATGGTTGAGTAAGAAGAATATAGAGGACAGGACAGCATATAAAGAAAAGCTAGGTAAATTTAAAAGGATGATACATAAAAATAAAAACGATACATGGGAAAGAAAATGCAAAGAGATAGACTACTATATAGAAGGAACAAGCTCATCAGAAGCATGGAAACTAATCAGATCAGTCAAAACTAACAACGTTAATAAAGTAAACATACAACCAATTTAACTAGAGACTTGGAAAGATTATTTTTCAAAAGAGCTAAGAGAAGATAGAAAGCAGTACCTTACAAGTTCTCCGAGACAATATCACGTACGAGGTCAACACGTTGAATTGGACGCCGCTATGATATCAAAAGCAGTTGGTTTGATGAAGAAAAAAGATGGCACGCCCAAATTAATTACGCACATAAGGGAATTTTTCAGTAGGCGAACGGCGAACCAATTTCGAATATCTGGAAAGAAGCCTGGATAAAAGCTATCCATAAAAAAGGCAGCAGGAATAACTATCAAAACTAAAGACGCATCTCAGTAACTAGCACGATGAGCCGCTGATATGGAAGAGTCATCAGAAACCTGGTAGAACAAGAATACGATTCACTAGAGATGGAACAACAATCTGGTTTCCGCATTGGTCGATCCTGTATAGATCATATTTCTACAATAGTTCTACTTTACGAAGAAAAAGTTGCTACCAACGGACAAATTCACTTGTTGTTTGTGGATCTTTCAAAAGCTTACGATACAGTACTAGTTCAGAAGCTGTTGAAGGTTCTCGAGAATGCTCCCACCCTTATAAATGCAGTCAAGCAGATGTACCACCAATCGACTTCTAGGATCAAATTGGGGAGAAACCTATCGGAGAAATTTGATGCTACCACTACCACAGGACTTCGACAGGGGTGCTGCCTGTCCACCACGCTGTTCAAGATATATATGAACCAAACACTGAAAAAATGGAGGAGTTCATGTGGCGAAATGGGTTTTCAACTAGATGATAACAACAATCTCTACACTCTGCACTTGATGACCAGATTGGCATAGTCCAAGACAAGGAAGATCTGGAATTCATGGCGAAGCGTCTCTTCAAGGAATATGAAGACAGGGGGATGATAGTAAACCAGACAAAAATGAAATACTTATGCGTTGGAAAGGAAAAAGAAGACTTGCAGTCAGAGGATGGAGAAAATATAAGAGCTTGCGATGACTATGTTTACCTTGTGAACAAAGGTGGAAAGAAGCGGGCGAACAGAAAGAGCAATAGAGCAGCGGATTGTGAAGGAAAACAAGTGATACGCTGCCTGAACTCAATTTTGCGGTCTAAGAGCATATCTCGGGAGAAGAAACGACTCCTTTTCAACTCGGTTTTCAAAAGTGTAGTGCTATACAGATATGAGACATGGCAAATCAATCAAAAATTAGAAATACGACTTTTGGCAATAGGAATGGACTTCTGGCGAAGATCTGCTGGCAACTCCAGACTCGACAGATTCACGAACGATCGAATAAGAGAAATTATGCAGATCATGGCATAATAGAAACATACAACAATTATAGAAGAAATCCTAAGACGGCAAATGGTCTGGTATGGTCATGTCGAAAGAATGGGTAAGGACCGAATCCCCAAACAAATAATGATGTGGTTCCCAACAGCAAGAAGGAGAAGAGGAAGACCAAAGACTACATTGATAAAGCAAGCCATGCCAGAAAGAAATTTAGGACCAGGAGATTAGCAAGACCGAAGAGGCTGGAAATTGGGAACCGTAAGGCGAAGGACGTTATAAAAAGGAATATATATATATATATATATATATATATATATATATATATATATATATATATATATATATATATATATATATATATATAAATATATATTTTGCGGAAGAAATATGGAGGAGCCACCGTTTATGGAAACAACAGATGGCTCCAGGGTTGGCTGGAATGAATGCACTGCAAGCATCCGATTCTCGTACACGTTTTTATTGTTTAATCTTACAGTGATTTGTTGTGTCAGTTGGACTTCGTGTACTATTTTCAATACAGTATATATATAAATTATTGATCATATGTATTAATACCATACGTTGCCATTTTGTATTTACAATGTCTGAAGAAGGTGGTAAAATTGTCTGCACTAAGTATTGCTAGAGAACACTCGAAATAAAAATAGTACTCATATAAATTGAAATAAAAATTACAAAGAAAAATGAAGAAAAATCGTCCTGAAAAACCTGCATGAAATCTACGATTCATACTCAAAATCAATGACCTCACACCATTCTGATTCAAGACGTTCAAAATTTCGAAAAGTTTGTTTCGATTCTCATTCATGGTAGCTAGACGGTTTTGTGGCTTCTTAATCTGCTACTGAGAATATACCAGACATGTTCGATCTGATGAAGGTCCTTGCATCCACACCATTGAAATGATTTCGTGATCTTGAAGGTAGTTCCTAATGATATGGGCTTTGTGAGGTCTGGCATTTTCGTGCATTCACCGATAGTTTTGGCTTATGTTTACTGTAACTCGTACGCCACGATTTTCTAAAATGTCTGTAACGTTCCTCTGGGCATAACCGGAGCAATGCGGGCTCAGATAAACTCCTCCCCACAACATTTTCCCACCTCCGCCAAAGCCATAGGAAGATGCACTGCTTATATCTGTGATTTCGACGTGTAGAAAACATCGATAGTAAGGAAAGAGACGAAATCTTGACTCATCTATACATGAACCTCTCCCCCGGTCACCTTGACGTGTTCCCTGACATAATTCAATCAGGTTCCTCTATGTGTTGCAGTTAGAGCTGAGCCTCAAGCTACGACAAGAAGCTTCAAACCAAATTCCAATAGACGTAATTGTATCGTTTCACAGCTACTTTACACTTTACTGTTCTCTCAAAGCTGCATGCGAAGGAAGAAGTAGCAAACCCTTGTGTCAACCAGGAAATTCCTTAATAATAGTCATGAATTGCCGTTGTTACTCAAAGTCATCCTTGCCCAGATCCCCTTTTATGACAACAAATCTCCCTGTATGATGCTTCGAGGTATGTTATAGATATTTTAGAAGAACATTTTGTAGCATTTGTAGGGTGAATACTTTTAGTTTATGCTTGATAACTTCAGACCTCACCAAGCTCTTAGCGTTAGGAACTACTCTCGAGATCATGAAATTACTTCAATGGAGTGGCCTCCATGAAGTCCAAACCTCAATCCCATCGAACATCTTTGGCACTATCTCAATGAAAGATTAGACTTTGAGTATGAATCGTATATTTCATGCAGTAAGTCTCGACAGGGGTAGAGATATCCGGTATCAACAGGTTTTCGGGGACTTTATTTTGACCATTTTCATTTTGATTTTTCTCAAGCATTCTATCGTACTGGTAAATTACTGGAATTACTTTACCTTATCTTAACTTCTCCTGAATAAATTCGAAATTTCGATTCGGTGTGTTCATTTCTTGCTGCAGTTTACAATTGGAAAAGAAAAACAGTTGAAAGAATGAACTACAACCAAAATGGCAAGATAGTTTAATTTTCGAAACAAGGTTGGCTGAAGAAAATATTAATCTTCATGATCATTTTGAGTAGGAAAGAGAGGTCAACCTAGAAGTTATCACAACTTCTAATGACCAAGAGAAGCAAATGAAGAGAATAATCTTGTTTTACATCAAAATGCACCTTATGCATCAGTAGATGCGATGAGTAACATAACAACAACAAAGGAGTCATTAACGTGTGAAAACTATGTATTTTCAGAAGATAGGCAGATCGCATTCAAAAATAACAGCTTTATGAAGAATGAAGGTAATGTTTCTTTCAAAGATAATATCCAGAAATAAAATTTGTTATCATTTCCTTCTTTATCGCGAGAATTTGAATGGATAAATGAAAATATTTTCCCTATTAACATTCGCAAAAATCATGCAACTAATTAATAATGTTTGTATATAAGGAATGTCTATAAAGACTATTTTTGAATCAGAGTTATCTAAATCTATATTTGATTAATTCGAACCATAATTTCATAATGATAAGAACATACTAAAAATATGCAAATAGCATTCTGAATTATTGACTTAATGAGCAGAATAAGGTAGTGCCACTGGATATGCGTGCTACTGACGGATCCCAAGAGATAGTTAATCCTTCGAAATTAACATGGCAGTTGTTTTCATAATCCAATAATAACAAAAGGTCGTCACCCAACAATAACAAGATATGACAAGATTCAGTTGAGTTGGGGAATTTTTTGTGACCGAAAATATACACTGAGGAAAAGTGTGGACTTCAATTTTTCTATTTTCTTGAAGAACGCTCAAATATGTGGAATTTGTTTTCATTTTCCTACCTTCTGATGAAAGGAATTTGATCTTTTGATGACACCTGTGAAAAATGAATCATCTTCCAATTTTTTCGAATGGCAACAAAGCAATACATCAGTGAAAAGATGTTCATAAGATCATCCCAATTAAAAAATTCCATTTTTGTTCATTCAGAAAAAGTTTGGATACCGTTTAATATCATGAGGGAATAATATGAAAAGAACAAATAACCTCTGAAGAAAAATTTTTGGGATCATATCAGGTAACCCGGCAGGTCATTCCATTGTTTCCTGAAAGCCAATCAAACTACCTGGTAATATTAAACTGAGTTATTCCTTGAATCTTTAAGTAGTTGGACGAGGCTCTATCTTATTAAATCTGAATTCCTGGGCTCGGTTTATCGGGAATATCTTGATTAGAATAATGAATCTCTGAAGGTGGCAAGAGTTCAAATCACTATTCGAATAGGTTACACTCGTGAGTGAACATTCTGTCTTACAATATTTCTGCCACTACAATAATTTTTAAGGTGATTGACAGTAAGTTTCATGATTTCAATTTGAATTTTCTTTTGATCACATCGCCATTTGGTCTGTTGACTGCTCCGTTGAAGTAACTGGTTGCTAAATCCGTTACTGAAAGATTCGAGTCAAATTTCGAAACTCGATAGCTTCATAATTTTTCAAACTTGCATCTTCCGTCAAAAATTATCCTCATTTAATTCATTCACGGTCAACACCGGAAGTCGCTGGCGTGATTGTGTATCAGCCATTGCCAAATCTAACTTGATTGACTTCCCGAAGATAACCTAACATAACCTAACCTCTGGCCCCAAAGCGGCAGGTTGCCGATCTATCTCTTTCTCACAGATACTTCCATGGTAAATGTTCTAAAGAACTGAAGGGTTTGGTCCCGAAATCTAGTTCCAAGGATGAACTAGTCTTGGGGAAGACTCCCATCCATAATCTCACGTACCTCTCTCCATAAAAATTCTTCTGTAGCTAGTATACTGTAGAACTTGCTTCAATCGAACATCTTTTCGATAACTTTCAAATTGGCCCTTTTCAAGAAGCGGGTGAACACACATTGAATTATCTTGGCCGGCTACAGCTGTAGCATGACAGCATCCCAAGAATTGAGAATAGAAGAAAAAGAAATAAAAATCCAAAAATTGTGCACAAACGTTTGACTTATTCTTTATTTGTTCAAACTATCGTCTGTGTCATGTCAAATAGAACGTCATCATTCAATTTTACACGAAGGAGAATACGGTAGTGCTAAGAGCTGGGATCTTCAAGCCAAGGGGTTGGACATACGACGCAAGTATCAACTGCGTTATCAAATTCAACAAGAAAAAGGTAAGCCAATTCTTCGATCATTCTCTACAAGTTATGGAGAAGCACCAATTTTCACCTTCTACTATTCATAACGTTGACTAAACTGGGATTTCCATCATACCCGAACCAGGAAAAGTGTTGGCTGCAAAAGGTCAAAGAAGAGTTGGTTCAATGGATAGCTGGGAAAGAGGGTAAAACATAACTGTTGTTTGCTCACTGACCACGTTTGGAGGATATATATCTCCAATGTTAATCTTAACAACCACATAAGTCATGTTTCTCTATCAGCTCATGACATGTGTAGAAAATATTATATTGCTATGTTATTCATTCCCCAAATACGTTACATTGAAGTCCACCATTAGATGTCTCATTATATGATCTTCTGAAGGCATTATACAAAAACTAATGGAATCTGCATATGAAATCCCAACCAGGGAAAGAAATTACAATAAGACTCATTGGCGATCGATGTTTTAAAGGATCCAAAAGAAACTGATATTCAGGATACCCTTGGAACAAATGCAATGGAGGTAAACGTTAACAAAGACATATCGTTGGTGAATACAGTTGAAAGTTGTACTGAAGGTCGACTAGCAGTTCCATCTACTTCGAAAGTAGAATGAATCCTTCAAGTTCAAGAGATATCTCCATTGTAGCCTTGAAGAACTTCTTTCAAAGCTATAGAAAGTTTCTAAGGCAGTTAAATCGAGGAGACGACCTAAGCAGCTATCTGCTATTTTCACCTCTGAGCCCCTGAAAGATGCTATGGGTACTACTTAGTTAAATACAATCTTGAAGGGGTCGCATATCTGGTGACGTATTTGCAAAGGTGTGGATCTTCAATTTATTCAAATTCTGGCCCATTTAAGTCTTGAAATCAGAGGAATCAGAAATGTTTATCTCATTATCTTCCCAACTTCAAAAGCCGATAAAATCAGTGAGTAAAGAAGACAGGTGGAATTTGTGTTCCGTAAAGTCATTTTTCGACATACCTCAGTATGTAGCAATAAGTTGTCATGGAGGCTCCCCATATCGTGGCATAGAATTTTGAAGTAACGAGATTTTTGTAGCCTAGTTTTTATGAGGTTCACAATTCTCACATTTGACCAAGGTCATCTTTAATTTCGTCAGAGATTAAATTGCCGCCAAAGCCTTTGCGTGAAGAGAACAATAAGTGAACTTACATTCAGTAGAAACCTTGTTAATATGGCCTACATTCCGTGTAGTGTGACCGTTGATAGCCCTAGCACAATACACACTGTTACACAGTTTTTCCAGTCAAGCTGGTTTTCAAAAAAAAAAAGAATCTAACAACTCGCAAACATTTTCAACTGTCGATGTTTCGAGCGTCTTACAAAATCAAATATCTTCGAATTATTCATCTTGAAAAATGCCTTGTACATAAACCGACCTGTTGGGCTAATCCAGCGACATCTGTGGTTTCATCGAGTTGTATTTCAAAGCAAGGCCTACCTCAAATTGCTCTGATAAGTTGTATCATGCGCCATATCCCGAATTCTCCTTGAAACTATATCATTTGATAATGGAATTATTTTAAGTCTCTTGGCCTCTTTCTCTGCAAACATGCAAGGAACAATTTCTGCTGCGGTAGGGAGGAATAAGTTTTCGCCAATAGTATGGTTTTTACCAGCCTTCGGAAATGAATGACCAACTTTGTAAGAAGCTTTAAGATCTTCCAAAAGACGTTCAAAGTACTGTAACTTCTTTTTGACTAAATTGTCATGTTCGCTTTCAAAATTGAGAAGGTTTCATAGAATTATTTGATGAAATATCAGCACAAAATACACCTTATGGGTTTGGCTCGTCTGAGCCTTCAGTCCAAGTAGAACCTAATTTTAAGTAGGACACGTTATATTCTCTTTTTTACATTAAGATTCATTTGCAAGTTTTTCGAGTTATTTTAATTTTTCCTGTGACTGTTCATTAGTAACAAGACGTTTAGGTCTGCTCTCATTTTTGAAGTTGATGGTCCAGAATTTTGATTCAGTTTATCATGACGCCTTTTCTTTAGAAGCCATTTATCCATTGTTAATTTCAATTGTAAAATTTGCTTACGTACCTGACTCAATACACTGACGTACTGTTTGAACAGGATTGAGTGTCCGCAGAATGAATGTTCAAACCACCATTCGAATAGGTTACACTCGTGAGAAATGTTTCAAACATTCTGTCTGTTAACAAAGACATATCGTTGGTGAATATAGTTGAAAGTTGTACTGAAGGTCGACTAGCAGTTCCATCTACTTCGAAAGTAGATATGAATCCTTCAAGTTCGAAGGATATCTACATTGTAGCCTTGAAGAACTTCTTTCAAAGCTATAGAAAGTTTCTAAGGCGGTTAAATCGAGGAGACGACCTAAGCAGCTATCTGCTATTTTCACCTCTGAGCCCCTGAAAGATGCCATGGGTTCTACTTAGTCAAATACAATCTTGAAGGGGTCGCGTATCTAGTGATAACGTTTTTGCAAAGGTGTGGATCTTCAATTCATTTGAATTCTGGCCCATTCAAGTCTTGAAATCAGTGAAATCAGATATGTTTATCTCATTATCTTGCGAAAATGTATGTAAATTTCAAACAATCGTGAAGCGTTCAACTACACAGTAGCTTGATGAGACGATTGATGGTAAGTTATTTATATGTGAACAAGAAAAAAGAGAAATGGAAGAAATAACCCAATATCCTTACGGCTGATTCTATAGGGAAATCCATAAAGTCTATATAAAGATTGCTCCTGCAGAAGATTCAAAAGGGTTATCGAATTCAAAGCTATTTGTCCATTGATGATATTTCCTGTACGCTTCTCAAAATATTTTCGAACTACTATTATATTCGTGTAAGATCTTGAATTTCGGGTTCTAAAAGACGGTTTGCGTAGTTTGAATCAAAATGCTGATGTACAAAAATTCCATTGTGATCATACTTTTTAGTATTGAAATTTCTATAGGTCCTACCAATGTTAATTTATACACAACCAAATTTATATGGAATCACTCGGTATTTCCTATTATTGAACATGGATCTTTGACTACTTGTGAAGAATGAACTTTTTTGAAAATAACTGAATAGTGTGATAAGAAATGTTGAATTATCACCACATGTTCGGGATATTGTATTCAGTCGTCACTGAGATTTGTTACTGTAAATTTAAAAATTTAAAAAACTCTATGATCATAATTGAAGATGCCTTACGTTAGATTGTCCGATGTGCAGAAGGATCAAATAATTGCTCCCGTTGAAGAAGGGGTGACACAGACGTATATAGCGGCCACAATGGGAGTATCACAGGAGGTGATTTCAAAAACCTACGGAAAAAAATTCCGAAAAAATGGAACAGATTCATTCCAGATCAAAGCTATCATCTTCCGAAACACCATTCACATCTCAAATTTCAACTGTTCCATTTTTCTGCAATAATACTTGAATAGCTCAGGGCGATAGATAGTCTCCTCTATTTTTCAGTAGCTAACTCTGTATCCTCTACAGTTTTCAATCAAAAATTAAAATTCGTTCACGGGGATGCAGACAAAGATAATACCTTTCTTTCGAGGTATCACTCGACCCATCTACCCTCTTCCAAATTTTCAAGGGTGGTCAACCCTGTTTTAGGGGTTGAAATTCAAGATGAGGATGGTACTTGATGATGACTGCCATTGATCAGCACGGATCTGTTCCATTTTACTCCAATGAACTTGAATAGTCTCAGGAAATAGTCTTTCCTATCTTTAGGTTGCTCACCTTGTATGTTTTAGTTTTAAATTAAAATTGAAGTTCGCTCAAGGCGATGTAGACAGAGATGCCATCTTTCTTTTGAGTCAACACTCGACCCGCCTTCCCTATTCAAAATGTTCAAGGATTGCAACCCTCGCTTAGGGGGTTGATATTTCAGGCAAGTTTTGTATCCCAAAAGATTTCCCCCTTGAAAAAAAATTGACCTGTTTTTGCATTTTGATCAGAAATGAATATGTTGGTAGATATAGCCTCTGTTTAGTTTTCGTTGAAGCACCCTGTATAATTCACCACGAATGTTTTCATCAAAAATCACATACGCCAATACGCGATTATCTTTCAATGTGCACCATACATTGAACCTAAATTGGCCTTGATGTTTAATATCCGACTACCTATGGTCATCTTGACGATCGAATTTTCCATCGCTACAGATGTGAACTTCATCAGTACGAATTATTTCTCCGAAAAACTTTATCCAGATTTCTATAGAAAACCAGTTGCAAAAATACAGTCGACATTGGAAATCTCCTGGCTGCAAAAACTAGGATTTGTTTTCAATTTGCATTTAAGAAAACGCAAGTTTGCATTATAACTCAAAAACCGTTGGACGAAAACAAATTTCCGCTCGTAATTCAATTCTCCTTAAAATAGTGTTTCTAGAATGTAGGAACCATTTTTACCTAACAACCAGAATATTGGCACTTGAATGATTCGAAAAAATTTCCAAATAACTCGATAACGAAAAAAGCTAACTTGAATCTGTTTACGGAAATAAATTCCCTATCAAAAAGAAGAGAATATTTTCCATAACTGCAGTTCTAACAGTTCTAACCTAACACTGTCCACCCTGTACAGCAGTAAAAATAGTAATGCTGAAATAAAAATTAGACTGCAATGAAATCTTAAAAGATATTTTCATATTATATCCCCTCGTATATGGAGTTGACCAAAATTAAAGAATGAATATTACTTCCTTGAACGTTCATAATAGTGAACATACCATAAACGTAAATCTGTTTATTATTGGAATCCTAATTTAATTAATCAGAGCCCCAAATTTACATTACATTACATTTCTGCATCACTATGTTCAAACAATATTGTATGTCGTACTGCTCGAATTTATGAGAAGACCAATTTTGATTAAATCAAATTATCTTCATTAACTCACATCTTAAGGTTATCCAAATGATACTCACCGTTATAAACAAATGTTTTCTAGAAATTAGCAATAACTTCTCGAACGCCACTGCTTAAGTCATAACCTTCAACTATGTTGGTAAAATTATTTAACACACATGCAGCATAATTTTCTTCGAATAATTACATTTGATACTACTTAATTTTTAATCTTTCAATAGATGCTAATTAATACGTGAAAATCGTGAAATGCTATGCATAAATAATACAAATTCCATGTGTTACCGATCTAGCGCATGCGCATCACGAGTGAGTTTACAATCCGTAACTCCAATTCAGAGATATGTTAAGGTCAATGTATATTACTGCATCCCGAATCCACCTATTTGTTTTTGTATGGTCGTATATGTTTAGGAAATTGTGAAAGGGTGTATGATTATTTCAAGCCTATTTCATGGCTATCAACAGGACCGGTCTCTACCCAAGCGTCTTCTTTTGGCGCCGGTCTTTATTTGATTATAACTGAAAAACACATTGAATTTTGTTCCATGCTTTTCATTGAATTCATAGAACACTATAAAAAATGTATTCATAATAATTAATAATAATAGTTTTCCTATTCATTATCTTGATTATGTTTACCAATAATAGTTAGTCACGAAACTTTGGATGGACATTGAAAAGCAAGTAAAGCAGCCTTATTTTATTACAGTTTGTATCATCATAATTTCAGATAAAACCGGAAAACTTTTTACTTCTCTGTAACATATTTTTCAAAAGACAGCAGCACCAAACTAACTTATTCATTAAATTGTGAACCAAAGGAAGTAGAGAGGGGACACCTTTGAACACTTTTTAAATAAAATATTATATTTGTCGTATTGTACTACATATCAAGGTATATTATTTTTCATAAATAGATATGCTATTTGTGCTACATAATAAAAATGAAATTCACTTATTTTCACTTATTGAAGTAACAATACTATTATTTTTAAAAACCCGTTTTGTACATTTGATAATGCCAATGGCAGTTATGACAGACCATGATAACAGAAACAATGTAACTTAAAATATAATCAACACTTTATTTAAGACATACAGATCTTATATTATAATTGTGTATTGCTACTAACTTCGTACACTCACTATTGCTTAAATAAACTTTATAAAACTATTAACAGTCTGGGGCAGTCTTGAACAAGTGTAATTATCTTATTATTTCAATATATGAGATCTAGTTACATATTGCAATTATAATCTTTGTCTTTATATTATCTTTATGATATTAATATTATCTTAAGAACGTAGCATTTAAAATGGTCTCAGGAAGGCATTTCAAAAGGATCAAATAGTTAAAGTATGTAAGTTTGGAATATCAAACATAAAATAAACAATCCAAATCGCTTTATTGGCCAACATAAAAGTAAATATTCAAGAAAACGAACAAGTTCAAAACTTTGGTAATAGTACCTAATGCAGTTTAAATTTACTGAAGTCAAATTTGAAAGTTAATGTAGCAGCTGTACGAGAAGTTCCTGAAGCAGAGCATGGCTTTGGTTGCAACCCCGTACGACGCAGCGTAGCGTGGGAAGGCCGCAGACAAGATGGCGAGATGACATCCGGAGGATCGCAGGGAGAGAGTGGATGCAGCTCGCCCAAGACCACTCCACGTGGAAGGGGAAAGAGGAGTCCTACGTCCAGGACTGGATGGATACTGGCTCATGAAGAAGAAGAAGAAGTTTGGGCATGAAACGTGTTGCTGTCCGACTAGTTTCAAAATACATGAAGTATCTTTAAGAATTATGTGTTTGGGTACAATGCCCCTTACGATGCACACTATACGAAAAAGAGAGCAGTTGGTTATCAATGTTGCGCTCCGTGATAATTCTGCTTTCATGCTCAACTTCCACATTTCATTCTACCATTGCTATGAACTGAAACGCGGTAAAACCTTTCGGCCTGCACCTTCAGAAACTCTTTTGTTATTGTGAAATCTGAATGAATCGAAAGTATGAATATTAATAATTAAGTTGTGGGGCCGAGGATTATGACCAGAGTGATGATGATGGAGTGACTGAGAACATTGCCTAATATCACATATATTCATTTAACAACATGAATAGTTGAGGCCTTTGAATCGTTTCAGGTTTCAGATATTATATAAAACCAAAAATTTAAAAAATAATCAGAATCGGGGCTTTTCTCGAGGGCTTCCGAGGAAAAGGCTAAATTAATGCGACTACAACAATAATGATACAAACCTTTGCTAGCAATGCATTCGTAATAGATGCCATGTACTTCAGATACCTTTTTCCAGAGAACTGTGTTATTTTCTTTCCTTTCATGAAAAATTCATCCTCTGGATTCGTCAAGGAATCACTCTGTATACCAAAGAAAACTGAAGCAGTTATATCGGAACCATATCTTGTGAACATATCTTTCAATTCAATTTCAACGAATTCTTCCGGATTTTTTTTCAAAAAATCCACCATGTTTGTTGCACAAAGGTTTAAGAGGACAAACATCTTTCGTAATTTACTTCCTGTGAAAGTGGCACTCAAAATTGCTCGCATATCTTTCCATTCTTGACCTAAACAAATTGAAATTGAATGTTAAATTCAACGAAACCATTTGTTGCTGTAAGAAGAATCCATATCATCACGCGTACGCTAGTACTACCACAGGAAGGCTGAATTAAACATAAGAACTCCTTGTATCGAGCGATGAGATACTATCAATTGACTTTTTCTTACAATATCAGTGATAGGTATGCAGGGTTGATCTTCTTTGTCAGGGAACAAAATTTAGAACTGAATTTTTTTTTCAAAAACGAAACTAGAAACACATTTCGGTCTTTATGTTTGATAAAAGCTACGAGATACATTTGTGACTCTTTTTTGGCAGAGTGACATATTATCAATATATAGCCATTTTCATTTAAATTCTCATTTGTCAAGGATTGAATTGATTCCCTTTCATCAACTAGACTATCAGACTCAGAATTACTTCGACCATCTGTTAAATCTATATCAGAATCATCATGAAAAGTCAAATTCTGAGGTTGACTGATATTTTGGCAACAGTTTCTTCTTTTTATACGTATTGTTCTTAGGCATACATATACCTCGTTCTGATAAAGGCAGAAATGAAGGCTTGCGTTTCCGTCGATCTAGATAAGCAGCTTCTACTGAGCATTTTTCGGGAGTATCAGTTAAGATTCGTGACGAGCCTTCCTTTCTGCCTTTGTTACTTTTTCCCTTATATTTGAAGTGGTTTTGTTTATTTTCACCAAATTATCAACATTGGCGGTGGGTTTATTGCTTTTGTTAATAGCTTTAGTTGATGCTATTACAGGTTGATCTACTTCTATATCTTCAAGCATCAATAGCATCATTGTCGATTGCAGAAGGTGCAGGGGCAACAATTTGAGCATTGTCAGCAGCGTCGTGAGCTATTGCTATTATGGGTTCATTTATTCTCACATCTTTAGCTTCAGTGACATTATCGTTGATGTTATATGGTATAGATACACCAAACTGTGATAACACTCGTTGAGGTTGATCAGTTCCCACATCTTCAGCTAATACACACCCAGGAACTAAATTTTCAGATGCAACTATCAAGGGAACTTGCGAGTGAGGATACTTGCGAGATCGTGAATAAATATTGCTTTGCCTGGATGATTGAGCAACCAATCATTCTGCGAGACTGCAAGCTTCGCCTTAAAAGGACAGTTTACTGCAACGTCGAGTGGTTTATGTGTTCAATGAGGGGGAAATGTCAATTATCTTCTTTGGGACATCTAGTCGTTGTTTTGATGTATTGTAAAACTTTCAGAAATGAAGGTCCAGTCGTCCAACCGCAAGTAGGACTATTGGCAAACCCGACACTTCCAACTGGAGCTCCAATAAGCATAGTTTCGTGAAACCTAGCACTTGGAAAAATAAAAACTGGAGAAATGTTATTTCCAAGAGCATTTACAATACCACACATAGTGATCACTTGACCACTTTCCGCCGAAACACTTTGTCCAACTTGATTTTGACTTGTTCTAGCAATAACATTGGGTGCTTGAACAACGGTCATGATACTTGTTTCGTCTAAGCTATAGATGCAGTCTGGAGTATAATTTTCACGTTGTAACATAATTATCAAAAAACATCAACATTATGATTATTGAAGCTGGAAAGACGGATGTTTTCAGGCTTACGAAAAGATAATACTGGGTGCCTTTTCATGAAATTTTTCATCCATTCAATGCTCGCACTCTTGTTTTCTAACCGTTTTTCAGGACACTCATCTAACGCTGCTGCATATTGATATGCCAATTTTCGACCTTATAAGTAGGTAAGACCATAATTCATTTTGGACATTTTTGAGAAGTACCTTTCCAGCATAAGCTCCTCATACATTCCTTTATATTTCATTACTCTAAAGTACAAAGTGCTTGGTTTTATATTATATATGGATAGGTTTATTTTTTAGATATGTTTATTCGTGCTAGAATACAAAAAAGATACATATGTATATGCACACGCCAACAATGTAATAAATAAATACAAAATGAAATAATTGTATGTGAGTGTATCATTATATTTACCTTAAAAAGTTACCAAACATAGATAAATTAAAATTTGAAACACATTGAAAATCTGTTTTGTATAACACTCTATCAATCAGTATTTTCTTTGAAGAATTTTTGAAGTTTTGGACCTACGTGTTTAGATAGGAGCAGGTGGATGGTTAAAAATTCATAAGACAGAAAATACAGACCCTTCTGTGACTTACTTAGCCTGTAAAAGCTGGTATAAATATTGTTTCTGTTGCGTGTGTTGTAGTTGTGAATGTCACTATGTCTCTCCATTCATGTTATATTTTGGTGGACAAAGGTAAGACATTGAAGAAGAGAAAATGGATCCATAATTGAGCCCTGTGGTACTCCGACGTAGATTGGCACCTTGTTTGATCAACTGCCAATTGCATAGACTGATTGAAATATGTTTGATAAAACGATTCGATAAGATTGATACTCATTCTGTCAAAGCCATAGCGCTCAAGTTTGGCCACCAGAGCCGAGGGGGAAACATAGTCAAACGCCTTGGTCAGATCTAGAAACAGGGACAGCGAGCACATTCCAAACTCAAAACACCTAATTGTATAGGTTACAAAAGCAATTATGGCATCTGCGGTACTTCTATCATGTCTGAAACCAAAATGATTCTTAGAGAATAGATTATTATCTTCAAAGTATTGTGAAATTTATTCACTCATAATTTTTCCAAAACCAAGAAGGTTCAGCTGTTTCTTCTACCTCATTTTTATTTAAGTTGTGATACATATTTTGTCACGTGTGGAAGTATTGAAATAATATTTTCCGAAAATCCTCATATCGCAGGAACAAAGTCGTGGGGTGAAATTGGTTGAACCCATTTCGAATTTCGGAAGTGGCCAATGCTGCCTTATGTCTATACTCTTGAGAATAACAAATTTGAATATTCACTGGAACCTATAATGAATGGACATGGTACGTTTTTAAGATTCAGAATTATATTCTAATAAACAAAATTATTTGTTTGCTCTTCCAGAACATTTCCATTATCAAGGTTAGGTTAGATGATCTATGGGAATAGTATTCCTAGTTTCTATTCAGCAGATCGATTCAGTTGGTAGTTGATGCTCTGACGAGTGACTCATTTCTGCTTAAATCACGAGTACTCTAGACCTCCATACTCTCGCTAACTTTTTTTCTGTTGCAGGCTAATAATTTACTCCACTCCATCGAGCGGAGAATTAACTACCCGAAAATTATTGTTGCCCATTATGTGGAAAGTCAAGGAAACCGTGATAAACGATGAGCTCATACAATATCTCTAATTATAGAGTGAAATTAGGGATCGACAATACGGTTTCCATAGACAACGATCAACTGGTGCCTTCATGCATACGTTACACATTTGTGGACGTCAACAATCGAAAATCATGGCGAATCGAGAACCGTTCAATTTCTTCCCCTAAACGGGTCGACACTAGGGTTCCGCAGGGTTCAATTCACGGTCCTCTCACCTTTGTGTTATATATGAATGACCTCCTTGCCTGTGTCACATTTGGAAGTACCTGTATTTACTCACATGATACGACCTTCATAAAAATGCTAGTACCAGGCAGCAGTCATCGAGACTCACCGAGCGCACCATGGGGGAGGCTGAGAGGTGGTTTGTGGCAAATGGACTATGCCTAAACTTCGCTAAGACTCAAAAACTGAACCTGGGTGTAGATAGAAGCACATGTGATCAAGTAATAAATATCTTGAACTTTTTTGTGAAGGGGTCGCTTACCTGGGAGATACATGTGGAGGATACTTTAAGAAAGCTCGCCTCTGAAATCTACTCCATTCGACGAATTCGCGACATTGTGGACATGACATACCACGCTCATTTCCATAGTGTGGCGACTTTCCGAATATTGCTGTGGGGTTCATCATGCGTCGCCCACAGAATATTCCTTCTGCAGAAAAGGACAATTGGGGCGATGATTTAGGTGCCACAGACTCACAGCTGTAGGGCACTCTTTAGGACGTATGGGATACTCATCATATTATCAACCTTCATACTTCATGCTCTATGATATATACATCAGCACAAGCATGAGTATCAGACACAACTGAGGTGTGGACAACAGCATAGATACAAGTGTCCAGCTTTAAATGTCAAATGCAGGTTATGTAAAAAACAAGGTCATTTTGCAAAATTATGTTTTAAAAATACAAAGTCAGTCAAAACTTTAGAATCAGAAGATAATTCAACTTCTAATTTAGTCTTTCCTTTTGTCGGTATGATAGAAGATACTATTATAAATAAGGAAAAAGATTCTTGGTCTTTGAATATTTTCGTCAATAATTTCATAATTAAGTCTATTCTTGATTCAGGTGCTGATGTTAATGTCATGTCATTTCAAACCTTCAGTAAATTAAATTTACCAGATTCAGTCATTGATAAATGTCAATTTTCAATTAATAGCTTCGGAGGAAATCAAATACCAGTAATTGGAAAATGTGATCTCAAATGTTTTTCAATAATACATATGAAATGATTACATTTATAATAGTCGATATATCTTGTCAAACTGTCTTGGGTCTACCAACATGTCAAAAATTGGTATTTTAAAAGAGTTTTTAATATCACAAATAATAATAATGATTATAATAAAATTCTCAACGAATTTCAGGATGTCTTTCAAGGTCTTGGATGTTTACCGCCAATCTGCCATATCAAGTTACGTCCAGACGCTGTTCCTCATGTCGATCCACCTAGAAAAGTACCATTTGCTACATGATAAACTTCGAAAGGAATTAGAAAGAATGGAGAGCATGGATGTCATATCTAAGGTATCAAAACCTACGTCTTGGGTCAATTCTATAGTCATAACGGTCAAAAAGTCAGGTCAATTAAGAATATGCCTAGATCCAAGAAATTTAAATAAAAATATTATGAGAGAATATTTTCCTCTAAAAAACTTTGATGAAGTCAGGTCAAAATTAGTCAATGCTGCATATTTTTCGCATTTGGATGCATTCTCCTGATTTTGGATGCTGAAATTAGATGATTAATTAAAAAGTCAGTTCAATAAGTCGTAGTCATTCCATATATTATCCCAATTGTCTGACCGCTCCAAAAGTCAGAAATATAAAATAGAATATATTTATAACATGGTGGAACTGAGGTGTGTACTGGTCAGGGAGGTCTGCTACTAGGTGAAGGAGTTCTTGGGTGTAGTTTCGTGACTTTCTTAATGATGTCCAAATGTGTATACTGTGTGTTATTATTTTTTTTCTAGAAATTTTTTACACTTCAAAATTGATATTTTATGTTAAATTACGTATTGACGCATCATGTAGTATTTTGATGGCTAATATATTTGATTTGATTTGATTTGATTTGATTTGATTTGACTGTTCCACAGGTTTTGGCACGTAGCCTTAATGAATAAACTGATCGCATATGAACCCGCAAAATTGAGTTGTTGGTTTAGTAGCTTTCTGTTCAGTTGATCGATTGGGGTAGTAGTTGATGGTGTAACGGGTTAATCTTTTCAGGTTAATGCGGGAGAACCTCAGGACCCCATACCCTCACCAACGCCTCTTTTGTTGCAGATTCATGATCTTATCCACTCCACCAAAAACAGAATATTTGATTTTGAGGGCGACTGTACCCTGGTGTCCTCGTTTTCTAGTCAGCGTCCTATAACTGCTGAGAAGTCATACTGAATTGAACTCGGTCAATTTCAATGCGAAAGATACGGAATCAACCTGGTTTTCCAGAAAAATCACTCCGGGAGAACTCCCTTTGATCATGCAAATACACAGTGAACACCGGAGTTCGCTGGCAAGACCGTTTCTCAGCCATTGCCAAATCTTTTGTGCTAAACATCATGCATCATGTGCTTCTGATAAACTTAGTTTTCTTGTTAGGTTAGATTCTTGCTAAGCAGTGCTATACGCTAACACAGATGGTGATTTTATACAAATAACGGGTGTGACCTGATCTAGAATACTGTGTCTATGTATGTAGATCCACACTCAAATATTCAGAACATCTGGATAGTATTCACAAGAGAGAAATAGGTCTCATCGACCAACAGGAGGTCATGCATGATCTCTAGCTTCTCGGTCAAAGATGACAGATTGTAGAACTTGCTCTTTTTCACAGATACCATGGCCAAAGCTCTAAAGTACTGAAATGTTTGGTTCCAAAAAAAAAGAAACAGATTCAAAGAATAACGAGGTTTACGTAAAAATTGCAGAAGGTCCAACTTGCAACGTCATGTACCTCACTCTATAAAAGTCATTCTGTTCACAGGGCTCGTTTGTTGTGGAACTCGAACATCTTTCTGATAACTTATAATTTGAGTCTTCTCAAGAAGCGAGAGAACACACACATTTTGGATAGCCACAACCTGAGGAATAAAGGACATGGCCTCTTCACAGGAGATGAGACTAATAATGGAAATAAATATATACGAAAGTACTGTCATAAATTTTATTCATATAAAAATCTATTAAAATAGCCTCATTGAAAGTTTCACTCAGTTCTTGGTCCAGCCCAATTCCCATAACGTCGGTAATTTTCAAATAGCCTCAGAGATAGAAAATATATGATTTCTGCAAGTGAAAATAGTGAAAAACCAGTGAATAAACCCAACACCCCTCCAATATTCGATATGAAATCTGTAGCACCATAAAGTTCACTCTTTTCTGTAGACAAAAAGTATGGGCTCTTGAAATATATTTTTACAGCAGATGCATAAAACCTGAAATTGATTAAGATATTGAATAGTATAATTGTACGGTGAAAACTTAATTGAATTACCCCGCATAATAATCTTCATAACCATCAACAGCTACATCATCTGGATCATCGAACCTCCATTGACCAGTTGCAATTTCCGATTTATAATCTAGCTCTGTACATAATGGAAGACAATCACAATCTGAAGGTCCCTTCACATCTCGTAAGCGTTCTCCAAAAATCTTATGAGTATAAGAAGCTGAAATAATGAAAGACTTCCTTCCAAAACTAAACGAATATTGGTAAATATAAGCTCTGAAATAAAATTATAACGTACAGCATCTCCCATTTCCGATGTTTTCATGTGAAAATACTGCAAATAGAGAGAAATAACCCCAATCTCTGCCTTCGAATTTCGATAAAAATTCATTAGTAAAGATAGATCGCAGTTTCCTTCTTTTGTTTTTGTCTTATTCCGAATTTCCTGTAACTTCGGCATATCGCTCATTTGCTGTAAGGACCTCATAAGTCAGAAAGTGCAATATTTCAGGAGAAGTTGTTCGAGTTTTGAACGTACAACCAATTGCTGGTAACTACAATACTGAATAGAAAAGTGGCATTCATGGATCGCGTTATATCAGTGTTTGACTGAGAAGTGAAGTTCCATAAGAAATATTCACCACAGAGATTTCCTTTGTGCCAAAACTACCCCCGGTTTTGCTTATAACATTGTTGCTGTTAAAATCATTTGATTAAGGTGACTTAAGAATTATTCTGACGTTACAGCTGATTGAAAAACTGAACCTACCAAATTATCATAAATAAGCTGACACGAGAGTGTAGCGTTGCGGTGAGTTGTCGAACAAGTGTGACCGCTTGATGTTTTCCTGTTTTATCTTTTCTTTGTTATCACTATTTCGCGGGGCGATAGTGAAGTAGCCTTTGGAGGGCGCAGTAATATTTACATGTTTATTCTCACTCCAACGAATTGAGATGAGTAGATGGCGGCATAGCCTGATGTTGTGAATGGGTAGGCAATGCTGACGAGGTCTAATGAGACCGAAACTGCAGTCCATTGCTCCTATTCATGACATCCGACCGTGCTGTACCACTGTTCTGTAGCCCCGGCTGGCGATAATTATGAAGAGTGGATCGGAAAACTAGCTCCTTCAAGGGATGATATTTAACATTCTACGGAAGGTTGAATATTGTTCATTGAATAATAATTTCTTCCATATGTCTACACAATGCGAAATGTCACATGTAGTAACTTTTTGTTCGAAATATACTTATGACACTATCCTTTCATTACAAATAAATGATCATAGAACACTTAATAGCAAAGCTGAATAACTTAATGACAACTCATGTCTTAAACAAGAAAATATTTGATGAAAGAAAAACTATTAAATCCAAATGAGAATATTGATAAGGTATTTATAGATGATTGAAGAAAGGTTTGTAATATTTCGGAATATGGTTTTTCTCGACCAATTCGAATAGATTCTTCTTCTTGTTACCTGCTAGGCCAGGTTCTTTGTTGATGCTTTTGTCAGGATGATATCGTTATCTCTCATCCATTTTGATCATATGATATTAGCTCCCTCGAAATTCTCATCTGCGAAGACTTTTGTGGAATTGGGAAGTTGGCGACTGGCGTTCGACAAGAAGAATTTTAACAGCACTTGTTTCCATCTGCGATGGATTCAATGGACCAATTTGAGTTGCCAAGATTTGATATCGAAATCTTCAATGCACAACAGGTTTCGCATAAGTTTTTCTTCAATATTCGATAAAACATCAGTTTATAAGAGGAATGTTCTTAATTTTGCATTCTCTCACGTAGTTGCGGTGGATTTCCGCGATAAATTTGCTTTTATCTATGAAATGCCTACTATTGTTAGCACGCGTATAATGGCTTTCTACACTCGGAGGCAAAATTAGCAGAACACTCGAAAATTTAACCAAATTCGAAGTCCGATATTTTTCCTAATTCTCAACCGATTTAGATGGTTTTTTCGGAAAGTTATAGATCAACTCTTCTGCTTTGTATAAATTATAAGAAAAACCAAAAAAAACCTGAAAAAATTTTATACGGGGCAAAATTAAAAGTGTTTTTTTGTCAAAAATTCTTAACACCCTGTGGAATTTCGTGGCCCGAGTTGAAACGTACAATATCATGGTCTGTCAAGACACATCTTCCTACAGTAACGCCCCTCTTGTTTTATGCATTTCTCTCTATTTTTACAAGAGATATCCAATTTGAAGCGAAAAGTTAAAAATTTCGAGAATTTATTTTTTATCTTGCGTAGGTGCATAAAATCGGAGGTTAGCCAAAAAATAAAATCAAAATTAGAGAAGCGGAAATCTAACGAAATGAAAAATTTTGAAATTCACTGGCCAATTTCACGCTCCGGGAGAACTCGAAGTACACTGGAAAAATCGTTGATTTTGCACATATATTTTTGAATTTTTTTGTGTGACACTCTATAATAATTATCATTCCTGTCCAAAATTGAGAGCAGGTGTGTATCCTGGCGATACACTCGTGAAATGAAATGAACATATTGAGAAAAATGTTCATGATGACCCACAAAAAAACATTTGATTTTAGTAGCGAGTATGACCCCCCCGAGCTCTTATTACAGGGCGCATACGATTTTGCATACTCCCAATGATGTTGTCTATCATCTGTTGAGGTATGTTGTCTCACTTTTCCACCAAAGCCAATGTCAGCTCTTCAACGTTGCCTGGATTCCGTTGTCGAACCCTTCTTTCAAGAATGTCCGAAACGTGTTCGATCGGGTTTGAATCCGGTGACTGCGACGGCCAGTCCATTCGTGTGATCCAAACTTCATTGAGATATTCTATCACTATGCGCGCAGTATGAGGGCGCGCGTTATCGTGCATAAAAAGGAAATTTTCCCCTATGTAAGGAGCAAAAGGCACAACATGGGGCTCCAAGATTTCTGTTATATACCGATGGGCATTAAGTGATCCATTGCCAATAATCTCCAGTTCTGTTCGTACTCCCAAGCATATGCCACCCAATATCATAACTGACCCTCCACCGTATTGCTCAGTTCCTGCGAAGTTCGCTTGATTGTACCGTTCTCCTCGATGCCTCCATATTATATCTCTACCATCCACGAAATTCACACAATATCGGCTCTCATCACTAAATAAAACTCGTCTCCACTGATTGATTGTCCATGCTACATGCTCCCTAGCAAACGCCAATCTTGCTACCCGATAGGCTCTATCGAGTCTTGGTGCTCTTGCTTGCGCGTATGATCTCAGACCAACTTCATTTAATCGTCTTCTGACTGTCCTCACACTAATGTTAATGTTATCCACTGCTTGTAAAAGGTTACGTGACTGAAGAGCAGTAAGACGAGGATTTCTTATGGTTCGATTGACGATGAAACGGTCATGTATAGCGCGGGTTGCCCGATTTTCTTCTTGTCCTCGCCTCCTCGCGTAAAATCCAGTTTCCTGTAACGTCGGTAGATTCGATGGATAACCGACGTCGAGACACCAACATGGTACCGACTGAGCGGTAAGTGCGCCCTTCCTCGATCAATGTAACTGCCCTTGCTACTGAGGTTGGTGGTAAATCTCTCATTCTGAATGAAAAATACCGTTTCGAATCGTAAACAGTAAAAGAATCACAAAACACCGCAACCGATCGAATTTGTATCAAATCAAAGAATGGAAAACTCTCATTCTTTAAACAAGTGCAAATGTGGTCAAATACAAAACGTGTGTTGTATTTCATATTTCATATATATATATATATATCATATTTTGATAAAGAAAGGTGTGCTTATGTGTGAATGAAAAGTTTTATCAATGGTCCCAGAATTCGGTTGTGTATTTTAATATCTACCGACTGTTATCTCCTATGAATTCCTAATTTTCACCAAATTAACCAAATCGTCATCAATAACTAATGCATTTCGAACATAAAAATTGCAAACGACAATTTCGACAAGCCTGAGTGATAATAAGAAAATTCCAAATTGATAGACGAATTTTAATGACAATTTCTTGATTCAATGGAATTTCTCCAAAATGGTGATTTTCCACTTGAAATTAAATATATTTTGCAAAAATAGAAATAAACGCATGAAACAAGAAGGGCGTTACTGTAGGAAGATGTGTCTTGACAGACCATGATATTGTACGTTTCAACTCGGACCACGAAATTCCACAGGGTGTTACGAATTTTTGACAAAAAAAACACTTTTAGTTTTGCCCCCGTATAAATTTTTTTCGTTTTCTCTTATAAATTCTATAAAGCAGAAAAGTTAATCTATAACTTGCCGAACAAATCATCTAAATCAGTTGAGAATTAGGAAAAATATCGAACTTCGAATTTGGTTAAATTTTCGAGTGTTCCGCTAATTTTGCCTCCCGGTGTAGTTTTGGGATTTTCGTGATAAATTTTCGTACACTCTTCATCGAAACATTGTCCATTTGGTGTTGTTTTCCATGCTTTCCTCGGTGGTCTTCCTCTAGCAGAACTCTTGCTACCTTGTTACCTGTAGAGTCCGAAGGGGTCGATGGTTTATATCTAACGTATTCTCAAAAAATGATTGGCATTTCTTCCATTACTACGGAAATTGAAGGCAATATTATTATCTATTTTATTCCTTGTACCACCGACTCGTTCACATCGATATTTGGGTTGAACAGGCTCCATATTATTGGCAATGAACTGTCGCTGCTTCAGTAGATCAATACGAAGTGAAAAGTTGCTATCCTTCCCCTTAAGTGATCTTTATGCTTATCTGAACACGGAGGTCTCATTTGCCTCTCTTTCGGAACTTTGTTGCCTGTACATTTCGTATGCCTTTCCACTGTACCTAAATTCACTTAATCAGGTTACTGGTCCAGTTTCCTTCATTTCTTTAACGCTTCAATCCACTTTTTGGATGGAGTCGTTAAAATGATCCCAGGTGGAATATTCATGGAGGTGCTCCTGTTGGTACCACAAGGAGGTTCATACGTGGCATCGAAAAGTATATCTTAATTACCTTCGGAGAATGAACTCGATTCAGACGACACATTTGATCTTGATGAAGATTTTGAACTCAATCTTGATGAACTTGTTGAAGAACTATTGGAAACGCTCTATGGAGTTAAGTTGGCAGCAGCTGAAACATTCTCTGAAAAACAACCAGCTGTAAGACTGTAGAACTATTCAATACAATTTGATGCAAAATGGTCAGTGAGGTGCTTACATACAAGTTACTACAGTCGAATCGCATTTCAGTTCTGCAAAACAAACAGAGGACGTCGTCGCAATCTGAAATTCATACGAAACTCTAAATTGCTTCTTACAAGCTAATACCAGCACATGCTTCGTAGCATGTGGGCTCCTTGAAAATATGATAATGAAGTGAACAATAACTACTTTTGTTTTGAAAAGGTGCCATAAGTCAGTCGAAAGTGTGCAATGATTTATTGCAGGAAAAAGAACAGTGTAAAACATAATTATTTGCAACTTTTTCGTGCAAGTCACAACAGCTCATTATCAGCTATAGCTCATTGTCATAAACCACACATTTTTGTTCAAAATGTCTCAAAATGAATCTGACCTATTTTGTGAAATCGCTATAATACAGAATAGGTTGTAAGAACTACTTCTATTTCTCAAATGTAGATCGTCTTATCTCAAAATGAACCATTATGTATGTGAAAAACAAGTTGAAAAGTTTTCCTACCTTTTCAATTATACCTTCACAATACGAATATGACACTATTCCAGAGAAATGTACGAAATTCATTTGATTGTACCCCACTCACACCTGGAATATTACGTTGTTGCATCTAAAGTTTATAGGAAGCGTAAAGCGTAGTTAATCCGAAATAGCACAACTGCCATCTCGCTGGAAATGTTAGAAGCTTACGAATGACATTCTACTAGTTAAAAGTAATGATTCTTGTGGTATTAACCTGACAATCTTATGATATTGTTGTAGCAAATGAGCGATATGTAAAGAAAAGTATGCACATTTCATGATATCATATTTTAGTTTATCTGCCTGACTCATGACTTCAATACGCCTTGTGACAGTCGGACGAGATGATTTTTGCTTTAGTTTTCAAATCTCCAGATAAAGTACCACCCGCTTCAATAAATGCTTCCTTCACAACCGATACATATTTGAATGGTTTCTTGTATTTCGCCAATATATGAGATATTTTACATGAGGCGATCGTAGCAGCTTTTGATTGTTTTGCTGGTCTTGTGAACATGGTTTGTTTTTTTTTTTCCAAATGAGATATCAAATCACGTATTTAATTCACTCTTCGGTGGAAAATCCTTCTCAAAGTTTTTATGAACTGTTTTATGATGCCTCTCTAAGTTACCACGATTAGGTATTGCAACTGACGCACAGCAAATGAGACAAATGCACCTTCACCATACAAAAGAAAAATTCTTTCTCCCAGTCGTTATTGAAATTATACGTTTTAGATCATTTTGTACTATTTAATAATAAACTTTGTGTCGACGTAGTATTGCCTTCACGATACAATTCAGAATCACTCCAATTCCTGCAGGAAATTCTTATCGGCGTGAACGAAGGTCTTGAATGTTCCCGCCAAACGCGCAGCTTGAAATTTCTAGAAAAGCGGCAAGAATAAAGAACGCGGCTATTCTTTGACAAGTACCGCGCGATCCTTCGATCAAGCCGCCTTTTGCCGCTAGAAGAGTGTTATTTTATTACGTAATAAATTTTTGTTGTTTAGTTACCTACTTATTAAAAATTATTGTTGTGGTTTTTAGAGATAAATATCATCATTTATAGATTCCGAATCTCACCTTTCACTCTTTCGAAGCATTTTCTCTTCGCCATACTACAAATTTTCGTTTGATTGTCCCCTGAAATAAAGAATTTCACATTAAACCTGGTTATTTTTGTAGTTATGACGTTATGTTTCTGATGACTGAAATTTCATTTTCCTGCACTACTTAATTTTTTATTACTTGTTGTAGTTTACTACTCACAAATTCGTGGTTTATTTTCACCTAATTTAATCTTATTTATTCATTAATTACCTAATTATAAACGACGGAAAATTGATAAGAAAATTACATATATAAAAATATCATAAAATTTAAGTGGTATTAGTGCAGTGGCAGCTTGAGCTTCAACGATCCCCGTGGAGTATGTTTTTTCCCTTGAATTTGTTCGTTTTGGAATTAGATGAATATATGTATCTCTAATCATTATACCTACATTTTAGCTTTTGATATAGTAGGAAGCTACAATACGTTGTCGAAGTTCACTTTTAGTAAATGTAATGTAATGTAATAATGTGACGTCGATACATAGTCGTCGCCACTGGTGTTAAGGGAGCAGTGACATTAGTTTCCAAGTTATAATATGTTAGGAGAGTACAGGATGTCCCATTTTCGATATTTTACGGTAGCTAAGCGATGGACTGCAAATATGACAAATGATCCACATCTCTGTCCTTGATTTTCGAGTCAAATGCATTGGTGAAGACAGATCGCAACTATCATTTTTATTTTTCAGTCATTCCTTCTTCTTCTTCAAGTGCCATGCAGATTCCTGCGTAGGCGTCCATCCTTTCACTCATCATATGATTCTATTGATTGCAGCATTTTGTGGTGTCTGGAAGTCCTGTATTCCTGTCCACTGTCGTATGTTTCGTAGCCAGGATAGTTTTCTCCTACCTATTCCTCTTTTTCCTCCTTCTATTTTATCCTGGAGGATAAGACGCTGAAAGTGATAGCGTTCTCCGCGCAGTACATGTCCAAGGTAGCCAATTTTTCTTCTTTTGATGTTTTCGAAGAGTTCATGGTCTATCAAACCAGTTCTTCTCAGTATATCCTCGTCCATGCCTCGACTCCGTAAAAGAGAACGGGCCAGACGTAACATTTTACCATTCTATATCTGAGATTGAGTTTTAGGTTTTTGTCTGTCGAGAATTTTTAAAGTTTTATAAACGTTGTTCGAGCATGCTCAATTCTGCATTCTATTTCTTGATCTGGGTCCCATTTTTGGTTGATCATGAATCCCAAGTATTTGAATTGAGTGACTTGTTCAATGTTTTCTCCATTTATGGATATTATGGCATTTGGGGCATCGTTTCTGCTAATGGCCATACATTTGGTTTTACGGATGTTAATTTTCATGGCTCTCTTGATTGACCTTATCTAGTAGAGCTTGCAGGTCATTTGCACTATCTGCCAGTAGCACGGTATCATCCGCGTATCAAATATTGTTGATGGGAATTCCGTTCACTTTAATACAGATTGGACTGTCGGAGATTGACTCGATGAAAGCTCTTTCTACATATAAGTTGAACAACATCGAAGACAAGATACACCCCTGGCGGACGCTTTTTTTTATTTCAAAATCCTCAGTTGTTCCTGCATTTTGAATTCGGATTTTGGCTTTTTGGTATAGATAACCTATAAGTCTGATATCCTTTCCATCTAGCCCCAAGTCTCTAAGATATGATATGAGGAGGTCGTGCTTTACATTATCAAATGCCTTCTTGTAGTCGATAAAGCACAGAAGAACGTTCTTTCCTTGGTCTTGGCAATTCTGCACTAATGTTTGGAGACTAAATATGGCTTCTCTTGTTCCAAAACCGTTCTTAAATCCAAACTGACTGGCACCACTCACTTGCTCGCACCTCCTGTATAGTCTCGTGTGTAAAACTCGAACGAAGAGTTTGAGGAAATGACTCATTAGACTAATGAAGCGGTAATCTTCACACGCTGTTGCGTTGTTTGTTTTCGGAAGTGCGACAAATGTAGAACGGAGCCAGTCCTCGGGAATTTGTCCGGTGTCGTAAATATTGTTAAAGAGTCGGACTATGATATCGAGGTTTTGTTCGCTAACTAAATGAAATGTTTCCGAGTACATATCATCAGGGCCTGGAGCTTTGTTGCTTTTCATCAGAGTTATAGCATGTTTGATTTCACTCTTTAGTATACTATGTCCTGATAGCGTTGTTATTTCGTTTTCGGGGTTTCCTGGTCTGTCATCTAGGAAAAGACCAGTGGTGTATTCCTCCATGTTAGTAGTAGTTTTTCGGTGTCCAATATTATTTCATTGTCTTCATCCCTGATGAAACTTACACTTTTATTGTTATATATTCCAGCGATTTCTTTGACTTTTTATGGAGATGGAAACTGTCTCCCAGCTTGCTCAGATTTTCTGCTTCCAGACATCTTTCAGTCAGCCAACTTTCCTTTGCTGCTCTTATTTCATTTCGAATTTTTCTTGGAGACTTTTATATTCTGTGTATTTTCTGTTGACTTTACATTGCCTTCGTTTCTCCATTAAATCAAGAATGTTTTCGGTCATCCATTTGTTCCTCGTTCGCCTTCCGGTGTTTGTAAGGAAGATTTCATTTGTTTCCGTAAAAGCATCTTTGAGTTTGAGCCAGTGTTCGTTCGTATCATTTATACTGCGTATACTTTCCAATTCTTTATTAAGATGTTCTTCGTATAGTGATCTTCTTTCCTCGTCTTTAAGTACTTTTGGTTCTAATGTCTTTCTAACGGTTTTTTCTTTGGGTCTAGACAGGCGCAATATTATGTCGGCACGCAGCGGAATGTGGTCAGATTCAATATCGGCACCTGGTATTGTTACTTTAGTGATGAGATTTCTAAACTTTTTATTAATGATATCATTTCATATCAGTCATTCCGGATGTTTCAATTTTCCAGGATTTCGGCATACGTCAATATATAGTCAGATGAAAACGAATTCTTTTTATTGAATGATTTTCAAATCAAATTTCTGTTTATGAGAATATGAACTAAAGATGAATTTAGATGAAATAGAAAGGATAGTTTTCTTTTCCTAAATGTGTATAATATGCCTGACCTATTTCCTCAAAACTTAATTTTCAGAAATCGAAATCCTTTAAATCTTCTGTGGTTTCGTTTGGTATGCTAGTGCGACACAAAACGTACCGAATGTTTTCATTTCTATGCTCACAAAAATCAATGCCAAATTAGTCCATTATGCAATTATCAAATAATTAGCTTTGAACTTTCTGATCGAAAGATGATGAAATTTGAATTCTTTGAATGCTACGAAGAGTATGATTTTGATGTACATTCGTTCTTCAGATAGGAGGCAACCTCAAGGTCAGTAATCAAAAAATGCATACCCACAAATATTGGTTTTTACAATGCACAAAGAGAAAAAATTCACAATAAACGAGATGATGAAAATGTTGCAATGAAAGTTTTAGGAACTGTCACTGCGAATACTTGAGGTTTCACAGACCCTCAGCAAAATTAAGTTTCATCCTTATGATGGCGAATTCTAAGTTTCTAGTAACAGGGACGCCTAGATGCCGATGGCATCAGGAAAAGAGAACAGGAAAATCCGAACTCTACCAGTATACGATATAAACTGATGAAGTGTGGGTGGCCAGTAGCGGATTATTCAATCGCAATTATGTACACTACAGGTCCGATGTCAATCTCCATCGGAGAGTGAATGTTCAACACAAGGTCGATTCAGCTTTAATGATTATTGCACGACATGAACAACCGTGTGACGAAATGTATGTGGAGAACTTCATTGTGATATAATAAATGAGAACATAGTCGAGGAGATTCCATGTTATTATATCAATATCGTCCATACACAAGACAAGAATTGTCTCAGAACTTTTGAACCAGTCTTTCGATGATGGGATGGATGGCATCGAGAGGTCCTGTAAGATGACAATCTCGTTCTCTAGACTCAACTCCGTAATTTTTTTTCAGGGGTTATGTCGAAGAAATAATATATAGGCGAAGCCATGATTGGAAATTGCTCTAAAGACCAATATTTATTCGAATCGCATGCAGAAGTTTTCTGGTCCTTGCAATTCTTGCATTTTGACAAGTGAAAAATACTTTTCAGTATTCTCGATAGTTTTTAATGGTTTTTATGTCACTATTTTTAATATTTCCTTATTGTTGAGTATTGAATAACTTCCGTTTGTTGTTATTTTGAGTGGGTTTTATTGTTGTTAGCACAGAATTGAAAACATCTGGAAAATTTTGTACGGATTCGCACTTGTACTAGATCAAACTACCTTTTCACTGAAAATTTCATCAATCAATTTTTGGTGGACTATTAGTAAACGCGGCACCCATCTTGCATAGAGCTTTTCCATATGCAAATGTTGGTGCAAAATATTTTGCACACGTTCATATGACATCTAACAGGTCTCAGCTGTCTTACGCACTTTTGATCTGCGGTCTTCCAGCACTATTTTATGAATTTTTTCAATCATATCTGGAATCGTGATCTCAACGGGGCGTCCTGAGCTTGACTCATCAGAGGTGCTCACACGTACAATTTTAAACTCGGAAATCCACTGCTTAACGGCTGAATATGATGGGGAGGATTTCCCTAGTGTTGAATCAATGTCTTCTTTAATTTCCTTCGGCTTTAACCCCTTCGAATAAAATTATTTAATGACAGCACGCTCTTCCAATCTCTCCATTTACACAAACAATACACAACGGCCTTTCTCGTTTATTATACGAGGTACTTCCATCTGCAATCTTTATAATTGAGTTGGATGTTGATGTCATTTTTCTCTATGCATGGAAAATATAGTCTACGGACTGGGACTCCAAGAGGAGGTTTTTAGTCGATAAAAATCCGACATTATCCCGGGGTGCATCTTTTCGAAGATTTTCCTCCTCTTTGTCTAAAGAAGTGTAGAAAACCTTTCACCAAAGGAAATATTTAAATATGTCAAGTTTGTGATGTGTTGAATCAAGGAGGTATATAACATCTATTTTGATAATTACATACAGGGTATCCTAAGTTGCCTATTAGACGTTTTTGGAGAACTAATTACTCTGAAATTTTGGTAGTTGATTCGGCTGATCCTAAACTTTATTTCTAAAATATTTTCACCTCAATGGCACTTTCGGTTATGTCCGAATTGCATACCAACTTTGTAATTTAATATAGAACACCCTGTATAGTGATGACTGGTTCGATAACACTTGTTATTTCAATTACAAAAGCCCCTAATACGTGAGTCTAGCTTGTTTCGTTTATGAAATATCCTATTTTTACTTGAAAACTATCGATTTTTTACTTCTCGAAAAAAGTGATATATCTGGAGAATGGCGTCAGCTACAAAAATAATGATAGGTGTTTTGCATTTGAGAAACCATGCGGGTCATAACTCATATCAGTATACAGAGTGCTTTTTTTCCGCCTCACACAAACGAAGAAACATCGAAAACTACGTTTTCTCAAATTGTAACCCATATTTTTATTTAATTCATTAGATTCGCCGTGAAAAATTAAATGAAGTTCCCCATACATACCTTGTACCTGAGATTTCAAGTTTTCAAGTTATGGCGAAAAAACGAATTTTACGCACCTACCCAAAGTTGACGAAGGAGGCTTAGATTTATGCACGTGAATAGACATATCTCAGAGACCGGCTCGGTGGCGTGGAGGACATGATACTCGTCTCCTGCGCAGAGTTACCTGGGTTCAATCCCCACAAAGTCGATTCGATATTTCGGATTCTGGGGATCGCTTGAGTATCCATCTTTTGAAGGAGAAGTAAAGTTGTCGGTCCTGTTTAACAAATATGTGTTGGACATTAAAGATCCCTTTAGAGGGGTACGGCAAAATTTCGGGTTTAGTGAGGTGACAGAATTCCCCGGCGTGTCATTGGCCGAAAGGCGGAAATAGTGCAAGTTAAAGGAGTAACAAACAAACGAACATATTATTGTTTCAACTGTCAGTCGAATTAATTTATACAGAATGGCTAGCAATAAATATGAACAAATGATTTTAATTTACTTTTCATTTATGGAGATGAGAGACAGAATATGAGTAGAACTTGTTGGAGATTTAAGGAATCATATTCAAATATGGCGTTCTTGACAGCTAAAAAATGCAGGAGGTACGTTATAAATTTTCTTCCGCCAGTAGTCAACAATGAAAGCAAATAAATTGCCGTTCTAGCTTATTTTGATGTTAATTCACGTGCATTAATGGCAATAGCAGAGCATGATATGAATTTACCTCAAATTTGTATTCACAGAAATCTAAAACACATAAGCTGCACCCTTATGAATTTTCATTGTTCCAAACTCTACAATCTGGCGATCCACAGCTTCGAATAGAACTGTTTGAGATCCTTCATCTCAGAACAGAAGAGGATTCCGATATGCTCAGAAGGATTATCTGGACGGATGAGGCTTAAATTTTCTAATGAGGGGTTTTCTAACTGGAATAACTCACTTTTGGGCCAACCAAAATCCGCATATTACGAGGGAAAGTAATCCTCAAAATAAATTTACTTTTAAAGTGTTTGCACTTTTGATGGACAACAGATTTTCGTATTTTGTGTATGTTGAAAACTGAAATGGTAAACTCTATATGGAGATTTTCGAGGACGGTAGTAAGTGACTTCGTTGAAACTTCATCAGTAGCTGAATCAAGGTGTTGTTGGTACCAACTCTATGGAGCGCCAGCTCATCACATGAAATAAAATTATCGAATTTTAACTGACATGTTTGAAAATAGATAGATTGAAACGAACGGTCTTTGTGGCCTCCAAGGTCACCTGACCCAACGCCAATGGATTTTTATCTTTGGGGAACGCTGAAAGATAAAATTTATTCTGAACCTGTGACCTTAAGATATGATTTGCATAAAAGACTGCGAAATGCTTTCATGTAGTTGGATATGGAGGAACTGAGGTGAGCCACTTATCAAGGTGTTAGGCGTCGAGTAGAACTATGTCTATAAGTGGATGGTCATCACTTTGAACAATTAATATGGAAGTTAGGTTAGGAAAATAGAGCTTAATTCGTTTTGATACTTTTCAATTTTACTTTGAAAATTCGACAACTGCAGTTTCGCATTTTTTTTCTCTTAATTTATCAATTATCCAATGACACAAGGACAGTGATTTGTTAATGCACTGGAAACTGTCTATGCACGTGCAGGAATCTAAGCCGCCTTTGCCAACTTTAGGTAGGTACGTAAAATTGTTTTTTAGCAGCCGTAACTTGAAAACTTGAAATCTCAGGTTCAGGATATGTATGGGGAACTTCATTCAGTTTTTCTCGGCAAACCTAATGAATTGAAAAAAAATATGGAAATGTGAGGCGGAAAAAAGAGCACTTTGTTTACTGACTGAGATTCAGTCGGATACGAGATATATCCCGCTTGGTTTCTTCTTTGCAGAAAACCTTTTATTATTTTGGTAGCTCACGCCGTTTTAGAGATATGTCAATTTTTTCAACAAGCAAAAAATTGGTAATTTTCAAGGAAAACTAGGAAATTTTATGAACGAAATGAGCTAAACTTTTGTCTTAGGTGTTTTTGTAATTGGAAGAACAAGTGCTATCGAACCAGTCATCAATATACAGGGTGTTCTATATCAAATAACAAAGTTGGTATGCACTTCCGGTATAACCAGTACCATTGAAATAAAAATATTTTCAAAATACAGTTTCAAACCAGCTGAATCAAGAACTTAAATTTCAGAACTATAGCATTAGTAGTTCTCCATAAACGTCTAATATTAAACTTGGGAGATTATGATGAGTCACCACCAGAAGCAGTTTATCCTTGCATACACCAATATCCTAATAATTCTTCCTACCGTTATTGCAGTACTTGTAGCTCACCAACTAAATAGGTTAACCCGTGGATATTTTACTAACAGAATATTTTTGACAAAGTTTTTATTCATATCGATTACTCACTGGGCATATAAAATTGAGCGCATCCACACTTTTCGACGGTATAATTGCTCCAGCATTCAAAATCACAGTTTCCCTGATTATAAAGCTTGAAAAATTTCAGTTTTCTCTCCTGTTCGAAGTAACAATTTCTCCTGTGTGGGTTATAAGTTCGTATAGCTGAAGTCGTTGTCATATATGATGGAGTAACAGATACTGTGGTTAAACGGTTGAGTCCTACAGAAAAAAATACTTGACTTGGTCTTGGAATTTTAGCAGGCATATGTAGTGACACCTAAAACAAGTTGAATTGTTGAAAACAGTGAACATTCAGAAAAATTAATTTATAAGATTCAATCAAAGTAAGATACATGGTGTTTCAAGTATGAAGTCATCAACTTCAATGAGAAATTCTTCAACAGAAAACATGAGGAGAATGTCCATTAACATTATATGTAAAAGAACTCTGCTCTCGAGATATGAGGTGTTAAAGTGTTTATCACGTTTCTGTAGGTAGTTCTAGTAGTTTACAGGGGATCTATTTCCAAATAGTTGCGAAAATATACAAGGTGATATATTTTCAGGGTCATGCTAGCAACCTTACAATTTTAAAACTATTATGTTAATTCTCTTGGAATTGCAGGCGTTTTCTAGGAAAAATATTATCTAAATGACAACGCACACGTTTTTTCAATGAACTCAAGTAGAGGTTGATAATCTGTAATACGAACGATCGGAAGTATCCTCATAATCTTCACAAAAATTAGGAAAATAGCCTTTTGAAATACCTTCACGTCATCTTGAATTTGAATATGATAGTGTTTATTTCATTTAGTGGAAAATCAAATGACCTTGAACCATGCCGGTCATCCTATTGAGGGTATTTTTAAGTAAAACCTCTGGTATCCACAGTAACATACAAAACACTTGCCATATTTAAGGTTGATTCTTGTCAATAATACATGGTTTTTGGTATTTTTAAAAGTTGAAATAAAGTACACTTTTCAAGAATTGGTTGATAGTCATCTATTTTATGGCCTATCAGCTGATGTAGACGGAGCCCGAAAACTCTATCTTGCAGCTTTTCCTAACAAAAATATTAATTCAAAGAAATTTTCCATTTCCATTGACCGTTTGTTACATAAAGCACCGGGAGGTTTCGACCAGCCAAGCAAAATTCAGGATCAGATCGGTTTGTCCGTACACCGATAAATGAGGAACTTAGTTCATTTCATTTCATTTATTGTTCATCAAGTCTAGAGTACAACAATAATTACATTAATGAACAATTTGACCCGTCAAGAAATTACATGGGGAGTCAAAAAAAACAATAAATATCATGAAAGAACGGCACACATTTTAACATATTAACAAACATAACTATTGAATAAATATGTAAATAAGTTTTTCTAGAAATTTTGTCATTGAAATATTCACCACCTAGCGTGTAGTAGGATTTTCATATCAGTTTTTTCTGAGGTTTTTCTGCATCAGTGGTCTCTTTATTTTGTTGTACCCCTCTGGGAGCTTGTTATATATTTTCATTGCGGTTTAGTTTATACTGAGTTGTGACGTATTTATTCTATGGAAAGGTATCACAAATTTTTCGGCATTTCTAGTCGAGTAGGTGTGATTGAAATTATTTCTTGGAAGGTCAAGCCCGTGATCATGAGTGAAAAGTATGCATGCGTGTATGAAAGAAGATGTAAAGGAGAGTATTCCTTCTTTTCTGAACAGGTTTCTGCAGCTTTCCCTTCTTCGAACGTTGCACAGGAGTCGCAGCGCATATTTTTGCTTCAGGAATATTCTGCTACTCTCGCGATGGTCACCACAGAAAATGACACCGTAGGAGATCCAACTGGGAAAGCTTCCAAAGTAAGCGGTTCGAGCGGATATCTCACCAGCAGTTTGCTTCATTCATCACTACGGATGGTGACGATGGCACCCGAGAGTCTACGCGTTAGGTCTTCAATGTAAAGAGCAAACTTCAGGTCCGGTTCCAGGGTGACTCCTAAAACCGAAGATGAGTATTTATTTGTGATTTTGTTGTGAGTATATGGTGTTGGGTTTTTGTTTCATTCATCTGCAGTTTGTTTGTATTGAACCATAATTTCGCCTCTCCAAGCTTATTTGAGGAGAGGTTATTCACCTCATTTATATCAGTGCCCGCATTCAAGCAGGTATCATCACCAAAAAGAACTGAGCTAGTTGATGTCACATTATCTGTCGAAACATTTACATAAATGACAAACAATAGCGGGCCCAAGATGGACCCCTGTGGTACACCATGGCTGATCGTTCGCCACTGTGACTTACCACTCTGGAACCCCATTTGCTGATATCGGTTGCTCAAATAGCTTTTTATGAGTTCTAGAGCTATGCCTCTTATATCGTAGTAGTTCAGTTTTCTCTGCATAATTTGATGTAATATGATGTCGAAGGCTTTGCTAAGATCACAGGACGACATCTTCCATATTTACCTCCATCAAATGTCTTAGCTATCTCGCCCAATATAAAGGTTAGTGCCATTGTTATCGATTTCTTTCTCAGAAAACCGTGTTGCTGCTTGCATGAAACACTAAATCGCTCAAAAAATATCCAACAGTCTTTCTTTCATTGCCGATTCAAAAATCTTTGATACTGCAGGTAGAATCGATATTTGTCGATGAAATTGGATCTCCTGCCTTGAATATAGGAACCACTTTCGCTCTTTTCAATTGCTCTGGAAAAATTTTGCCTAAAGTTCATGGAAATTTTGGAATCAGCCATTGAAGCCTATCTCTCAAGGTTGTCGTATCACATTCTACTAATTAGAGGGTGTTCATAAGCTATTGTTAAACCCTTACCGTTTCCAGAGGATTAAAGCCCTCGAAGCTAAATATCTACCCAGAAGGCTCGAATTTTGCCAATGGGCATTGCAAAGATGCGTAGCCAGCGAAAAAAGTTTTTACGAATGTTTGGGCTAGTCGGTATAATAGCAAATTATTGAGGCCAGTTATTTTACCTAATAGATTCAATTGTCTGTAATACCTTGATTTTCTTCAGGACATTCTGATTTTTACGCTGATGTTCCTTGTGCGAATAGAAGAATAATGAGGTAAATGCATGATGGTGTCCCCTCGCATTTTGGACTAATAGTGAGGAATCATGCCTATCTTAATGGATGGAATAGTAGATGTGATCCTGTAGTGTTCCCTTCACGATCCAACGATCTGAGCTACCTAGACTAGTTCGTCTGGATCCATTTGAAAAGCCTAGTATTCTCATAACCTCTTGCTACCACATACGATTTGCATGCACGCGTTTTGAATGAATTAAGGGAATAAAAAATATGCTAGAAATTTTCGTTTGTATTTTAGCTTCATTAAATCGGCGCCTAACACTTTGTGTGGACATGAATGTTGGTAATTTCGAACTCTTATTTTAGTTTATCAATTAGGAAAAAGGTGTCGTTAAATGCCGAACATTAGTATCGATCAGTTTTCGTCCATTTCCTCATAGTCATACGTAATTTTGTTCGTCTCCTGGTGTAGTAGTGAGAAGTCACTGCTGTGACACGGAGGTCGCCGATTCGATTCCGGCAATGGCCTGGGTGTTGTGTTTGTCCCTTATCTGGTTTACACAAACTACTCTGTTGGAAAATGTCTTATGAAACAAATCCATGGCCTATAAGGTCAAGGAAGGACAGGCGTGAGAAAATATGCCCGAGTCTCTCCTTCCTTTATGAAAAAAACATTTCTTATTATCTACACTGGCATAAAATGCAAATGCGCTAAAATATCCTGAGTTTGAATTTCCACTATGTAAACTCTGTATATATTCTAACTTACAATGGGGTGAAAACTACTCCAAAAGAATATTTCCCAGTTTTTGATAAACATGTTGAAAAACAGTTTCGCTTCCACTCTGCTATGGAATATCGACCCTCACTACAGTTGATTCAAAACAATCTTGTTTTCTCATGTAGATAACTCGAAAACGATTGTGATTTCGAAAAAATACAAGAGTCGAACAATATTTTAAAGTTCAAAATCTATTCAATCAATATCTTTCGAAATACCATTGCGCCCTAAACTATGGTTTTCATGGGATCAGAAGTCGCATTACCCTGAGAAAAATATCATTCTGTATATTTTCGCGACTACTGAATAAATATAATGAATTGATGTGTAAGAATGCCTTTCCTGCAAATTGCAGCTGGATACCTTGAGAAATACAAGAGTTACCAACAGAAACGTGAAAATAATCTGAAATCAACAGCCTTAATCTCGAGAACGAAGGACTTTTGGATTCACCAGTGGCGCAGTACTCTGTAGCTCGTACACTCTTGAAGATTTCATTTTTGTTCGAACGGTATTATATTTAGAAAGTAAAATTCTACTTCAGAAATTTATTTTGAAGTAAACAGGGTGTGCCAATTATCTATAAAAAAAATCTTGGGGGTTCTTTCAGATTGGAAGACCACTTTCTTGTTGAAGATTCAACAGCGTCCTACACTGTGCTATAACGTCTTTAAGTTATAAGTTTTGAGGTGAGTAGTTTCGTCACAATATTTTTCTTCCGTAAAAATTCATGAAAATAGGCTTTCATATCATCGCATCCTCCTTCGGCCAGAGAGGATGAATATTTTTTCTTTCGTTTTCTTATTGCCCAAGGATAGCTTTATTGATGAATTGAAATAGATTATCCTAATTTAATACAGGAGTGACTCGAAAAATTATTGAATATTATAATTCTAAAATATCATATCTCAATTCTTTCAAATAGAATATCCTGTATTTTATTATTCATGTCAACGCATAAAATATTGTGCCATATTTTTGCAGAAGTAACTTCATCTTTATCTTCTACGATTTTAGAAATAAAAAATAAACTGAAATAATAAAATCGGAGGTTGCGAAAGAAAGTTTATTAGTACATATTATTTATTATACTTGATCAGAGAAATGGAGATATTTTAAGGTAGTCGTGTATGAAATACGTAATAGATTGGTTTTTGGTGAATGATCTACAAGGTGTTGAACTATTTCAATAAGTGTTCGAAATGTTGGCTGTTTCTTTGTGGACACAACTCAATCTTTCAGAGGAAAGACCGTTGAACTTTCAACAACATTTGCTGATTAACTGACTGAAAGGCGTCGACTTTTCTCTGTCTCATATCCAACTGTGTTGTGGAAAGAATCTAGTGAACTATGCCGTTAATATAACCTCAGAAGAAAAAATCTAAAATTGTAAGGTCCGGAGACCTAGCTGGCCATCTAACAGGACCACCAGGTCCTCTGCATTTGTTTGGAAATACACGATTCAAATGCTCCCTAACATGATGTGAATAAAGTGCCGGTGCTCCATCCTGTTGAAACCACAAATCTTGTCTTATATGCTATGTTACACCGGCAAGTAACATTGGTAGATGATTTTGCAGAAAATCTAAATACATTTCACTTTTGAGATGCCCGTCGAAAAGTGCGGCCCAATTAGATATCCATCTACTATACCGACCCATACATTCAAGAACGAACGATGCTGCTGATCTATTTGTCTCATGAGGTGTGAATTTTCCGTGGCGTAATAATGAAAGTTGTGCCTGTTAACGAGCCCATTATTGTGGAACGTTTCCTCGTCCGAAAATAGAATTTTGCTGAACATATTTGGATATTTGGATTTTCCGCTACTTTGTCGCTTGCCCAATTGCAAAAACTGATTTGATTTTCTTAGTCTTGATTGTTCAGTTCCTGTTGCAGCTGTACATGATATGCATTAAATTTATTCACTTTCAAAATTCTCTGAAGTTTGAAGTTTGACTTATATCTGTAAACTGAGAAATCTCTCTTTGGCTTTTATATGGGTCCTCTGTCACTGTCAACAAAACTGATAACTGGTTGTCTTCAGCTGTAGTAGTTTTTGCTTTTTCATGTTTTTGTAAGCGATATTACCAGTTTCGATAAATCTAATTAGAGTTTTTCAAAGCATCTTGCATCAGGATGTATCTTATCAGGAAACATTTGTATATAAACTCTGCATGCCAACGAAGAATTTCTATCACACTCATCCAGAATAAAAATCATATCAACCATATACTCTTTGGAGGACTTTATGGCAGATAATTGAAGAAATTGGGTTTGAACCTCACTTTAACAATATTTAATAAGAAAACACTGATAACTTCACCATGTAAAATGCAGAATATGATATGTCCGGACACCTGACAGAAGGCACGAATAGAAAAAAATGTCAACACATACCTCGATTTACGTTTTAATCATCTGGATTTTATCATTCTTTGAAAGAATTATCTTGTTTGGGTTTCATTTTTACTACTTGAATCATTACAGAAAAAAACTTCTGTGCAAATAATGATGCATGTTGATGAATTTGTAGAATATTCATCAAAATTTTCACAAATAATCGAATATTTAGAGAATGATCGAAGATGAAGATAAGGTTACTTCTGCAAAAATATAGCACAATATTTTATTCGTTGACATAAAAAATAAAATACAGGGTGTTCCATTTGAAAAAATTAAGATATGGTATTTTTAAAATTACAATATTCAATAATTTCAATACAAAATGAGGATAATCTATTTCAATTCAGCAATAAAGCTATCCCTGGGCAATAAGAAAACGAAAGGAAAAAGTATTAATCCTCTCTGGCCGAAGGAGCATGCGATGATGTGACAGCCTATTTTCATGAATTTTACGAAAAAAATAATGTTACGAAACTACTCACCGAAAAACTTAATACTCAAAGACATTATAGCAGAGTTTAGGCCGCTGATAAATCTTGAACAAAAAGTGGTGGTTCCAATCTGAAAAAACCACCCAAGATCTTTGTATAGAAAATGAGGACACTCTGTTAACTGCAAAATAAATTGCTGAAGTAGATTTTCGCTTTCTAAATACAATACCATCCAGACAAAAATCTTCAAGGGTGTACGAGCTACAGAGTACCACACACCCAGTATATTCATAGTCGTTTTGCATGTTTTTGATGGGGAATCTCCTGTAAAAATCAATGATTGTATACCTGAAACATTCAATATAACTGAAAAGTTGTGATGCAAATAAGTTTATGAAATAATTATTTGATTTGATACATAGAGAGTCAACGCATTATGAACCTTCCACCGTGTTCTGGAAGCTACGGCTTTGCAATTTGGAGTGGGATGCTTTGATATGCTCTGTGACAAAAGTATCTGGAAATTTTCATTTAAATTGACCGAGTTGAGTATTTTAAGTATTTTAAGTTTTTGTATGTTCGTAGATTTGTCCTTAATCACTATGCCAAACATGAGCGTGATCTGTCAACTAGTTTGTTCACGATAGCTGTTGAAACCAGTGGACCACATTGGTACTCTGCGAATTTTACAATACAAAAAAATATTGAACAAAGAGTTTGTCTCAAATTTTGTGTTTTGAACAAAATTCCGTGTGCTGAATCAGTGCGAATGCTGGAAAAGGCTTATGGAGACTTTGTTTCATCGAAAACCCAAGTGTAGGAGTGGTACAAAGCCTTTAAAGAAGATCGAGAAATCTTTGGAGATTTTCCTCGCTCCGAACAACCTTCGACCTCTTCAAACGACGATAACGTCCAAAAATCAAGGAAATAGCGCTAAAAATCATCATGCCAGTGTTATAGAGACAGCTCGTGATCTCAATATCTCTCGTGAAACCGCTCGATTGATTTTGGTGAACTAACTGGGCATGCAACGCATCGCTGGTTGGCTCGTTCCGATAGAGCTGAATAATCCTCAAAGACAGTACCGGATGCAGGTAGCTGCAGACATGCTGGATCATGCGAATTCTACTCCCACGTTCATGGCACGGATCATAACTAGTGACGACACATAGGTCTATGAATACGACACATTAACGAGTAAACCATCAGCAGAATGGATGGAAAAAATGAGCAATAACCGAAAAAAACCTTACCAAAATCGTTCGAAAATGAAGACGGGACTGGTTGTTTCTTTCGATATTCGTGGTGTGGTTCATCCTGAATTCGTTCCGCGTGGTCAAACGGTCATCAAGCACTTCTATTCAACCGTTTTAAGACGTTTGCGTGTAAATATTCGCCGTAAACGGCCGGATTTGTGGCAAAATAATTCTTGGATTTTGCATGACGATAACGTACCATCTCATCGAGCCACGGTTATTGACTACTTTGAGATTTAAGAAGGCAAGTATTTGTGCCAGTCCATCTAAAGCTTCATTGTCTGGGCGTCAATTTGAATCACATAAATCTTCTTTACACCATATTAAAAATGTCTTCTGGTTGTAAGGTCAATGCTTAAGAACTAAAAAGTTTTGCCTTCAGTCAACCGCAATTTTTATAGATGGTTTAACATGCCAATATCCTACACAAGATTTCAAGCTACGAACATGAAATGATACAAAATACCAAATACATACAAAATATGGGTAGTAGTTGCTGAACTTTCAAGTGGAGATACACAAGAAAGTCGAAACTAAAAATCAGAACATATGAAAGCAATTCTCTAGAAAATTTTCCAGACAAATGGCTATGGTGGATACATTTCACAGATGACTGGTATCTTCAGATCAATACATAACTTTGCTTAGTACTTTAAGTCCTAAAAAGAAAATTTGCTGTTGAAACATTAATGTTTTCGCAAGATAATAATCTTGAAAGATCAAAGATCATTAAATGAGTACTTTGCTAATCCTTCTCCATTACGTAAGGTAATTCAAAAATAGCTTACCCAGACAGAACGAGCACGAAAAATGCCCCCTGATCAGGACAACTGATTCAAATTACAACTCTGGAAATAAACAAGAAGGTCCTCGATATTGTATTATACGATACCCAAGTGTAGTTGAAAGAGATAGCGAAAAATATGAACATCTCATATTGATAAGTTTTTAGTATCTTGCATGAGCATTTTTATATACTCACACAGCTAAATTCAAGAAGAGTGCCGCGTTTCTTGACAATTAACCAAAAACGTGAAAAAATTAAACTTTCCCAGGAGGATTTCAGGCAATTCAAAAAAAACCTAGATGAGTTTCTGCTACGTTTCATTGCGGTAAATGAAACATTGATTCATTGCTATATCCTAAGATGATACAGCAATTCAAAGAGTAAGTGTAGACCAACGACAGAATAGCCAGGAAAGCCAAAGTGGTTCCATCTATCAGAAAGGTGATGGCCATCATCTTCTGGAATATACAGGGTATTATATCCTTCGATTTTCTCCGAGAAGGAGGAACTATAAATGAATATCATGCAAACCCTTAGACCAATTGAACAAGGAAAGCAAAAAAAAACTGTTTAATTTTGCCGATAGGAATATCTCATTTCATCACGACATTCCTCCTGCCAATTATTAGGCCATTAGAACAGACAAACTGGTTGATATACGACATGAATTCCATCATCGACAATATTCTCCTGACCTAACTCCCTGTGTTTCCTATAAATGTCCAAATTTATAAGTATGGTTCAGAGAACGGAGATCCGTAAATTAACTCCGAAACAAAGGCTTCGGAATACACTACTACAAAGAAAGCCAGCATCTCCAGCACCGCCTGAGCAAGTATATAGCCTTAAAAGGAGGTTATGTTGAGAAATAATTAACACCCACTGAAAATTGAGTTCCTGTATCAATATACAAAATATTCTGAAAATCAAGATTATAGAGTGAAATAAAAGTTTATATTACACGTACACCAGAAAGAAGATAGTAATATGAATTGTCATATCAATTTTATGTCACTTACCCTCATCCCTTGCAAAGCAAACTCCCTACACGAGTAATAAATATCCGTTTTATTAGTGAGAAGTGCTATTATCAGAGAGTTTTTAGCACCATTTAAGAAGGCTCGACGTGGAAAATTGTCTTCTATTTTCTCTTGATTGAAACCTCGTCCAGGAGACCAATCGGGATTTCTTCTTCCTTCTCTATAATACCTCATTTGGCTATATAACAAAAATTCATATTAATGAAAATAAGAAACTCGCTCATATGCTCATTTGAAAATGCCATAAACTAGATGTATATAGTTTATATATTATTATATGTTTATATGAAATTTTTTCTTAAAATTGCACGTAGAATTAGTTCAGTTCATTCTAAAGGATATTTTCTGGTTATGCCCCGTAGACGTTCAGAGCTTACTCAGCTGCAGCCAACTGGTCCCATGTATCATCAAAGGTGGTTTTCGATGGAAAAGGCATATCTATCCATATTTTAAATTGGAAACTTTACAAGGAAAATTAAAACAGGAATAAGTCAAGCAATTTGAAGAAAAGTTGAATCATTGATTAGGAAAGTACTGCAGCAAATAAAGTTCTGAGCTAACTCAAAATTCCAACATGAAAGAGTTTATTGGAAATTCTAACAGCAGGTTTCATACAATTGTAAAAAGGACTACTTCTCCAAAACTTTCATATCGAAATAATGTTTGCTTACTTGATATCAGTGTAGATGTCCCGCACGTCGATCATATTGAAGCTATAGCACATTCCTTCATCTGTCAAAATAGGTGTCAATATTTCCTGACAATCAACGTCGTTTCCCATCCATTGGCAGTATGCATGACGTCTAAGATCAACTGCCTTGCACTACGAATATTCATTCATTCAAAAATTACAATAACTTAACTACAAACAAACTAAATATTTTCACCAAACAAACTAGTAAACATAGCGGCATCGTTTTCAAAAGACAGGAGCTCACAGTACGAATATAAAATGCCTGATCTGAAGAAAGGTCAATAGAGGTCGGAGTCCTTCAAAGATTAATACTGGGGCCACTACTGTTCAATATTTACATCTCGGAAATATGGTTCACACCAACGAAATCCTAGAGGCGAAGAATATTACGAGAGGCACTGAACAAGATAGTCAGGACGGCAATTGGGAACCGCTTGTACATATCAAACGAACAAATAAAACGAGTACTCAATATTACGATGCTTGAAAAAATGGTTGTCAAGAAGACAGAAAAATTCTCATAAAAAATGGAGGAACAGTAATACAGGAAATGAAAAAGACAGTACTAGTAAAGGAAAGAAAAACTACCAAACATATTTCCGTGTTTTAGTGAGAAAGAAAACACGAGGACGAAGAAAAACAGAATAAAAGAAGGAGGATAACAAAAAGGGTTATTCATCCGAAGCCTCATAGAGAGGCTGGGCCCCAATGCCTTAAGTGAAGGTAGAAATTCTCAATATGAGACAATAAAAAAAAAAACAGCAAAATAAAGACGGAAGAAAGACGAAGAGGCGGAATAAGAGATATTCCGGTCCTCGTCAAAATTAAAAAACCACAGTTAAGAAAGAAATTATCTAGGTTGTTGTCTACTTACCCTACTCAAAAATACAGCATAATCATCTAAACTATCACTTCCTTGAAATACATCTCTCGACGTTTCTTCTTCTTGTTCGCGTAATTTGCTCTCGTGGTTAGAAAGCTGACACAAAGGCATCATATAATCGAAAGTCTGGCTCCTGAAAATTAAATGTTCATAGCATTTTTCACGAAAATCCGTTGGATATTCTAAATTAACAGATATCTTCAGTTTTGAACAAATATGTCATAAAATATTTTCGAAAATCATCATGTGAACTCTAAGTGTGATTGTTCTTACTCTGTTAAGGATATAGGCTTATTTTGTTTCATCTGCGATAACACTTTGGTATAATTCAAACATCTGCTGGCAACTTTTGTTTCTGGGCATATGGTAACTGCTGGGAAAGGTACATTATATATATGAGTTTCTTTAGTGGCTAGAGAAACCAAAACTGGAGTAGTTATCCATTTTTCGAATACTTGGTAGATCATTACAGTACATCCTACGATGCATAGAAGGAGGACTCCTATCCACCAGAGCCTTAAATATAAATGAATTATTCATACATAATCAAATTCCTGACTGTTCTTATAATCGTTTGTGATAAGTGGTCATCCACAGCTGATATTCTCATTGGTATTTCAAGTAATAGATATTACTTATCGAAAGTATAATTTTTTGTCTTGAGAAGCATTTTGAGTTAATCTATAAATGAATTATTACAAGATAAAACAATCAGATATCAGATCGAAAATCTGTGAATCCACAGAGACATATTCAGGAGCTAACATCAAATCCGATCACGTATCACTAACAAGCAATTCAAATAATGTACAAAATAATCAAACAGCAGAAACACTTTCATAAAATCAGCATATATTCAGAAAGACTTTGTCAAAGACATACAAAGACGAAAGTGAGAGAAGAAGTGAACCAGTGCATAAATTTGCAGAAAAATGCAGTGCATATGACATAAAGTAGCAACAAATAAAGAATATTCCAAAATACGTAACATTACGATATCCTGAAACAAAAAATAAATCGCCAAAAAAATGATAATAGAGATCCTATGCCTAATGAAATAAAGAAGAAAGTACAAACCTGCCTCAAGAAATTAACGCACAATTTCGGTATTCCAAATGCCTTATTTGGTAAGCAATTTTTGCGACTAACATTCGTTTTCCTGAAAATCTTAGTTTTTGGTAATGATGCAACGCAAATCACGAAATTTGACCCCCATGTGATAAAACAGTGGTATCCGATGAGCTAGCTTAAGACTTATACAAGAAAAGGCCAGAGGCTTAGGGACTACCATTCAATTGTTTACGGAATGATCCGCAGGTACAGGGAGACTAGTAATCATGAAAGAAAATCTTGCCTAGGAAGACCTCGAACCGAACAGTGGAGTGTAAATCAACACGGGAACAATACTACAACGTTTCAGGGAATTTGGTTCGAGGCCTAGTGTCGCAGCTCGAGGCCCAGCTCTTACCACAGCACATCGAAGAGCATGACTGATTTTGTCAGAGAACATGTTAATTGATTAAAAAGTGACTGGGAAAGAGTTTCGTTTACATGTGAGTGGTACAGGGGTACAGTTGGTGGTGAACATGTGAGGAAACTTATTCACTGTGCTTGCTAACACCAGACCTCACCACAGCTTTAGGAACTGCATTCACGAAATCACTTCAATAGGGTGGCCTATACGATGTCCATACCTCAGTCCCATCAAATATGTCTGGAACTTTCTTAATGAAAGATGACAAAGCTAGCAACACCAGTTAGCTACCGTGAATGAGCTTTGGAATAGAATGATTGGAATGTGGAACGAACAGATTCTGAATGCTATAAATTCCGTGATTTTGAGTGTGAATGGTGGATATTATGCAGTAATTCTAGCCAGGACTAAAAATATTTGGTATAAGCAGCATTTTCAGGAATTCAAATCTATGGGTACCATGTTCTTTTCAATTGTTCCCAAGTATTCATTAGAGCAGGTCAATCATTAGGTTAGATTAGACATTAGGGAAATAATTCTTCAACGTGATTACACGTCTTTTGAATATGAATTTTCGATTTTGTGTGTCAATTTCTTAGCGCAGTGTATATTCGATGGTCCATAAAAATATTAGACAAAATTAAATAAAAGAAGAAGCTAAAGCAGCATGTTACATTACACTTTTTTTTCAATGAAATAAAACTATGGTATTTAGATTTTCACTATATTAACAAATCTATGACCGGTTTCATCACACTGTGGCTTCATCAGATAGATATAAACTAATGAACAGAGTTATTCCTTATGTAGTAGTCTTATTTTCTACTTAATATTACAAGTAGGTATGTTGGAAAACCAATCGGAGTTGCGTACTTGAAAAGATTGAGTAAAGGAGAAAGGTTTAGATCTAATTGACTATTAAGTAACCTACCTGAATTCTTTTCTTTGTTGATCTCTAAAATTTCCAATTGATTCAGTTATTGCCTATTATTTTCATTGTGTAAAATTTTGAAATTATCATTGAAGTTATGAGTTTCTTCGAGTAAGTGATTAGAATAATGGGAATCTCTTACGTTTGTGCTCGGATAATCTAACTTTGAAATTTCTGAAAGTTCTACCAATATAAATTTTATTACAATCCGCGCAAGACAGTTTATGAACACCGGATTTATTACCTTTATCAATTTTAGATTTGCAGTTTTTGATATGTCGGCTTAAAGAATTATCAGTTCGGAATGCTGCATTGAAATTATAATGCAAGAGGAATGATTTTAATTTTAGACTTGGATTACCAATATAAGTTAAGCTGTTGTATTTTGTGTTGAAACTTTTTATACTTGGAAATACTATCTGGATTGGTATTTGAAATTTTTTGCATGAAATGAAGTTTTCAATCCTACTTGGACTGTAACCGTTATTGACTGCCATTTTTTTTTTACATCTAGCTCTTTTATATTATTATTTTGTGACATTGGGACATTGATGAGCCTATGGTTCATACTATTGTAAGCTGCTAATTTATGTGGATAAGAATGTGTAGATGGGCTGTAAATAGTAATATCTGTGTGCGATGGCTTATGAACAATAGAAAAATTATGTTTGCTGTTAATTTAAGTAATAGTTAAATCCAGAAAGTTAATGAAGTTTTCTGTTTCTATCTCTAACGTAAATTTAATATTATCGTGAATTTTGTTAATGAAGTTAATGAGTACTACAAGGCAAAAAGAAATGGTTGAAGTTAGATAGACATCAAGTTTCAATACAGCCAACGAGAAAACTACAACATCTTTTTAAAGGTAATCCATTCGGAGTTGCTGCATAGGTTGCATTCAGTAGAATTCGACATTTTGAATTCCGGAATAAGATTCAAAGTTCGTTCATTAATTCACAAAATGTATAAAATTCAGTTGTGAAAATTAAATAAATTATTGAGTAATAAACCTGAAACTTCAAAATCAAGTCCAAATTTTCCGATCACCAATTTTATGATAGGTTCAGTAATCTTACAGATGCTAAATTGTTTTAAACACAATTTAGAGTCAAATAACGCTCGTCTCCATTTCCATCTGCTAGGAATTGAAACTGAAATAGCCCTAAATTATTCATTACAATCCAAAAACCTAAAACACTCTTCAGCGTTACTACTTCAAAAAAGTTCAATAATTTTCAACCTAAGAAATTCGAATATACTACTAAATCTAAGTCCGCATCTGAAGATAACATATTCACCAAAACAGACGAAGGTCATACAGTCATAGCCTTAAATAAAGCAGATTATTTATTGAAAACCCAAAATTTGATTGAATGAGGTTATTATAAATTTCAATCGATAGTAAAAAACGCTTTAGAGTATGCCAAGTCTTCAATACCTACCAACCAAAAATATAAACTTTTCATTGACAACCCGCAATCACCAAACCTTTACTCCCTCGTCAAAGTCCATAAAACAGGGCATCAAATTAGACCAGTAGTTTCATACTTTTAAGCTCAAGCTGCATAATTTTCACACTTTCTCATAGACATGATTCAACATTACGCTAATTTTGAACCTAAATTATCAATAAAAAACTCTTAAGTCCTAATAAATAAAATTCAGCACACGATGTCATGGGATGTAGTAAATCTCTTTCGTAGTGTTCCACCTAGTAATACAGTGAAACTCATCAACAACGCCCTTCAAATTAATAAAGTCAATCCGATAATTCAATCAGAAATCTTACACCTTTTAGAAATTTGTTTAGAACAAAATTATTTTAACTTCAATGGAGTATTATATAATATTAAAAAAGGTTTAATTATGGGTAATCCTCTGAGCCCTCTACTCGCCGAAATTTTCATGGATTATATAGAAAAACTATCCAAGAACATACGTTATTCAAACACTTTATTTATTGGTTTAAATATGTCGACGATATCATTTGTTGTTTCACTGGCACAAACAGACAATTAGAGTCATTCAAAACATTCATTAACAAAATTCACGATAATATTAAATTCACGTTAGAGATGGAAACAGAAAACTCCATAAACTTTCTGGATTTAACTATAACTAAAATTAACGGCAAACATGATTTTTCTATTTTCAAAAGCCATCGCATACAGATATTACCATTCATAGCTCATCTACAAATCCTTATCCAATGTCACAAAATAATTTTATAAAAGAGCTAAATATAGTTGAACATAAAACAATCATTAATGGTTACAGTCCAAGTATGATTGAAAATATGATTTCAGGCCAAAAATTTTGAAAAGCGATCCATGAAGTATTTCCAAGTAAAAAGTTCCAACACAAAATACGACAGCTTAACTTATATTGGTAACCCTAGTCAAAAATTAAAATCATTCCTCGCGCATTATAATTTCAATATAGCATTCCGAACTGATATTTCTTTAGGCCGACATATCAAAAACTGCAAATCTAAAATTGAAAAAGGTAATAAATCCGGTGTTCATAAAAACTGTCTTGCGGGGATTGTAATAAAATTTATATTGGTAGAACTTTCAGTAATTTCAAAGTTAGATTATCCGAGCACAAACGTAGTTTTATTATCATAAATCAGATTCCCATTATTCTAATCACTCACTCGAAGAGAACCATAACTTCAATGATAATTTCAAAATTTTACACAATGAAAATGATAGACAAAAACTCAATCAATTGAAATTTTCAAGTACAGGGTTTTCCAACATACCCTTGTACTTGTACCTATTGAAATATTGAGTAGGAAATAAGACTTATATATAAGGAATAACTCTGTTCATTAGTTTATATCTATCTGATGAAGCTACAGTGTGGTGAAACCGGTCATATTTTTGTTAATATAGTGAAAATCTAAATACCATAGTTTTGTTTCATTGAAAATATGTATATCGATTTTCATCAAGTAACTACCTCTTCAATCAAATTACTATTACACTCTTCAAAAGTCAACAAACGAATAGAAGAACAATTGTCTATTTTCACTAAACTATACATAAAAACATTACCTTTCGACCATACATGTAGACTGAACAATCTTTCTCAATCCCTGAATACTTGAAACAACACAATATTCTTTGACATACTTCTTCAGAGGAGACTCAAGATTATTCATTATAAACTAGTTATCTTAACAATCCTAGATTTTCAACGTTCATCAGCAATAAAGGTAATAAACAACAGACATGTATTAATTCAGAAATGAAAACTTGTTAGTACAAATTTGGTCACGCAATAAGGGATGTCCCATTACACTCTTAATTGAAATATCTACACGCGATAATGTTTTTTATTCGAAACAACAATTCATTTGGTCACATACAAAATATATATGTTGACGCGACGCAACGTTGGGATAAAAAACTATCTTTGTGTCGAAAACATGAAATAGCTATCTAAATGGAGACTAATTAATTCATTAAACTGGGGCCATGATAGTAAAGTCAGGCAGAGCAAAAAGCATAGCCATGTCATCCTAAGGTGGGTAAATCGGAGAGCCTTAATCGGTCACACCCATGTCCTTTCACTCTGAAAACCTCGAGGAAGATTCATCTGGGCTACAATGTTATAGCTAATGCTCTGAGATCAATGAGAAAGCAGGTTCGATGGGCTAAGCTTGTCCAAGTGAAGAAATTTCGAAAATCGAAAGACACTTCGTTTTTGAATAGTCAAGAATGAATGAGATGAAAATATTGATGTTACAATGAACATAAATTGCAAGTAAAAACCACCACCATTAGAGAGGAAACATCACAGGTTTTGTATTGTTTGTTTATCATCTTAATCCAGAGTATGGTCTTGGTTGTTATATTATTATATTCGGTAAGTACGAAAGGATATTTGCTCCATTCCGTAGTCCTCTTTCATTTTCAAATCACTGCCAATTCACTATCGATCGATGATCTGGAAAGAACAATTCTGATTTCCCTTTCTGTTCACAACTCACTCACAGACTGGCTATATCTGATCGATCAGCTAAGGTCAAGCCAGGATTTTCCCTCAGTTCCTATTGCGTGTTTTCTTGAATAATATTGAGGTTCGTTTCAGATATGGTTCACCCCTTTTTTCTCATTTTCAAGCTTCGATCGTGAGAAACTTGGTGTGATTTGAATGTTTATCCTTTCACACACTTTGATACTTCATTCATGTTTCGACTCACATCGGAACAAAATATAATAAATAATTAAATAAATTAATTAAATGAGGCTTGGTGATGAATATGATGACGAGCATAAATATGTTCAGTTATTTTCCTCGGCAGAGAGACTCATTAGAAATTGATACTTAACTGAGATTGGCTTCCTTAACTAATAAAATAGCTAAACTCTAAGTCAGACCCCGCTGAAAAATACTTTTCGAAATAACCTTGTAACTCGATTCAGGTAACATCAAGCGAGTTTAGATCATGTTTATTTAATCTCTCAGTTTCGGTCATGAATTCTGAAAACGAAGTAAACGTATTTATATGATCAATATTTTTTGATCTCACAAGGAAAGTTTTCTTCAAACTGATTGGTTTCATGCCGTATATTGAATAATGTCATTATTGGCACCTGAAGACCTAGATACCATACATTATACAGGGTGTTACATAATATTATGTCACAACTATGTGCAATTTTAAGAGAAAGAGTTCATATAAACATGGCCGCAAAAGATTCGTTACGGAGCTACAGGGAGTTGAAATTTCCGGAAAAATTGGTTTTTCTTCAAAACTCCTACAGTTTTTGAGATATTCAAATTCGGAATGTAAGCTATTTTTACAGCCTCCATCATTACACGTCCTAAAGTTCAACCAGAATCCGGAGCCATGTCTTCTTTTGCCCTTTCAAACTTTTTTGCAGTACGCCACTGATCAGCGTACAAAAAATTTTTGTCATCTTCGTTCAATTTAGAAACTTTTTTGATGATTGTAATTTTTTTGTATCTCCCACCGTTCTCGAGCAAAAGAGTATTAAATTATTTATTCATTTTGATAGTTGCTAAAGTTGAACCAGTGTCTGCTGTTGTTTATTCAATTTACGATTAGCCTTAAGACTTGAAGTTATTGCTGTAAGAAAAAATGGCTAGTTTTACTAACCCCGAATTGGCTGATATCCATTACATGTACGGTCTGGTTGACGGAAACACAACAGAAGCTAGGCGATTATAGCAGGTGCGCTTTCCAAATCTAGTAACACCAGACAGGCGAACATTTTCAAATATCCACAGAAGGTTGAGGGAAACAGGTACTTTTACTGCAAATAATCATTTAAAAGGTGCAACTCAAAATATGAGAACTCCAGATACTGAGGAAGCAGTTTTGAATTGTATTGATTTTAATCCTCATGTGAGTTCAAGAAAAATTGGTAATCAGTTGAATATTTCACATGTTCTAGTTTAGAGGATTCTCCACGACTTTTTATTGTACCCGTTTCATATTCAACACTTCCAAACTCTACTTCCTCGAGATTTTCCTTCAAGACCGAATTCCTACCGATGGTTCTTAGATGAAATTTGAGAAAATCCTCATTTTGGTAGTGAAATAATGTTCACAGACGAAGCTAGTTTTTCGGGAACTGCTATCACAAATTTTCACAAAAATCATATTGGGCTGAGGAAAACCCCCATTTGATTGAAGAATCTCATCATCAAGAAGAATTCTCACTAAATGTCTGGGTCGGAATAATTGGAAATTATTTGATTGGGCCAATTATTTTGCATAACAGACTAAACGGTCCCGCTTATCGGCAATTTCTTGGGTAGAGGTTACCTTTATTCCTCGAGGATGTGCCACTTAACCACATAATGTGGTTCATGCTTGACGGGGCACCAGCACATTTTAATGGAGAAGCTAAGGAATTCTTGAATAATATATTCAACAACCGATGGATAGGTCGGGTGGGCCAAAACCATGGCTTCCTAGGTCCTCAGACTTAAATAGTTTAGACTTTTTCTTATGGGGATATCTCGAAAGTTTAGTTTATACCACTTCAGTGAACACTGTAGAAGAATTGAAAAATCGAATAATAACCTCTTGTGAGACGATAAGAAATACCCCAGGTATATTTCAAAGAGTGCGTGATAATATGCGAAGAAGGACAGGGGCCTGTATTATTGCAGGTGGAGGACACTTATAGCTATTTATTTAGTCTTTAATTGTTCTTTTCTTAGTTTGATATTGAATAATTATAAGTTGAGTCTCAGAAGTAAAGCTATCAAAATAAAAGCAACTTTTGGGCATACCTATCGAGAATTTCTATCATTTTTTTTATTTATCGAATAACATACAATTCAAATAATTCAAATTCAATAATTTTTCACTCAAAAACGGTTCGATACACGAAAAAATTAAAGGTGTCAAAAAAGTTTCTATGTCTGAACGAAGATAGCGAATATTGATTGTACGCTGATCAGTGGCGTACTGCAAAAAATTTGAAAGGGCAAAAGGAAACATGGCCTCGGAAAAGAGAACACCTTGTGAATTTCAGTTAGAATCTGGGACGTGTACTGGTGGAGGATGTGAAAAGTAGCTTGCATTCCAAATTTGGGCTGAATATCTCAAAAACTGCAGGAGTTTTGAAGGAAAAACCAATTTTTTCTGAAAATTTCAACAGCCACCCTGTAGCTCCGTAACAAAGCTTTTGCGGATCTATGTTCATATGAACTTTTTCTCTTGAAATTGCACGTGGATTCACCCCCTCAAGTTGTGACGAACTATTATGTAACACCCTGTATAGTATAAAAGTAGAGGCCGAAAAATTTAAGCCTGCCTCATTGGGCATCACAAAACTTGTCATATAAATTAAGCTTCTTTACTCCCGAAAGATACAAATTCCTTCTCAGTTCCAAGAATCATGACACGTGACCTCTCGCTATTCCATATTTCATCACAGGGTATCCCAAGTTGAGTGGTTTATGAGATTTTTATAGGGAACTAATCATGCTATCATTTTGAAATGTTGGTAGTTACTTCAGCGGTTATTTGATATAGAATACCCTGTATTTCGATGACTGGTTCGATAGCACTTGTTACTTCAATTACAAAAATACCTAACACATAAGTTTAGCTTGTTTCGTTCATGAATTATCCCAGTTTTACTTGAAAATTATCTATTTTCTGCTTTTTGAAAAAATGGATATATCTCGAGAACGGCATGAGCTACCGAAATAGTGAAATATGTTTTGCAAACAAGAAATCATGCAGGACATAACTCTTATATGAATCTCGGTCAGTATACAGAGTGCTTTTTTTACGCCTCACATTTCGAAACAAAGAAAAAATTTTTTTCAATTCATTAGATTTGCCATAAAAAACTGAATGAAGTTCCACACACATACCCTGTGCCTGAGATTTCAAGTCTTCAAGTTATGGCAAAAAAACGAATTTTTCGTACGTACCTGAAGTTGGCAAAGGAGGCTTGAATTTCTGCAAATGCATAGACATATCCCAGAGCACAGACAGGCTCCTGAGTATAGATAATAATCTGTTATTGTTTTAACTTTAAATCGAATTAATTCAAACAGAATGGCTAGCTACACAAATGAGCAAATCCTTAATTTATTCTTCATTCATTCAGAGGAGATTTAACGAATTATATCCAAATATGCCGTCTATGACAGTTTAAAAATTCAGGATAGACTTTCGACTGGACCGGTCCAGAATAAGACATCATCTTTATCGCCTGTAGTCAATAATGAAGACAATGAAATTGCGGTTCTAGCTTATTTTTTTTCATTTGAAAGAAACTCGCGTAAGGAAGCAAATCCTATTATGTCTTGACGACACCGCGAGTACCTGTTAGGCCACGTACATCATTGGCAATAGTTGAGCATGATCTGAATTCACCTCTTAATAGTATTCACAGAATTTAAAAAACAAACTGTACCGCAATAAATTTTCATTATCCAAACTCTACAAGCTGGCGATCCACAGCTTCGAATAAAACTGTGGGAGATCCTTTTCCTCAGAATACAAGAGGATTCCTATTTTCTCAAATAGATTATCTGAACGAATGAGGCTAAATTTTCTAATGAGAGTGTTTTTAACCTAAATAACTCATATTTTTGGGCTAACCAATAATAATAAATTTAGTTTTAATGTGTTTGCATTTTGAAAGACTACAGATTTTCGTATTTTGTGTATCATGAAAACTTAAATGGTGATTTTTATATGCAGATTTTGAGGACGATAGTAAATGAGTTTGTTGACACTTTATCAGTAGCTAAATCAAGGCGTGGGTGGTACCAACTCGATGGAGCGCTCATCGCGCAAATGAAAATTATTGAATTTAAACTGATATGTTTGAAGACATATGGATTGGAACGAACGGTTCCGTCTTTGTGGCCTCCAAGGTCACCTGACCTAATGCCTATGTATTTCTCGACTTTCGGGAACGCTGAAAGATAAAATTTATTTTGCCTAACCTCAATAGTTTGTATTACCTCCTCTTGCCCTTATACAAGCCGGAATCCGTCTAGGCATACTTTGGATTAGGTTTTCGACCTTCTCTGGGGTAATATTCTGCCAGTCTTCTGTGGCGGCTTGGATGAGCTGTTGTGGGGTTCTTGGATTACTCCTGGAGTGATCTAATCCCATAAATATTCAATAGGATTCAAGTCTGGAGAGCAAGCTCGCCAGTCCAAAATAGCGGTTTCCTCTGTTTCAAGATAATGTCGCGCGAAGTTGCTGGTATGTGTGAAATTCTCACCGTGGATACCTCGACAGAGTCTCACTATGGGGTCTAGCACTAGGTCCACGTTATTTCTAGCCTCTACACTCGCAGGAAACGAAATCAAATCTGTTCTGCCGCCTAGCATAATGCCACCCCAAAACATCACACTACCCCCTTGGTATTTCGGAATTTGTCTTGCTGCTCGGAGTGCACGATCCCTCAAAACCCGAATCCGGTGGTCATCTGATCGAAAACCAATTCTGGTCTCATCCGAAAAAAGAGCATTTCGCCAATTCTCAATATTCCAATTGTGGTGCGCGACACACCAATTAAGTCTGTTAATTTTTTGTTGTCTGGTTATCTTTGGAACTCTTATGGGCCTTCTGCTGTATAAACCTCTTGAACGAAGTCTTTGACGTATCGTTTCGACTGATACACTGATGCCTGCTTCCAGAAATTGCCTTTGGAGTATGGGGTGCGACGCACTAGGGTCTCTTCTTGCAATTTGGCACAAAAAGCGGTCTTGTTCTTCAAAAGTTATCTTTCTACTACTTCATCTAGGCCTATTTTGCAGAGATTGTAGCTCCACGTATCGGGCGTAGGTTTTTGAAATGTGAGACCCCCATTGTGGCCGCTATATCCCTATGTGTCACCCCTTCTTCAACAAGAGCAATTATTTGACCTTTCTGCACATCGGACAATCCAACTTAAGGCATTTTCAATTATGCTTATAGGCTTTTTCAATATTTGAAATTCACAGTTTCAAATCTCAGTGACGGCTGAGTACAAAATCCCGAACATGTGGTGATTATTCAACAAATCTTATCATACTATCCATTTTTTTACAACAAAAACTTCATTCTTCAAAAGTAGTCAAAGATCCATGGTTAAAAACAATCAATAATGTGATTGTGTGTACAAATCATATTATATATTATGAAAACTTAAAACTACTACAAATCTGTATTAAGAGAAAGGAATTGAACTTCCTGGAGTGTTCGGAAATTAACAAAATTAGAGAAACCCAATGTTATCACAACAATCAATCAGATGGAAATAATTCTAGATTACTTAATCTTTAATGATCTCACCCCTCATCAGCCTAGCAGTAATATAAATACCGATACTGTAATGTAGTGTAAACACGTGAAAATAAAGTAATATTCGAAACTATACGTGTACTCAAACAATAAATAGTGAAAATTTGATGAAATATGGTGTCGTTCATCCATTCAAGATGGATTTTCACAAAATAACTCAATCAATAATATATTCAACCAATATTAAAATTCAAAATAAAGCAAAAGTGTTTTAGGATGATACAATACATGCATTCTGAATATAAGAAATACTTTTGAAAATTTGAGATAGTTTTAAATAATTTTCGATATTTCCTTACGAGGTAATAATAAATGACATTAATTTGTTCTTGTTATAAGTGATCTTCATTCTTGTAAGCATTGAATGGAAAATACTTCAGGATGTTTTGGGCAAATGAATTCCAAATTGTTCTAAGAATTTTCACTTTTAGAAAGATGCTCATAGAATGCCAAGAATAATTTTTTACCTAAATTTGATTGCAAATCATATGCCAAATTCCGGAAAAATCGAGAAATGTGGATAATGTCGAAAATATATATTGATTGAAAAATCGAAAATCGAGAGTTTTATTTCAATCTATTTGCAGTATTTCACGTAACTGTCGTACTGAAACATGGCAAATATTGATTATTATCCAAAATGAAATGATTCATGACTGAAAAAATCAGATATTATCTATTTGCTAAACATCAAAGAGTAAGCAGAAAATTTAGAAATTTTTACCTGACTTCATGCACACTTTGCTGACTGAGACAGACAAAATCTTACCATTCTAATAAAGAAATATCTTTGGTCAAGTAGCTCAAGCCTTGGATAGTTGAAACTTCACAATATTCTCGAAAATATTCCTTCAGATTCCTTCGAAACCTATTTTTTCGAAGAGGAGCAGACCCAGATTCATTATGAAAAGCCAAACTTTCATTTTCATTACTTAGTGCACAAATTATATCAGTATTTATTGCTTCCATTCGTTCAGCACAATTCAGTGGTAAACCATTTTTTCATATTACATCTAACCCATTCACCTAATTATTTGGCGGAAAATTTACTTATCGAAAACTTTTACTATCAATTCATATTAAAAGGAAGGTTCGAAATTTCATGATAAGGTTGGACTAGACATTGGATAAAAATTAAATGAATAATTAGGGAAAATTATATTCAGACATTTATAAAAGGCTAGGAAATACCTATGAATATCGATAAATCGTGTTATAGACACTGAAAATAGATAATATTGAGGTTTAGTGAACGAAACCGTGCATCAATTCTTAATCAAGTAATGTTGAAAATTGATATCGGAGTTTTTCATGATATAACTGAAATGGACAAAGTGGGACGATATTTCAAAATTATCTCATCGTTAAATTCACTTCACTCTCTTTCTTTTCATTGCAGACACAAGGAAAACATTTCATTGGACCAAAGAAGATATGTTAGATTTCACACAGCTGAAGATATCCAGACTTCTGAAAAGTAGCTTAGATGTTATCCATCAGTATTTGTTGCGTTTTGATGAAAGTTTGAAAACGAAATGCCCCATACATCTCGTTTCAAGTTTCGCTCAAAACCGATTTCTGATTGTACAATCCAGAAAAGATGCTGCCATCACAGCATTCCAATTGATTCGTAAGCTCTCTCAAGTGAAAATTTCTTACCAACCTATTAGGTAGACCAGGTAATCACCCCAGACTTCCACTCTAGTGGCTCAACTGGCATTCGGAAATCACGCCCCCTGTTCAGTTTTTTGTCAAGATCTCATGAATTAGGATCAAGAGATAAGGACCATAGTTGTGTTCAGAGATGAGTCAAGAGTTAGGTATCATTTCGTGACGCGAAACCGCGCTGAGGTGTTGGACATTAAGTTCTGCTCAAATTCCCTGAGCAATAAAATCTTGAGGAGGGGTATGTCAAGTGAACTCTCGGGATCTGACCACAGACACATTCAATTTACCATTGAATCTGGGATCAGACCAGTGGTTGAATAGAGAAACCCAAGGATCACTGATTGGAACGGATATAGGGCCACCCTTAGTGCTCATTTGGGAGGTATTGCCACATCTACTAACAGGTCATGAAGACTTTGAGCGTATGGCTGAAGAGATATCCTGGTCGATCGGGTCAGCGTATCACGATAACTCTCCACTAAGGAGAAAGCCTAAGAATGCCACAGCTTCATGGAGGAATCCTGCCCTTGAAAATCGTAGAAGAGAAGTTCGTAAACAATTTAACTGAGTTTAAAATACCGGCTATTGGGACCATTATCGTTCTACTCTAACGTCATACAACAAAGAATTAAGGAGGGCAAAACTGGAGTCCTAGCGCAGGTTCTGTGGGGAGGTGGAAAGTACCCCTGCCAGTGCAAGGCTGCATAGGGTTCTCAGCAGAGGCCCAGTGCTCCCGATCGGATCTGTGGAGGGTCCAGATGGGCGATACACGGGCTTTGGAAAGGAGACGCTCGAGATTCTTGCGAGAACACACACATTGTCGCTTTCTTGATATCAGTGAAAGCTGTGACACTGTCGCCCCGAAAGGCCTTGTAAAAATGCCAAAAAAGGACGATTGGAAGAACGCAAGAACGATCATCAAACATCAAGCTTGGAGCAATCAGGTGGGTGATTCGCTCATTTAAGCCATTCAAAGCTCCTGGACAGGATGGCATCATACCTGCCTTATTACAACAAGGGGTGGATGTCCTTCTCCCATACCTCATTAGGCTCTTCCGGTCGAGTTTCGCCTGGAATGTTGTCCTGGCCAGCTAGCGAAGAGTCAGGGTTGTTTACATCCCTCAGGTGGGTAAATCGAACTCACAACCAAAGTCGTTTAGACCGATTAGTCTTACGTATTTTGTTTTGAAAACACTGGAGAAGGTGTTAGATGGATACATCTGGACCGAGGTGTTATCCCTGAGACCTCTGAGTGAACATCAATTTCCTATCAAAAAAGTAAATCAACCGATTTAGCACTTAACAACTTAGTCGGGAGGAGCACACAGTCTCTGGACCGCAAGTAGACTGCTGCTGCAGCCTTCATGGACATTGAAGGTGCGTTTAATGCGGCCTCCACTGACTCAGTGTGGGGCTGTGAGAGCCAGAGAAGTACCAAATATTATTGCGGAATGGATTAGTAACATGCTAAATGCCAGAGTGATCAACATTTCACTGAAAGGAACTTTTGTGGCTGGCAGGGGCTGCCCACAGGGAGGAGTACTATCCCCTCTGCTGTGGTCTTGTTTAACACTATATGTAACTCTTTTGTTTTGTAATAACCAATAAACTCGCAGTTTTTCCATTGATATTATAGAAAAGAACCTAATTAAACCTAATCCAAACCTTGACTAACATAATGTATATTGTGCGGAAAGCTAATATCTGTATATGCTACGGTACACCCTACCTCGGTAGGTAGGTAGGGTGTATCATGTATGAACGACAACCCTCCATCACACATATTTGCAGCCCTTCAGAGTCGATCGTAAGTAGTCTAAAATTATGGAGGTTAGATCACCTCTGCCTTAAATTGTTTATGTCCAAATTGATTTTGCTTAGTACTTCTATTAAAAATGAAGTTAAACCAGCGCAAGTTGTATCGATAATTGGGTAGAAAGCTAGAAAATTCCCTCTTATTTCCAACTTTCTAGTTTCTGTGTTATAAAGTTGATAAATTTTATAATGATTTTAATTTGCACTTCGTTTGGTTCTCACTCGTTAAAAACGAGGAATCCCTGGTGACCAGTGACCCCACCCTTATCTCACGGATTAGCATCGGGTTACGTTCATAAACTCACCAATAGTTTTTTTAATAAAATAGTCGGCTGTTGTCTTGTAGCGATTGCGGTGGTTCTTCTGGTTCTAACGATGAGCTCGTGATTTATGTGTACTAAAACCCGTAATGTATACATTGGGTCAATTCAAATAGTGTAAAAACAAAGCACAGACGTGAATATTGTCTTAGGAGACCTGTACCTACTTATTCATCGATACTCAACCATCAGAATATCTTCTAACAAAATTAACTTCTGAGTGCGCCAAGGCACAGGGCCAGGGGCCTAGTCTGTATGTAATCTTTTCTGCCTGTCTCTCTGAAAATGTATGAGAAGATCGAAGATCGAGATAAACTTCCCAAGTAGCGTTAGATCTTGAAGAAAACCCAACCGTCATAGCCAAGCGAGTTTTAATTAACGCGTTTGTTACCCAATTCCTTGTCGGTTTTCATTTCGAGCAATACAGAGCTATACATAATTTGTTGTGTAATGGATTTATCGATTAATTAGTACATCTGCTTTAGGTTGACCCCTGGTGACTTCCCGCAAAATTGTCAACAAATTCAGAAGGATAATCTCGGTTCTGTGACAAACATTCATCAAAGAGTGTGTTATCGAGGATGATATAAGTATTCTGCACCTGCTTGCTTGAAATCAGAGCTCGCACTCTGGATTGGTTTTTATATGTTAGTCATTTATTGATCAAAAAGAATTTGACTATTAAAATTTTATGTTTTAATCATAGCCTTCGTTACATCTAACTATATACAATTGGTTATCTTTCATTCTCAATCTGAAACCCTCTCACCGGCCCAATATCCATAACGTCGATAGTTCTCAATCACTCTCACAGAAAGGAAATAAATGATTTCTGCAAGCGAAAAGAGAGAAAATCCTGTGAATAATCCAAGAATACCTCCAATATTCGATATAAAGTCAGTGATACCATAGAGTTCACTCTTCTCGGTGGGTAGAAAATAGCTGTTCTTGAAGAAGACCTTCACAGCCGAAGCACGGTACCTGAAAAAGAAACCTGTAGTTTTTATTCAAATTCTAGCGAGCCACCTTCCAAATACAATTTTGTCATATTTAAACGTTAAATACACTTTATAGATAATTTTTCAGTTTTCCCTCAAGTGGTGTCCTGTTTATCCGCATATGAAAATTGTTTGTGCTGAAGAGTGGCTTCATGAAAGTTTCACATATGGGGCTTGAATTAAATTTTAAGAGGTTTTGAAAACTTTAGAGGAGCAGGTGGTTATGTGGCCCCTACTTTGTTTTTAGGCGGCAGGTAAAGAATACAAAATTAAGAAGTATAAGAAACACGTTAAAGTTGCCTTTATTAACTTACATATACATGTCTTTCAATAAAATAAACGAAATTGGAACAGACCAGAACAAATGAAGAACATATGTATCATGAGAATAATCAAATTTGGCAATTTGAGATCAGGTGAGGGTTATATGGCACCCTGGGGTCCATATTAAATAAATGAGCGTAATCACGACCTTACGGCAAAAATTGCAGATATAATATTCGCCTTCTGGACCAGCACAGGCTGTATGACCTCATAAATTGTAACTCTGGCACTATGTTCAATCTTCCCCAAGTCCGTCGTTAGAATAACGAGTTTCACAAAACGTGCAGTTTGTATCTGCGCTTTCCGGGGTCCTATCTGGATATTGACTGTCGTCATTCTCCCAATCTGTTTCTACGACTACATCACTTTCAGAGCTACTGCTGGATGATGACTGCATGACTCTGACGCTGACGGGCTTTGTTGGTGCTGCTTGTTCCAGCTTGACTACATCCGGTACCGCGCCTACGCTTACGTCCAGGACTTCGGCCACGAGTTTCTGCTGAGCACAAAGATTCCGTTAATTTATTCTTGTATGGAGAAGATGTGATTGCTTTTGCTGTGGTAGTCTTTCTTCCACGATTAGAAGCTCGAATCTTCCCTCCGGGGATGGGCTGAATATCCTCCGGCAAAAACAAACGATCTTGCGACTCTTGTGTTGCAGCATACACACACCTGGCGAATCTTGATCAGCAACATGACTTGTATAGCAATTTGCTGGGTTTTGTTGGGGAAAGATTGTTGTTCATTATTTGATGTTTCCATCATAAAATGGACTTCCGTAAAAACTTGCGGATTGACTGGGTAAATACTCGTCGCACGAAAACCATTTACAGAAATAGAAGAAACTTACGAATCTCCTCACTGTATTGACTCTTAAGCGCGCCCATAAAAGTCTTAGCTAACGGCTGTAGCTCATGAGCTGATAATAGTGAAGTGATTTCCTCGCGCCACTTCTATTAATTCTAAATTCCTAATGTGACTATAATGTCCAACAAAAATAAGCAATACCGCAGAAGCCTCGTTGGGTTTTGGTTTCAATAAAATGTTTAAGTGAACAAATTTGACTGGATCCAACCAGATGGAAGATTTTTTCCAATCGACCCAGGTGGCGCACGTTTCATTAAAATATCAGTGAAGTTTTTTCTAGGAAATATCATCATTGGTTGCACAAACATACCAAAAACAAGAGTACATAGTGACCCGCGTTTTGCAGCAGTCAAGGCTCTAATCTGTTTCTTCCCTTTTATACCTACAATCTGTGGTATTTTAGTATTTTATTGCACAATTGTAAACCCTGTCTCGTCTACGTTAAAATCCTGTCAGGAAGATAATTCTTATTTCTCATTTCAGTTTCCAATATATCGAAAAATTCTTCGACTACTTCACGGTTAAAACCTTGAGCACGAGCGTACGAAGTTCCCATTGACCTGAGTTCTTATGACGTTTCAAAAAATGATCCAACGAAACAGGCCAGCTACTTCATTTCTAAAACTATTCTTGATATTGTTCCTTAAAGCTTACTGATAAGCCATTCGTCAGTCCATAATATTTCGATTCCATAGACAAAGTATATTCCACTAACCTTTTTTCCAGCTCACGTGGTAGTATAGGTTTTCTTCCGAGAGATTTATGCACAAGCAACTCTAACGATTCTTGAGAATCCTTCACTAACCTCTTCCGTGTAGATCTTTTTTCACAAAATATGTTTACAGCCTTTTTATACTCCATCGTCTTTGTCCTCACAGCTTCAGTTGCCTTTTTCTCGACCTGATCGAATGAAAAAAGGAAGTAACGCCTTCGTCTGAAATTTTTGGATACTAATTGACACATACAAAAGAGCTACGCGTTTGAACAAAAATTGACTAGATGGCGTGCCTCTAAATTATACATATCGAAGGGGGCCAATATACTTGCAGATGCCACATTACCACTTTCTCCTATATTGTTTATTGTATACGTTCGAACAAATTCTGGAAGCAGTTATTTCAATCGTTTGCTGCTTCATTCAAGATATCCTTTTATAAGGATAAATCGCTTCTCCTCAAGACTGGAACCTTTAACCACGCAGTCCATTCTTGATTTTGAGGAAGTAACAAAATCATAGGGTAATAGGTCCGGACTGAACGAAGGATTATTTAACAATTCGATGTTGCCTTGCATTAAATACTCGATTGTTTTCAAGGTAACTATTTTCTGATCTTGTGAAGGAAATGTTGCTACATATCCTGTTTTTGAAAAAACATTGCGATTATCTATTTGGACACACTTTGGCCAGGGATGACTTTTGTCGGTTTTTCTTCTCCAACCAAACAGAAGATTAGCGCTTATATTCTGGCTCGTATAAATGAATCCAAGATTTATCACCACTGAAAATTTAAATGTTTTCAGACTTCCCAAAGTTCAAACGGTCCAGAGTATTTTGACACCAATTCACCCCTGCTGTTTTTCGGTCAGCGGTATCCAACAAAAAATTAATTCTTTAACACACACTTTTTTGTGCAAAATTTTTCGTTTTCAGGACTTAAAAATACGAAATGATGTCTCAATCGCTCCATATGTTGCATGCCGACCTTTCTTAAGCATAACAATCACATTCTCTTGGGTGACAATCGTTTTTGTGCACCTGTAAGTAGATTGTGGCTAAGCTAAAACATTTTGCGTTCAAGTTCCCCATACTAAAGGCAAACTGTTGACTGGTGTTGAGTGAATCTCAACACAAAAGTAGGTTTTGTGAGATCGAAGGACCATTATAGTTTCTTAATTGTTTATCAAGAGTACTATACAACTTTGGTTACTTCAAGAGTTTTTGTGCCCACACTTGGTATGACACAATATTAGGTTATATTTATTGATCTGTATGATCAATATTGAAAGATAACTCTTGAGGGTTCAAGAGAAAAACTGGTACTGGTCTTTGTGAATAACTGAATGTTTATGCCATAATTACTCCAAGAGTATTTGTGCTCACTGCTTGGTATGACACATTACTTGAGTCATATTTATTGATCTGTATGATCAATATTCAAAGATAGCTCTTGATGGATCAAGAGACAAACTGTTACTCGTGTTTGTGAATACTGAATGTTTATGCTATACAACTGGTCAGTTGAAGTTACTTTTATGCCTTGGGTTGACCTCGTAAAGACAACTACCCAAACAGGTCATGGAGTAGATGTAAAAACCCTTAATTTGATACTTCCTAAGAAGAGTCAGAACAAAGTAGAAAAACAAGACAAATACATCAATAAAGGTGAAATTTGATTTGTAAGAAGGTTATACCCAGCTGGTTTAATGGTTATAGTTATAACCCGAGTAACACATTTTCTGCTTTACGCAGGGTAGTACCTTTCTAGTAACAGACTATATCTCTATAAAAACTATTTACAAAGGACTATGAGCTGATTGAAAGCGATAGAAAAATCCTATGATTCACAAGCGGCGTAGCGTTGCTATACAGGGTTGTACTAAAGTATACACAAGCATATACATATAAATAACCTAGTCTAATTTATATATTTTACAATAAAAACAATGTTGTTTAATTCTCAACAGACTGGTTTTGGTATTGGAAACACTAATTACCGTTTACTTCTGATTTCAAATACAATGAAGACACGATCTCTTTCACTCATCTCGCAAACAGCTATAATAATGCTAGGCTTATTACTTGGGCTTCTTCAGTCACTTACAACCAATTTGTTTTTTCTTTCTTTAAACCCGGCACATATTTGAATATTCCTTGAAACTATTATTTGAATTTCACTAATTGATAATTGTATAGCTGTGATATGAAAATTGAAGCAAGCATAATGAGTTCGATTATTTCCATATTTAATAAGCTAGTTAAATATTGTAAAATACGGTGCTCAACGATTAATGGGAATCATCGTAAAGTTGAGGGACTAACGTGGAAATAATTAAATGTCTTTATTATGTGAGCACCCGTAGATGTTGGGTACATATATGAGGTATTGAAATCAATATTGTTGTTATATTATTTTCCAGTGATATTTTGCGGACGTATCGCAATAAGTTCAAAATTTGTCACTTTTAAGTTATTTGGATCTAAAATATATATAGCTGGATGAGAAATTTTCATTGTGCCTCAAAGTGGTCTTGAAAACGCCCTGCTAAACATAATTTTTACTAGATCACTGAAGGGTTGACATATGAATTGTTCAATTCCAGTGAACACTGTAGAAGAATTGAGAAATCGAACAATAACGTTTTGTGACACGATAAGAAATTCCCAGGAATATTTCAGAGAGTGTGTGATAATATGCGAAGAAGGACAGAGTTATTCAATTTATTTATTTTTAATTGTTATTTTTTTTAGTTTGGTATTAAATAAGTATAAGTTGAGTCTCAGAAAAGAGCTATCAAAATAAAAGAAGCATATGAATTGTTCGAAGAGTCTGGAATCATTATGTAACAAACAAAGCACCTATATAAATATGGGCAGAATACACTGCAGGAGTTTTGGAGAAAGAATTTTTCGGAAATTCCTGTAGCTTCGTAACGAAGCTTTCGCGGACCTATGTTTATATAAACTATTATTCTTAAAATTGCACGTAGATTCACCCTCTAAAGTTGTGACATACTATTATGTAACACCCTGTATACATACACGGTAGAAGACGACAAATAAGTACTGTCCTTGGTGAAGACCAGTAATTGAAGAGAACAGTAAGAACGAATAGTACTTCCTGAGCAACACGCATCCATAACATATTCAGAAATGACTCATTTTTAACCTAACAAAAACAAGAAAGTTACATGCAGAAGACTATAAGACCAGCCAAGCATCTACAATTACGTATAGATTATTTAGTTTCTCGACAACGAGCTCAAGGACATCGGAACTGAATCATATAGAAATGGAGAAGTTGCTGGTAACAGATTATTCGGAATTTTGATTGTATAACTCTGATGGAGGTGTGATGTCAGTTTTATCTGATTCACTGTGGGACTAATAACCATACATTCACGAATTTTCAAATGAATTGTTGCAGTGTTATTTATATATCGATCAGTGCAATTCCCAGTGGACAACTATGTTAAATAAAAACTAACAACGTCATAAAATAGAAGCTATATCAACTACTTACTCTTCTGATAACGGCGCATTCACTTCCCATTTTCCAGATGAAATTTCTGCATTATATTTAACATCAGTGCAGATTGGTAGGCAATCACAATGAGAGGTTATTTCTTTACTATCCTTTTTGAGTCTTTCAGTCAGAATGCTCAAGGGATAATTAACTGAAATATTTATAGACAGTTTTAATTCTCAGTTATTTGTTCTAAAGTCACTACGGCTTTGTAGTCTTACATCATTATTCCTCAAAAAAGTCAGGCACTTCTTTTTTGTAAACTGATTTTTCAATTGAATGTTATATTAGGGTGAAAAACGAAAAAGTTTACCTCTTGCTTCTTCCAAGCAGAAACGCTTGTTCAAGCTGCAAATCGACGTATTGGCATCCCCTAAAATAGATCAGATATATTATAATTTTTAAGAAGACTACAAAATTGAAATTGAGGTAATTGTTCACTTTCTTATTCTAGTTTGTAAAATACAAGTTCGGTTTTAGAGGAGGATAGTATTTCTGGAACTACTTATATGGCCTTTTTCCTGGTAACCATTTTTATGAATCATCGTGACATATCATGGAATCAAAAAATATACAGCGTAACCCCCGTGAGACCTTCACCTCCCACGTGGCTTTGATAAATTGAGGGAACGAATCATATGTCTGGTAAATATGAACATACTTGTGGTCAAAAGTGGAATAGAGAGAAAAAAGTGAATAAATCTAACTATAATCAATCAGAAAACCATTTCAGCTTCTGCTTTTGTTTAATTGATATATATGAGATGTGGAAGATGGTTCCGCTCCCGTCGCCCGGTGTAATATAGGCTCAAAAATTTTCAGATAAGACATGATAAGCTCTTTTGGGACTAAATTATCTGTAGATAAACTCACTCCACAACCAGTTCTCTAGGGAAAACTGGCTCGAAGGCTCACAATGGCAATACGACTGACAACTGTCCTCTGGTGTCATGGAGTCTCTCGAAATCCAATGAGAAAAGCCGATTTGTTTTAGAGTTCAGCAATACAAGAGGACTAACATACACCAAGATGAATATATGAGCAATACACCAACACTTCCAAGTCACGCAATCTCATATCCTACGTCAAAAAGAGGATATTTTGGAGGACAAGGATTTTGATCTGGCATGGTTCAGAATCTGTTTATATAATAAAACCATGTTTCTTTGCTGTCTTTATTGATCTCCTAATGATGCCAACTATCTTAGATTGTTTCAGTATCTGTGCGACTGGATAGACACAATCCAAATACAGCATCCGTCAGCTGAGGTGATCATAATTTGAGACTTGAACGTCCACAACATCATCTGGCTGCAGCACTCAAATAGGACTGACGAAGGAGGAAGGCAAGCAGAAACCTGCCTTCAGTTTGCTACCCGTGCTTAGTACATCGTTGAGGATGCAAGAGATGAGCCACCAACCTAATGATGTCTTATGTCTAACAGCATCTGTAAAAATCTGGTTTGATGTCCTAGGCAGTAGACATCATGATTTCCACAGGTGCTGCTCTTTGTCAAGTTAACAAGAAAAGATTCAACGCCTAGATTCTCAATTTTTCAATTTAATGATGTCTGTTTTCCGATTATTATTGATTATTTATTTATTTTATGACACAATAAAACGAAATGAGACAGAGTATTCATCAGCTGAGGTGATCATAATTTGAGACTTGAACGTCCACAACATCATCTAGCTGCAGCACTCAAATAGGACTGACGAAGGAGGAAGGCAAGCAGCCGCGTTTTTGACGCAACTTCGAAATGAGGTGACCAGAATTCCTGACAAATTATGTGTTGGATACATCATATACAGTGCTACCAAGCATCCTATATGTTCAACCGAATATGTATGAAGTTCGTTCTCCAACAATTGAAATGTGACAAAGCAATAGGTCTTGATGGAATACCACCAACTGTTTCGAAGAACTGTGCTTTGTAGTAGGCACCTGTTTTCAATCATCTGTTTCAAATTTCGTATGAGAGCTGGAAGTTTCCAAAATATTAGAAAACTGCGAGGGGACAACCGTTTCCAGAGGAAGTGAAGAAATGCCTGCCCCAAAATTACCGTTGTTGCCCATTATGTCAAAAGTCATGGTAAGAGTGTTAAAAGATGAGCTCATAAAATATTTCGAGATGTAGGGCATCATCGGTGATGGAAAATTCGGTTTTCGTAGACAACGATTAACTGCTGACCTCCTTGCATAAATAACGCATTTGTGAGCATTAATAATCGAAAAGCATGGTGACTCAAGAGCAATAGCTTTTGATATCGCAGGGACCTTCGACAGGTTTTGGTACACAGAGAATGAACTAATCGCATATGAATTTCTTGAAAACTTCCGTGGAACTATTAACATCTTTCTCTTCATTAGATCGATTCAGGTGGTGGTTGATGGGGCAACGAATAAACCTTTTCAAGTTAATGTAGGAGTTATCCAAGCTCCATACTCTCGCAAAGTCTTTTTCTGTTGTAAATTAATAATCTGCTTCACTTTATTGAAAACAGAATATTTTGGTTTGCGAACGACTGCAACTTGGTCTTCTCATGTTCTAGTCAGCATTCTATAACTGCTGAGGAGACTCACCGACAAAGATACCAGCAGAGCATGTCATTGAATGCAGACTTGGAGAAGTTAACATAGAGGGACGGTTGAATTCTCGTCAATTTTAACGCGAACAAGACGTTCTCCAGAAAAGTGACTGTTGGAGATGCAAGGACATGTAATTTCCTCCGAAGCAGACATGCATTTTCTCGGAATCACAGTTAACACTGGAGTTTGCTGACATGACCATTTGTTAACCATTGCAAATTTGCTTCTGCTAAGCTCGGTTTTCTTTTTAGAGCTAAGTAGTAATTCACGCCACCATAACTGATGCTTTTATACAAGGCACAGGTGCAACCTGGTCTGAAACACTGTTGCCATGTCTAATCTAACCTAAACATTCATTACACATTATTTAAATGGTGAATGTTTCGAAAATCTAAGACGCTTGTTCCCGGAAACAATCCGTTTTCAAAGCAAAACTAGACATGCGGAAAACCATCATCAGCAGACGTTTCAACTAGCTCAGTCACGTACCTCCCCTAGGAAAATTCCTTTGTTTACAGACCTAGTGTGTAGAATTTGCTTTCATCGCACATTTTCCCGATAACTCACGATTGATCCTCTCTCCCAAGAGTTGAGAATGAAATGAAATAATAATTTTCATATTAGACTGGTTATATTGGATCGTTATATCTCAATAAGAAGCCCACAAAACGAAGATGAATTCTGACTGATTCACAGAAGATACCTATTTCGAAATGTTCTTCAGATTTCAGAGCAGTTTATCGAAATTTATCTTAATAATGTAAATTTATTAACTTTGATTATGTACTTGGTAATCAATCAATCCACAATCAATGAGAAAATAATTTTTCGAAGAGTTTCAATTCGAACAAGAAAATAGAAGTAGAATCTGCTGAACCAATTGAAAATAGCTTGAATTGCCAACTATCATGTTGACGTACATTCACAAAATCTTTTTCTAATTTTGAGAAAGTGAAACGAATACTTTTTTCAATATATATTCGCAGGAGATCAAAAATATCTTTCAAAGAAAAATAAGCTTACTTGGCATATAAAAATGAGAACAACCGCAGTACTGAATGGTGTAGTTAGTCCAACACTCCAAATTGCAATTGGACTGGGTGTATAATTTGAAAAATTTCAATTTTCTTTCTGTTCCATAGTAGCAATTCCTCTCTTGCGGTTCATATTCCTTTACGGTTGGTGTTGTTGTCATCAGAGTTGGTGTAACTGCTACACTCGTCAATCGATCAAGTCCAACCGAGAAAAAGACTTGACTTGGTCTTGGTATTCTTGCTGGCATATGCAAAGATACCTGTAAGTTTATTTTCATAAGTATAATATACTATGTGTGCGAATGAAAAGGTCAATTTTTCATCAAGAGAAGACTTTATTGGAGGTTAGGTTAGATTTTAGCAGTCAGATATTCAGTAGAGACAAAGGAGGTCAAGGGGAACTTCGTTGAAAGTCTCTCGTTTCTCTACTTTAATGCGCTATTACATAATGTTCATTTGAATTGATTCGCAACAAATTAAAAGAAAGTATTCTAGTGATAGGATGGAAGACAACGAAGATATAGTTAACATTTTCCGGTTTCTTGAAACCTTGAACAAGCTTTGTCCAACTCCTTATTATTTTTGATTTCGATTGGTTTTTTCCATGCTTACAACTAGATTATTTTAGAAATTATCTGGAATGATTCATAAACCTTAAGTGTAGATCAGGTAGATCAGGAGTTTTCAGAGGAAGTGGAAAACTAGCCTTGTCTATCATTTTGCGTTTATATTTTGCTGTGCAGTGCAGTGACGATCTAGATGTATGCTTATCAATTTTTCGGACATTGCTCTGTAAATGTGGATATTTGTATCCATCGTTGTTTTGTAGCCATGTGTGTACAACACTCTTTTATCAGGGGTTCCTCAGTTTATAGTCTCCTCTGGAAAGAATGACTGTCCGAAAGAGACGCATGAAATTCAACTGATGATGAAGATGAAACGGTCCCTCTTGAGATGTCTTCAATATGCTACCCGTACTTAGTAGATAGCTAATGGTGAGAGATATGAGCCACCAACCTTATGATGTCGTCTGCCTAACAGTATCTGTAAAAATCTGATTAGATGTCTTAGGTATTAGACTTCATGATTTTATTAATGCTCTTTTTCAAGCTAACAGAACTTATTAGGCTGTGAAATTCTTCTTCCTGCATGAGCGTTTCAATTAGGATTCGGTCAAAATGACATCCAAATACTTGATAGAGCTTCATTGCAAATTCGAAGGCCTTATCGCATCACTCCGAGTCTTAAAGACAACGGAAAACGAAAAAACGAAAAAAACTTTTTTTCTGGATTAACATCCTGATATTTATACCTTTCAAAACTTTTCAAGTCAACTCACTGGTGGTAGAGATAAATTTTCGATGGCGTATCCTCGTGTAGCTGACAGTGTTTACGTTGATCAGCAAATTATTGATCAGAGGTTCCACAGCTGAAGGAAAAGTTGCCAGCTTCGTGCAAATTCCCTCGGACTTCATTTCTTTAGATTTACTATTGGGAATTTTTGTTTCTTTTTTATGCGCGCTTCCCAGGAATAGGCGAACCTGTTACACCACATGACTGGGCACCAGGGAAGAATTGAGGTGTATGTTTACTCGCTTCTTGAAGAGGGGTCAAATTATAGGATTTTGGGAAGATGTTGGATGAAAGCGAGTTCCACAGCTCACCGGCCACGCAAACAAAAGAATTCTTTTAGAGAGAGGTTCGAGGGGTCGTTAAATGAACCGCCATATGATGAGAACTCTTTGGCATCCTAGTGTAACGGTAAAAAATGAGTTTTTCGAAACAAGATCTTTCAGCTCCTTGGAGCATCTTCCGTGGAAGTATCTGTGAAACAGAGAAAGGTCAGCAGCTTGTCTTCTGAGAGCCAGCGGTTGCAGTTCGCGGATGATCTCCGGGTGGGCGATGAGGCGCACAGCCCATTTTTGCATACTATCCAACATCTGCGACGAATGTTTGGGCGCAGATCCCCATACAAGGGAACAATATTCCAAAGTAGGACGAATCTGTGTCTTATATAGAAGCAGCAGCTGAGATGACGTGAAGGATCGCTTGGCTCTGAAGAGAAAACTAAGTTCAGCTGATGCCGACTTAACTATTGCTGATACATGTTTATGCCAGCATAACTCGGAGTTGACCGTTATTCTAAGAAGGTGCATCGAGTCTTTGGTTGCAATTTGTTCATCTAGCATCATTAGAGGAGTTTCTCCATCGTAAATATCGTAAACATAGATACCTTCGAGATAAAGTGCTATCGTGGATGCTGAAAATTCTTATAAAAACCTGAGAACTGGAAATCTGTGTCCAGAAAAATATCAGTTGTAAAGGTTAATTATAGAGGGAGAATTCAAGGCAAAAATGAAAAAGAAAAAGAAGAAAATTCTCGCTGTATATTGTCAGAGATTGAGTTGGTTGCTTAACCGGGACAGGTAAAGTGAGTCACTTTGACTCATATTTTGTGTTTGGGTCCTCCGCTTCACCCCTCCAGTAACCGAAATGCTCCTGGACTACATGACATATCACATCAGTTGGTTCTGCCCCGTGTGCCATTAAAGGACGTCGTCTCTATGGGCAACTAGCGAAGGTAAATATTTTCTTGCAGAATCTAGTGAGTTGGCGCACACGTTATCTTTACAAGTAAATTTTAGTGAATCATTCAGACTCATGATTACCTTTGAGAGCATGATATGTCTGCGTCAATTTGCTCATGATTGCCTTTGGTAGTACAACGTACATAAGCCTTTTTGCCTTATAGTTACCCGCAGAGGAGGATGATATAATATTATCATACCTTCAGCTAGGTATCTACTACCGAAACCAAATCAATGCATAAAGTGATGGTCTATTCAGAGGCTTTAGTTTGAAGATGGTTTGCACTTTTCTGATTCAAATTTCTTTTCATTCTTTAGTTTCATTCGCTGACTCAATGTCCAGAAGGCCTTTGACGGACGACGAAATTTGTCAGCTCCTAGAGAATGAAGATTCTGGGGACGATGGTGCCATTGATCATTTCTTGGAAGAAACAGAAGATGAAAGCGATCCGGAGTTTGAACCCCAGTCGGAGGATCTCTATGACGATGAGGAGCTGCTGAGTCACATTGAAGAGTCACAAAATCGTTCCCAGAAGTGAAAAGGACCTAACCAATAAAATCTGACCCGCGAACGTCCTTCAACATCAGGTACAAAAGTTCAAAGTTTAAATGAAGGAGAATAATCAGAAACAAATGATAGAAAACACATTATTTCTTGGGATACTCCAATGGTCAGACGAGAGCCAATAATATGGTGCGTACCGCACCTGGTACTACCCACAATGCCCGATCACCTAATTCCTCGTTGGAGTGTTGACGAGTCTTTTATATGGAAGAAATCATCGATACGATTCTCGAATGTACCAACCGTGAGACAAAATCTCTATAATCCAAATTCAAGACGCAGACTAGCACACTTGCTCTTTTGATAACGGAAATTGTTCGGATCGTTTGGCTCTCTTTATTACGCTGCTGCAATGAAAAACAACCATCTGGGCACTGAAATTTGGAACAACACCTTATGTTGTGGCGATAAACACGTTTCAATCATGTCTGAAAGCTGTTTAAAATTTTTGATTATTTGTTTGCGCTTTGACAACCGATCTACCAGGCAGGACAGAAATACGAAGCTGGCTCCGATTTTAGAAGTATGGGAAATATTTACCGAGAATTGCAGGAAAATTATAAGCCAGGATTGTACCTCACGATAGACGAGCAACTAGTTGGCTTCAGAGGAAAAACCTGTTCCGCATGTATTATACCGAGCAAGCCGAATAAATCCTGCATGAAGATCATAATTCTATGTGACAACTTTACAAAATACATGTTGAACGCCATCATCTACTTGGGAAAGGGTTCCAACCCTACCAGTGAGTCAGAACTTATTTCACACTGAAATTAATTGAGCCATTTGCAGGAAGCAACAGGAACGTGACGATGGACAATTGGTTCACGAGTATCCCGCTTGCAGAAACAACTGCTTAGTGATCACAAACTAACGATGATTGGAACCATACGGAAGGACAAGAGAGTGCTTCTTGGAGATTGCGTGAACTTGAAATATCAAGGGAGAAAGGCTAACACGTCTTTGTTTCTCTTTTCCGAAAGTGTGACAGCTATTTCTCACAAGGCTACTATAAAAAGGTGACTACTCTGATTTCTACTCATAGTGATGAAGGAACCATCAACCCTGAAATCAGAAAGCCTGAAATGATACATTTACAGAAAGAAAAACTGAAAGATGCTTCTTGCTTTTACCGAAACCAACGATCATTTTCTGATGGAGGATCACCCGAAGCCATTTCAAGGTTCAAATTTTTCATGCAGCTTATTGATGAATTAAGTGGACCATGAATGGCTCATCGTTTTAGCCTTCAGATCCCTAACACACTCTGTTGTTCAATTTTGATATACCAAGGATCATCGAATGGGACTACGGGTGACCCACCGAATGAGCACAATGAGGTTCTACCGAATGAACAGCGACACCCCAAAGCTAGGGTCTACTGCTCATTTTTCCACTACAAGAACAGAAGGAAGACGCAGTGGATGTGCTCTCAATGTCACCACTCCATCTGTGGCGAGCACATTGCCCCCCAGCCAAAAAAGTACCAAGAATGTGTGGGCAGCAATGACGAATGACCATGGTGTGATCCATTTTCACACAAGTCACAATTTTTTATGTTGATTCACATTATTTACAGATGAAAATACTAAATAAGCGCCTAAAATATTTTATTCCTCTTTATAATTATTTTATTTAGTCATGACTATTCTTGTCAACAACGCCTAAAATACTTGATTATTTTCTTTAATTCCTCTATTCAGTAGATATAATTGCCAACAGCACGTAAAGCATATTTCATAAACTTAGTACCTGAACCATGCTATTCAAAGGTTTTCTGGTTTTGTTATTTTATAGTTTATTAAGGCATATTTTATGTGTACCTGGTTTTTTCTATAGGTTGTGAAACTATCAGTCATTATAGGTGAATGAGACCGAACTGAGTAACCTTTCAAGTTGATTGAAGGTGACTGATGATGACTGATATGACTGATATTGCTACAACAAGATGATTTTACTATGAGACTTATGTTATGTGATGTTTTATAGTATTTGGATAACTCCCACCTGGTGTGCAATCAAAATGAATGTGTTTGCTACTACTCTGAATCATTTTGGGGGAAATACGAAGTCAAAAAGGTTGTCAGAGTTCTTTTTATGACATTTGGTCCAGTGAGTCATGTTGGCTCACACGTTACCCTAGACCAGGGGTTCCCAAACTGGGGGGGGGGTCGTGGAGAAAGTCCAGGAGGGGCGTGACACCCAAATGAAGTGATTAAAAAATTACAAAAATATTTTCCTTAAATCTCTGAAATAAGGTCCTTCTAATATCTCATAATTGTTTGTGTAAAGTTTTAATAAAGTTGTAAACTGTATCAATAAAGGCTATAGTTTTCAATACTACGAAGCACACAAGAGTTCAATGATCTCAAAACCACCCCCCTCGATTGCAATGGCAGTGTATACCTCCATTTGACCTTGGTGTGAGTGCGCATCATTGGTCCAATGTCAATAACTTTGCAGTTTGTTCAGTGCTTGAGTTGTAACTAGTCCGTTCTGGCACAGTGCTTTCCGTGAAATATCAGTCATTGTGGCAACGTTCGAATTGGAGTATTTGTTTTTGTGTTGTGTGAGTTCTGTGTGAAACTGAATCAGAGTAAAAGAACACGGCAAAGAAACGCCAGTATAAGGACGATTATAGTCAATATGGGTTTGTTTCCTTGCTCAAAGATAATGGTGATCACCCTCAGTGCGTTATTTGTTATGAAGTAGTGGATGCGATGATGCGATGAGGCGTAATCGTCTTCCGACACATTTGTCAACCAAACATGTCTCTTTGAAGGACAAACCTCAAGAGTTTTTCGCTGCAAAATCTCAGAATTCAAAGCGCATGAAGTTAGATAGCACCGGATCTGCTGCTCAGTCATCACTAAAAGTGCTTGAAGCTTTCTATGAATTATCTCTTCTCATTGCTAAGGAAAACAAAACTTACACTATTGGTGAAACGCGTGTTAAACCGTGCCTTTCAAAAGCAGCCGATATTGTCCTTGGAACTGATAGTAGGCAAAAGCTATCACAAATACCAGTTTCAGACAACACCGTAAAACGCCGAATTGATGATATGGCTGAAGACATTAACAACCAGTTGGTTGATGCAATAAAAGAAATCCGCGTTTTTTGCTATTCAGCTCGACGAGAGTACAGACGTAGCACAATGTTCTCATTTAATTGTATATGTTCGTTACATTGAAAATGAAATAACGAAGGATGAGCTGATGTTTTTTTCTGAGCTGTTGAATACTACTGGAGCTGTAGATGTGATGGAAGCAGTTTTTTGAGAAACATGAACTTTTTTGGCAAAAACCTTATTGGTGTATGTACAGATGGTGCTCCTTCAATGTTCGGTTCTCGCTCAGGCTTTGTGCAATGGGTCAACCAGAAGAATGCTGACGTGGTTGGGATTCACTGTTTCATCCACCGCCAAGCCTTGGCAGAAAAAACGCTTCCAAACGAACTCAATTATGTTTTAAAGCTATGTATTACAGTACCCAACTACGCAAAGAACAGTGCATAAAATACTCGACTATTTGAAAGTCTTTGTCAAGATTTAAGAAGTGACCACAAAACGCTGCGCTATTTCATACAGAAGTACGATGGCTATAGAACGGCAATATGTCGGGAAGACTATTTGAGCTCCGTGATGAAGTGAGTACGTTTTTGTCACTGCAGAAACAAAACGAGCTTAGTGCGGAGTTCTAAAAACTCAGTAACCAAGTGATTTTGGCTTATTTATCACACTTTTTTGACACGTTGAGCAACTTAAACTTGGGACTGCAAGGTGCAGACTCAAATATAGTAACACATCGGGATGCCATCAAGATGTACGTTAAGAAACTTCAACTTTGGATACGTAAAGAGTCAATGAACACCAACAACTATTCAAGTTTCAACAAAGTAGTGTCAGTCTCAGGAGGAGTATGTTGTGATTACGTTTTTGAAGGACCGCATTTGATAACTTGATAACTGACTATATGAAGAACCTCAAGGAGGAGTTCAGTAGGTACTTTCCTAACTTGTCAAAGAAGTTTTACAAACTATCAACCGACACGTTCAACATGGACATACAGTTGCTGCCAGAAGAGTTGCAAGAGGAGGGAATAGAGAAAAAATGACTCTGCTGCAAGATACGAATTTGAAATAATGGACAAGCCCTCATTTCAGTTAAGGTTCTTAAAAGTTTACCCCAGTGTTTCAGAGAAAGCTGTTCAGATGTACTTGCCTTTTTCAACAACATACATGTGCGAAAAAGGGTCTTCAACTCTTGTGGCGATCAAAATCAAGTACCGCAACAAACTTGATGTCGAAAGTGACGTACGCTGTGCTTTCTCTGAAACACAATCTAGGATCTGTCAACTTATCCAGAACATGAAACGCACCCATCTCTTTAAATTACATAATATGTTTTGTTTTTGTAAGTAGGTAGGCTTATTGCTTTACCTTCCTTAAATTGAAAATGTATCTGTGTTACAATGTTGAAATTTGTATCAGTAATTATAATCGTTTTTCATGTAATACTTGTTTAAATTTTCATCATACGTACAAAGGAAGGCGTGGTACAAAAAAGTTTGGGAACCCCTGCCCTAGACGGACCAATGAGTCACGTTACTTGTCCGGGTTAAAACAGGACCTAGCATAATTAGGTGTCGTATTTTTGACACGATATTCCACTCATCAAAATAACACAAAATGTTTCAAACAACACTGGTCGAAAAGTTTTTCCTAAAGAAGTTATCTATCAGCCTCCTGAAAACACCTTTTATGAACACACCCGTTATTAGTTGGGATGAAAATTACACATTTATTCCATTCATAACTGGAAACTTACCCTTATGCCTTGAAGAGCAAAATCCCTACAGGAATAAACAATATCGCTTTTCTTCGTGAGTAGCACAACAATCAAAGAGTTCTTAGCACCATTCAAAAATGCTCTACGAGGATAAACATCATTTATTACACCTTCAGGATATCCCTCATCTGGACTCCAATCCGGATTTCTTCTGCCTTCCTTATAATATCTCATTTGGCTGAAAATTTTAACCATCATTTCCATCAAATTTCATATTAAAATTAGAATAGCTTAATTTCAAATATTAATATAAAACGATTCTTCCATAAAATAGTTTTCGACTATTATGAACGAATCATTCAATGAAACTCATTTTGAACAATTTTCAAATCAACGAGAATATATTGTAGCTGATTACTCATTATTGTTAAAATTTTATTTGTTATTGATTCGCCTGACATCAATTTCATTTTTAAAACGAACGAAAACAAATTAACTGAACGTCGTATTGATAAGGAGCGAATTTGAATTCTAGTATAAATGAATAAAAATGTATAATAACAAATGGAAAAACACCTTGTGTGTTAAAGTTATGGTCATTTTGATGTCTTCATCATCAATTCAGATATGTTGAAGAATAATTTCACCAGCAATTCACCAGCACTATGGAATGCTTGAGAACAATCCAAATGAAAATGGTACCCATACAAATTGAAATAACACTATTAAGAAGAATATAAAATTTTCAAAACAAAATAAAGTTCCCAAAAACCTGTTAATATCGAATGATTCCACCCTGGCGAAAATTACTGCAAGACATCTACGGTTTTTACCCATAATCAATGACCTTGAAGCATTCAGATCCATTTCGTTCCAAATGTCGATCAGTCTGCTCCGAACCTCATTCACGATAATTGGCTAGTTTTGCTGGCCTCTTAATCTTCTATTGAGAATGTCCCAGACAGTATCGCCTGGACTTCGTGCAGACTGCTCAATTGAAGTGATTTCTTGATCTTAAACCTCAAAGAGATCTGGCCTATCAGTTTTTTTATGCGCGCTTCCAAGGAATAGGAGAACCGGTTACACCACGGATATCTAGAAAATCACAGAAATGAACCATCAAGGTAAGTGCATCGAACGGATCCATTTGTAGGCATTGCTTCGACATATTCGCAGTAAGAATGCCGAAACAGCAGGCCACTCACTCATCGATAGCATCGAATAAATTGCCCCTACGAGCAACTGAATCGGCATTACCGACAAGCCGATTCGTGCTATCCGTATGATACGGATAGGTGAGCGCTAGTACATTCGTTTCTATATTAGGTACGATGCGTTCCATGCATGGTCTGCGGGGAAGTGGACACTTACTTCAATTTACGGCTGAAGCATCAATAATTCTAAGATATCATCACAGGGATCCGCGAACTTGATGTGCAGGTACTTTGATCATGCAAATAAATATGATAATGCATCGAAGCACATGTTGTAATTGTCCACCAGGATTTGCACTACGACGACAATTCAACGCAAGAAAATGTAAATTGGACAAAAAAATCTCTTTCGTGCTGAAAGTGTAATAAAAACATATTTCACACGTTCCAATTTCACAAAATAATTGTCAGATGTTTGGCTAGCACGAATGGGACATAAAACGAAACCATCTGTATAAAAACACGTAGGGTTAGATCTAACCTCAACTATCAATATCTGAGACGCTGAAATTGTTCCCTGAATTTGTTTTTTTTACAATTTTTAGACTGAACTAACCCCTCCTCTATTTATCCAATAAATTGAGAGAATCAAAAAGAAAACAAAGACAATGTAGAAGATCATAAAAGGTGACACTAGATCGAGAAAATCGTAACCTTCGTCCTGTCTTGAGCCAAATGAAAAAAGGAAAGGATAGTGGACTCAATTTTCTTAAATGGAGTGACTGATGGAGAAGTAGTCCGAATTACAAGAGGTCTTGAATCCCAAGTCTCAAAAGACATCTATGAAATGTCCAAAAACTTGTAAAAAAGTATCATAGTCCATATTGCCCTCCCTATCAGCATATTAATGACAAGATGCTTTTCAGAAGAATACTTTACGTCTGAACTGAAAATGGTAAAAGTAATGCCCATATATAAAGGGGGAGAGGTAAATGAACCAAATAATTATCGCCCAATATCAATGCTCCCTGCACTTTGAAACTGCTATAAAAAAATAGAATTATCAAGTTTTTGAAACACCATAACATCTTTTGCAGAAAGCAACATGGTTTTTGGAACAAAAGTACACAACGTCAGCACTTGCGACCCTCCTAAGTCAAATAGCAGATGCCTTTGACAATGGTCAGATGTGTAAATTTTCGGCCTGTGATTTAAGTAAAGCATTCGACAGCATGGACTATATAGTTATGCTAAAAACACTAGTTTTTATTGGTATCAGAGGAATAGCTTTGGAGCTCATGAAGAGCTATCTAAAAGATAAATATCAACAAGTACACTTTAAGAGTTCTTGCTCTTAGTGGATGTTAGTGAGTTGTGGTGTCCCACAGGACTCCATATTGGGTTCACTTTTATTCATTTTGTACGTAAATGACCTGCCATACAATGTAAAATCCGATGGTTCAATCTTGTCTGCAGATGGCACCACCTTCTTAAACATTGAAGCTAATGAAGAGAAACAAACCATCAATCCAAAGAAACGCTGAAGCAGGAAAAATTAAGGTTTGACGCGAATAAACTGAGAATGAACGCTAACAAAACTACTTTTTCAGACAGGGCCACGAGAAAATAATCGCGTAAAGCTCTTGGGAATTATATTAGAGCCTGATCTGGGGTTTGGTCGCCACATTGAGGATTTGGTGAGTAGATTATCTGGTGCCATTTTCGCTGTCAGAAGAATTAAACAAATTGCTGGACCATCATCAGCAAATATTGCATATTTTGTATATTTCCATAGCCTGATCTCATACGGGATAATATTCTGGAGAAATCATCATGACATTGAAAGGATATTCATCAAACAGAAATATGTGGTGCGGATTACCTGTGGCGCCAAACAAACAGATAGTTGTAGAGGCCTGTTTAAGGGGGAAGGCATACTTAATCTGTCCTCACTGTTCATTCTAACCTGCGTTATATATATGAAAGAATTTGGAGATAATCTCTCAAAAAATAATGAAAACCACTCCTACTTGACCAGGAATGCACACCACTACAGAATTCCCCACCACAGAGTTTACGCATCTCAATTTGGCGATAACTATAACGCTATTAAGATTTTCAACAAACTTCTTGAGGAAAACAAGAGTTACCTGAAAAGAGATTTGAAGAGTATCCTTATGTCGAAGGCATATTATAGCATCAATGAGTATTTTAATGATAGTTTTCAAAGATGAATGAATTTTGTGGGATATTTTAAGTGTTTTAGGTGTATTTAATTGCTTTGGATATTTTAGAATAGATGACAACCCATGTATTTTGTGAAGGGAAGTATTTATTGATCATTCCTTTTTGTTGGTGTATTTATTTGAACAATGAATGAAATGAAATAAAATGAGAGAAAATATTATATAAACTTTTTCATTTATCAATCTTTAAAATTCAACTGGTCCCTTCGACGCTTGCGAAAATCACCATTATGGGCTGCCTGAAAGTTGTGCAATGACGTGGAATTGATTTGAAATCTACCTCAATCACTTTTTATAGATCTAAATCCTTCTAATTAGGGATGACCTCCTCAAGATCATCAGCTATTAGCGGCTCAAATTCCAGAGAAAAGCACAGATAACCTTGATTTTACGGTCTGCTAGTTTCACAATTAGCTTTTTATCTGATGAAATATTTTAGTATCACTAATCTTTTAGGCACATCGTAGTCTTGAATAGACAAACAATCATTTATGTCAATGTTCTCTATAAATTCTATCCATTTTAAATATATATTATAAATAATTCTGATTCGACTTACTCACTTTACATCATTGTAAATGTCTCTTACATCCAACATGTTGAAGGTGTAGCACAGTCCTTCATCTGTCAAGATTGGGGTCAGAATATCTTCACAATTCAAATCTACTCCCATCCATGTGCAATATGACTTATCAAGTGAAACTGATTTGCACTAAAAAAAAATCATTTTTGAAATATTTTTCGAATGTATACACAAGTTGAGTCTGCAACCATTCACACAACCGTATTCTTTTTCTGAAATATTGCTCTACTGGTTCTTTGTGAAAACGAATATGGTATGGATGATATTCATTTACTCTCAATGTCTGAGATGCTGAAGATTTTTTATATATTAGTCTACAGAAACGTCCCGTGTACTTATTTCCGGATTTAACACCACAGCCAGGAAAACAAGCAGTTAATCTTCTTCAAGTAAGACCGTTTTCGCTTGAGGTGTTTTCAGAATTAATGATTCCAGTCTCAACAAAGCATCCTTTCAAATTTTCAAAAGATTTTACTCAGGGATGTTCTCCAAAGCCAAAATTCCTAGAAAGGTTTCGAGAATTATTACCCAAAATAACAGCTTTTCTAGACGAAAGAGACAGATGTTGAAAAAGCAAAAAGGGCTGACGGATTTAGCATTTTTGACTGACATCACAATGCACTTAAACACCATTAACTTGGAGCTTCAAGGTAGAGGAAAAACTATTATTGAGATGTTTAGCGCAGTAAACGCATTCAAAAGTAAATTGCAACTTTTGATAGATCAACTGGAAAAAAGGGATCGGAAACATTTTCCGTCTTTGAAAGCAAGGATTCCTCAGTTGAATTATGATACGTATGAGGCTGAATTATCAAATATTTTGGGGCAATTCGAAATGCGTTTTTATGATTGAAGTAAACTGGCACATAAAGCATCATTTATGAGTTTTCAATTTTCAAGTAAAAACATCGAGGAACTCGCTACTGAAATAACAAGTCAGTTTAATATGGACTCTTGTTTTGTTGAAAATGAGTTGATGCAGATTATATCAGATATACATCTCAAAGTTACAGTATCTGATACAAGTTTCTGGTGTGACGGCAATGTTTGGGTCAACTTACTTATGCGAGTCTGCATTTACTGAAATGGAGATAATTAGGTAAAAATATCGCAATCGACTAACTGACGATCTTTTGTCATCATGCTTGCGATTAGCATTCAGTGGTTACGTACCATCTTATGAAAATTATGCTGAGGACATGCAGTGCCATGCTTCAACATCCAAAGACACTCCTTAGTTAAGTTTAACACCATATGTAACTCTTTTGTTTGGTAAGAACCAATGAACTCGCAATTTTGAATAACTATGAGTTTTTTCATTGATATTATAGAGAAGAACCTAACTACACCTAACCCAAATCTTGACTAAAACAATGTATATTGTGCGGAAAGCTAATATCTATATATGCTACGGTACACCCTACCTAAGTAGGAAGGTAGGTAGGGTGTATCGTATATGTACGACAACCCTGCATCACACATACTTGCAGCCTCTCAGAGTCGATCGCAAGTAGTCTAAAAATATTGAGGTAGATCGCCAGCTGTTCAAGTTTGTGCACCCCTGGTGTAGTTATATGAAATTCTGTGACAAATAAACAACGAATGAAAAATGTTGGTAACGGTGAAATCGCAGAATAAGAACTTTTCCTAGCATAAATGATGACATGAAGCAAAAAAGTCATGAAATATTATTGAACTCCTGAAGTTTTGATATTTGAAGAAATTTTATTTATCGGTTTGAATAGTGTTTTCGAGAAAGTGATGAATATTTCGAGCTAGTAAATCGAAAATCCCTTTCAATTCGAGAATAAAAAGTACATACTACTCATACAACATTTGATAGGTATTGAAATTCTTATTCAGATTCAATCATTCGATATAATATTTGCCATTTGAAATAAGAATAATAATATGTCGTGAATGTTTCCAAATTTTAACAATGAAAAATAAACTCTATGTATCGTTTGGGTATCATCTCTTCTGCTTTTTACAAAGACTCTTTAAGAAGGTTTTGACGTCTCGGAAAAATTTTCCGAGAATCCTCAGAAATACAGAAATACTATGAAAACGGGGTAAAAATTTTACAAAATCTGGAATAATTCAAACACCGTTGAGCTTAAGTATGATAATTTCTTAGAAAAATCACATTATTCTAGTATGAGAAACACGAATATGATGCAAAGAATAGATCATTCCATTTAAAGAATATTCGAAATATGCAATGGTTAAAAATTTATCTATCTCCCCTTCACACCTGTCCAATACAATATACAAACTCAGAGCTATGGAACAAACCCGCACTAAGTGAACACACGGTATAGTAACATAATGAAAAACCCTTCAAGTTACTTACTTTATCTAGAAAATCTGAATAGTCATCTAATTTGAGCAATTCTGTAGGATCACGACCTTCAAAATATGGAATGGTTTCATTAATCGCTGCTGCAGCTTCATTAATGAGATCAGTGGTACTTCTATGATTTTCTGTTTTACAGAGCAGTGACATATAATCGAAGTTGAGGTTTCTGTAAATGGAGACGTTCACATTCAAAATTGTTGAAAAACTATTTCCATAACTCACTCTTCGAATTCTACTTCGAGAACATCACCTCTTCTTCTCTTTTTTAGGGTCTCTGTATAATTCAAGCACGATCTGGATATTTTCGTTTCTGGACATATCGTTACTGCAGGAAAGGGAACCTGATGAATTGATGTTTCTTTAGTTGCTAATGTAACTAGAACCGGTGTTGTGATCCATTTCTCAACCACTTCGAAAACCATGTAAGAACACCCTCCGATACATAATATGAAAACAAATATCCACCAAAATCTGAAAGAAAAGAAAACAGCATTTTATTTATGTAAAAGAAAAAAAAGAATAATACGTATAGAAATGTTAAATGTTAAGTTTATAACTTTCTTCTAGTTCAACAAGAAAAGTTATACTAGAGGAAACTTACTTTCCGATACTATTTTATACAAAGGGTACTCAAAAATCACATGGCAAGTCAATAAAACTAAATGGTCAAAAAAATTTTTTTCCAATATCAGTATCCTATTCTTTTCACTCCTTAAGAAACGTATTTTAAATTACTTTTCGTTAAATGTTCTGCAAGTTCGACTTGTTGACATTGCCCATGAAAGATAAATGAATTCATAATATCTTCATGTGTTTATTTGCCATTTTATTTAACAGAAAAAACTGAACACAAACAAAATTAATAACTTAAATTGATTGATTTAAACTGATGCCGAAATTCATAGAGCCCCACTTAGAACATTATGGAACATAGAAACTGACACCGGAAATAAATTCACTCTGTCTGTTTCTATGTTCGACGGCTTAATAATTTTAAACAATTTTCCGAAAAACTGCAGGTTTCTGATAAAATCGTGAATGAAATGAAAACGAGTAGGTGTAGGGAATCCTAAAACCAATCAATACTAATTCAATATACGATTCTAATTATGTTAAACAAAGTCCTTGTATTTGAAAAAACTATTTTTGAAAATTTAGTTTTATTGTGTTGACGAGCGATTTTTGAGTATGCTGTAAATGAAATGAAAACGGAGAGTACGTTGGCATCAAAATATCACTTTTGTCGTTGAAATAGAAACAAAGTTATTATTTTACTCAAATCGGAGTCAATTTTTTTAAACTAAGGAGATGACACTATAATTCCGAAATTTATGGGAAAACTCAGTGCTCGATAGTGGTTTATTTCAGACGCTTGAAGAAGAATGTCTTTTGAAAAACATTAAAAAGTACACCATGTCATTTTAAAATACAAAGTATAGTCGATGTTCAGAGTAACCGGGAGTGGTACCGCTCTGAAAAAACTTGCAAATTGTAGGTCAGTTTTCTCTAATCTTAAAATTTGAAATGATCAAAAAACCTGTTCCCCAGATACTTCTAATGTGCCCATTAGCGTGTACACCCTGTATATTTACTCAGGGAGCATTGAAAGAAAAATAATCGAACTACTCAGCACAGATATTTTCTTAATGTTTTCAATGGCGCACGAGAGAATGATCTTGAAACTTATTTGAAAGATATGGAGAACATTTTTCTGGCTCTACTCGAAAAATAGTAAACAATAAGTTTTAGTTTCACGCAGAAAAGAGAAATATCACATATCTATCAAGGTGGGTTTCTAAGTAGAAACCCATAAATCACTTGAGAGATCTAGATGCTTTACTTCATATTTTTCAACCGTCCACAAGTAGAAAAATTCTTTAAGCTACTGATTATCCAGATTGGAATACATGGAACTTACGATGCCGTGATCCATGAAATGGACAAAATCCAAACATCAACGAATCAACAAATAAACTACCAAAGTTTCTTTCCGCCAAAGGTAAGAAGCATTTTGGCGTCATTTCCAGTACAGAAGTTATACAAATTACAATTATTGGATATTATTAAGCTGCCGGATTATTCCTAGAATCGTTTATGATATTTTTGAATGATACTGATCACCAGGATGTATAAATGGAGATATACTTGGTCATGTTCGTCTAACTGCAGATAAACAAGTGTTTTCGCTTCTACTAGACAATCATGAAATGCACAAATATTGAAACGACCCAGAACCGGGGTCAATTTTTTTGTTAATTTGCTAAAACTATCCATATATTTGTTGGTTTTGATCTAATTGAATTTTATTATCAACTGTGATAACTATATTTTGTAGATCTACCTACATAACATTTCATATTGTTCATCTGAATTCAAAATTACAGTGAAAAGACGGTCATTTGCCAGAATGATTCAATAATTTCATTTTAAATTCTCCATATAGTAGAATATTACGTATTCCTAAGGCAGCTTAAAATCACCCAATAGTGTAAACATAGACACGAAGGAATTTATCTAACCCAAATAAGAAATCCAGCGAAAACAATAATCGACTTTAATACCTAAGCTCTTAAGCACTCATTCGTATATCCACGCTTCCACAGCTGGTGTTTTCTAAATCAGCAATTCCCACGTCGGGACGAGGGAACGCGTCTGTAAAAGACTATGTAACTGGTACTTGAGTACCAAGGGCAGAGGGAAGTGAGGAGGAAATGGCTGCTGGGTCACGCATATATAAGTATCACGATCGCGACGTTAAGGGATCATTCAATCATTCATTCAATATTATGATTTTGATTATTATTGAGTTATTTTTCGTCAGATGTGCAGTTACTCTTATAATTCAATTATTCAGTTTTCGAAACTCAGTGAATTTACTCACCGTGCGAGCCGGAATTAAATTTGAAGTTCATTTATCGTACGTAACGTAAGTCCGAAAGTATGGAATCCGCGAATTGTTCCCCACCGAGAAGCCCAAGAGGGAAGAGGAATGGCAGTTCCCGTTGTGTCCCACAGGTAATTATTTCCGAATCTTTTCTCACCATTTCTGACCAATATAAACCTTACGAATTTCAAAAGTATAAGCTGCGTAATTCCTAAACGCACTGAGGACGAGTTGAAATAATCATTTCTCAAATTCCAAATTATTTTCACATATTTTTTTTCTTCTTGGCAAATGATCTATTTGAACTGCACTGACATTTCTAATATTTATTTTGAAGAGTTATTCTCACAGACTTATCTAAACGTTTGCTTTCGTAACTTGGTAGAATATGAAATGTACTGAATTTATTTTATATTGATTTCAACAGCTTAACAACTTAACACATTATTTTGAAGTACACTAAAATTCTTTTGATTTTAACAATTGTTTATCAAACAGGCAACATTATTGAAATGTAATTAGGTTATAGTGTACTAATTCCAATAATTTGATAACTATTTGAATTTGAGATGTTATGAAGTTTAATATTGACAAGAAACTTTAGTTTTATAATTCAGAAAATTGATCTCATTGAAATGTTACTTAACCATTTTTCCAATAGAAATCTTTTGTTAATAATATGATGAACGATACGTTCGAATGTGAGAACATTTAATATTGATTCTTATCTTTGCTTCTATAATGGGCCAATTATCTATTTGAAATACCAGAATCCCTTTATTCGGTATTTCTATTTATCTCAGTTATAACTTAGCAGAACATACTTAACCGGTAACGAATATATTTATATTTTCATTGTATCTATTTAGGGGAAGATCTTACTTTCAAATTATTGATTTGATGTCCGATACTCTTAAACTCAATCAGGGAACTTTCCCTGCCTTCAGGTGTAATGATCACCTATGAATAATATCATTTCTCATTAGTATAAATAAATGGCTTTAGGGACGATACGCATGTATGGACCCACAGACATTGAGGCTTGTATGTTGTCGGTATGAAAGTTTTGAAGAATGTCTGAGTTAGGGAATGTATGTGACGTTTGTGGTACATACAGGTGTATGATCAGAGGGCATGTTTCCCTGGTTGGCAAATCCGCGATATGGGAATAGAATATGATCCGCAGTCAGTGACAATAAACTGCCCGTTGGCGCTTAGTTGAGCAAAAGAATCACGTACGGCTTTACGGGCTTACCTCTAGTTCCATATATAACGTTTTAATACAATACGAATTACTGAATTCGATTAAAATACGCGAGCGAATTAACGCTTGCAAGTTGTCAGCTGTGGACGTGTTCCTTAGAATTTTAAAAGTAAATCTTTCAGAGTTTGGAGTATCAGGGCAACGACCTCGTCAGAAAACATGCATGATATCATATTACCAAAACCCTTCGATCGGGTCAGTTACCACTCATGAAATGGGTGAGGGTCGGTTAGACCTGTCTACAATAATCTCATATCCGAATTCCATCCAAAATATGGGTGAGGGCCAAGTAAGCCTGTTTATAATAATTAAATATTCCAACTTCCACTCGTAATAGGGGTGAGGACCAATTAGGTCTGGTTATAATAATTAAATATTCCATATTCCACCCGTAATATGGGTGAGGGCCAACTAGGTCTGTCTAAAATAACCTAATGTATAAACTTCCACTCAAAATATGGGTGAGGGCAAATTGGGCCTCTATCTAAATGATCATATTTATTAAATTCATTAAAAACGCCAAAGAATGCAAGGATAAGAATTTAATACAAATGCTACAAAGATCAAATAGACATTGTTACCGAATCTGTTTTTTTTGATTTTCTAATTTCCTTACCTATGGTTTAAGCGACGAAGGATTGGTCGTATCACATCAAACCTCACATAAAAGAACTTGAGTAGGTTACTACAAATACACAACACAGCAAAGAAAAGGGTCCTATTTTATATAAGAGAACTTCAAGGCAAGTTCAGGTACTAGACGATCACATGGCTTTTCATTTGACCGGTTTCAGTCGGTCTCAGATGTAATTGATATGAGGAAGAAAATAAGATAATTCGGGTATTGCAATTTATCTAAAAGCGATGCATTTAGCATCGTCTTTCGTAGACCGGGGTTGGGAGTGTTTCAATATGATCTAATTTGGAGAAAGCAATTAAAAATAATGACGTAATCTTGTCTTCACCCTCGAACAAACTACAACCACTGGACTGGTATTTGGTGCGCTAATATTATACTTATATCTATTTTAGAAGACTCACCCAGGAAAGATAGTCAGTTTGAAGTGCCAAGATTATTTGCTCCAGCTTATCTGAATTTTATTCCACTCTCAATAGCCTGACGAGTTGCCCATATATCTGTTCATGCAATCAAACCGATTTTATGAAAAAATATAAATCCACCACCCGGTAATTAATACCACTGCCAGGAAATGATTATAATCAAAACATATCTTGTAATGATTATACAGGGTTAGGCAAAAGTACCGGAACAGTTGATTATCTCAGTTATTTACCGAGCGATTTTCTTGAAAATTGGTATTTCTACATTCTACATAAAAAATGACCAAAAATATGAATTTCAAATATAACACCTTATATGTTTATTTATTTTTAGATTCAGAGAAAACTCTTTCATTTTGAAACAATCAACAAGAAACATTTCCTTTCAATGTCGAGTTCATAAAAAATAAAAATAATGAAAATTATATCACCTAAATCAAATTACTTTGCATCCATAATCAACGGGACAGGTTGACAAATAATGACAAGTATTTGTTGAAGTTTAGAGTTTTGCAATTCAATTCCTTATAATGGTATTCAAACTTAGTGAAGCAAAACGGATGGAGGTTTTGATGATGCGCGGACATGGTGACAAACAACGATATTACCAAGAAGTTCGCAGTCTTTTCAATACTGTTCACCCAGATCATCCAATTAGTAAATCTACAGTATGCAGAACTATTCAGCGATATAACGCAAGTCGGCAAGTGAAAGATATTCACAGAGCAGGACTCCCTAACTGCCACTGACGAAACAAAGTTGGACATTTTACTGGTAATTGAGGAAAATCCTCAGGTTTCTACAAATAAACTAGCCTTGAATCATGATATTTCTCAGAGGTCAGTTTGTAGGATACTGAAAACAGAAAAATTAAACCATATAAAATCCATTTCGTCCATGAGCTTACTGAAGACGATCCTGACCGTAGAGTACAATTTTCAGAGACCATCATGGAAATGATTATGGCGAATCCAAATTTTTTGAATAGAATCGTATTCTCGGATGGAGCTACGTTCTGCCTCAACGGTACAGTAAGCAGACATAATTGCTGTATTTGGTCGAGAGACAACCCACATTGGATTAGAAGGGTTCATACACAACATCCACAAAAATTGAATGTTAGGGCGTCTGGAGTGGAGTTGACCTTTGTGCAGTCGATTTTCTCACAGTTTAGTCGGAAATTTGTACATTATGAACTCGTGATAGCTCTTGAGCTAATTGAGATGCTGTGGTTGTACGATCTCTTCTGGCTTGTAAAACCAAAAATCGGTCTTCGGCGACTAAAGTAATCCTGAAATGACCTGTATGGCGTTCTTCTACGCTACCTGTTTCATTGAAACGCGACCATAAATAGTTTATGACACTTGGGCTACTTTCCAGAACCCTGGATACTTCCCGTTGTGCTCCCAGCTTGGAGCATGCCAACGGCTCGTAACATCTCTTCTCTAGTCAAATGTCGTCTTTCCATGGTCGAATAACAAAACTTGAATCTTTTATTTGTGCTTACAACAGAAACAAAGTGCCAACTAACTGATTTCAAACACTGAATACATGAAATGATTATAAAGCAGCGTCGCATCTGCTGCATTTTTAGTTTTTTATGAAAAAAACGGAAATCTGTTGCGGCACTCTACATAATTTGGTGAGAAATTGATGCAAGTGTTCATTGTTAAAAAAAATCATCCATATTGATCGTTCTGGATACGATATATCGATAGACTTTTTGAGGTGTTTATATTGTGCGGAAAGCTAATATTTATATATACTACGGTACACCTCATCTAAGTAGGTAGGTAGGTAGTGTGTATCGTGTATGTACGACATCCCACAAAAATTGAATGTTAGGGCCGGTATTATCGGTGACCACATAATTGGTCAATTTTTTATAGAAAGGAATTCAAATGGAGAGCGATATTTGGAATTATTAAGAAATGAAACTGTGCTAGCCATAACAGCTTTATTTCCAGATCTCTTTCTGCAATCGGGAACCAAGCATAAATATGGCACAAGAGGGAAACTTGGAAATCCCTAAACTGCACTTCACTTACCTTCAGAAGAATGCTCAAAATTAGGTGGTTGAAATACAATAAAATACCAGACGAAATAAAATACTTTCCGAAGACGAAACTGAAGAGCATATTTTTTGGTTATTTGAAAGAAAGAGCACATTATACATTGGAGGAATTCTTTGAAGAGTCATAGACAAAATATCGGATGTTTATATATTTTTAATTTTTCGTTTTCATTCCCAATTTACTCATTATATTTTGTTGTTTGTTGATGCAAGTGATGTCATTTACCCTTATTGTTCATTAATTCGTCAATTTTATTTTTACTACTGAGTATCACTGTTTTCATTACAATTCAAATTATATTGACATGTTCAATACCCTACTGGGGTCAATAATAACTAATAAACTAATAAAGAATATTATTAAAATGACAAAAAGTGTACATGCTACTTTTGTGGGGAAGATTATATTGAAACCAATTATCAACCAGTTGATGATTGCAGCCATTATGGAGTTACTTGAAAGTTTTCACTTATATCCTCCAATGATTTTCCAATTCACTATTAATTTTGCCCTATCCTCCTATCCACTTTGGCTTTTTTGATTGCTCTGACCGACTTTCAGCTTTTCCCTTCTTCCAACAAACTTCTGAATCGATTCTGGTTAATAGTGGAGGATATGTGTTTTCATTGTTCATTGTCACGATAAAAGTGCCCTTTATTTTGCTTGAATATCTTTAACTACTCCAACAAGAATCATCAAGAGTAGCTGGTTTTGTGTCGTGCATGCTTGGACTCGAGCTCTTCGACAACAGGTCTCTCATAGGCAAAACTAACATTCGAAGGTTTTTTTTTCGATAGAAAAGAGTGCGGGTAATTATAAAGACAAACTCTGGCTGTAACAATTTTTTGTCATCAATAATAGAAAAAATGATTCTACAAATGATGCTTTGAACTCATTTTTCAATACGGATTGAAGAAACGTCATTTGAAAGACTGTGAGTTGTTGACCAATGATTGACATGTCATGACATTCTGGCAAATGCCATTTAAAGGTTGATATTTATTGATAATAGTATAGGCTATCTATATGCCAGCCTTGGGAATTCTCAAACCACCCAATTTAACTGCAATTATTTTCATTCTCACATCTGGCACAGAAAACTTTGAAGCTTCATCCATGCAATAACGAATGATTTGCATAAGGCAAATAGTGTTTTCTAGAACTCGCATATAATTATAAGAATCTTGGCAACGCCCTCTTCTTTTGCCGGCATAGATATATCATATATCCATGAAATAAAAATTCCTATTATCAATACGCAAAGGAACTCTGAAGCCATTAAACACGTGCGGAGTTTAAAATTAGATTTGTATTGTTCAGTTGACCTTTCATGTTGATTGATTGATTCATGCACTGGATATATATGTAACATTCCAAGTTAGCATATCTGATCGTGTTTATTTTGATAAGGAAATGTTAAATTTTAGGAACGGCAACAGATGTGTTTGCTGAAGTTATTTCTAGATCAATCACTTACTATTGATCTACGTCAGGGTTGCTCAAACGATTGATCGAGTGCTTTTTGAGTAGATCTCGAGAAAAAAATTCTAATAAGTAGGTAACTAAACTACAAAAATTCATTACGTAATAAAATAACACTCTGCTAGCGGCACAAGGCGGCATTTATCAAAGGAACGTGTGGTACTTGTCAAAGAAAAGCCGTGTTTTTTATTCTTACCGCTTTTCTAGAAATTTCGGACGGCGCGTTTGACGGAAACATTCGTAAGACTTTCGTTCACGCCGATATAAATGTTGCGTCTAATTGACGAGTAGTTCCAATGAAACATACTAAGATGTCGTCTGCAAGAATTTCCCATGATCAAACCATTTTCACTACTGTAATAGATGCTGTTGAAAGAAAAATAATTTTGTTCAGTCATTCTGAATTGTAACTTGAAGGCAATACTACGTCGAAATAAGTACAAATCAATTCGAATGAATTTTTATAGAAAATTTTGATTTGAATGAACAATAATTTTAATAATATCTATAAGGTAGTGCGACAATTTCACGGCTGGGGCTGTATTATTGAATAGTAGAAAATGAAGAAATCTAAAATTTATCATTTTAATAACGATTTGGAGGATGAATTTTCCTTTTGAAATGTTGAAGGATAAGTGTATTTGTCTTATTTGTCGTGCGTCAGTTGCGATACCATAAGAAACCATTCGAAGATGGATCGGTTGTGAAGGAAGTATTGATTGAAGCGGGTGAGACTTTATTTGGAGATTTAAAAATAAAACAGAAATCATGTCTGCTATTGAAGAACTTCAGTTATCTCGTCCGACTGTCACAAGGCGTATTAGGTCATGAGTCAGGACTTGACAGATAAACTAAAACATGATATCATGAAATGTACATACTTTTCTTTACAGTTCGACGAATCCACCGATATGACAGACACTGCCCAGCTATGTATTTTTATTCGGATGACATATGTAAATTTGAGACAAGAAGAATTATTCAAAAATCCTTAGTTCAATAAATAATTCTTCCTGACAAGAGCTAGTTCCCAAATCTGCTCGCCATTCACGCAGCCCCCAAGAGCCACAATAGTATCCTAAGCATCCTAAGCAGGATGCCGAGAAACGAAGCGAAGTGTATCGCGGAAGACATTTGTCTCATCATTCAATGACATGTTGACAATCATTCCTCTGAAGGGATTACCCGTGGCGAAGATATTTATGACGTTTTCTTCAATTCTGTTAAAAACTACAAGCTACCAATATATAAATTAGTGTGCATTATAACCGATGGAGCACCAGCAATGACTGGAAACAAAAACGGTTTTTTGGCATTGTGTCGAGCTACTGAAGATTTCCCGTCAATTTTTTTCATTCCATTGTATGATACATCAACAAATTTTGTGTTCAAAAGTTTTAAACAGGGAGGAAATTATGGGCATTGCAACAAAAATTGTGAATTCCATCCATGCACGTAGCTTGCAATGGCGGCTCTTCAATTTGCAGTTGGAAGGTAGGGAGTCAACTGAAAACAATGATTTAGTTCTTCACACGGACGTCAGATGGTTGAGTTGCGGAAAATTCCTAGAAAGGTTTCAAGAATTATTGCCCGAAATAACAGCTATTCTATACGAAAGAGGTGAAGACACTCAGATGTTGAAAAAAGAAAAACGGCTGACTGTTTTATCATTTTTGACTGACATTACAGTTCACTTAAACACCATGAACTTGGAGCTTCAAGGTAAAGGAAAAACTATAATTGAGTTGATTAGCGCAGCAAATGCATTCAAAAGTAAATTGCAACGCATTATAGATCAACTGAAAAGAAAGGATCTGAAACATTTTCCGTCTTTGAAAGCAAGGATTCCTCAGTTGAATTATGATATGTATGAGGCTGAATTATCAAATATTTGCGTGCGTTCTTATGATTGCAGTAAACTGGAACATAAAGCATCATTTATGAGTTTTCATTTTCCAAGTAAAAACATTGAGGAACTAACTACTGAAATAGCAAGTCAGTTTGATATGAACACATGTTCTGTTGAAAATGAGTGGGTGCAGATTATATCATATATACATCTCAAAGCTACAGTATTTGATACTAATTTATGAATTTCCGAATCTAAGGCAAATCGCCCTTCAACTAACGGCAATGAGTCAACTTACTTGTGCGAGTCTGCATTTATGAAATGAAGATAATTAAGTCAAAATATGGCAATCGACTAAATGAAGATCATATGTCATCATGCTTGCGATTGGCAGTGGTTACGTATTATCTCATGAAAAGTATGCTGAGGGCATTTAGTGCCACGTATCAACATCCAAAGTCACTCCTCAGTTAAATTTAACAGCATATATAACTCTTTTGTTTTGTGACAACTAATAAAATCGCAATTTTGAATACATATGAGTTTTTGCATTGATATTATAGAGAAGAATCTAAGTAAACCTAACCCAAACGTTGAATAAAATATGTTAATGTAAACACCTCAAAAAGTCTAGGGAACACTTACCAATATCTTTAAAATATGAATTTGATGATTCGAATTTATAGAAACCTTTCGGTTTTGTTAGGATGTATTGTATATAATGTATTCTTAAGAGAACAAAATAATATTTGACTTCTCCAAAGCCCTTATTATAAAAAAAAATTTAAATTTGGAAATGACGAAACTTGGTAAAACACAAAAAATCCTGAACTAATATTTTCGAAACGATATGGAAGCACTTATATTTTTCAGAACCCAGAAGGTCCACCTCTGTTATTAATGACACCTTGGCATCGTCGCGGCATGCTCAATATTAAATTGTCTATAACATTTTGGCCTAGGTCATTCCAAGCCCCCTGAACTGCTAATCAAAGATCCTGTTCACGATGGAAGACGTTTTGACGCAGGAGATTTCTTTTCAGGGTGTCCCACACATGCTCGATGGGATTCAGATCTGGGGAGCAGGATGGCCACTGGTAGAAGATCGATCATTCTCTTCAAGAACGTTCAAGACAACTCTTGCACGATGAGGAGGGGCATTATATTGTTGGAAGATAGGATTTTGAACCATTGTTTGGAGATACGATACCACTGCAGGTAAAACCATCTCATTTGCGTCAGGATTTCCCATGAGGTTGTTCTGTATGAAAACGAGGTCAGTTCTTCCACAAAGGCGTATACCTCCCCAAAATATCACTGATCTGACTCCCTGTCTAACAACTTCTCGAGCATGCTGGAGACGGTTTTGCTTTCCAGGTTCCCTCCATATTCGAATTCTTGGATCAGTTGTGGAACTCTTTAATGACGTCTGGAGTGGCGTTGACCTTTGTGCAGTCAATTTTCTCACAGTTTAGTCGGAAATTTGTACATTATGAACTCGTGATAGCTCTTGAGCTAATTGAGATGCTGTGGTTGTACGATCTCTTCTGGCTTGTAAAACCAAAAATCGGTCTTCGGCGACTAAAGTAATCCTGAAACGACCTGTATGGCGTTCTTCTACGCTACCTGTTTCATTGAAACGCGACCATAAATGGTTTATGACACTTGGGCTACTTTCCAGAACCCTGGATACTTCCCGTTGTGCTCCCAGCTTGGAGCATGCCAACGGCTCGTAACATCTCTTCTCTAGTCGAATGTCATCTTTCCATGGTCGAATCACAAAACTTGAATCTTTTATTTGTGCTTACAACAGAAACAAAGTGCCAACTAACTGATTTCAAACACTGAATACATGAAATGATTATAAATCAGCGTCGCATCTGCTGCATTTTTAGTTTTTTATGAAAAAAAACTGAAATCTGTTGCGGCACTCTACATAATTTGGTGGGAAATTGATGCAGGTGTTCATTGTTATAAAAAATCATCCATATTGATCGTTCTGGATACGATATATCGATAGACCGTTTTGAGGTGTTTATATTGTGCGGAAAGCTAATATCTATATATACTACGGTACACCTCATCTAAGTAGACAGGTAGGTAATGTGTATCGTGTATGTACAACATCATCACACACACTTGCAGCCCCTGAGAGTCGATCGTAAGTAGTCTAAAAATATTGAGGTAGATCGCCAGCAGTTCAAGTTTGAGCACCCCTAGTTTCTAGTTTACAGGTCTATCAATTGTAAATTTACATAAAAAATCATATAAAAATTACAAGATTGACGAAATGCTGCGAATTGATTTCGATTGAATTAATTTAGGCCCAGATGAAGGGTGGAGTAGCTAGACAGAACACAAGTTTCAAGATAAAGGACGTCAAATTTTATTTCAGCAGTGCAATAAAAAGTGTTACACCCCAAAACTGGAAAAATTGTATAGATCACGTCATCAAAACAGGATATAAAATGTGGGGACTGGATCATATTATGAATGCCATGATAGATCTTGTAGTTACTTTAGGTAATAGATACATCTTTGAAAGAAGGAATGTAAATATTTTCTCGAAATATTTCAGCTTAAAATATATGAAATATAAGTTTAGCTCAAATCTACTATAATATAAAATAAATGTTCAATTCCATAATTACCAGAAATTGTTGAGTTATCAGAAATATTATAAACATTTTTATTTTATTGAGTGCTTTTCACTCATTTATGCACAGATTGCTTTCTATTCCTTTGTCAGCTGTCGATTTTGAGAATGAAGTTCAAGTTTTAAAATTAATCGCTAGGAACAACGGCTATGAACCAAAACTAATTGATACCTTAATGAGACAGAAACGACAAAAACTTTTATTGCAGATCATTTATCCGTTGCATACTAAGAAATCTAACAGAAAATTTCCAATTAACTTTATTCCTAATAGTAGCAACAAAATATGTAACAGATTACACAGACATGATATTAACACCATCAGCACTAACAAAAAGAATTTGGGTTCATTTTTGGTTGATATTAAAGATAAAACAGAATTATTGGATAAAAGCGGAGTATATAAAATACACTGCAGTGAATGTGAGACATTCTATATAGTCCAAACCGGAAGATGCATCGAGAAGAGATTTGAAGAACATAAAAGATCTATTGCCCAAAAATTCTACAGGTTTTTTGGACCACTGCATCAATAAAAATCATTTCATAGATTTCGAGAATATCGAACTCATACATCCAGGTAATAAAGGGAAAAAGGATGGGCATCTTGGATATTATTGAAATTACGTCGGCTAATCGGAAAAACCAGCCAGCTTGTAAGGATCAACTAGACTTCAATTTACCTCCTTTTGTGAATGCCGTTATACATAAGTGAAATCATTCACTTTGAATTTAGTATTGTATTACTCTTGATAATGGGCTAACAACCCGAAATATATGTCGAGTATTTTTAATAAATCTTGTGAAATCTTTGCCAAGTGATTAAAGAAAATAATGTTACATGAAAGGAATTTTGAAAATTTTTAGTTGAACCACTAGTTTCCAATTTACTTTGTTTAATTAACTTCTAAGTTCAATACTAGGCAATTATGTCACACCTTAATATGCTGTATATTTAGATTCGTGTTTATCTACATAAAATGCAGTCATCGCTGAATATGCGATAAAGTTGCATTGACGCCAAGAAAGTGATAGCGAAATATTGTCCAATTTTATTATCTAAATGTTGCACTAACTCATAATGAAAACGGTGTTCAACTATCTTTTGAGAATGTTATTTTGATAGGTTAGTGTACCTGCACTGTCGGAATGGAACTGTAACATCATTTCACAAATTCTGCCATAGGACGATATGATGCTCTAGTTTATTAAAATTACCTCGCCCATAACATCACTGGTCGAAAGGCAAGATATATTACATTAAATAATAATCAGAACAAACAAAAAATTTGAAAATGCTGTCGTAAATTTTTATAGCTATGTATCTAAAAGTGTAAATGTGCTTCCACTTCCTTTCTGAAACTACTAGGGTATATATGTGTCGAATTTAATAGAGTATTTTAAGTAACACTTGAAATAATACTTAAGGAAATCAAGTCATGCTAAATATATAGATAACAATAAAGATTTATTTTGTTTAAGCCTGTTTTATGAAATGAATTCAAAACTTGTTATTTTCGTTATCATAATTCGGTGATGATATCAAACCAGGACTTTCAAACTTAGATAGATAGATAGATGGGTTTATTCGTGCTAGAATACAAAAAGCGATACATGTGTGATTCTCACGAACAGTGAATCTTTTTAGTTCACTCCGCTTATAAAACCAACTCTTTACATCAGTAAGCTTTCTTTATCTGTTTTTAATGAAATGCGACATCATTATACTCTCCTTGTTATACGGATTAACAGATTTTTTCGAAAAACATTGGAGAATTTCACCTCCGTGAGTATTGCTTCTGCGTGTTTCGAAATTTCACTTTCATCAGTTTGTGAACTGATGTGAAAATTGATAAATAATAAGTATTCTATGGAGGAGCAAAATCTGTGCACCTGTCACACTAAAATATGGAATGAATCACAACATTTCATTTTCAAGAAAAGGTGAAAAGTAATTCCTAGAAACAGACTCAACTCCGTGAAGCTTAACTCATTTCAGCTTTTGGTCTGTAGATGGCGAAAGCATTTGCTCACTCGGTGCCTTCTTCGAAGAGCATTTCCCACCCTTTTATTCTGTTTCCAAAATCAGTTGTTGTTTGCATCTTGCATAGTGAGGAGTCTTTGAGTGAGCCAAATTCGTGTTTCGGTTTTGACAGTGTATCTTGAGGATATCACTTACGTTGAGAAAAATAAAAACGTAAGGACCAATTCTGCTTATCAAATTTGATAAATATTCATTGTCTTTCATTGTATTCATAGTATCAAGTTAATATTCACGAAGTTGAAAGATGATTCGTGGAGGTGACAATTTTTTCTCTCTGAGAGATAAGAACATGTTCAAAACTTCTTTCAGCTATGGCCAATAAGAAAAAGAAGATAGATCATGAGAAACAAAAAAAAAACTGCAGAGAGAAACTATTCGGGGACTTCAACAAAGAAAAAAGCCGATCCAGCAATTTATGAGGAGGAGCGATACAAACGGAAAGAAGAAGGCAAAATTGAAACCATTGATCTAATGTCGGAAAGAGAAAAATGAAACCAAAAAAAATAATGGAGATTAGGACGTAAGGTATACAACGAAAGAAAAAAGGAAACGAAAAAACTGGAAGATAGATTACGAAATGGTCCACCGCTCGCTACACCTATACCCGATCAACAAGTACAAAACTTTCCTTGTCGTAATCATGAGAATGGTAGAGCCAGGCAAGGGAGACTACGGAAAAAGAAAAATATCGAAATCCTAAAGAGGAAAAGCAGAGTTGAAAGAGAAACTCAAAAAGAAAGCGAAAAAAAAATGAGATTAAAGAATACAATGCAAATATAAAACGTTGAATCCTTAGTGAAAGGGCAGAATGTTACACCTGAGGTGAAGAAAAACTATTATTTTCGGAGATTATGCTATAATAGCTAGCTGAAAATAATCGGAGTTTGAAAACACCAAAATAGAAACGACAATTTTGGACATTCATCAGAGATAATGTTGTGAAGAAATACGAGAAGATAAAATTACTGAAAGCTTTTACTTCGTCATTCATATCTGAAAAAAATAACTACAGGAAAGTGAAGCCTTACGAAAATGTTAGAAAACAAATCATAAAGTTTCCGGAGAATGATGAGTCGAGAAGGCATTGTCCTGGAAAAAGAGACTTTGTAAAGAAAAATAATATCAGGAAACAAAAAAAAAGATCCTCAATAAGACTCTAAAAAATCTTCCTAGAAAATTCATGAAGATATATAATAGACAATAAGTAACGCGACGTTCTGTAGGTTCCGAGCTTTTTGGATTCCGCACCCGAAAGTCGAAGACAGGAATACTGTAAATATACTGTAAAGTAAAAAGTATTGGCTGTGAAGGCGACTTTCCCAGAGATGAATGTCTCGAGAGGAAATGTGAAAATAGAGAAATAAAACCGAATAGTTTCAATTCTACAGACTCTCTTGTCTACGAAAAATGGAGCTCAAAACGTGTTAAAATAATAGTTAAAGGTATTGAAGAAGTGCGCATGGAAACAATCAAAGAAAAGGTCGTGAGTACTAAAGGCGAAATACTTTCACTTTCGAGAAATTGATTGAAACCATTCCTTTTACACGTACGAAACATAAACCACCAGTACAAAAAAATTCAAAGAGTCAAAGAGATACTAGGAAAAGAGAAAATATTGATCCATATGGATTTTTTGGAGAATTATTCCTGCAAATCCAATCGGCCCACTTCGGTGGATCGAAACCATAAATTAGTCTTCATACAGTGGTAGCATATTATAAAACTACTTCCTCAGACTCCTTAAGAAAAAAATGCTTCTGCCAAATTTCGAAGAACTTGCTCCACGATCCTGTGGCAATATGAGCCCATCTTGTACCCGTACTAGAAGACATGGAAATAACTTTAGGCAACTTGAGAAATGTCCATTTTTTGAGTGATTGACCTTCGAATCAAGACAGTAATCGTAAAATGTTCCATGAAGTCGCAAACTCCATATGTGTAAAATTCCAAATGAACACTATAAGATGGCACTTTAGTGAAAAAAGGCATGGAAAACGTGCTCCAGATGGGGTTGAAGGTGTAGTTAAGCGCACTGCTGATGCTCTAGTAGCTAGAGAAAGTGATATTCCTGACTCAGAAAGTCTTATGAGCTGTGTACACAATGATTGTAAAGGAATAAATGTTATGGAAAAACAACTAACAGAGCCTGTACTGGAAACAATCCAATCATATATACCATCGAACCTGCCAAATTTCAAAGGTATAATGCAGAGCCATGATGTCACGCTAAGGAGAATTCATTAATGGATTTCCTGCCTCAATTGTGCAACATCCTCAAAATGTAATCACTATTCTTCGGACTTTACCATGTTGAGCAACGTATCCTTTTTAATTTTTGTATTCGATTTAACTATCAGCATAAAACTTTAGAATTAGACTTGTGCTTTCTCCTTAACCATTATTTTTAGCTAATCAACTCCAGTTGCATTCAAGACTGAAATACGAAGAAGTTCATTCCAGTTGGGATGAATAATGATGTGCCCTTGATACAATTGACCAAAAGATTCGGACAATCAGTGCAAGGCGAAAGTAGTTGCAAGCCCAAACCAAAAGATCATGTAGTGGTGCAGTTTCGTGGAAAGAAATCAATCACACATTATGTTGGAGTAATTGAGGTGAATTTTTCTGATTAGTTCCTAGATGAATTTTATATAAGATTTTCGAGGAAAAGCAATAAGGCAAACAAATTTTCATTTCCAGACACAGAGGATGTTTCCTTAGTGAACATACGTGATATAGTTAGGGTTCTGCACCCTTGATCAATAGGAGAGATCAATTCATGTTCAGTGCAGATTTGAGTTTGTTCCACAACTTATGTTGATGATACTATTCTTATTCTTAGGCAGAAGCACGCCAACTCCTTTCATTTTTTTGTGAAACGTATACTAAGTATTAAATTCATTTTTTTTGGATCTGAAGTTTTTCTATCAGTGATTCTATCAGAGTTGTTGATGAATAGAGCTAGATTTTTTTATTATGCTCAGTATCAATACATTAACTATATCTAGACCAGGGTTGTGTTGACCCATTCTGATGATGAAATATCCAACACAAAATACATGTTTTCGGGAATAAAATCAATTTTCTTGGCATTAAGTAAGTCATATTCAACTTTGAAAAAGCATAAAAAAGCGAAATTCCTTTCAATTCTTGATATTTATCGATTACTACCCACTCCGTGAAAATGTTATCCACTCCGTGAATAATGAATTCTGAAAATCCGCATTTTTTCGAGGAAAAAAGACTGAAGTGCTTTAACGACAGATTCAGAATACACTAAAACGCAATGTTTATAGATTGCATAAAAATTCAATTCTCATTTTTGTTTAAGTATAATAATGTTATGGTCATTTGAACATCTTTCGTGAGAATCACCCACATATATATATGCACACGTCAACAATGCAATAAATAAATACATAAATATATATATAGATAATTATATGTATAATATATCGTTACAATGCAATTACTTAAAAAACATAGAAGAATTAAAATGTAACATTGAAAAAGTCATCTGTTTTGTATAATACTCTATCAGTATTTTCTTTACAGAATATTTGGTTAAAAAGTGTATGTGACAGAAAACCCTTACCATTCTGTGACCTACTTAGTCTGTAATAGAGAGTATAGATATTGTTTCTGTTACGTATGTTGTAGTTGTGAATGTCACTATGTCTTTCCATCCATGTTATATTTTGGTGGACAAAGATTCGACATTCAAGAACAAAGAGGCTAGGTAGCGTTGAAAGTTGTGGTTGTTTAAATTCTTGTTTACAGCAATCCCTTTATCCTAGTTTTCCAACTATTCTTACAGCCCGTCTCTGTCATCGAAATTTTTTTTCCAGCTCACTGGCTGTGCTCCAGGCTATGAGACCATATTTCAAGTGAGTCTCAAATACAGCGTAATAAGCAGTCTTCAAAACATTTGGTGATACAGAATTTCTCAAATTTCTTAATACGAAAATATTTTTGGTCAGTTTACCTGCTAGATAATCAATATGGACATTTAAGGTAAGCCCCGTGTCCTAACATATGTCAGGAAATTTTGCACTAGAAGACTCCGTGTGTCTCAGACCAAAGGTCACCTTTTCCGTTCGGCTAGCATTCATACCTAAGCCATTTCCCGGGAATCATTCCAAGGCCCTGGACTGTGCATCCTCAATCAGTCCATCCGCCAACGCCAAATCACCACAATCAACAGAAATTGTGAAATCATCCATAAAGAAAATGGTTGGGCAGTTAGCCATGTATTCAGGAAAATCATTTATAAAAATGAGGAATAGCAATGAGCCCATAATTGAGCCCTGTGGTACTCCGATGTTGATTGGCACCTTGTTTGACCAACTGCCATTTGCATAGATTGATTGAAATCTGTTTGATAAAAACGATTCGATAAGATTGATAATCATTCTGTCGAAGTCATAGCGGTCAAGTTTGGCCACCAAAGCCGAGGAGGAAACACAGTCAAACGTCTTCGTCAGATCTAGAAACAGGGACAGCGAGTAAAACCCAAGCTCAAAGCAACTAATTATATTGGTTACAAAAGCAATTATGGCATCTGCGGTACTTCTACCACGTCTGAAACCCAATTGATTCCTAGATAATAGATTACTTTCTTCAAAGTATTGTGAAATTTCTTCACTCATAATTTTTTCCAATACCTTAGACACAACACGTGCCGTATTCAGGAGATATCAGTTGTGTATCCAACAGCATGCAGGGCATTTTCAACAATTTTCAGGAAAAATTTCTAGATATAAGTTGAGTTTTTTATTTCAATGTTTTTGGTTTTGTTAAACAGATGTCATTTTCTTAAGTTTTGTTTGAGCATGGTAAACTTACAGCGATCTGGTCCATCACGATCATTCCTGATAAAGGCGATATGCGATATGTCGAAATTCATATGGAATCACCCGATGTTTTCAATATTACCTCAGGCATTTTGGAAATTTGGAAGAGTTGTTAGAATTCATCCTCTTTGAGATATTTCAATTAAAAGAAGAAATAAATTAAGGTTTATTTTATGAAAGAAACAAATGAAAGAATTTTTTCCGCATGTAGTAAAAAAATTGAAAATTGTTTTCTCTGGGAGTAAATGTTTTTTTCTCGACCTTAGTAGCTTGTATTCCTCCTCTTACCCTGATAAAAGCCTGAATCCGTCTAGGCATGCTTTGGATTAGGTTTTCAACCCCCTCTGGGGTGATATTCTGCCACTCTTCTGTGGCGGCTTGGAAGAGCTGTTGTGGGTTCTTGGGTTGTCATGGGCGCAATCTAATTTTCCGCTTGAGAGTACCCCATTAATGTTTAATAGGATTTAGGTGTGGAGAGTAAGCTGGCCAGTCCAAAATAGCAATTCCCCTGTTCCAAGATAATGTCGCGATAGGTTGCTGGTATGCAGAGGAACATTATCTTGCACTAGATCCACGTAATTGCTAGCCGTTACACTCGCAGAAATCGAAATCAAATTTGTTTTACCTCCCAGCAAATTGCCACCCCAAAACATTTCACTGCCTCCATGGTATTTCGGAATTTGTCTTGCTGCTCGGAGTCTAGCTTGTTTTCACGATACTTTAAAACCCGAATTCGGCTGTCATCTGATCGAACACCAATTTTGGTCTCATCCGAAAAAATAACATTTCACAAATTCTGAATTTCCCAATTTGGGTGCTCCATACAGCAATTAAGTCTGTTAATTTCTTGTTGTCTGGTTAGCTCTGGAACTCTTAAGGGTCGCACTCTGCAGTATGAACCCCTTGAACGAAGTCTTTGACGTATCGTTTCGGCTAATACACTGATGCCTGTTGCTTCCAGAAATTGCCTTTGGATTATGGGGTGCGACGCACTAGGGTCTCTTCTTGTAATTTGGCAAAAAAAGGGGTCTTATTCTTCAGAAGTGATCTTCCTACGACTTCTACTAGGCTTTTTTTACAGAGATGGTAGCTCCACGTATCGGGCGTAGGTTTTTGAAATCACCCCCTTTGTGGCCGGCATATCTCTCTGTGTGACCCCTTCTTCAACGAGAGCAATTATTCGACCCCTCTGCTTATCTGACAATCCAGCGTAAGGCACTTTCAATTATGATTATAGGCTTTTTGAAATTCTGAAATTTACAGTTTAAAATTTCAGTGACGACTGAGTACAATATCACGAACATGTGGTGATAATTCAACATTTCTATCATACTATCAAGTTTTTTTACAACAAAAACTTCATTCTTCTTAGAGAGTCAAATATCCAGGTTAAAACTAACCAATACTGTGAAATAGCGAGTGATTCCATATTAATTTAGTTGAGTGTATTTATGTTAGATTGAAAATAGGCTTGCATCATGTCTGTATTCATTTTTGTCTTCCAACCTCATTGGTTCTCTGTGAAAAAGACTCTTAACGAAACAATTACAAGAACTATAGGGTAGGTACCTTATTTGTTATAAAACACTTTCTAGGACAGAAGAATTTTATCAGAAACTCAGTCGCCCATCCTGTGAATTGCATCTATGAATTGGAAATGTCAGTTTTTTCTGATCCAATTTTGATATTGATTAATTGTTTTTTATCAGAAGGTACTCAAAATTGAATGAATGGTCGAAAAAAAGATTAAAGCATGTGATTACCATTTCAGAAACTTTAGGTGAAGGTCAACTTCCGTTATTTATGGTGACAGACCAATGTTTCAGACTGTTAAATTATCATTCACGATGCAATTCATTAGATTTTGTTTCATTGAAATCCATCTACAATTTGAAGAGCTATAACTTATGCACTTTTCACGGAACTCCCGATGTTAACTTATTCACAATATGACAAGATGAATTTATAATGGTGACATTAAACGAACTTGAACTCTTTCAATTGTGATTCATATAATTGTCTCATTATATAATTATCAGTAATATTCATCCACCATGCATGATTGGAAACCCACCGACTTCGATGAATGAAAATGTTCTCATTATACATTTAAATCACAATATGAATGATATTACACTGGGTGAAAAAATTATAGATTTAAGCATATTGAGATCAAAAACGCTTAATTGCGGTCCACATGATTATATCATTGTTTTTGATACCTTTTATCTTTGTTTCGAAAAGAAGAGAATCTTTCCAAGTTTTTACATTGATTTCTTTGATATAACGTTCATTTCGAGCGAGTCTAGTACATCTGCTAATCTGAAGACAGGTTTGTCTTATACTATATATCCTGAAACAATACCCTCAAGCCAAATTAGCATTAACTAAAGTCTGACTTCTTTATCCATAAAAAACAATCATCATAATTTTTGAAGTAAATGCTAGTGAAAATCATACTGAAATAAGTGGAATAATCGACAGCCTCCAACAATTATATATTCACATACAAAATACATCTATAAAGATATATGAGGATCTATATTGAGTTTTGCTGGTCCAATTACGGTTCCATTCTAAAACCAATTGACCTCTTCGAGTTAATATTTCAAGGTTCAGATGTTGTTTAGTAGTAATTGTAATATTTGATGTATATCAAATCATTTCGTCACTGATAATATCGAATCAACGTAATGCATGATGAGGCCGAGAAAGGTACTATTTCCTGCAGTGTACTTAGGATGATGTGCTATACGGTACAGGCGAGGCATTTAAGTAAAATATAGAAGAACAGTAAATATATTTCATCCTGAATTTTCAGTTTAGCATTGGTAATTATCTATGGGAGATATAACCTTCCTTATAATTCTCATAATAGAAATTGAGCACTAGTGGCCGTTTTTTGATGAAAATCCAATTCAAATAAAAGAAAATTTGTTTTACATTTATCTACTATATTTGTAACCTGTTTCAACAACACAGCGTCTTCATCAGACAGATACAAATTGAAAACTAAGGTACAAAAATTCATATATGATCTCCAACACTAAATTCAAAAAGAGTAAAACTACCTTAGGCAACTCACAGAGCTTAGCCAAAAACGAATTAAGTAAAGGGGCATTATTGTCAAAATCAACCTGTTTGTTCAATAACATGTTGAAAAAAGGTACTCACCGTTAAGAAAGTCCAAAGACCCTCACTCGCGAAATCCTTTTTTTCCTTAATTGTATAATTAGTGTGACCAAAGGAAGCGCTCTCACCGTAACCTCTGACATTGGGAGAAATGTAGAACTAGTACGATACACAGCAAAATAATCAAAATAACTCAAAAATATTTCAGGAAGATAAAAAGTAAATTGAAACAGCTATTTGAAAGCACAGCCTAAGAAACTAAATTACAATACTTAAAGTCTAGGTTTCTCGCATAAACCGATACTAATTACTAAGTTGAATGTTCTATTTTGCAATTGTGATTTTATAAATAATTAATTTTCAACGGAGGTACGTATTTTAATCTCAACTTCAGGAAACAAAAATTGTGCAGAAATTAACCCATTAGTGCATAAGGAAAAAAATTTTGATTTGATTATAATTTTTCTTGAATGGATATAATTCTACTGTTGAAACTTGTTCTGTCGTTATTTTCAAATTTTCTCTCTCAGTTTAGAAAAAAGGTGATCTGTTAAAAGGACTATATGCATGAGAGCATATTTGGTTCCAAAATTCATTTATTTTTTCTACGAATGAAATATTGAAGATAGTAACACATTTGAATAAACTAAATACGATAACATTAACATCATATTTTTCGGCATTATTTCTTATGAAATAGAAAAAACAGTTCTTAGGGTGTAAGCCAATATTGCACTTATCACATATGAACTTCGAATTTTTATGGCACATCTTAGATTTCCTGTCACTTTCAGAGTATTTGGCCAAAAGTCCCACATTATCGAATCTAACTTCGTTATTGTTGACAAACTGTCGGCAGTTTCTGACTGATCTGGTCCCATATTTTTCCAGAAAGCTCACGGCTATGAGACGTCTGAATGTTAGAAGATTTGCACAGTTTGGATCTTCAGGTCTCAGTTTCTTAATCAAAATCCAGCCATTTACCACACTCACATCGAACAAATACTGAAAAATGGGCCAGTTTTATTTTCTTTGCCGCATTCTCGATCGGTTCGCAGCTACTAATCCATCTATCTCATCAACCCCTCCCATGTATTTATTGTAATTTGATACCACTTTTGGTTGGGGAACATTCTGTTTGGATTTGGCTTTTTTCTCGTTTGCACCAACGTCTAGCGATCATCATAGATGGATCTTCGAAGTTGGTAGCCATCATTACCACCTTGTTGTCGTTCCATTGAGCCATCAGAATTCTCTCGTTCGATAAAAACTGAAAAGATCATCTTTTTTCTCTATTCCATACATTCTTCTCAAACGATTTTGGCGTATAGTACCAGTAGCAGAAATATTGCGGTCCGCTAGATGGGATGATCTAATAATACCAGTAAAATAGTTATCGAAATAAAGTTTATAACCCTTATTCTCTTTCAGTTCTGCTAATCAAATTAGAGATAAAACAACATCGCCACCCAAATTGTTTTTCATTATCAGATTTACCAGTATATATTTCGAATGCTAACATATACCCTCCACTTTGACAAAGGGCCCAATTTTTAAAACCAAACCTGATTGGCTTTCCTTTGATATATTGCTTCGCATAATGCTCTCCATAGTATGGTGTCATGCTCTCTTCAGTCAATAGATGATTATCTATACCGCCGTGCTCTCGAAAATTTTGATTCAATCCTCAATAAGTGGTCTCAATTTGTGGAGTTTGTCTGTAGAAACATTATTGTTATCATTGAAGTGAAGATGACGTAAGAGAAGCTCAAAACGGTTGAGTCTCATCGAGTCCCGAAGTATTGAAGGGGTATCATTAGTGGTATTCCAATACATGCATTTATTAGGGTACTTGGCATATCCACTGAGCAATAAAGCTACAAAGATTACATACAGTTCATCCATAGAAAAATTTAATAAATGTTTTTCGTGACCCATATAAATTAGTCTGGTGAAAAATATTTTACATGATCGTAGCCGTGAAAAAAGTTTGAAGAAATCGGCGGAGATTCGGCCGACTGTGCATCGCGAGACGAAGGCACAGGATCACAAGTGGCGTTCATACAATATTTGGGTGTTTCCCCTGTCCACTTATGAATTTTCCTTTTTCTTCTTTGAACAATTTTACTTTTCTTTTTCCTGGAAAGCTGGTGTATAACATAAAGTGGTATATTTTCTTCATCATCACTCTTCGATGAATAGGAAAGTGTGGTGGCTTGAGGTTGAAGTCCACTTGTTCTAGCAGAAAGTAGTTAATGAGTCTCCTCATCTTCACTATTCTCGAAAGAAATTTCGCATCCTTGACCCAGAATACCTCTGGGTAGGTGGTTTATATCGCCAGCTTCTTGGTCTGAAACATTGCTGTCTTCTTCAGATTCTGCTGTATTTTGATTAGGAGGGTCAAAATATATATTTTCGTATTACTTTCATAGAAATCATCGCCCTCTACGATGTCCAAAAGTTGATGCAGAGATAATCTGAAATGGAAACAGAAATGACTTCTGTGAATATAGTCATTTTAAGCGGATCGCCGAGAAAAACTTGCCTTAGAAAAAACTTGGTAAGAAAATGTGAAAATAACATCGAATTGTAAACAAGAGACCATAAGCGTCGAAATTTTACAATAGAGTTTCAAATTTCTTTTTGTTGAATAGTAATTGATTATTACTTACCCGCCATTTTTATAGAATTTAAACTGGGATTCATGGTCGTCAATGAATTCAACACTATCGTATTCCACGTCGTGCCAAACACATAAATGTTTCTGAGAAAGGTCTAATGAGAAGATACACGTGTTGCCGGCTCCCTACCACTCTCTGAACATTTACGACATGCATTTAGATTGTGATCCTTTTAAAAGGACTGTATATACTAATGAGTTAGGATAAATGGCAAAAAAATCGTTACTAAAAATGTTTGGGAATTAAATAATCTTCAGTCGGCTTTTATGTTTGTAGGATAACATAGTATCAGAATATTTTCATTGTTTGCCGCAAGCGCAGAAGCGGGAAAGTAATGTTTTTCAGCACTAGAAGTTGCTAAAATTTAAGATTAATAGCAAAAATGTTTGAATATAAAATACTTCTATTGGATATCATACTTGTAGGATATTAAAATACAAAGCTATTTTCATTCTTTTCTGCAAGCACTGACATATGGAAAATTGAATTTTCCGAACTAAAAAAGTGGATAAAACGTTTTTGCGTTTCTGGAGGTAGCACACCATCAAGAAAAATCTGAAAACATTCAGAAAAAACTTTTCAATAACAGACACTGAACGTCGTAGATACTAGACCTGACAATACGTCAATAAGTATATAAATTTCTATCGAAAACAACCCAAATGGATAATAAGGACTATAAACTATTTTTAAAACACTGTATGGATTTAGCGTTACTATTTAGTAGTCAAGCATGATTAAAACACAAATGGAATTTTTACCATGTTTTTCTACCAACAAAAAAATTAAATGAATAGACTACGGTTACCACGGTTTCGAACTCTTATTCAACATCGGATAGTATGATAACCAAGTACGAAGTGACATGAAATTTATATGAATAGGTCTTTATTTGGATTTGAAAAGACCAGATATTATGTATACGAACTATTGAAACGGAGTTATTTGAATACATCAAAAATTTTTGAGATTCACATAGATTAGTCTGGATGTTCATTATTTAAGAGTTGACATCAAAAGGTAATTTGAAACTTTCAACCAATTCTAGGTATTGGAGTTTTATACCCCCTGAGGCAATGTTTGCAACTTTCGAAATATCAATTCTAGAAAAAGAGTGGCCATTTTGGATGCAGTGGTTATCTAATGTTGATAACTGACCCATTTGGAAAATATTGCAGCCTGGACAAAATAACTTGTAAACTCCTGATTTATATAATATCTATAGAATTTTTAGTATTGAATAAGGGCGATGATAATTTATTTGAATCTGAATCAAATTTAGTTTTCAATTTGAGAAGGTTGTTTGTGACATTTTCACTTATCAGTCCAAAGTATGTTGAAAAAATGAATTTTTTGGATTTGTTGGATGTTATAATTGGATACATTTGACTAATAATTCTATGTAATTGTAATCGTTGCACTATTTGGTCAATTAAGTCACGATCGAAACCCTTGTTGTGAGCAATAATTTCAATGATTTCAATATTTTGTTCGATATTTTCTAATGAAAAAGGCAGAGAGAAGGCACTGTAGATCATTGAATTGTATGCCCAAATTTTATGTGAATTTGGGTGATTGGAATAATTTAGTATACATATATTTGTGCTAGAAGATGTTAAAGTTCTTTTGCTGTTTGACTCGTCAAACTTCATTTATTGAAAATGAACATGATTCAACATTAGGTAACCATTGCAAACAAAACACCCTCTCTTTTGCTGGTATTGATAATATGAAAGTTCTAAATATTGCCTCAGAGGGTAGAAAACTGAAATAACTACAAACAGTTGAAATTTTCAAATCACATTTTAATAACAAGTTTCGGACATTTGCAGATTTTTTTCGATGTATTCGAATGATAGCTCCCTTTCAACAGTTTGAATTATAAACCCAATATCTATTTATTCATATTCATATCACTTTGCACTTGGTTTTCTACTGATGATGAACGAGACTTCAGAAACTCTATAACAGTGATCTGTTGAATCAATTCATTTATTGGTAGTAAAATCCTAGTTGAAAGTTCCATTTGTTGTCTTAAAAATATATTTTTCACCAACATTTAGAAAGTTTCGATCATAAATCAAATAGACGATCTGAAAACATAGAAGGATCTACCTTTCAAACCACGACACACCATCTTTGACCATATAGTTAAGTCCTTGAATCGAGGAAACTTCACAATAAGACTTCAAATATTTCTTCAAGCCGTCCCAAAATGCTTCCATCTTTGATGTACGTAACCTATGCGCTTTCCCTTTCAGATTATCTGCATTTTCATCTTCCAAATTCATTTTTACACTTCACGCACATTTGAAATAATGAAACAACACACTAGTTCTTGTATTCGCCACTATAGGCACTTGAGAGTGAAACTATACATCACGATGGTAACTATTGGAATCATGAATATTGAATTTGAGTATCGAGAGGTGTAGTTAGAAGGCCTTGCTTCCCACCATTCAGTAGAGCACACTTTGATATTTGAATTAGTTCCGCAATATGATCCGAAATTTGAGATAAGAATGGTAAATGGTCATGTAATTAAAATGGTTAATTGTTGTGTTAGTTTATTTACTGTTTAACTACAGGTTAAGTTTGCTATACACGTATATCTCCATATACCGAGTGAGTCACGTCATATGGAATGAATATTATTCTGAGCAAAATATATTGAGTAAAAATCCAAAAACGCTTCCAAACGGCGTTTTCAAAGACGGCGGCAAGACAATATTTTCATAAGTTGATTAATGAGCCTCTTCCGTTAATTTTATCAAAATTGATATATAGACTAGAACCATTGGGGTTATATTTGGTTCAGTATCTATCTATCTATAATTGACAAAACAATTTGTTAATGTTTCAAAGTTAAAAATCGTACTTTGAAACATTAACAAATTGTTTTGTCAATTACTATGTTACAAATCGTACTTAATTTTATTTGATGATATTGATGATATATTTATTTTGTGGAAATCCATTTCAAAATATAAAAGAGAGAAAACCTTCTTGTCAGTTTTCCAAATTTGTTAGTTAATACACGACTAGTTTCGACCATTAGTTCATTAACAAGTAATGAATACTAACATACAAAGATGATTACAAGATATAATTTTTCCTTAAATTTTAAGTAGGAGGAACAATTGATTTTAGGTTGGCTATTGAGAGTAGTATAATATGGGGTTTTCCTGAATTTATTAATTTCCAAACTTTCCAACAGATTCATTCTACTTCATTATTGCATTTGTAGAAAACTTTGTGATTGTCTGAAACTATTGTGTGGTTTGTTGATTGAATGTGCTCTAATATATGTTCTTTGAACCTGCATTCCAAATTTCTACCTGTTTAACCTAGAAAAGTTGAAAGTCATTCGCTACATTTGATTTTGTAAATACCAGATTGTTTGAGTTTAGCTGTTTTCTGTTTTGCATCAAAAATGTTTGCTAAGATTTGAACCGCTTGAAAATGAAGTGGTTATTTTGATTATTGAAAAATAATGTTTTATTCAATGACAAAGTGGGCCGACATAATTTGAACTCGCATATCTTTTTTGAGTTTTTCTGGAATGCAATATAATCGTTGATTCGATTTTGTTCTTTGCGGCTAATGATTTTATTTATGAAAGAGGCTATCATATTTTTGGAGGCTAGTCTTTTTATGGTATTTATTTCAATTTTGAAATTCTGATAGATGAATAGAAAGGCTCTGTGGACCATAGAATTGTAGGCGGCGAATTTATGATTCAAATGATGGAATTAGTTCATGGTGATTGTTGCTTCAGCGAACGATTCTTTTTATAGATATTATAAGTTAAGATATTGTTCATGTTTGTTTCAGTTAAGTCTAGAAAATTTATGGAGTTATTAGTTTCAACTTCAACTTGAATCTTTAATGATCGTTAGTTTTACTGAGAAAGTTTGAAATGTATCTAATTGTCTATTTGATCCATGAAATGGTTGCTTAATATCTATAGAAACGAATCGTTCTCAGACACAGTAATCCCTATAATCCCTATGACTCATTCAATCATTAACGTTGCCACAATTTCATGCTCCATAGAGCTTTTAATATTCCCCTCTCAATTCAAGATTTCGAAACGGAAATAAATACCATCAAAAGAATAGCCTCCAACAACAATATATCAGCCTCCTTCATAATAGAATCATTGAACGCAAATAACAAAGTTGTATATAACAATTATTATATTGCATTCAAGAAAAACAAAAAAAATGCTAGTTAGTTTTGAGACGACCAACAACCGGGGTCTATTTTTTCGTTTATTCGCTATAACAATCCATATATTTCTAACTTTCAATCTAATTGAATTTTATTGTCAATTATGATAACTGTATTGTGTAGATCTACCTGCATAAAATTTTATATAGTTCATCTGAATTCAAAATTACAGTTGAAATACGGTCATTTTCCAGAATAATTCAATAATTTCATTCCCAATTCTCCATGTAGTGAAATATAACGTATTTTAAAGCACCTTAAGATAACCCGAAAGCGTAAAATTCGAGACGAAGAAATTCATTTAAACTCAGATAAGAAATCCAGCGAAAACAATATTCGACTTCATTACCGATAGCTATTAAATACCCTTTCGTATTCAATATCGCATACACCATCTGGTATTTTCTCAAACAGCAATTCTCACGTCTAAATGACTTACAGATACTTGAGTACCAAGGGCAGAGGGAAGTACGGGTGTAAGGGCTTCTGGACCACGAATATATAAGGACCGCAATCGCGACGTCAGGGGAGTTAGTTTTTTTTCTCAGATATGCAATCATTCCGTTATGCAGTTTCGAAGATCAGTGAATGTACTCATTCGCATGAATCAGAATTAAAAGTAAAGTTATTCAATCATACGTAACGTGAGTCCAAAAAGATGGGAGGCGCAGACTGTTCCTCTCCAAGACGCTCGACAGTGGAAGAAGATTAACAGCTCCCGTTGTGCCCATAGGCGAATACTTTCTGAATTTTACTTCAATATTTCGGTTCACTATTAAATTTTCACGAATTTTCTCGAAATATATGATGCGAAATTCCTGAACGCATTGAGGACGAGTTAAAATAATGATTTCTTAAACTCCGAATTATTTTCACACATTGTATTTTACTTGGCAAATGATGTATTTGAACAGCACTGACCTTTTCTAATATTTATTTCGAAGAGTTATTTTCATAGACTATCTTAAACCATTATTTGTTTTCATAACTTGGCAAAATTTGGAATGTACTGAAATTATTTTTAATTGATTTTCACAGTTGCTCTAACTCGCAAATTATTCGAAGTGTCCACAAATTCTATAATATTGATTTCAACATTCGTTTACCTAACTTGCAACATTATTGAAACGCAACGATACGATTGTAAACTGATTCCAATAACTTGATAACTATTTGAATTTGAAATGATATGAAGTTTAATATCGATTTGAGACTTTACTTTTAGGACTCAGAAAATTGATCTTATTGAAATGTTACCAAACCATTTGCCAATCCAAACCTTTGTTTTATAATTTGACGAATGATACATTTGAATGTGAGAACATTTAATATTGTTTCTTATCTTTGCTTCTATAAACGGGCCAATTATCTATTTGAAATATTATAATGCATTTATTCAGTATTTACACTCATCTCATTTTAAAACTAAGCCGAACGTTTACTTGAACTGTAACAAAGATATTTATATTATTCGTTGTAATCGAGTTGTAAACTGTGGGAAAGGTTCTTACTCTCAAAATATTGATTTGATGTCCGATACTCTTGAGTTCAATAAAGAAACTTCCCTGCATTTAGGTGTAATAATCGCCTTCGAATAATAACTTCTCATTAGTGTAAAGAAATTGCTTTAGGGAAGATACGCATTCTTAAGCAGTCCAAATATTAGCAAGTTACTCTCTAATGCATAACAGAAAACATAAAAACTCGAAGAATGTAGTATTTACGAAGACGTATGTTCTTCAGCTTATGTAGATCAAACAGGTTGAAATTTAGAAAGCAGGTTCAGAGAACATATATATTCAGACTAGAAATCACCAATATTAGTGCACATTCAACCAACAAACGACACAATAGTTCTAGAAAATCTCAAAGTCCTCCACATATGCAATAATGGAAGTACAGCGTGGGACGTGATGGAAGGGCGTTTTTGGAACGGGTAGTACACGTAACGGTGAGTGAGTAGAGGGAGCGGCTAAGGTCATTCGACTCAGAAGGAGTTACTATTTGGTTCACAATGGTTTTCTGGACAACGGGCACCGTGCGTTTGGAAATAAAGAGTATTTAAAATCGGTAGAGTCAGTCACTGTCGTGCAACGGCGCTTTCGCCAGCGATTCAATAGAGGTCGTAACGCTTCAGTTCCGAGTCGTGACACAATCTTTCGATGGGTACAGTATTTCAGAACGAGTGTTTCACGAGAACTGCATCAATCCCACGTCACAGTGAGGAAGTCAGCGTTAGGTGCGCTATGAGCCACCACGGGGTGAAGTTAGATCTTATTTTCTCGGGGATGAGAGAAGAGCAACCGTGATATAAACTCTGAGCGATATTTTTCATGCTGGAGAACATTTTGATCCCAGAATTGCGATGACGAAGAATGAACAGAATAAATGTGTAGTATCAATAGGATGGTGCCACGGCACATACAGCCAGAGTCTCAATGGTAGTTCAACGCATACTTCCTGGTCATGTAATCTTCACTGCTTGTGAAGATTTTTGTGGGAAAACCTAAGCGCTAAGGTCTATGTCGATGAACCTCGAAATCTGCAAGAGTTGAAAGAAGCCATCACAAAAGAAGTTGAGGCAATCGACACCGATTTGTTAGAGTGGATGATGCAGAACTTTGAGAATCGACTACCGCATCTTCCTATCATTTTCAGTTCATAATTTTTTTCACTTTTTCTACACTGAATGCTAACATTTCATGTAATTAAAAATGTTCTACGTTGAAAAACGTTATTCTTATGTCAAAAACGCCCTTCCATTTCGCCCCACCCTGTAGAATGAATCTGCTGGAAAGTTTGAAAATCAATAATAAACTCAGGAAAACCTCACATTATACAACTCTCAGTAGCCAAATCGAAATAAATAATTTTCGCTTACTTAACATCTAAGGAAACATAAACACCTCAAAAAAGTCTAGGGAACACTCCTGAATATCGATATATCGTATCCAGAACGATCAATATGGATGATTTTTTAAAGAAATGAACTCCTGCATCAATTTCTCACCAAATTATGTTGAGTCCTGCAACAGAATTCAGTTTTTTCTTATAAAAACTAAAAATGCAGTAGATGCGACGCTGCTTTATAATCATTTCATCTATTCAGTGTTTGAAATCAGTTAGTTGGCACTTTGTTTCTCTTGTAAGCACAAATAAAAGATTCAAGTTTTGTGATTCGACCATGGAAAGACGACATTTGACTAGAGAAGAGATGTAACGAGCCGTTGGCATGCTCCAAGCTGGGAGCACAACGGGAAGTATCCAGGGTTCTGGAAAGTAGCCCAAGTGTCATAAACTATTTATGGTCGCGTTTCAATGAAACAGGTAGCGTAGAAGAACGCCATACAGGTCATTTCAGGATTACTTTAGTCGCCGAAGACCGATTTTTGGTTTTACAAACCAGAAGAGATCGTACAACCACAGCATCTCAATTAGCTCAAGAGCTATCACGAGTTCATAAAGTACAAATTTTCGACCAAACTGTGAGAAACCGACTGCACGAAGGTCAACTAGACTTCAGACGTACTGTAAGAGTTCCACAACTGACCCAAGGAAATTGCGCTGCTCGTTTAGCTTGGTGCCATGAACATGTAATCTGGGATCAAGAGAGGTGGACCACAGTTCTCTTCAGTGATGAATCTAGATTTAGTTATTATCCCGAATTCGAATATGGAGGGAACCTGGAAAGCAAAACCGTCTCCAGCATGCTCGAGAAGTTGTTAAACAGGGAGGCGGATCAGTGATGTTTTGGGGAGGTATACGCCTTGGTAGAAGAACTGACCTCGTTTTCATACAGAACAACCTCACGGGAAATTCTTACGCAAATGAGATAGTTGTAGTTGTAGTGGTACCGTATCTCCAAACAAAGATAATGCTTCTCCTCATCGTGCAAGAGTTGTCTTGAACGTTTTGAAGAGAATGATATCGATCTTCTACCGTGGCCATCCTGCTCCCCAGATCTGAATCCCATCGAGCACGTGTGGGACACCCTAAAAAGAAATCTCCTGCGTCAAAACGTCTTCCATTATGAACAGGAGATACGATTAGCAATTCAGGGGTTTGGAAGGACTTAGGCCAAAATGTAATAGACAATTTAATATTGAGCATGCCGCGACGATGCCAAAGTGTCATTAATAACAGAGGTGGACCTTCTGGGTACTGAAAATATAAGTGCTTCCATATTGTTTCGAAAATATTAGTTCAGGATTTCGTTTTGTGTTTTACAAAATTTCGTCATTTTCAAATTTAAATTTTTTTATAATAGGTGCTTAGGAGAAGTCAAATATTATTTTGTTTTCTCGAGAATACATTATATACATTACAATCTAACAAAACCGAAAGATTTCTATAAATTCGAATCCTAAAATTCTTATTTTAAAGATATTGGTTCAGTGTTCTAGACTTTTTTAGGTGTTTATATCTTGTAATCATCTTTGTAGCTTAGTATTCAGCACTTAAAATGACCAAAGGGTCGAATCCGGTAGAGTATAAACGTTGAAATAAAACAGAAGTCTTCTTTCTCTCAGTATTTAATTGTGTTAATTAGTACTGTATTGTCCAAAAACTTACTGTATTAAGATCAAAATCTCATCTCTACAAAGCTGTAGAACATTTACTTTAGATATATGTAAAACGTATAATGTGTAAATTCAAAACAAAGCATAAATATTTTATTTTCTACTATTATATTGATGGAAAAGTTTAAATTAGCAGCTTGATATCTCTATAAGGAATCTTGTCATTAATCAATTCGAGAAAAACACTGGACAAACCTTTCACAGAATATAAATAACTTTGACATATGCTTCGGATCTTAGCCAATTTCAAAAAACAAAAAGGAAATTATAATATCACAACGAAATTAATAGTCATGTGGAGTCCAACGGAAATCAAGCTAAGCTGGTCGTTAGTTATTGGTAGATTATGTTTGTGAGCTGATGAAATATGAATACTAATAAATCGAATTTCTTGCTCTTGTTACCTGAATGTAAAATTTGGTTTTATGTGAAATTTAAGAAACGATTTTCAACTATGCAGTGTTCTGTAAAACCAGTTATTAATTTATAATAAATAATTGATTACTTTTTTGCTCATCTACTCCAATATTGCTGAAACGACCAGTTTGACCTATATGAGAAACAGGATAATCCTTACAATATAATTCATATACACCTTTTTTCACCTGCACTATTTTCCCATCCCAAGTATATACAAAAAATCATACTTTTAAGTTATAAACGTTCTTATATTTATATATATTTTTCAAATGTATTAAGGTTTGAGATTTTGAAGTATATGGTGATTCATTCAAGAGAGACTGCTAGTGTAGGTAGCTGGAGGAGGCACTGAAACATCAGCTTTCAAAAAAGGAATGTGGTATTGAATAGATTTCTAGATTTCTTTCGGGAATGCTCAAGTCTCTTTTTTTCTTGCTTATCTAAAGAGTGTTTCAGAGTTATATAAAATTCATGAAAATAGGCGATGATTTTTCCATTTTCTTTCTAATTTGCTGCTATGAATATAAAAAAAAATCGGTTTACTGTAAAGTCGGTTAACTAACGATAGTTGAACGTAACAATGTCATGAGAGAACACTGATGGAATGGTTGCATTTTTCAAAAGAAAATTTTATTTGTTTGATAGATATTTTGAATGGATATAGATAAGGAGGTAAATGGAAATCACAATTGAATTGATCAAGTTACATTTATTTGTACGCATAAATACAATTATGTGTTTTTTTGACAGTGTACATAGTTTTACAAGTATGAATGTGCATTGAGCAATTGTTTTACAACTTTTAAACATGTGTGATATTTAATTTCTTATAATTAGTGTTATTCTGTAGAGAATACGACGATGATAGGAAAGGTGAGAAATGAGTGTAATGTGTCGTGAAAAAGTCAAATCGACGGTAGTGCCTCTTACTGTTGTTGACTTATTAACGTCTGCGCACAATCAAGATTGAAAATGTCTTTCATGAATTTGAGAAATGTTTCGTCTTTTTCAAGTTTGTGTTGAAGTCGCCAGGAAGAAGAATTGGTAGATCGGTATTATGATTTTATAATAATAAGGTTCGTGTTAACATTATTTCTTTCAGAAAGTAAACTGAATAAAAGTTGTTGTTCAATTAGTTACTTAATTAGTTTTGCAAATTCAATTGTAATTTGTTGTAAAAGAGTAGGAATTTCGAACAAATTATTATAAGAACAAACTGTGATTAAATTATTGTTCATAAATCTCAAATTTAAAATTCGGAAACATCTTTAAAATTTTTGTAACTCTAGCTTTTGAAAAGCCCTCCTCAATGTATTCGATATAGAAGAAAATTGTTTGCTTTGACCGCTTGCTGCTTCAACCTGTCATTTTAGACACGTTGTTATGATATGTCGAAGATTTAACGTTCATATTTTAATTTTTGAAATCATAACTACGCTCGATAGTTATTTTGATTGAATAGTAAAGCAATTGAGTTTTTAATCATCGTGAACTAGTTCTGTTAACTTATTGTTTTTTTTGACATTTGTCATATTTTTCGAACGACTGTCAAAATTTTTTCGCAAATCTTTCTTTAAATTGAACAAGTTCCACGAAGAAATAATATATGGGCGATGTCAACCCAAATTACTGGGTCCATAATGATTCTCAAACATCTATAGATCACAATCGGCATCACTTGGAAGACTGAACCAGGCCATCGGGGCTCTCTCGGTCAAACAGAGAGGGAATTTGAGAAATTATCGCAAGTTATGTATTTTTTTTATTATCTCCTTAGTCCTTTGTATGACCTTGCTTGTTATGTAGAATCTTTTCTTAGATTTGTTTAGACATATAAGAAGTATGATTGTTGAAATATTTTTCTGCTGCTTTTCTTTTTCCATTGTTACAGATTATGGATATAGAAATCTAACCAAACACCCTTACTTTCACCCTTGTCGCTGGAAATCATTGAATGCAATAGATAATGAAGCGGCTAAGCAGAAAAATCCTTGGTACTCTTTGTGTACACACGACACTAACACAACATAAACAGACAAGCTATTGCTAGTGCAATAGCGACAGGCAAACGAGTTTTTTCCTCAGGTTTTTTCACTCGTGTATTGAATCATATACAAGATAGTATGGTTCCCCTGTTACATTTCCTGAGCTCACACATATATTGCTGCACTAGCGGACCGATGCTATTTATTTTTAAGATGATAGCACGAATATTCGACAATATATCACTGAAAATATATTTAATATCGAAAGAATCCTTACCTTTATCGCCGCAATTATTGTCGCTATAAACAATTGACACCACGTTCGCTCTTCTCCGCACTTCATACTTAACGAAAACATGTAAATGTATTATTGTATAGCAACTGTCCACGCGGACGCATCGCTCCCTCAAGTAGGAGAGAGACAGATGTCGAACGCTGCCGAACCCGGAGGCCGATTGTACCTCTCTGTCGCTCGTTCTGCGCTCTCGCTTGCACTTCAAGAATTGAATGAAACACCTCAGAGCGAGGTAACGCCGCATGAGTCATGTTTTTCGTGCATGCAACCGGCTCCATCATATTATAAGACGCAGTCACGTCAAAATTCTTCTCATCAAAGATCACAGGATAACGAAGTAATAAGATAAAGGAAAACACCCAATTGTTTAAAGATACTTAATAAACTTAACTAATTGACGAATTTCAAATTCCTTCTTTTAAGAACCATATCTCCGAGTACTTTCAATTTATGAATTATACAAATTGAATTGAATGTAATTGTATGGGAGAATTTATATGTTTTAACCAAAAAAAGCGCCCATAGCTCTAAATTGTTTTTGTGACCGTTCTAATCGACAGATTTCAACTTTTCCGAAGGCATTTGAAGAAATCGCTTCCCCAAGTACTTCAAATCTATGAGTTATAAAAATTAAATTGATTACAATTGTTTGGAGAGATTGAATTCGTTTATATCGAGAAGAACGCACATAACTTTGAATTGTTGTTGTGGCCGTTCTAATCGATCAATTTTAACTTTCCAAAATGTATCTCGAAAATTGAGTAGCCTTTTATACGTGAATAACTTTTCAAATGATTAAAAACTGAACATTTTCGTATTCAGCAATTCGAAAACTTACATTTTTTCTAAATTTTGGTTCACTAAATAGTTGTTCGAAAACTATCCATTCGATGAAAAGTTTTTTTTGCTTTTTTAGATATTGTTGCTATTTTGAAACATTTTTATAATTTTTGAAAATTTTAATCTATTCTATCTTGAATAATAAAAACAAGTACTGTGTTTCAAGGAATTTTACTTAATAGTATAAATATTAAGTAAAATTCTTAAAACACAGTACTTGTTTTTTATTATTGATAATGGAATTTTACCAAGTAAAAGCCTCCCAAATTCAAATATTCTATCTTGGGTAGAATGATATCTGAAAAGTTTTTGCTCTCCAACTTTCTGCTAAAATTTTACTTCAAAAGCTATAAGTGAATAAGTTAGTAGAAGAAATTATTGTTTTTTATTTTTACATTCGCATACCTTGATTATTGTTCTATAGAATATTCTGAAGCGATCTGAATGATAGTCTCATTACCGCCTGTTACGCCCAAGAAAAGACAGGTCCGCCCTGGCCTAAAATTTTGCATTCTCTGTACAGAAGCAATAAATTAGATTTATTACAATTCGTAGGAATTTATTCAGTTGACAAACAGAATCGACCAATAACTTGAGCAACTAAATTTCTGTTTGTCTTCACTTCTCCTATCTGTTTCTTAGGTATAAATAACATTGTGATATTTTACTTTCCTGTTGATGTTTGAAAATGGGATAAGGCCTGAAATATATGTGAAACATATTTTTCATTTATTATATGACGTGGATATTAAGTCAATTATTATTTGTAATTGTTTAATTATCAAGAAAATTCTTGTTGGTTATATTTGGTACGGTAACCTCAATCATTCAAAAGCAGCGCTAATCTAGTTTTGCTATACTGATATTTTTACATTGGCAAAAATCGATTTTCAAACCAATATTGACATAGAACTCAAGTTATTTATTTTTTTTCGAAAAACATCTAAATTAAAATACAAAAGACGATCACAAAATTGTTCAAAGAATTAAGAAATATCTACCTTTCAAACCACGTAACACCATCTTTCACCATATAGTTCAGTCCCTGAATTGAAGAAACTTCACAATAGGATTTCACATGTTTCTTCACCCCATCCCAGAATGTTGCCTTCTCGGGAATACCTAAGCTATATTTCCTCTCTTTTAGATTAACTTCATTTTCTCCTTCTAAATTCATGTTTATCACTTCACGCACATTTGAGAAAGCACACCAGTTCTTCGTTCATATGCCACTATCAACACACAACAGTGAAAATATACATCACGCCGGTACCCAACGAATGTCGAGGTACAGTTAGTAGACCTTGCTTCCCACCATTCGTATAGCTAAGCTTGATATTTGAGTAAGATTCGCAATATAAACCGAAATTCGAGATAATGACTTGATTGTGTAAGTTGTTTCACTGTTTTAATATTAAATTATAACTGACTTAAACATGCACGTAATTATATCTAAGTATAGAACTGAACTGTTTGTTGTCGTCCATAGGTTATCTATTTATCAGAATGAATAAAATATCAAAGGTTAAATGAGAAAAATTCCTCATGCAAATTAGGTATGAAGCGATTCAAGCCAGGAGAAATTGAGTTATCCGTAATTATTCATTAAGAAGGATACCCATTCCTATTATTGATCTCGTGCCCGACACTATGTCCCATTATTAAGGAGCACCGTGATCTTCCAAGCCGCATATAGGTAGGTAATTAATTTCGTGCTTTGCGCTTCATCTGGGTTCGAATAATTACTATACGTACTGCTCTTTTAATTATAGAATGATCTTAAAATAACATTTACAGCAACTGTACAAAGCATAAAATGCCAAATAATTCAAAATTTCCGTACGTATGAACAATTGCAATTTTTCAACAGATCTGTGACCTTATATTTCAAGGAACCCAAATAATGCGCTCTGTTTTGAGAAATTATTCAATTTTCGGGATTCTGCTTCCCCGAAGAAAACGCGGAACCCTTCGCTGCCAGTCATCTGTCTATCTGTCAAGACTCTTTCCTCAGGAATAAGTGTAAGTAAACTCTTCAAAGAAATGTCGCTCGACCCCTTTTCCCTATAATGATTTTTAAAATAGGCGATGCTTTTGGGGGGGTTGATTTCCCATACTCCAATTCAACCACAAAAACAATACCCCTTCATTCAAATATTGATCCGCTTCAACGTTTTCTGCTTATATCACTTTTTCCCGAGATGGAATGATGAGACACATCATACAGAGTGGACAGATTTCGAATTGAAATATTGTGAATAGAGGGAAATGAATCATCTCCCTTGTGCTCAAATTTTTGCCGAGAATGATTCAAGTTAGATTTTTGGTTTTCGAGTTAGTTGGAATTTTTTTAAGGGGTTAGGTGAGGTCAGTCATCACACAAAAAATTACAATTTTTAATAATTTTTTTTGCCAATAAATTTTTCTTTTTCATAGAAGTAAAAACATAGCATCATTGAATAAGTTTTCGACTTGACATAAAATTCAGAACAAAAAATTAATAATTTTAAAAGTAATGGCTGTTCAAGTTGATCCAGTTTCAACCGAAGCTTCTTGCGGTGGCCATAACTAATCCTTGGAGGTTCATCTAAAATCACTCAGACAAAGTAAATTAGTTTTATTAATAGATAATCTAGTGCTCGATTGAAGATTTATTCTTTGAAATTTTTGAAATGGTTGCCTCAAGAAATTTTTTCCAGATTTTCAGGAAAGAACAATTGTTTAGAAAAATCGAAATCGAAGGAAAAAAAATCCTTCGATCAAGCACTAGTGTATCATGTTTTAGAAAAGCATGAATTTCATTGAAATAGATAGGGCGGTTTTCGAGCTACAGTGGTCACCAGTTCAGAAAACAGTTTTGAGAAAAACGCATTTGAAATTTCACACTCTAATTCGATCTTGAAAATGGCCCTATTAATTTAGACGCATAATTGAAATTTCACACAATATACTAATTCGTCTGTGGATATATTTGAGAATTCAGTATTTATAATGGCCAATTTGGAGTTGAATACTATTAGTTGAACTAGACGATATATTTATACTATAAAGTAATATGCTTACTGATATGAGGTGTACATATGAAAATGATTTTGGGTCTATATACTATCAATGATTTTGTAGGATTTGCTCTGATTCCTTTTTAAATCTTTATTTTCATTTTACATAACAAAAATCGTAAAACAAGTAACAAAATAACAGATATATTTATAATGTCAGTTATGTTTTGAGGAATTCGGATACATCGAAGTAAATAAAGAGGAAAATGTCGAAAATATATTTCATATTTCCATAAAACGCCTTTTATGAGCTTTTCTTCTATATTTTTCAGGGACAATCTCTTTTCAAAGACCAGCAGTAATCTGCCATCATGTGACAATCCCATTGACCTTGATACCTTTCTTCCATCACTTTTAGATCTTGATGAAACCGCTCTCCTGTTCCTCACTATAATTTCCTAAATTATCCGGAAATTTATCTAGATGATTGCGGAGATAGTGTAACTTAATACTCATATTTGCTCCTAAAGTCTGAAAGTTTGTCAGCATATTTTGCACAATTTCTTCATAATTTGCTGCTTTATGGTTACCTAGGAAATTTTCGACAACCAACACAAAACTTTTCCAAGCTTTACTTTCCGGAACAGTCATAACTTTGATAAAATCTGAGTCTTTCATCAATTGCCGTATTTGAGGACCATCAAATATTCCATCTTTCAATTTTTCCATACTAAGCTCCGGAAATTTTCTGCAAATGTAATTAAAACAATTTCCGTCTTTGTTCAACGCGTTTACAAATTGCTTAATCATACCTAACTTAATATGTAATGGTGGAAGTATGATTTTGTCTCTGCTCACCAGCGGCCCCTTATTACGTTGGCTTTACCGACAGTTAAAGAATTTCTTACAGGCCAAACATCTTGTTCCTAATAAAGTTGCTTTGCTCTACTATCCCACATACAAATAAAGCAAGGGTATTTTGTATATCCACTTTGTTGGCCAAGTAAAAATTAACCATTTTTAAATCCACACAGATCGGCCATTGATGCTCAGAGTATTTTATTTTTTCTATAACTAATTTTACATTTTCATATTCTTCTTTGAGTTTCGTTGAATGGGCAATTGAATTGATGCAAATTTATTTCCATTGTGCAATAAGACGCATTTTAAACTTCTTTTGCAACTATCAATAAAAAGGCGCCATTCAGTAGATTTGTACTCTTTTAAACCCATGTCTATAAGCAGCTTCGCGATATCATTACAATACACTAATCCTTCATTTTCACTAAAAATTGTAATAACTCTTTTCTCGTATGTTTTATTTGTTATGTTGTAATTGTTACTGTTGGTGCCGATAAATTTTTTTCTTTCAATCTTGAGGCTAACAGTTCTGATCCTTGTTTTGATAAATTGAGATCACGTATTAAATCACTGAGTTCATTTTGAGAAAATAACTTTGGCGTAGATGTTTCACCTTCCCATTCACTTCCACTAGTAGATGGTGCCGATTTCTATGAATTTGGTAACATCATTGTTTCTGAGGGCATGCGAATTACTTTTGAAATGTATATGGGCCGAGGGAGATTTTCATTGTGTAGAACCGGACATTTCGTAGACTGTAAGTCTGGGTATCTCCACGTTTAATTTCGATTAAAACCTTTAACATCTACTCCGCAAAAGTAACAATCATCTAAATGATTCGTAGGCTCCATCCAGATCATAGGAATACCAAAGTCTAATCCAGAACGTTCACCTTTTTTTCACAACCGTAAAGACTCAACACAGGACTTACAAACTTTATTAGGAACCCATGGTTTACCTAATTTGTCCATTTTGAAACCAAAATAGTCAACATAAGTCTCCTTGACAAAGTCTGTGATATTTCTTTTGGTTTTTTGGTATATAAACACCGCAAATATAACAAAATAAATCACTACAATATTTGCACTTTCTTCGTGACGAACTCATATTTTAGACTAGAAGACAAATATATAAGAAAGGACATTCAGTAATTGAAACAAAATATTAATCCATGACACTTTATCCAGATTTACGTGTATATGTACTTCAATATTGTCAAATAACTAAGATCTCAGCTGTTCTGTGGAGCAAGAAGTCTGAGAGTGGGGATCAGGTGATGTTTGTATGCGCGAAAAAGTTGCGCAGAAGCCTAATCATGACTGGAAAATTAAATTTTATTTCTAACAAGCTTATAATTGTTCAAAATATAAGAAATGCAAAAATCATGAAAATACGAGCACATTGAGCACTTTCATGAATATATTCGTAATCTGGGCACTTGAAAACATAAAAATTTGCGATGATATCCAGGGCAACAATAAAAAAAAAAATTTTTGTAGAGCTGTGTAATTATTTTAGTCTCAATAAGATGATGGTTAGATAGTGTCTGCTACACTAAGGCCAGTGGAACAAAAAAAAAAGAAAAATGTTCACTTAATTCACGTGAAATAATACATATTATTTAACTACTTACACCGAGTCATCTATTCCTGGGCGATATAATAGTTCTTCAGCTGTTGTAGCTGCTTTCAAAGTATCTATTTGATGTTGTCTACGTAGCATTCTACCTTCTCGAGTGTTGTCGTTAGCCCGCTTATCTGCCACTTTCACACGTACAGTATCGGTTTTTTCGACATACCGATGAGAATTACGCCCACAATCAAGTCCTAGTGTATTCATTATGATCATAATGATTTCGTACCTTCATTGAATATACCAGTAGCTATGTATGCAGCAATTTTTACAATACTTAAACTAGTATTTATCGGTTTTGTGGATATGTTCCACACTAGTTGGTGAAAGCTCTCATTATTATTCTGATTCAATCCACCTACACATCTTGGAAGTAAATTGTCATTACTGAGATGGTCATAAATTGGCTTGTTAGCTTCTAAAACATCAGGAGATAAGGGAGGATAGTCGTGACTTTAAGTAGCAAGCTCTCTTCTTGCTTCGGCGCGCTGATAAGAACACCAAGAATGTTTCGGAGCTCCCGAGAACCCTTGACCTATTATCGAATAACTCGAGAAAAGTTCTTGTCAGATTCACATCAAATTTCAAAATGAATGAAAAATTAATGTTTAAGAAATTCTTACTACACGTAACCCCTAAAATCAAACAAGTACCAATTTCTCTGTTTTTTTGAGGTTATGTAAAAATACTACTATCTGCAGATTTTGTTTCGGCCAACGGCTTTTGGGTTAGAATGTGGAGTGTTTTCTTTGAATATGAACTATAGGTAACTTTGATTTCGTTGAATAGAGTTTTTATCCTCTTTTCCAAAATTATATCACATATGCTTTCAATTTTTCCATCTAGAAGGTGTTTTTTCATTGAAAACAGAAAATTGTATAACTTTTTTTTAATTAATTTGAAAATTTGAATTTGAATTAATTCAAGCAATGACAAATCAACTACATTAGCTTTCCCATCAAGGTTTAACTATTGTGTAAGTAAAGAATTCTTTGTAATAACGAAGTGACCATGACGAACGAAAATTTTGAAGAGTTTGATATGAGTGCATGTTATATTCAAGATTATGATACTGATACATCATATCAAAATTTCTCAAGAGACAAAATAGTTTGATAATCAGCCTAGCTACTCAATGTCTGAAACAGTTTTGCTGGAACGCAGACAGTTGAAAAATTATGTTTCCGAGATCTGAGCCTCAGATTATTATTAAAGATACGATGTATGAGATTGCGATTGTAATTTCGACGGTTTCTGTTTGGTTCATTATGAACTCGTAGACCAAATTCACGGAAATTCTGATGTGTTCTAACGCCTAGTTACTCCTTGTCTCAAACAATTTAGCTCAAACGCAGACATTGAAAAATGATGGTTGATTAAAAACACGTTCGAGTTTTTAGCTTAGGTTAGATTTTTTTCCGGAAATTTCAACACCCTGTAGCTTGATGAATTCCAGATATTGAGGAAGCAATTTCGAATTATCTTGATTTGAATCCTCATTAGAGTACAAGAAACATTGGAAATCAGTTCAATATTTCACAAGCTCTAGTTTGGAGTATTCTCCACGACTATTATTGTACCCGTTTCGTATTCAACGCGTCCAAACTCTTCATTTTCCTTCAAGACTTCAAGAATTTCGGCCGATGGTTCATAGTTAAAATTAGGGAAAATGTTCATTTTGATAATGAAATAATGTTCACAGACGAAGCTAAATTTTCGAGAACTGCTATCACAAATTTTCACAATAATCATTATTGGGCTGAGGAAAACCCCAATTTGATTGAAAAATCTTATCTTGAAGAACGGTGAATGTCTGCGTCGGAAAAATCGGAAGTTATTTGATTGGGCCATTTTTGTTGCCTAACAGACTAAACGGTTCCGCTTATCGGTAATTTCTTGAGGAGGAGTTACCTTTATTGCTCGAGGATGTGCCACTTTTGGTGAGAAACATAATGTGGTTCATGCATGATAGGGCACCAGCACATTTCAGTGGAGAAGCTAAGGAATTTTTGAATAATACATTCAACAACTGATGGATAGGTCGGGGTGGGCCAGAACCATAGCCTGCTAGGTCCCCAGACTTAAATAATTTAGACTTTTTCTTATGGGGATATCTCAAAAGTTTAATTTATACCACTCCAGTGAACACTGTAGAAAGTATAGAAATAGAAAAATAACCTCTTTTGACACAATAAGAAATACCCCAGGAATATTTCAAGAGTGCGTGATAATATGCCAAGAAGGACAGAGGTCTGTATTCTTGCAGGTGGAGACACTTCCAGCAATTTGTTCAGTTTTTAATTGTTCTTTTTTTAGTTTGATATTGAATAAGTATAATTGGGTCTCAGAAGAGGAGCTATCAAAATAAAAGCAAATTTTGGGCATACCTATCGAGTTTCTTATTTAGCGAATAACATACAATTCAAATAATTCAAATTCAATAATTTTTTATTCGAGAACGGTTGGAGATACGAAAACATTACAGTTGTCAAAAAAGGAACTAAACTGAACGAATATGACGAAAATTGATTGTACGCTGATCAGTGGCGTACTGCAAAAAGTTTAAGGGGCAAAAGAGACATGGCCTCAAAAAAGGAAACACCTTGCAAATTTCAACTGAAATCTAGAACGTGTAATAATGGATGCTTCAAAAAATAACCTGCATTCCTAATTTGGGCTAAATATCTCAAAAACTGAAGGATTTTTGAAGAAAAAACCAATTTTTTCCAGAAATTTCAATACCTTGTATCTCCGTAACTAAGTTTTTGCGAACCTATGGTTATATAAACTTTTTTTCTTAAAATTGCACGTAGATTTACCCCACTCAAGTTGTGACATACTATTTTGTAACACCCTGAATAAGAATCTCACCAAACCTATCAGTATTAGACTATATTCCCCAGTCCACAGTTTCTCAATTAATAAATTAACAAATACAAAACTAAGTCGAAAACAGTTTAAGATACTGAAACAAATGAATAATGTAAACATGGAGATTTAATTCTGAAGACGGTTTGGATAATTAGGGGTGCAGTTTGTAAAGTATTACAATATTAATCAAAACTGTCTCTTTTTATTCATGGGGTACATTATCGGATATATTCAAAAAGTAAGACTCTTTGGCATGAAACCCTGGACTTATCCAAATGTTTAATATTTTCTTATGTTCGCACAATCTTCACTGACATGGGTCTAATTTCATGATCACGTGTTAGAGTTCACGTTTGCCTTCAAATGTTAATTTTTCGTTTTTATAAAAGTGCCTTGAACCAACGAAAAAAGTTGCATGACCTTTTGTTCAAAAATAATTTTCAAATTATCAATACTTCGGAAATGACCCCGAAGGTCTGTTTGGTGTCAAAAAATCAAATTTATGTTTACAGTTTTCTCAAAATACTGCGGTATTGCACGCAATGAATTATTTTCATCCATTCAATCCGTCATTGTTATTTGAGCGTTATAAGTCGATTAAATGATGCTATTCTAGTCAAGAGACCAAATTTGTGATCTCTGTTTTCTCATCACGATAAGGCGCTAATTCACACAGGTTTGGTTATAGAACACATGTTTTGACTTCTGGCAGTTTCTAAGACTGAAAATTATAGTTTGAGATCATCGCTTTGATTCGATCGATTTGAAGAAGCGATAGTTCACACATTGGTGTCGAAGAGAATACTTCAAAAATAATGAAATACACATTGAAGAACAATAAAACGCTAGAGAAAAGGCTTATTTCTTTAATCACAGAAATACTTCATATTATCTTCTACAAGTTACCTTCAGTTTGATCATTTAAATTATGTATTTGACCCCAACAAGATCCATATTTTCTATGGTTTTCAATGAATCGTATTGTCAGAAAATATACTATTTCACCTAAAGATACAAGTGAAAATCCAATGATGAGTCCTAAGGCACCTCCTATATTGGATATCACATCAGTAAATCCGTAGAGTTCGTCCCTTTCGCGTGGAAGGAAATCACTGTTTTTAAAGAATATCCTCACTGCTGATGCGTAGAAGCTGAAATATATAAACGATTATAACTATATATTCAATGTTTTGGTGAAAAAACTATTAGCTCTAAGATGAGACAGAGAGAAATCAGGAAAATTTCCAGTGGACATCAAAAAAGATAAATTTCGAGTTTTTTGATTCATTCTCAAACGAAAAATCATTCACTTAATTTAAGAAAGAATTCTGAACTGGAATAGTTATCTACAAGTTGCAAGAGAAACCAACAAGAATTTTTGTAAAAATTCTTTTGTGCCGAACTTTATAATATATTTTTATAAACTGGGCCAAAAACCTTTGCTGATATTGTCTTTAACCACACTCTACCAAGAAATTATTGCACAAAATTGAAAATTTAAATTTATTGGAAAGAAATTTAGGTATGATGAAAAGTTATTTTTCCAGTACCTATCAGCGCGAAGAAAGTTTTGAGAAGAATCGTAGGGAAAATGGTACTCATACAAATTGAAATAAAATTCATAATGAAAAATGTGAAACTTTAGGGAGAAATCAAAACACACAATAACCTGCTAATACCGGAAATTTCAATCCCTGTCAAGAATTACCGCATGATATCTACGATGCATACTAAAAATCGATGTCCGTGTGACATTCTGATTCATTTCAATTCAAATTTCGATCTGGTTGATTTTGCTGGTTTCTAGATCATCTATTGAGAATGTCCCAGATATGTTCGATCGTATTGAAATCTGGACTTCGTGATGACCACTCATTGATATGTGACTTCGTGATCATGAAGGCATAAGATGAACTTGGTGCGGTCTGGAATTATTATGCATAAATTCAAAGGTTTTGCTCATGTTTGCCGCAAATGATATAACAAATATTTCTGAGATTGCATCGATCGCAATAAAAGTCTCGACCCATCTGTAAACAAAATTTTCTTCCAGTCAAATTTTAGTCCACGATATGTCTTGGAGGCCTAATATAATCAAAGTTAGACAGTCTTTATGAGTGCACGGAACAGAACCATCTCTATCTCAACCTTAGCAAGTGCTCTGTTATCACATATACACGATGCACAGAGAAAATTGAATATCTGTATGATGTTGGATGGCATATTTTGACCCGCGTCAGCTCGGTCAGAGATTTGGAGATCACACTCGATGAAGCTCTGAATCTTAACGAACGCATATCAAATGTTACGAAGAAGGCATTTCAAATGCTCGGTTTTGTGCTGCGTAACTCTGACGATTTCTCTCCCGATGTTCTGAAGCTGCTATACTGTTCCTTGGTACGTTCGGTGGTGGAATATGGTTGCATGGTTTGGTCCCCGCATACCTCAGTTTCCATAGATTGCCTGGAAAGGGCGCAGCGAAGATGTCTTCGATACTTGGCGTTTCGATCTGGACTGACCATCTGCGAGCGCTCAATAATTGTGATGAGTGAAAGATATAACTTGAAATCACTCAAATGCAGAAGAAGCATTTCTGATGTGTGTCTCTTATATAAAATTCTTAATGGTCTAATAGACTGTCCTGAACTATTAATATTATTCAACTTCAATGTTCCAATTAGAATAACTAGGTTTACACCATTGTTTAGGGAAAGAATTTGCCGAACGAATTACTCAAGGAACTTCTTCACAGATTGCTCGGTTGCTACTGCGAACAAAATACACACTCAGGTTGATCTCTTTGCCGTTTCGCTGCGTTCATTAAAAGGGCAATTGGCACTCCTTCTGTAGTGGTGGCATTCATGTTTTCGTTGTTGATTACTTGCTTTCATCTCGCGTCTTATGGATTGTCATTGAAAATTTCTGATGCTGTTTTATGTAAAGTTATGTTTTGTTCAATAGTTGAAATTATTGTTATGTATCCTTTATTCGGCATTAGGATGGATTGGGGGTTTCCCGTTCAACTTTATACACATATAATGTCAATTATGATGTATTAAAGTATAATAAATAAATAAATAAATAAATAAAGTGCTCGACTCATATGGCATAAACGGAAGAAATATTGGAGTTCATCAAAAATTTCATGGATAATAGATCATTTCAAGTTCGTGTCAATGGATCAATATCCACTAAAAGAGTACAAAGCAACGGTACTCCACAGGGCGCCGTTTCGAGTGTTACATTATTTTTAGTTGCTATAAATGGAGTTTTGAAAGACATTGATCCATCAATCGTTCCGAGACTTATTGCCGATGATTTACGAATTTTCATTTCTGGAAAAACCTCCACAGAATGTTTTAAAACATACACAAAGCCCTCAACTAGTTGGAAAGTAGTTCTAACTCAACTGTATTTTTGTTCAGCACAAGTAAAACGAAATTTATTGTTTTTTCGAAGAAAGCCTCATTGCTACCAACACCACTAACCATCTGTGGTAAAGAAATAGAGGAAGTTCCAAGTATAACATTTCTTTGAATGAACCTGGACAATAAATTGAAATGGAATCTAACCTAACCTAATACTGAAATGTCAAAATGGACTAAAACTATTAAAATGTTTATCTAATCATGAATGAGGCTCAGATACGGAATCGTTGATGATGCTTTACAAATCCCTTATTCAATCCAGGCTAGATTATGCAGCGCAAGCGAGTGGATCCCTACTCAAAGTATTGAACAGCATACAAAACAAGGCTTTGAGAGTGGAAACGGCAGCTTTTAGAAGCAGTCCAACAGAAAGCCTGAATTAACTGTATAACCGCCCCTAGAATAGCGAAGACAATATATTTCTCTGTCATATTACTTCTCGACACAGTCCTTCAATGATAATCCATCCCGTCATTTCACTCATTCTAATCGCTGTCATAACTTGTACGAGAGACGAAAAAAAGGTATCTTTGCCCTTCTACTATAGAGTATATAAATACAAAGAAAACTAGGAACGCAACTGCCGAAAACCATTACTCACAGATCACTGAAAGAAGCACTATGGACAATAAAAATACCTAAATACAATACCTCTCTTACCCAATATTGCGAAAACGCAGTTTCACATAGACAAATCGACACAGCATTCAGGAACATATTAGATCGATATGACAACAACGGCTTCACTAGTATATACACGGGCGCATATAAGTCGAACACTGTCGTCTCCACGACCTTTGTTACCTCAACTGGGTGAAAAAGACATTACCTGAAAACTACAGGGGTATAACCCTGCTAAGTACGTCCATGAAACTGCTCACTGGCATCCTAAAAGACAAATTGGAATCACGTATCGAGAATAGAGAGTAACAGTTTGATTTCGAACAAATAGATCAACAACGGACGCCCTTCTTAATGAAACAACTAAAGGAGAAATCAATAGAGTTCAACAAGCCTGCTTACATCTGCTTTATAGACTTAACAAAGGCATTCGACAAACTGCGCTTGACAGACATCCTACAAATTCAAATAAAAACCCCGTCCCAAATCACCAAACTAATTAAAAACTTAAACACCGGAAATGTGACAAAGATCAAGTCAGGCGAACATACTACACCTAACATAAAAACACCAGGCGGAATTAGACAGGGTGACAGCCTGAGCCCTTTCCTTTTCAACCTCTTGATGGATTAAATAATACAACAAGTCACATCCTTAGATTTGGGGTACAGAATGTTACCCCAACTGGGTGCTTTTGTCACAAACTCAATCCCAACTCCAGCATTTACCCGGCTGAACTATTCGCCATCTTGAAAACCCTAGAGTACATTATGGAGGACAACGGTGATAAATTTATTCATTTATCGTATGGCACATCTAATGAGTACAACATGAATTTTACATGACAAACACAATGTTGAGACACACAAACTCCAAGTCTAAAGTATTGTTAATATAATCGGTTGATCCTGGTGTCGCAAAAGAAAGTCCTCCGGACGGCCGCTATAGGCTCTACGAGGACAGTCTTGAACAATATGGGAATTGTCTGCCGGTCGGCTCCATAGTCGCTTTGTGAGAGCAACCGAGCATTTTAGTTTTTTCTGGAATCCGGCCTCTATGTATGTTGTTAGTGAAAAACTTGATCGAGGCAGTTTCGTTTGGGCCTGAATCCGGCTTGTTCGACTGGAATGTTCCCCAAGATCTTAACGCTTATTCGGTTGTTTATGAGTCTTCCTAGCAGCTTGTAGGTAGCGCTAAGAAGCGCGATGGGGCGATAGCTCTCAGGTTTGTTGGGTGGCTTACCTGGCTTTAGGATAGCAATTGTTTTTGTTTGTTTAAGTAGCTGTGAATCTTCCCTTCTGAAGAACATTGGTGAGGAATTTGGCCATCCACTAACGACCCTTCTTGCCGAGATTAATAAGACAATTGAACATAACTCATCGTGTAGGAATGTCGTTCAAGCCCCGACAAACTGGGAGAAATAAATAAGCTTCGCCAGATATGTGTCCTGGGGCAATTCGGGAATTGGTAGCAATAAGAAGTTGGCTCCATTGGCCACTCGATAAACAACCTTGACATTCATCGGACCGAAGCCTAGTCTGGAAGATTGCAAGGATAAAAAATAACCGGTGGTTAACCAGAAGGTACGAGAGCACTGGCTGAGTCTCTCAGCACTCAGAAACTGCACACATGCCTTCTGTGTACCTTCCATTGCGAAAAACAAGACCTGGCTTGAACTCTCCAGGCTGAACCTGACAATACTTATTGCCGTATTAACGCCTCAGAGCTCACCCATATAAGATAATATTGATTTAGGACCCTTCCTGCAGACTATGTGAGGAGGAGATAGAATCAAAAGGGCACGTCGTGTGCTATTATTCAGCTGGGGACTTATCAGCCTTGAGGAATTCGGATCTAACAAATTCGAGCTGACTCAGCTTATTGAGTTCTTACACAACTTTATAGCCAATCAATTTCTATATCTCTTCCAGAACTTTACCCATGTGTTCTGGGAATGAAAGCTCGGAAACTGAATACTGATTTGATTGCCTGGTTTTCTGTACGCTCCTTTCAATGCGTAAGCTGTCTGAAGAAGGTAATGAATAAGTGAAGTATGAATTGTTATTTTTACTAAGTTTATGGTAAACTTCTTATAGACTTCTGTGCCAGGAACGAGCTGAGAATTAATAACACATACTTCCAACACAAAGAACAGCACAAATATACTTTTTCCAACATAAGAGGACAACGCTCCATGATAGACGTTGTCATAACCAACAGAGCAATCAGACCCTCGCAAATATTAGACGTAAGGGCTCTAACATCAACCAATATGGGAACAGATCACAAGCTTGTATTATGCAAAATAATAATGGAATAACCTCGTAAAGTTATAAAGAAGCCTATCTACATAAGAAAATTCAACATAGAATTTTTGTCTACCGAAAGCACAAGACAGCTTTACGAACTCAGATTATCAAGCAAACATTTGCATATCAGATGAAGTTGAAGAAGGCTGGCAACAAATAAAACCTGCATAACAGAAGCTGCAGCAGAGTCGGTGGGAGAACGCACAATCAACATAAACGCCAACAAAAATATCAAGTCATGGTACTGTAAGGAAGTAAAGGAACTGGCAGATATGAAACGTAAAAGCTATCTATTGTATTTGAGTTCACCAACAGAAACCAATCGAACGAGATACGTTGAAAATAGAAACAAAGCTAATGCAGCCATCAGAGCCATCAAAAGGAAACACTGGAGACAGTTTACCAGTGAAATGGAACAGGACCTTTATGGAGCCCAAAGAATGGTATGGAAGGTGCTGAAAAACAGGAAGAAGCCAGTAAATGAATTCTTCAAACTAAAATCATATCACCTGACATCTGGGAAAAATATTTTACAGAGCTGTACCAAGATGAAGAAACAACTGAAACATGGGTGAACGAAGACGAAACACCAGATGATGTTTTGATAACAGAGGAAGAGCTGAGAAAAAGAATACAAAAGCTAAAAAACAGGAAAGCTACATCCCGAACGAATTGCTAAAATATGGGGGAAAGAAACTCACCGAGAAGCTGCTAACTCTTTTCAATAAAATTTTAAACACATTACAGATTCCTGAAGAATGGCGCAGCAGCATCACTATCTGCTAAGTACGTCCATGAAACTGCTCACTGGCATCCTAAAAGACAAACTGGAATCACGTATCGAGAATAGAGAGGAACAGTTTGGATTTCGAACAAATAGATCAACAACGGACGCTCTCTTCATAATGAAACAACTAAAGGAGAAATCAATAGAGTTCAACAAGCCTGCTTACATCTGCTTTATAGACTTAACAAAGGCATTCGACAAAGTGCGCTTGACAGACATCCTACAAATTCAAATAAAAAGACAGTCCCCGTCCCAAATCACCAAACTAATTAAAAACTTAAACACCGGAAATGTGACAAAGATCAAGTCAGGCGAACATACTACACCTAACATAAAAACACCAGGCGGAATTAGACAAGGTGACAGCCTGAGCCCTTTCCTCTTCAACCTCTTGATGGATGAAATAATACAACAAGTCACATTCTAGATTTGGGATACAGAATGGGCCACTCTAAAATATCTGTGGTGTGCTATGCTGACGACGCAGCTATTATAGCAGAAACGAAGAACGATCTTCAGAGACAGCTTTTTAAATTATATCAAGTCAGCCAACAACTCAACATCGTAATTTCAAACTCAAAAACCCAAGCCATGACATTCTCCAGATAACCTGTCAGGTGTAAAGTGGTTGTGGAAGACAAGTCAATCGAGCAAGTCAATGTCTTTAAATATCTAGGCATGGACATCTGCAGCTACCACGATCCGGCGAAGGAAGTGGGAAGTCTCATAACTAAAGCAGCAGCTCTGTCAGGGTGTCTTAGAGATGTGATATGGTCAAACCAGCACATGAGAACAGATAGCAAGGTGAAGATCTATAAGACTTGCATCAGACCTATCATGACCTACGGCATAGAAGCACGCGAAGACACAAACAAAACTAAAAATATGCTACGCGCGGCCGAAATGAAAACCCTAAGAACTATCCTCGGAAAGACCAGACTGGACAGGATAAGAAACACTGAAATACGAGCTCAATGCGGCATAGTAGACATAGTCAGATAGGGCAGACAAAGACGAAGAGAATGGTATGCGCACGTGCGAAGAATGCACGAAAACAGATTACCGCGCATAATGATGAAGAGCCAGCACATGGAAAGCGCCCACCAGTAAAACCCCCAAAAAGGTGGCAGGAAAACTGGCAGTCCACCTCGCAAGAAACTATCCAGAGACGGCTTCGGAAAGCAACAGACCAATAGGTCTATTTAAAAGAATAAGAAGAAGAAGAAGATTTATCATAAATGATCTTTTCAGTAGGTTCCTGAGTTGGTCTGAAGAATCTTTCTATTGCTTGAGAACAGATCAAAGCCGTTTCGAAAGTCTGCTGTACGAGTGAAATCGTGAGTGTGAGGGAACAATTGGATATGGCATTAGTACCTTTCTTATATTGGTTGAAACTTCAAATTTCATATCGTTTTACTAACACCATATATTTCTGTTTTCTTATTCATTGTTTCAGGAAACTTCCACTCCACCATCTCAAATTGAATCTATCTTTCTCTCTTTCTCTCTTTCTCTCCGTTTTTTTGTAACTTTGTCCATTCAATTCTACTTCGTATTCATTAGCAACAAATCTTGGACGATTTTATTTCTCACTTTGTTTCAAACAAATGTATCACTCTATTCTTCATTGCATACGTCGATTATTCACCCCCATTCCAAGTTTCAACAGAAGTCAGTTATTGATCTGTGAATTACTCTCAACGAATACATAGGCATGCTATCATTATTATTTTAAGTCTTGGGATGACATAATCTACCCTTTTTTCCCCCTCAATATAGTGGCATAATAATTTTACTTACTCTGAAAAATTGTCACGCTTTCCATCAAAATCAGCGTTATCTAAATCAGCAAAATCCCAATCACTTGTTGAAAGTTCCGAAAAATATGTGAGATCGGAACAAAGAGGGAGGCAACTACATTGTGTTGTTTTTTCATCATCATTCTGGTAGCTCGTTGATCTCACTCGCTCCTCCAAAGGTCTTCAGTATAGCTAACTAAAAAAAAATACTATCAGGATTTAAACTAAATATTTTTGATCGCATGGGTATGCAGCATTTGTGTGGCAAATCTCGGAGATTGTTAAAAATTCACTGAACGGAGGGTGCCACTCGTATGGATTTCTGTACAAACAATTTAAAAGTATGCGACTGAATAACCTCAAAATGGCGAATGCGCGCCGTTCCAGAATCAAATTGAAAAGTGGGGTTTCATGAAAACCCAAGAAATATTCTATAATGTGGAATCTATTTTGAACGAGGAAAAATTCAGGGTTGAGGTTAGAGCAAAAATAAGGCATAAGATATAATTTTCATGAAAAAATAACAAAATAATTCATACAACTTCCAGAGTGAGTAAATTTCCATGTTTTAGTTCGGCAACTTAGTGTGAAATATCATAGTACTGGGTTTTCTTACTGTTCGATGAATAACGACATTTCTAAACCGAGGTAACAGTGATCTATTAATTCAGTTAATTTCTTAGTATCTTGTATTTTGTCTTGTGACTTCAGAATTCGATGCCACTGCAGCAATTCAAGGCTTATTGTGCTCCTTTATAAACACTCATTCCGGCATGTCTAGCTTAATCCCTCAAAAGTCGGCCCAGTTCCCGCATCACGCGTTCTGCTGGATTGGCTGAGGGATGACGTACAGAAGTGTATACTAGCCGCATATTTCGATTTTCAATCGTTTTCTTCCAAATTTTGAGGTAAATTGTGTTCTCTATCATGAAGAACACGCAAAAAGGACCATACTTGGGAAGATAATCTTTCGTAATTCGATTCAGCATAGAAACTGAAGTTGCTCTTTTCAGAGGATATAGTACGACAAATTTTGTGTAGAGATTAATAATAACAAGAAGGTATTGTGCACCACCACGACTACGAATCAGAGGTCCATATATATCCATAGCAATTACATCATGCTTCCTTCAGATACGACATTTCCTGAGGAGGAGATTGCAAAATAGACACCTTTGCTCTTTGGCAGATGTCACAAGCTTTTACGACTTTCTTTATTTTTCGGTGCATGTTATTCCACCATACTTCACCACGTATATACAGCCATGTCTTGTGTATGCCCACATGGCCCAGCGATATATGGTACTCATTTATGAAGGTGGAAATGAGTTCATTCGGAATAACCATTAAGAATTCATTTTGATGCGAACCTCTTTTGAACAAAATTCCTTTGTGTACAACAAATTGCTGAACGGCTTTCTCAGTGTTGTTATTCAGGGCCGTTCGGATTTCTTGAATCTTTCTGTCATTATCTTGAAACGTCTGCATTTTATCCAAAATATTTTGTTGAAACTCTTTCGAGAGCTGTAGGCTCAGAACTTCAAAACACTTATCTTTTGGAGTCGGTAAACGGTTTCCTCCATGTCTTGACAGTGCATCTGCATACAGATTTTCATGTCCGGTACATGAATGACGCCAAATGAAAATTCTTGCAGAGCTAAGGCCCATCGTGTAATTCTTGGAGACAGGAGACGACAGGTATTTAAATATTTAAGGGCAGAGCAATCAGTGTGCAGAGTGAAATGATTTCCAAGCAAATATACTCTCCACTTTTGAAAAGCAAAGACAACTGCAAGCAGTTCTTTCTCACATGCACCATAATTCTTTTCTCTGTCTAACAGTTTGCGGAAGCACAAGCTATTATTGATTTTTTTTCCTTTTACTATTTGGAAAAGAACTCCGGAAATACCCTCATCACTCGCATCAGTTGCGACACACCACGGTAATTCATAGTCTGGGTGACGTAAAAGCATTTCATTTTGCAACTCGGATTTCAATCCGTTGAATGCACCTTCATGAATGGTTTCCCAATGCCAAGGCGTTTTCTTTTGTAAAGCTTTGTAAGTGGAGCCGTAAGTTCTGCAAAATGAGGAGTAAACATCCGGTCATACTGACACAACCCAAGAAATCGTTGCAGTTCCTTAGTATTGGAGGGTCGTTTATAATCTGCAATCGCTTGTATGCGAGAAGCATCAGGTTTAATACCATCCTGAGTCAGTAGGTAGCCCAAGTACGCTATCTCTGTCCTGAAAAAGCTACATTTTTCAAGCTTCAATGTTAGTCCTGCATCTAGAAGTCTTTGAAAAACCATCTCCAAATGTATGATGTGTTCTTCAACACTATTTGATATAACCAGCAGATCATCAACATAATCCACTACAAACTCCTTAAATGTAGGACCTAAAACAGTATCCATGCATCTCGTAAATGAACCGGTGGCATTTTTGAGACCAAATGGCAGAGTGCAGAATTGATAAGTTTTTGTCCCTACCATAAAACCAGTATACTTCCTATCCTCTTTTCTGATAGGACATTGCCAATAGCCATGCGTGAGATCAAGGCTACTCATAACTTTTCTACCTGAGAAAAGTTTTATTATTTCGTGAATAGGCTTCGGTAGTTGAAAATCACTTTCCATGACCTTGTTCAGATGACGTGCATCCAAACAGACTCTAACACTACCATCCTTCTTCAGCGTTGTCATTAAAGGCGATATATATTTCGGTGCTGCTCGTTCAATAACTTTCCACTCCAGCATCTGTTGAATCGCTTCCTCTACAGCATCTCGGTGCGCTCAACAAGGTTTAAAATCCCATTCATCAGATCATTTTCACTCAGATCTTTCAAGGTTTCTCTTCCGTAAAATTTTTCAGGCTAGGGCTTCGCATTCTCTTACAATCTTATAGGTTTCCTCTTCGTGACATAGTCTACATAAAGCTTCTTCACCATGAATGCCTATTGTTTGTATATGTTTTCTTAGCCTCCCGTCTTCAGTAATTAGGCCTGTTACGGTGCTCATTTTTCTCTGTTCAGTCGTAGAGCTTCTAGAATGAACTTGTTGCTAGGTACAAGTTTGGTTTATCTATACCCCGGGGTAAGGACCCACCTATCAAAATGTAGCTTTTCTATTCAAGTGTTGATCATGTCCTGTACGTAGTCATACCGAAATCGGGCTAATAATTCTTGTCGTACAAGCTTCCTTGGCAAGAGAATCCTCCTCACCGTTGCCTGCTATCCCGCTGTTCCCAAGTACACAGACCAAAGTTATCTCATTAAGTTTCTCCAGTTTAGATAGTAACTGGACCAGTGAACTCTGACTGGATCTCCCCTTCCAGCTAAAGCCTTTATTGCCGCCTGACTGTCAGAAACAATGTTCATCCGCTCGTTTTCATAGCGTCTTTTGAGGTTCTTACGAACACAGGCTCTTATGGCATATACTTCTGCCTGAAAGATGGTTGCATTCTCAATAGAATTGTTAGCTGACACTCCGGGTTTTGTGAGTATACTCCAGCTCCAGTTTCTTTTCCATTTTGTATGCGCCCGTATATCAATTTATGTCTTTACGTTCAACAGAGCCGTGTATATTGTTTCAGATCGTCACGTTCTTTGCTCCTAGATCTCTGTAAGCTTTTTAGTCATCTCATCATCCCCCATAGTCAATATTGGGTTTTTGGACAATTTCACAATTTTTGTGTATCCCGCGTGTTCGGTTTCCCAATTTTCATTAGTTTCCTGTCTCAATACTACTCAATATCAAGAGGAGGTAAATTTATAAAAGCTTCCAGGTTGGGAAAGGTGTTGTTCGTAAGGAGATTGTGATGCAGACCTGTTGGCAGTACAATCACAGTACGAAATTCCATTCGCATTTAAATTATGCCAAACTTTCAAATAGTATTGGTTAAATCTATATGAGGTATATGCAATTTTGAAATATATACCTCAAATTTAGGAATACGGTTACATAATATAAGCAATATGAATACACATGTCAAAGTTTCCATAGAATCAAAATTATGATATGGGGAGTTACGCCCCATTTGTCACCACGGAACGTTTATACAGATAGCCGTGGGCAATTTTTCGTAACTTCGGTCCTTATCTATTAAAAATGATGAACGATTCCGTGTAGTTGACCAGATGAAAAATTTCTGAAATACTTTTTGGTAGGCAATGGCATTATTTGGTTATTAAATGATTTTGACCGTAGGCATTTCAAATCATGGGTTGTGTCAACATTAATTAGGAGTTGTAAGGTGTCGAAGCGTATTTAAAACTCATTATAATTTCGTTATAATAGTACGAATTCTAAACTGTGTGGGATGCATTTCAACACATGCGTCGAATAGTCCTAGGACTAATCAATAAAAATAGTGGTTTTTCTCAAAAGTCGAATTGACACGTCCATTGATTTTCTTTCTATGATGAACATTCGAACGCTTCTCTAACATTTCTATGGTTTTCTCAAAGAACGATTCATCTTTGCCCTCAAAGTACTCCAAAGTAACAGCAATAGTCTCTTCACCCAAGCCAAATCTTTTTGCTGGAGCATGTTTTTCAAATCAGTAAAGAACCAGTAATCGCTGCGGCAAGATCTGCAGTATACGACCACTGCGGCAACAATTCTGAGCATCAATCGTTGATTTTTGCCATGGTTTTTTTCGAATCATGAGTTGATGCACTCTCTTGATGAAACAATAATTTGTTTTGCCATATGAGGTCGTTAACGCATAAGCTAGTCACTAAATCGGTCAAGTAAGTCCATATAATTGTCGCTGTTGATCATCTAACCTTCTTCAAATAGTCGATGAAATATATTAAATGCGTATCCCAAAATATGTACGCTTTAGACGGCTTTTGCAATTTGCTATCCTCTCAGAAGATACCTATTTTGCCTCTGGCGTGTAGTGGAGGATCTGTTTCATACATGGTCACATGTCTATGGAAAAAATCACTTTTATCGTGCTCTGACTAACGCTCATATTCGTTTTGTTCCTCTGTAAGCAATGTGGCACCCACTTCGATAAAAGTTCTTTCATTCCTTATTTCTCGTACAAAACATTGTATACATTTCGATAACTTTAGGGTGTCAGCTAACTCCTACAATTCTATTTCGCGATCACCCATAATAATTTACAACTTTTTTTGATATTTTCTGGTGTAATTATTTATTATGTAATACCTGAGCATTCTGCATTTTATGGTAGATCACACATTTGATATCAGCATACCATCGATAAATGGTGGTTATCGACGGAGAATATACATCTTTCGAGTCATTTCTTACCAATCAAATAGCAGAGTCTTGATAAAAGACTGAACTCGTTTTGATTCATTGTTCCCAAATTAAAAAAAAATAACGCCATTTCAACCTCTATATCTTGAAAACTATTGAAAGAAATGTCATTGAATTTTGACATGTTTCTTTTGAGAGTTGGTATTATCTGAATCAATAGCATCGATATTTCTGGCGCCATCTATCAGTTAGTTTCGGAACTTCTTGACTCTTGTTTTATCTATGGCCCTTCAGAAGAAAGACCACTTTCAGAAGCCCGACCACCGTACATGCAATGGAATCTAAATAGAATAACACCTGATCACACAACATTTCCGAATATTAAATGGCATCTTGTAGAAGGTGGAACTTTCAAAAATAACAGTGCTGATATATATAACTCCATCTCATGTTTGTCGTGGTCTACCTCTTTTCATCTTTCCGTTAGTCTTCGTCTCCCATATACGTTTGAGTTGCCGTGTATTATCCACTCTCTGAAGATGTCCCCACCAGCTGAGCTGCCTTTTCTCTATAAATTTCAAAGTTGATTCAATTCCTAATTCCTTTCGTATGTCAATGTTTTCAAGCTTATCTCTCTTGGTGACCCCGCTCACCCTCCTAAGATATTTCATTTCGACAGCTTGAATTTTACTGTTTTGGTTTTCATCTAGAACCCATGACTCACATCCAAATGTCAATATTGGCCTATAGATAGATGTGAATACTTTCATTTTTGTGGCTCTTGACACTTCTTTCTTATTTATAAAATTATTGCTGATAGCACAATATGCCTTCATGGTCATGATCCTATCATTTATTTCAGCATCTTGCTTTCCTGATTCTTCGAGTTCAACTCCTAAGTACATATATTTTTCCACTTGTTCTATTTTTGTCCCCTCTATCTGTATATTTATGTCTTCCTTTTCTGTTCCAATCACCATTACCTTAGTTTTTTCTTTGTTCATTTTCATACTATCTTCTCTAATTCTCTGTTCCATATATTCAAGTTTTTCTGAAGATCTTTTTCATGGCAGGCCATTATCATTATATCATCCGCGTTTGCCCCTTTTCATACTTCCACTTGCAGTAAGTTTCTATATCCAACCTGGATTTGCCTTAATTCTGTCAAGCAGTTTCTCATTATTTCATCCATAAAGATTATTAACAACAGAGGACTACGCCCACCCCCCTGTCTAAGTCCCTCCGTTGTCTTGAAATATTCCGATCTCCTATTTCCGCTTATAATGCAATTTCTATAACTTTCATATTATCTATATATATATATATATATATATATATATATATATATATATATATATATATATATATATATATATATATATATATATATATATATATATATATATATATATATATATATATATATATATATATATATATATATATATATATATATATATATATATATATATATATATATATATATATATATATATATATATATATATATATATTATAATTTTTGCTTTGCTTCCTCTTCTCCGTAGTATTTCCCATAATCTTCGTCTAGGCACCCCATCAAAAATTTTTCCAAGTCCATAAACGCTAGGTATATTTTCTTCTTCATCCTGTTAGATTTTTCCATCAATATCTTCATGCTGAATATATGATCTTGAAGACTTCTTCCTTTTCGAAATCCACTTTGTGTCTCTCCCAATGTTCTTTCAATAATTGGCCTCAGCTTCATATCTATTATTTGTTCATATATATTCATAGCTGTGCATAATAATATGATTACTCTGTAGTTGCTACATTCATGTTTGTCACCTGATTTGTAAATTGGGATTATCATTGAAATCTGCCGGTCGTCTTCCGGGATTTGTTTCTCTTGCTATATCCTATTATATATTTTCGAAAGCACGTCCTTTTCATATTGTCCCATTTTCTTGATCATTTCGATCGTAATCTTGTCATAGCCTGGGGCTTTTTCATTTTTCGAGCATTTTATAGCTTCCTGTAATTCCAGTTTTGGTATCTATCTTCTTTTATGCAAACTTCACTCTCCTCTAATCTCTTTCACCGGTCCCAAGTAGCTCTTGAAAATATTGCTTCCATCTTTCCATTACTTTCCTGTCATCTATGAGTATTTCTCCATTTTTGTCCTTGATGTTATAAATGTGATAGTTTTTTCTTTCTACATGATTCAACTATTTTATAGAATAGCTTTTTGTTTGCTCTGCTCTCGGCTTCTATTTTTTCCCCAAAATCGACCCATTTTCTTCTTTTAGATACCAAGACTAGATCTTTCACTCGTTTTCTTGCATGTTGATATAACTCATATTCCTCTATAGTTTTACAGTTTAGATAATTTGCCTATGCTTTCTTCTTAATTCTCACTTCCTCTCTAATTGCATCTGTTCACCATGCTGTTTGTTTTGCGTTATTTCTCTTTCTGCTGCGTCCACATACTTCTTTAGCACAATCGAGAAGAGTGCTCTGAAAATACTTCCTTAAGTCTTCTGTGCTCATATTGTCTGTCACATCTTCTATATTTTCTAGTTTCCTTGGTATGGTTTGCTAGAAAATTCATTCTGAATGGGCGAGTTTGTAAGCCTTTATCGATTCATATTCAATCTTTTTTTTACTGATATCTCTTTACCTTCGTCTTTCAGTTTCTTTTTAGATATAAGCTACTAGTAAAAAAGGGTCGCTCCCTATTTCAGCTTTGAGGAGGCTATACTGAATGAAATAGAAAAAATCTAATTTTCAGCAATAGAAGAATTTTCGTTGTATTAAATATTAGCCATCAAACTGTTTGGCGCATCTTACGTGATACTCTGCTATACTCGCATTCAGAGGCGGCATGCGCTCCTTTTCCGGAATTTTCCCTCGAGAATTAATTTCTGCAGGTACCATCATAATAGGCTAGCGGCAAACCTCAACTTCATATGCATCATCCATTTCACCGACGAGGCCAATGTTTCAAGAAATTCCTTGCATTTCCATAGCAACCATTAATGGGCAGATAATGGCATTTCACAATTGAATACATGGGGATCATTTGATTGGTTCTCTTCTTTAATAATACGAATAGCCTTCATCATTTGAAAACTAATTTATCATCTTATGCTTAGATATTAGATGGTACCCCAGGATATTTTGTTAATTTAGTGCGGGAGTATTTAAACGAATCTTATCAAGATATATAGGGTCCAACGAGATGGACCTCAATCATAAGGATATCTCGAGTCCATACAGTATACTACGCCGGTGAATACAGTCGAAAAACTTCCATATGGAATAATAAATGGATTTGAAACCGTCAGAAATACGAGGAATTTTTTTATATTTCGCATGCTGGAACATAGAAGACACCATTGATCAACTGTTAGTAATAAAAATGAACCTCTATAATTTTTGATATAAATCCAAACTTTCTGATCTATACGTGCTGCGTTTTAGCCATAACAAACTGTCAAAGTGGATAAGTTAGTTGAAAAATTGAATCCCACCAAAAACATAAAATACACAAAAATGCAAGTCTCGCAATGAAAACACTCTGCCGTAAAAAGGTGTGAGACATCATGTGAAACCAAGTCGATCATTTCAGTTAATATCCACACACTTGTATTTATAAAGAAAAAACATAACGACTTGGCAATCGCATGGCACGATATGATAAAATTGAGCAGCAACCTCATTTTCAGTATTTGGTATTTCTTTTGCTCCATCCAATCGAGGATATTATTCTTTGAGTATCGTAAATCCTATGTCATTGTGCTGTAGAGCGATTGCCACGTCATTATGTTTCTTTCTATATAAAGACAAATGTGTGTGTATTTACTGAAATGATTGACTTGGTTTTACATGTATCTCATATTTCATTGCGAGACTTGCATTTTTGTACATTTTATGTTTTTGGTGGGATCTGATCATCTTTTTGTAAATGATCATTGGCTATATTCACGAACATGATCAAGAGATTGAGCAGATAATTTTCTATCTCAAAAGAACTGGTCGAATAATTTTTGACCGCATTTTATATGTGATTTCTTCAATCATAGAATTGGACGATTTAATCACATCGTGCCGCTATCACTATTCGATGTAATATATTTAAATTCAATTTTAATATATTCATTTTCAATTATGGCTATTTTGAATTAAAGAAAGCTTATGTTGTGGATACATTATCTACAATATAGATATTTCCCCCAAGTAAGGATGCCAAAGTAAGCCGCACAGGCAATGGTGTCTTGTTGCGTATTGTAGGTTGCCTGAAGAATTGTTTCTTAGGGGGCGCGGCGGTTCAACTCTTTCTTCCACAGAGGTCGCCTCAGACATTCAATAACATTGTTAATATTTTGCGATATCGAAAATATTATTGATCGTGTATGGATGAAATATTGATAGTTTACTTCCATATTGATCGATTGATGTAAATATTTTTGATATAAATATTCACAATATTATTGACTGTGTGAGGCGCCCTTTTAGAGTTCTTTTTATGGCGTAGGAATGAGCGAACTTCTGTTTACAATCTGAGTGGCGGAGGAATACGCTTTTAGTGAGGTTATAAGGTTAAACCAGAATTGCGATTAGAATGAAAAGTGCCAAGTTTTATGTAATTTATGTGAAAGTAATAACTCTTCAAGTGAATATTAGTATTCGAAACTTCTGCAAATTCTTCCCAGAGCCATTCAAATGATGTCGTATCGTTCGTTCCACGACAAGAAGGATATCACGTACCTTTCTCGAAGTAGTTTTCCAAGATGAGGAAGCACTAGGTATGTGCGAAGCTCGAATTCAGAACGCAAAGTCTGGATTCTAGAATCTTTGAATTTTTCTTACTCTATGGTATAAATAATGACTAAATCCAAAATTTGAAGTATCTGTGTATGCTAAAAGTTCTCGAACAATGTGATGATCAGAGTCAGTTATTACAGAAAGAGGTAAAAATGGAGAAGTTCAACAGTCTATAGTTTCTATATTATAGGTGATATGAGCAAGAAAATTTGTAAAACGGGTAATTTTGGTAGTATCCCTTGAATAATGAAGGCACAGCTAGTCTGCTTTATCCACAACGAAGTTATAGAATGTCGAAAATTCTCTGAAAAGGATGGTACGGCCTTGCGTTTGTGTTTTGTTCGTTTACTTTTCAAGATGTTTATGTTATTTTGCTTTTCGCTCGACTTGGCGTGAGAATTTTCGCTCAGTACTATCCAAGCCATATCGAGAACAATTATCTGAACAAGAATGTCCCGGCGAGTTGGTTTTGTTTTCGGCTTTGAAAAACAACACCAGTTAATCATCTTCCTGTTGGTATGGAGAGCTCAAACGCAAAAGAGTTACGCTCATCGACAATCCAAGGGCAAATGCACCTAAAATACTGCACACCCAAGAAAATGTGGATGCTGTGCGTAAGGTTATCCAAGAAGATTGGCGTGGAACATATCGAAAGGTTGAGGCACCATTGCGGATTTCGTAGACAGGAAATAAGCCCCAAACTTCTTTTTGGGTGTTCCATGGGAAAGAAAACCCAACGAAAATCATCCGTAGGCGAAGTGTCTTTAGAAAGATTGTAGCAACATTTGTTTCAAGAACAGGTCTTGTACAAAAAACTCCTCAACAAAATCGAAGAAGAAGAAGTAACTACCGATTGATACACAATCATTTGTTTATCGCAACTCTTTAGTAAGCTTTAAGAAACCAGCTCCGAACGTCAAATCATTATTTACCAAGGCAATGCAGGGTTATACAGAGCCCGCAAAACAATTGAATATTTAACGTAGTAAACATCGAATTCTAACATAATCTTGCGTACAGTGTGGACCTAAGTCCCAACGATTTTATTGTTTTTCCCGAAATCAAGAGAAGACTGCGTGGTTGAATAACTGCTTCCTGAAATGGTTCGAACTGATGCCGACGTTTATAAATCTTCGGGAAGAATACTTCGAAAAACAATAAAGACTCTAGAAGCTCTCTGTTTCATTCTAGCTTAATATGCAAAACTGAGAAAGGCCTCGTACTCGCGGGGTGTTTGAAAGAGAACGGAAATATTTGCAAAGAATAATGCTGCTCTCATATGTTTATTGTTAATTATTATTTTTTTGATATCTACATTTTCTAACGTTTTTCATCCAATTAATCAATTTTCTATGTTGAAAAACCGAGTCATCCCACTTTCAATTATTAATTAGATGTGAACAATAAAATGCAAAGGTCAATTAATCCCAATAATGCCGGTGTCCACTAGAGACCATTTCAAAAATCTTAAATTTCTCATCTAATTACAGGCAACCGTCGGAGAAACAGAAATTACGAACCTCGATTACAGGACAATAAACTATCACTTACGTTCCGCATCTTGGAGGCAAAAGCGGTTTTCCATGTTGCAAACTCTGGTTTCGTTGTCCCCTGAAAAATTTTTTTGAATAGATTTGATAAAAACTATCTCTTGAAACAGACTTTCAATTTCTATTACACTAGGTACTCAGGATTATGAGTTTCTAGCCAGATAAATAAGCATACCTATTGCGCCAAGAAACCAACGCAGAAAGTAGAGAATTCAATTTATTCAGAAAAAGTTCAGATTTATTGAAGAATTATCTTTTCAGTAGTCCACCAGCACTAAAATATGCTTGAGAACAATTCAAAAGAGAAGGTAGGTGAAAAGTTACGCAGAACATATCTTTCATTTCGACTAGAGAACGTCAATCGCAATGAAAAGACAAATTCTCGAGTCACTTATGAACAAAACTCCATTCAAGGCTACTTCTCACCAATTGACATGTTTGTTGGCAATATTCAATCTGGCTCTTCGATATGCTGCGGATATAGCTGGGCCTCGACCGGGTACACGAGGCCTTAAACCAAATTTCCTGGGACGTTGTGGTATCGTTTTCGGGCTTAACAGGGACGATCCGTTGTCTGAACGTAGAAATTCTTCAATAACGGTCATGGATCACAGTTGTTTCTCCAGATCACCACAGGTCATTTAATCTTCCTAAATCTCGGCGAGGATTGCTATCGGGCCCAGTCCGCATAAGGTTGTGGAACATTTTTGAATCACTATATCTCTGGTAATAACCGAAATGAGCCTATGTAGTTTTCATATTAAGCTTAGACAAGTTATTACCAACAAATTTTGTTTGAAAATTTTTTTGATATGGCCCTTCCTTGCGATTCGGGAAGGAGGGGTTGAAATTTTTCAAATTGCCATATCCTGGGTAATAAACATATACGCTTTCCATATTACATTCTGTCAAAAAAATTCCAAGATTTGATCATTCAAAAAATATGCTCAAATCACTTGTTAAAATTTTCTTCTCACTAAGTTGGTACAACTATTTCCTGTGCTGCTGAGGGATTTGAACGAGATCTGTCCTCTAGTTTCTTTATAGTGTCCGATTTTGTCAGTTGTAGCAAGTATGTTCTGCAAATTTTCAAAATGGATAAAATCATCGAACAAGCATTTGTCTCAAATTTTGTATTACAAACTGAATTTTATGTGCTGAATCGCTGAAAATATTACAGAAGGCTTACGGTAAATCGTATTGATCAAAAACACGTGCATATAAGTGGTACAGTGAATTTGTTACCATGTACACTAAGCTTTCTAACCATAGATCGCCTAGTAGGCCCCTCGACCAAGCGAAGCACAGAACGTACCCTGTGCCTACCTGACCCGAGAGTTCAAATATCCGTTTATTTCTGAGGCTCTATCTCTTCCTTCGCCGATCTCATCGACGTCACATCATCTCCGTAGATCGTCTGCAGCACTCGTTACCACGAGTCAACTCTACAGACCATTCACGTGTTTCATTTAATTTCACATTTCCGTCCACAACGGGTGTTTTTGTGAACCATCAACGTTTTCTTCGTGTGTGTGGTACCACATTCAACAGCGGCCGATATGTGTTGAAAGATTTGCCTCGCTCTGGAAGGCCATCAACATCTTCATTCGAAGTTAACATCGATAAAGTGAAGGAAATGGTAATTGAAAATCATCGTTTAAGTTTGAAAGAAATAAGCAATAAACTTTTCGTGTTTCACGATTTAATTCGTACCATTTTGAACGATTGTTCAGACTTGAAACGCGTTGCCGCTCGACTGGCTCCAAAAGACGCAGAAATTCGTGAAAGTCGCTAAACACATGCTAGAATGAACGAGTTCCGACCACACATTCATGAAACGCATTACAACTGGTCAAGAAACATGGATTTATGAGTTTGGCATGCAAACCAGTCAACAAACTTCATAAGGGTGCCTTCCAACTGAACCTAAATCGAAAGAAACACGTCAAAGTCGATAAAAAGTCAAGGTATTGTTGACTATTTTTTTTGATCAACACAGTGGTTTACACTCGGAATTTTTGCCAAAATTGCAGACGGTAAATAAAGAATACTACCTGAGCGTTATGCGTCGTTTGAGACAGCACATTCGTCGAAAAAGCTAGATTTGTGGAAAGGAAATCCATGAATTTTGCACTATGATAATGCTCCATTTCACAAGACTATTATTGTGAATGAATTTCTGACCAAAATTTCAACAAATACCATCCTTCTTTTTCTTCTTCTTCTTCCTTTTCATGAGCCTGTAGCCATACAGCCCAGGACGTAGGCCTTCTCTTTTCCCCCACGCGGTGCGGACTTGGGCAAGCTACATCTCTTCCGGGATCCTCCAAATGTCATCTCGCCATCTTGTCTAGAGCCTCCCCATGCTTGGTTCATCGGTCGTCGCTGCTACGCACCACGTGTCCCGCCCATCGCCATTTCAGCCTGGCAGCAGTCGCCACTACGTCCTCAACCTCAGTCTTTTGTCGCATGACGTCATTTCTGACTCGATCACGGATGCTTATGCCCAACATGCAGCGCTCCATTGCCCTCTGTGTCACTCTCAGCTTTTCTGTACATCTTCTTGTCAGTGTAATTAAAACCGGTAGAACACACGCATTAGAGGCCTTTCTTTTGAGATCTATCGATTATCTCTGAGAATGTGTTTTAGGTTACTGCTGCCCAGGCAAGTCCTACTCTTCTATTCAGATCTGCCGTTTGATTTTCGCTGCCAAGCTGGATTTTGTGACCAAGGTAGACATAGTCTTCTACGTTTTCAATGGCTGAATTTCCCAACACAATTATATTTGGCGAACGGGACATGACTTTTGTTTTACTAAAGTTTATCTTAAGGCCGACTTTCTTGGATGCATCATTTACTTGTTGGTGCATGGTTTCCAGTACCTTGGGGTCTGTGTGAATCAACACAATATCGTCAGCAAAACGCAGATGGTTTAAGTAAGATCCATCTATGTTAATTCCTATTCCCTCTTCAAGGGTAACCAGTTTCGGAGATATGGTATCACCCTGCCTCACCCCCCTCATTATAGGGATTTTTTCCGTCTTCCAGTCTTCATTAAGAGTGACCTGCAGGCTGACATTTTTGTTCATATCTCTTATTAAATTTGTATACCTTGAGTCTATTTGCGATGGGTTCATACCTTCCAGCACTGTCCAGAACTTGATACTGTCAGAAGCATTTCCATAGTCCACAAATGCCAAGCTGAGTGGCATATTATATTCGTTGCACCTCTCCACCGAAGTTTGCAGTGAATGAATATAGTTAACTGTGCTGAAACCGCTCTTGAAACCCGCTTGCTCCTTCGGCTGGTAAAAATCTAATCACTTCCTTAACTTCTTGGTGAGTATTTTTGTCAGCAACTTATAGAGGTGATTTAATAAGCTGATCGGTCGGTAATTGCCTATGCGAGCTGCATCACCCTTCTAGTATAATATGATCACTTCGGCATTCTTCCACTTCTCAGGAATTCTTCCCGGTTCAAGCCACTTATTGAACAGCATGCAGAGAGCTGTCTCCAGCTGGTCCCCTCCCTTTTTAAGCATTTCAGAGGTGACTCGGTCCCCTCCTGGGCTCTTTCTACTGTTTATCTGGTTGCCTACGGCTCTGACTTCACATCTTGTAACTTGCGGCAGGTCTTCCGAACCCACATTTAGAACTTCATCAATGCGTGGTCCTCCACGTGATGGAACATGAACTTTTTTGGAATATAGCTCTTTGTAGAAATCTTGTTTTATGTTAATTCTTTCATATTTAGCATTATTGTTGGGGTCCTTCAACATGTGTAATCTAACATTCCATTTGAAAGATCCTTTCTGAGTGCTGTTAAATTCATGTCATCTTCTATTGCCTGCTCCACCATAAGTGGTTGTATGTTTTTACCATTTCTACGTATTGCCTTCTTTTAAAATATTGTTTAGCTCCTCGTACTCTTGAGACTCCCTGTTTGTGTTCCGTCTCCTTTCTATAAGATCAAGCGTTGGAGGGACAGTTTTGAATTTTGAAATTTGAATAATTGAAGTAATTAGTCCATCAGTTATAATATTGCACATTTCGTTCAGGTCAGTAGACTGATCTATTTGCGACAACTATCCAACAATCACCTATTCACCTAATATGGCTCCGGCAGACTTTTTTCTTTTTCCAAAACTCAAATTACTACTCCGAGGTACCAGATTTGAATCGATAAAAAACACAAAAAGAGAACTTACGGCTAGAACTGAAGTCGATATCGGAAGAAGCGTCCGGAAAATGTTTCGATGATTGGGTTTTTCATTGGAGCAGATGTATTATTTCGAGAGAGAACTGCTTTGAAGGCGATACAATAAATTTGGATGAAAAATAAATATTTTGTGTTTCATTGACCAATTTCCGGTACTTTTTGACTGAATGTATTTTCAGGCATATCATTAATAAAATTAAACTAAAAACATTGACTTTTGTTTGATTTTCACGATGTTTATTTTTGATACACAAAACTGTTACGTCACTTACGTCATTTTCAAGTATCTAGAGCTAACAGTTGTGAGAAAAAAATGTGCTAACTATACCTATCTTGAATGTTCTTACAAAATTGGTTGATTTTTAAACTTTCTAACAGATTCATTGTCATCCCTTAATTGCATTGGCGGGGAACGTTTAAATTATCTTATTTACTTGTGATTTGAAGATCAATATGATCAAAAACTGCCGATTTGTTGTCTAAGGTTGGATGTTCTTTGAATGTTGATTCGAAATTTCGATTGATTTGTTCACTAAAGCTGTTACGCATTCATTGTATTCAATTCTGTATGTTCCAGACTGTTTGAACTTATTACTTTTTTGATTGGCAATGAGTATTGATCTGCTTATCTTTGGACCACAAGAGAAGAAGGTTGACGAAACCGGTTATGTGTAGCAAAAATATACATTGTGAAAATCAGCCAAAAAGTAACATTTCATTGAAATGAATTTCCATTAAATAAATCCATGGACAATATCATTATAATATGTTATTATCATTATCAAAGTTTGACAATCAGATCATCTTACTAGGCATATAAAAACTCACGCAGCCACAATGTGACTTCGTGTAATTCGTCCAGCATTCAAAGTGACAGCTCGATTGGGAATAAAATTTGAAATGTTTGAGCTTTCTTTCACTATTGAAATAACAATTCCTCTTTTCAGGATGATAATGTTTTATTCTCTTCGATGTCTTGGTTAGGGTTGGAATAACAGCTGCTGTTGTTAATTTGTTCAGTCCAACGGAAAAGAAAACTTGAGATAGGCGAGGTATCCTTGTAGGTGTATGCAGCGATACCTTAAATGAAAAGATACTCAAAATTAGATGATAATAATCGAGCCAAATATACTGATTAATATTTTATACAGTGTGGAAAATAGTAGCGACTCTCTGCAATGATTAGTGAGTCTTCAAGTTTCATGGACAACGCTGGAACAGCTCGATTTGTATTTTATTTTTCAAGTATCTGAAAAAATTCATTTCGTCCATCAAAATCGTGACATCAAAGATATGACATTTTGTAAAATTTTGACTTTGGTACGGCTCGGTTGTGCAGACCCCAGCGCAAAAAAAAGACAGACATTTGAAAGGAAAAAATGAATGCCAAACATGAATTTTCGAACGATTTATTGAAAAAATATTTTCAAGTAGTGAACAAAAAATAAACTATTATACCTAACTAGTATAGCTATCTTTCTCTAGTCAAGTAAATTCTTCTTCTTCTCGACACTTCAGCTGCTCCTGAAACCGCATACAGCAGGAAGAAAAATATTTTTTGGCAAGTTCTTTAACATGTTAGTCTTTGGGGCGCTTGAGTGGAGTAGTGATGTAGAGGAAGGTTAAGTCAATGTTACGCCAGGTTTTTGAAAGATGAGCAAGGCACTTGCCGAAGTACTAGATTCCACACCTTTTTCTGTGTACTCAATGACACCATAGGACTTCATACCAAATTTTTGTTTTCTTTGGTCCACCACTCACTAATTACCACTGAAGTTCGAACATAGTTCTTGTGGAACTGGAATCACTATAAATTTCCTGCATGTGTTTTTTAAGAATACAAGTCATTCTGCTAGCGCCACGATCATTTTGCGATTTCTTTCTTCTTTTCCGATCAATCCAAAGGTTCGATCATAAAACGAAGACTAGGCCCTGCTTCAGGATGTGTATAATTTCAGCAAATCTATTAATATTTGCCAGTATATAAAGATATTGAGCCATGATTTGATTTCCATTTTTTGAGTCACAGTTTTTCTTTTATGCGCGCTCCCCAGGAATAGGCGAACGTGTTACACTACATGAGTAGGAGCCTGGGAAGAATTGAGGTGTCTTCTGTTTACTCGCTTCTTCAAGAGGGCCAAATTATAGGATGTTGGGAAGATGTTGGACGGAAGCGAGTTCCACAGCTCACTGGCCCTGTAAACGAAGGAATTCTTTTAGAGAGAGTTTCAAGGGGTCGTTAAATGTAATATGATGATAACTCGATGATGATGGCAGCAGACTTTCTCAGGACGATTGACGGTATTTCGTCTAAACCAACTGCAGAGTAGGTGTTTTTCTCGGACTCGGTAGCTTATATTACGTCCTCTTGCCCTGATACAAGCCTGAATCCGTCTTGGCATGCTTTGGATTATGTTTTCGACTTCCTCTGGGGTGATATTCTGCCAGTCTTCTGTGGCGGCTAGGATGAGCTGTTGTGGGGTTCTTGGATTATTACAGCGCGATCTAATTTTCCTTTTAGATTATTCAATAAATGTTTCATAGGATTTAGGTCATGGGAGCAAACTGGCCAGTCCAAAATAGCGATTCCTCTGTTTCAAGATGATGTCGCGCGAAGTTTCTGGTATGTAGAGGAGCATTATCTTGCATTAAAGTAAAATTTTCACCTCGCCAGAGTCTCACTATGGGTTCCAGAACTATGTCCACGTAATTTCTAGCCGTTACACTCACAGGAAACGAAATCAAAATTGTTTTGCCTACCAGCATAATGTCTGAGAGCTATATACAAAGCAAGCTACTCAATTGGTTACATACCCCAGTCATGTAGGCAAGTCAAAGTATTATTTATACCAAAAATGGTCAAGAGGTCTCCAGATGAGCCTAGATCATCGTCCGATAAGCTTAACCTCCTTCTTCCTAAAATGAATGGAGAAAATTCTCGACAACCACTCGACAAGTTACATAGGACTTCATGAAAAACAATTTGCCTACCAACCGGGAAAGTCTACAATGGATGCGCTACACGATCTAATCAAAGATTAGAAGGAGAACTAGAGGCTATGGAAATAGCCTTAGTTCTATTTGGAGACATTGAGCCTTCGACCATACCTCCTAAACATCCATTAGCAATAGTGCAAACAACAAGGGTGTCGAAACATCCACCATCAAATGGATCAGAGAAATGCTCGAGGGCCGGATTCAAACGGCCACTTTTGGAGACACTGAAATATCGGTGTCAGCAGTGAAAGGATGCCCTCTTATTGCCGCTACTATGTTAAGTAGTTGTTCATGGTCAATTAGAAAAACTGAACTGCGCTGGCTTCAACGCACAAAATTATGCTGATGATCTAGTTATCATCATTAGGGGAAAGCGTGATGGAGTCTTATCGAACCTGATGCAAAAAGCCCTAAACATCGTCAATAAATGGTGTGCTAGGAGGGGCTTAGCGTCCTTCCAGACAAAACCATTTTAATTCCATTCCCAAGATGTAGGAAGTTGAACTTAAAGCCCCCTTTCTGAATGGACATACTTTGAAATTTTCGAAACAGGCTAAGTATCTAGGGTTAACCCTAGATCAGAGACTCAACTGGAATTCACACATTGACAAAACTCTTTCCAAGGCTACATCGTGCCTATGGGCATACCGTAGGCTCTTCGGGAAGACCTGGGGGCTACAGCCAAAAATAACCTACTAGTTATGCACAGCGGTTATAAGACCCATTGTCACATATGAATCGTTCGTATGGTGGACGAAAACATCAGAAATAACTAACACCCCGACTACTGCCCTGGAGGTAATCTTAAATCTACTTCCTCTTCATATAAAATTAGAAAAGGGCATTAAAGCTCCAAGATACATTTATAGTTATTACCTGTTGATCTGAAGGGACACCTGGGAGTTCTGGGTTACATAGCGCCAGGAATCTTATCACAACCATCGGATATATGGCCGTTTAAGTTCGATTTTTACACACCCTTCGTGGCCATAGAAGATCGCACAATCGTCAAGGGAAAAATAAATCAATCAGACCAAAATCCTCCATCTGGTACACGGACGGATCAAAAACGATTGATGGAAAAGGAACAGGCATATATGGACCCAAGTACTCGTCATCAGTGCCTCTGGGGTCTACTCACACAATCTTGCAAGCAGAAACACTTGCTGTAAACCTGTGCTGCCAGGAGGGACTACGAAGGAAACTCAAAGGGGCAAAGATTTACATTTCAACTAACAGTCAGGCAGTGATAAAAGCTCTAAACTCTTACAGTTATTGGAGCATCTCTGTCTGGGAATGCCGTCAATCCTTGAAGCAACTTGCTGAGCGGAACAAACTTTTCCTATGGTGGGTGCCTGGACACGAAGGTATACAAGGAAATGAAGCCACTGACGAACTGGCTAGATCAGCTACTGGAATCCCACCCATCGGACCTGGACCGTTCTGCGGTCTAAGCAGAATACTGGAGGAAAACTCCAGGCCAAAGGCAAGCGGAAAAGTTCATCGACTATTCGGCAAAGAAGACCCAACAGCTTCTCGATCTCTCTAGGGACGAGCTGAGGACTATAACAGGCCTACTTACAGCACACTGCCCACTGAGATACCATCTCAGTTATGCCGAACATATTCTTTGCAGTTGCATCGCAACTACTCGTCAAAGAAATATCCACTTCGGTAGCGAGAAGCTGGAGCCGCACGAAGTAAAAGCGAAAGCTCCCAGGGAGATTCTTAATTTTGTAAGGAAACTAGATCTACAGCGAAATGAATAAGAAGGGTTACGAAAATAAAAACAACTTGGTCGCAGTTTGGAAAGGCTTGCAAAGCCAAACATCCCCCTTCAATGTAATGTAATGTACCAGCATATTGTCACCCCAAAACATCACACTGCCCCCTTGGTATTTGGGAATTTGTCTTGCTGCTCGGAGTCTTGCTTGTCTTCCACGACCCCTTAAAACCCGAATCTGGCGGTCATTTGATCGAACCACCAATTCTGGTCTCATCCGAAAAAAGTACATTTCGGCAATTCTCTATATTCCAATTTTGGTGCTCGATATACCTATTAAGTCTATTAATTTTTTGTTGTCTGGTTAGCTCTGGAACTCTTAAGGGCCTTCTGCTCCATAAACGCCTTGAACGAAGTCTTTGATGTATCGTTTCGACTGATACTCTGAAGCCTGTTGCTTCCAGAAATTGCCTTTGAAGAATGAGGTGCGACGCACTAGGATCTCTTCTCTTCTTGTAATTTGGCACAAGAAGCGGTCTTGTTCTTCAGAAGTGATTTTCCTACGACTTCTTCTAGGCCTATTTCGCAGAGATTGTAACTGCACGTATCGGGCGTAGCTTTTCGAAATCAACTCCTGGGTTACACACCTCTTTCTCAACGGGGGAATATTTCGACCCCTCTGCACAACGGATAATCCAACGTAAGACATTTTCAATTATGATTATAGGCTTTCTTCAAATTTTTAAATTCACAGTTTCAAATGTCATTGACGACTGAGTACAATATCTCGAACATGTGGTAATAATTCATCATTTCTTATTCTACTATCCAGTTTTTCAACAAAAACTTCATTCTTCACAAGTAGTCAAAGATCCATGGTTACAACAATCAATAATGTGAAATTCCGAGTGATTTTATATTACTTTGGTTGTGTGTACGCTCAATTTCAATAATAATTTTTATTCTTTGGCTTAAATAAATTCGTCAGAATATACTTTTTCATGATTCTTCAATTATTTACTTCAACATTTGAATTTGGGAGGCTTTTACTTGGTAAATTCCATTATCAATAATAAAAACAAGTACTGTGTTTTAAGGAATTTTACTTAATAATTGCGATTCGTAACGCGTTTCACTACACCGTAGCTTCTTCAGAAGCTTCTTCAGACGCTACGGTGTAGTGAAACGCGTTACGAATCGCAATGATAAAGTAAAATTCCTTAAAACACAGTACTGTTTTTATTATTGATAATGAATTTACCAATAAAAGCCTCCAAATTCAAATGTTAAAAAAACTGATACCGGCTTTTTGGCTTTGTGGTATTTCAAAATACTACTAAGATGTGCAGTTCACACGCAGAATATATGGTTCTACTCAATGTGCTTGAAAAACAGGTTGATTCCCAATTACATACGGTTGAAGACACATAACAACAGTGGACCAGCAAGAAGAGCAATTGAGAAAGGCCAACGCATATGGCTCAAAGAGGATATGAAGATCCAGTACAACAGGAGGGACGTTGCAAACATATATTTGAAGGTAATCCATACGGAATTATTGTTTAGATTGCACCCTGTTGAGTTTGATATTTTAGACTCTGAATCCAGATACGATGTCAAAATTTTAATTCATAAAAGTTTCAGCAACAACAGAAAAGTTGAATTCACTTAAATTCAAAATTTCTCCACCCAAACCTTCAACTGATAAATTTTCAGACCATAAATTCTTTGAAAGATTCACTAATTTAACTGATACCGATTTTACACAACCACAAAAGATCTATTAGAAAAAGGATTCAAACATAATTTACATCCAAAACATAATAAAACTAAATTTGAACAGTTAGGCATAGACTCGAAATTATTCTCAAAAACTCCAAAGATACTATTTTAGCCAAACATCAAACAGCAAAAATCATCAAAGAAGACTTTTCGAAATTATCACCTCATTGCAATTCCGATTATAAGATAATAAAAACAATTCGTGAAAATAGTACCAAGAACGATTTAGTATTCACTAAAGCAGATAAAGGTAACACCGTCATTGCGATTAGTAAAACCGATTATATTTCTAAAACTGAAGAATTCTTAACAGCCGGAAACTATATAACATCAACTAAGGATCCTACCGCAAAATTTCAGAAAGTTGTTAAAAACATAATTTCGACAGCAAAATCATTAATTACAGACCAAGAAAAATATAAATTCATTAACTCCAATCCACAATCCCCCGAATTATATTCGTTGATAAAACTTCATAAACGTAATTACCCTATTAGACCTGTTGTTTCTTATGTAACGGCACCTTCGTTCAAACTTTCAAAATTCCTCAACCACTTGCTAATAAAACATTGCAATTTTAAATCTGAATTTTCGGTCAAAAATTCATACGAACTTATTGCCAATATCAAAGATACCACTATACCACCTAATTCCAAACTTATTTCTTTCGATGTTAAGAATCTATTTCCCAACATTCCTCCAAACGATACGTATTACTTAGTTGAAGAATTATTAGAAAGGAATCATGTCAATACTATCATTAAATCAGATATTCTTTCATTATTAAAATTTGTTCAGATCAAAATTATTTCCATTTCAATTACAAATATTATACTATTGAAGACGGCTTGATTATGGGCAATCCGTTGAGTCCTTTGTTAGCAGAAATTTTCATGAATAACTTAGAGAAATTAATTCATAATCATCCACTCAGTAAATATTGTTTATACTGGTATCGCTATGTAGACGATATCATTATTTGCTTCACAGGAACAGATAGACAGTTAAAAATTTTCGAAAATCATATAAATTCATTACATCCAAAAATTGCATTCACAACCGAAATAGAAAGCAATAATTCGATAAATTTCTTAGACGTAACAATTTCGACTGAAAATGGAAAACATGTTTTAGCAATTTACCATAAGCCGTCACATACAGATATTATAATACATAACTCGTCGTGTCATCCATATCAACATAAAATGTCAGCATTCAATAGTTTTATTCATAGATTGATTAACATCCCGCTATCACCAGAAAATTTCAACAAAGAACTAAATTTGATTAAACAAATAGCCAAAAATAATGGTTACAATCCCAAACTAATAAATAATATTTTAAATAAAAACAAAGTAGAATCGCATTGAATGAAGTTTACCCTGTCGATAAATTGAAACAAAAATTCAACACCTTAACCTACGTTGGCATTACAAGTGAGAAACTGAAATCATTCTTAAGTAGCAATAATTTCAACATAGCTTTCCAAACTAATAATAATTTAGGCAAATATATAAAAATAATAAAACCAAACCAGGTAAAAACAATAAATCAGGTGTTTATAGATTGAATTGCAATGACTGTGATAATTTCTACATTGGTAGAACACATAGAAATTTTAATATTAGAATATCGGAACATAAACGCAGTTTTCAAATAAAAATCAGATTCAAATTACGCGAATCATCTCTTAGAAAATAATCATTCTTTCGACCCACAGTTTGAAATTTTGCATACAGATAATAAATATTGGAAGATAGATCTTTGGGAAACTTTAGAAATAAATAAATACAAACACTCAGGTAGACTCATCAATGAACAAGTCGATTTAAGCCCTTCACCTCTATTGAATCTTTTCGGGAAGCAATCTATTCCTTAATTTTATTGGATATACCTGTCATAAATAACCACTTAGGAGGAGGCGACCAATAAGCTTTTAATTACTCAAGAACATTTATAGTTATATTCTCATTTACATTTTTCTGCATAATCATTCGTCTGAAGAAGCTACGGTGTAGTGAAACGCGTTACGAATCGCAATTATTAAGTAAAATTCCTTAAAACACAGTACTTGTTTTTATTATTTACTTCAAATTGAGAAGAGGATGACCGCGCTCGAGTAAGTCAAGGTCACGTTTATTTGTGACCACCGCCCTATCCCTTGTGTCCGCTCCAATAGTCGGATTAGCAAATACACACTCTTTGGATTGTAATTAACCTACTTTACTTTCATCTGACGCGCTTGAATACTTCTGCCTATCGATTTCATTCTACTAATATGATCGGTTATCCTGGATGCACGTTGTAGTATAAGGTACTAATAATTGCCGGCGGTACTTAACAGGATGCCATCTGATATTGGTTAGCCATGTTCGAGTAAATCCCGAAATCCCCATTAGCTTTCATTTTTCATTGCAAGTCTTCATTGAGGTATTTGCACAATCAGATCAATATCATCGATAGGAATCTGAAGTGGAGTGCACATATCGATGCGATTTGTAAGAGGCTGAATAGTTCTATTATGCCCTAAATAGAATCAAGAGTTCACTACCTTTAAGTTCCTTGTGAACGTTTATTACAGTTTGGTATATAGTCACCTGTCCTATGATATCTTACTGTGGGGAAATTCCTTCAGACGTAGGTAGAGTTTTCATCATCCAGAAAAGAATTCTGCGAATGATGTTCGATACAGCTCCACAATCTTCATGTAGACCGTTGTTCCTGAAGAATGGTATCCTCACATTGGCGTCTATTTTCATTTTGAGATGCCTCGTTTATATTAAAAGAATGAAAGTAACATGACTAAACTTTCTAACTTTCATTCCCACAATACTAGAAATAAGGAAACATTATGTATCCCTAAACACAGAACTTCTAGATTTGAAATGTCGCCCTGTACCAGGGTATCAGATTGTTCAATCATCTTCCACGGCATATACAGGGTCTAAGTGTAAATAGATTTAAGGTAGCAGTTAAGAATTTACTTTTAGCAAAATGTTTTTATACTGTGAATGAGTTTCTATGTGTTGATTTAGATAATGTCTAAATGTCTTTTCTATTGACCTGTCCTATACATACTTGTGATGTCTTAAGGGATCAATAAATCATTATTATTATTATGATCGTGGACTTATGCACTATCTCAGCTGTTAACTGGATATAATTTACCTTTCCCAGATTCAGCAATCAAAGGAAATAGGCTCGATTACAATATACTTGACATAAATTTCCTAACTATTCTACATGTATTAAGAATTACAGCTTTTTGCCTTTCTACATAGATATTCTTATGCAATTCTAATTTCTTAAGGCTATCATGCAAAGTTTTGGGTATTAACCCAGTGGAGGATACGATGACAGGAACAATATCTATTTTCTCGAGGTGCCACATCTGCTTGATCTCAATAGCTAGGTCTGTGTATTTGGACTTTTTCTCCTGGAACTTATTCAGCATGTTGTTATTATTCGGTATGGCGACATCCACCAGCATTGCTGTTTTGGCTCTCTTATAATACATCACAATGTGCGGCCTATTATTCGTCACCATTCTGTCAGTGATAATAGGCCTATCGTAGTATAATCTGATAGAGTCATTTTCCAATACGGGCGCCGGTTGATACTTGTAATATGGCTGGAATGTATTCAGAAGTCCGTAGTTGTGTGCAAGTTTCTGATGGATAATGTTGCACACTTGATTATGCCTGTGAAGATAGTCTGTATTGGCCAGTTGTTCGCATCCGGACGTAATATGCTGTATAGTCTCCGATCTTATATGGCATTTTCTGCACCTATCTGTTTGTAATGTTTCGTCCTTCATAATAAATTTTTTGTAGTTGTTTGTGGCGATCACTTGGTCTTGGATGGCCATAAGGAATCCCTCTGTTTCCGCGAATAATTCTCCTTTCATCAACCATTTGTTGGATGCTTCTTTGTCGATGTGTGGTTGATTAATCTCATGGTGATGTCGTCCATGCAATTCTTTTCTTGACCATTGCTCTTGTTTTTCAGTATCTGATAGGAATGGTAGATTCAGCAGGTCTGGTAGCAAGATTTAGAGGTGTATATCCTTATCAGCCAACGATACCACTCTATGGAGGTCAGAAGTGAGAGCTTTTGCTGAGAAGAATTCTCTGAGATTTTTTATCTGTTCGGTGTGTAAATTGACAATATCTATTAATCCGCGTCCTCCTTCTTTCCGCTTCAAAGTTGTTCGTATCACAGACGATTTTGGATGATGGTTGTTGTAATTTGTTAGCATCGTTCGGGTCTGCCTTTGAATATGATCCAGTTCTGTCTTAGTCCATCTGATTATTCCAAATGAGTAAAGCAACACTGGAATGGCGTAGGTGTTCATTGCCTTGACTAAATTCCCCGAGTTCAACATCGATTTCAGCACAGACTTCAGACGCTGACTGTATTCTGAACGAATCTTCTCCTTTGATTGTTTTTGGTCTAACAATCTGGCTTGTTGGTATCCCAGATATTTTTATGTTTCGCCATCTCTCATGCACTGTATAATATCACCGTTTGGAAGTTGTGTTTCACCATCTATGACTTTCCTTCTTTGAATGTTCAGGGTCTTACATTTTTCAATCCCGAATTTCATATGAACATCTGCCGAGAAATTACTGACAGTTTTCAGCAAATCATCCAATTGCTTCTTGTTCGAAGCATATAATTTGATGTCATCCATATACAGCAGGTGGGAGATTGTATGATAATTCCTTTCTGCTTTTATCCTAAATCCGTATCCTGTTCTATTGAGCATTGAGGACAATGGGTTCATTGTCAAACAGAACCATAGTGGACTCAAAGAGTCTCCTTGAAAAATTCCACGACGTATGGGTATCTCGTCGGTTTTAATTGATTTATTGTTCATGTTGACCTGCAGAGACGTGCGCCAGTGTGTCATTGTTGTCTTCAAGAACTCTACCAGGGCTGGGTGAATTTTGTATATCTGCAATACTTCAACAAGCCAAGAATGGGCGGTACTATCGAATGCCTTCAGATAATCGAGAAAAGCTGAATGAACATTCCGATGCCCTACGTGTGCCTGTTTCATTATCACAGAATCGATGATGAGTTGTTCCTTGCAACCGTGGTGTTTCTTTCTGCATCCTTTCTGCTCCTCTGCTAATATATTGTTGTCGTCAAGGTGTTGGTATATTCGATTGGATATGCATGAAGTGAGTATTTTGTAGAGTGTTGGCAGGCAAGTGATTGGCCTATATTGAGACGGATCCTGTGTTCTATCGCTCTTAGGTAGCATAAATGTTAAGCCTTGCGTTAGGAAAGTGGGTGTTTTCTTGGGATGTTGAAGAACATATGTGAGCTGGTTCGCTAGGGCTCCATGGAGCTTATCAAACTTCTTGTACCAGTAGTTGTGGATATTATCTATACCTGTGGCCTTCCAATTGTTGGTCGCTCGAACTACTGTTGTGATTTCTTCCTTCGTTATTCCATCGAAGTCCATATGTCTGATATCGAGGCGTTCTTTTTCATTCGTGATCCATTCCGCATCTCTATTGTGTTCTTTGGAGTTCGACCATAGTGATGACCAATAGTCGGTCAAGCACTGTGCGTCAGGTACTTCTCTGTTATTGTTGGTCGCAGTTTTGTTATTTCCCTTATGAAAATTGGCTGCGTTTTGGAGGAACCTTTGGTTTTGGTGTTTTCTTTCAGTACACTTGACGTATCTTGAAAGCCTCTTTGCTTTTGCTTGGAGTTTCTGTTTCAAAGTGTCCATATACACGTCGATGTGTTGTTTATGATCAGGGTGTTTTGTGTTCGTACCAATTTTCCTATAAATTTTGCGTATATGTGATTTCAAGCGCCTTGAGGGTTTTCTGTTTTTCAGGAATTCTGTGAGGCGACCGATTTCTGCTCTAATATTATCAATATCCCTCTCCAGTCGTTTTTGCCATGGTGGTTTTCGGACACTTTTTGGCTCAGCTTGAATCAGAGTTGTGGAGATTTGTTGTTTGTGAAGTCGAAGAACCGCTACTGCTCCACAGTAAATCAAAGTGTGTATTATTAGTATTATTATTATTATCTCATTGGAAAGAAAATATAGAATCTCATACAATGGACTTCATGTGGGTCAGATGCCTACTTTAGAAGAGCAGTAATTGTTTCAATTTCTATACTCACAGTAAATAACAAATAATGTGGATCTCGAAGAGACGTTCTCGTTACAAATTTGAAATAAATATCTAAGAAAAAAATTAAGAATTCAAAGATTTTAACAGCTCGTAGGTAACTGTTCAAAGGCAAATGAATTTAGAAACTTTTTGTCTTAATGACTTGAGGAATCTATTCATCGAATCTTTCGCACTTTTATTTCCACACTGAATTAATCTCACAAGTCTTTAATGTCAACAACAATGATTCTCAACACTCACCCTTATTCCTTGTGTTGAAAAATCACGACAAGCATAGTTGACATCCCTTTTGTCACTATAAAACACAGCTGTGAAAGAATTTTGTATGCCATTTAGAAAAGCTCTACGAGGATACATATCTTCTATAGAAGTATGTGTGCGGTAGCCATCATAAGGAGTCCAGTCTATTTCCCTTCTCCCTTCTTCGAAATATTCCATTGTGCTGAAAAATAAAGCATATTAATACCGAGAATAATGTTCTTGTTCTAAGAAAAACTAAATAATGTTCAGATTATATGCAATACTACTAGGTTAGTAATTTATACCATTTCTTCTTAAGTGGTTATTGATGACTAGTATATCCAATGAAATTAAGGAATAAATTGCTCCTGATGAGATTTGATAGAGGTGAAGGTTAGGTTAGATTTCGACTTGTTCATTGATGAGTCTACCTGAGTGTTTGTGTTTGTTAATTTCCAAAGTTTCCCAAAGATCTACCTTCCAATATTTATTATCTTTTTGCAAAATTGTGGATCGAAAGAGTGATTTTTTCTAGGAAATGATTCGCGTAATTCGAATCTGATTTTTATTTGAAAACTGCGTTTATGTTCCGATATTCTAATATTAAAATTTCTGTGTTCTATCAATGTAGAAATTATTACAGTCATTGCAATTCAATCTATAAACACCTGCTCCATTATTTCTATCTGATTTGGATTTATTATTTCAATATATTTGCCTAAGCTATTTTTAGTGTGGAAAGGTATGTTGAAATTATTGCTACTAAAGAATGATTTCAGTTTCTCTCTTATAATGTCAACATTGGTTAGAGTATAGCATTTTTGTTTTAATTTATCGACAGGGTAAACTTCATTCAATGCAATACTTTGTTTTTAATCAAATTATTATTTTTCATTTTGGGATTGTAACCATTTGTTCAATTTAATTTAATTCTTTGTTGAAATTTTCTGGTGCTAAGGGATGTTAAGCAATCCACAAAAGAATGTTGAATGCTGACATTTTATGTTGATACGGATGACACAACGTATCAACATAAAAAGTCAACATTCAACAGTTTCATTCATAAATTGATTAACATTCCGTTATCACCAGGAAATTTCAACTAAGAGTTAAACTTAATTAAACAAATAGCTGAAAATAATGGTTACAATCCCAAAAATAATAAATAATATTCTGAATAAAAACAGAGTAGAATTGCATTGAATGGAGTTAACCCTATCGATAAATTGAAACAAAATTCAATACCTTAACCGACGTTGGCATTAGAAGTGAAAACTGAAATCATACCTGAGTGGCAATAATTTCATCATAGCTTTCCAAACTAATAACATGTTAGGCAAATATATAAAAATATTAAAACCAAATTAGATAAAAATAATAAATCAGGTGTTTATAGATTGAATTGCAATGACTGTAATAATTTCTACGTTGGTAGAACACATAGAAATTTTAATATTTGAATTTCGGAACATCAATCAGATCCAAATTTCATGAAACATCTCCTAGTAAATAGTCACCCTTTCCACCCACAGTTAGAAATTCGGCATACAGATAAGAAATATTGGAAGGTAGAACAATAGAAATAAACAAACACAAAAACGCAGGTAGACTCATCATTGAATAAGTCGATTTAAGCCCTTCACCTCTATTGAATCTCTTCATGGGAAAATCTATTCCTTAGTTTTATTGTATATACCTGTCAACAATAACCGCGTAAGAAGAAGCAACCCAATAAGCTTTAAATTTCAAGTACATTTGCATTTATATTCTCATTCTTATTTTCTGTACATTCATTCGTCTAAAGAAGCTACGGTGTAGTGAAACGCGTTACGAATCACAATTATTCAGTAAAATTCCTAAAACACATTACTTGTTTCTATTATTGAACATGGAATTCTACTAAGTAAAAGCCTCCCAAATTCAAATGCTATTCTGTTCGTCTGTAAGTGCGCAGTGATGCAGGATCGACATTCGTGTCTATTCCAATTCAAAAGAGACTAAGTATTTGGGTGTCCCCCTTGGGGGAGGCCTTATTTAGGCTCACTTAGTAAGACAAATTTATCAAGATAAGAACTGTTTGTTTTCATGCAGGAGGGTAGTAGGAAGAACACGAGGATTGACACCAAAAATAATTAACTGGAGTTTTACAGCTATTTTTGTACCTAGAATATCATATACCGTGATGATTCTATGGCATCAAACCAGTGAGAAAACTTGCTGGAATAATGTAAAGAAATTTGTGAGATTGTGTATTATGACCATGACATGCATTCTTCTCGATGATATTGACACTCGACCCAAACTGCCAGATTGTGTAAATGCATACAGACTTGAGTCGAGAGATATTTTCAACATCACCAAGACTTCATAAATGTGCCCTGTGACTACATAGTATAAAAGATAAACTTTAAAAGCCTTTTTCAAATAGTTGAAACCAGTAAAGACAAATGCACTGATACAAATTGAATGTATGTTATATACTTCAAATCTAACCAATCATAAACCGCGAAATTATCGCTGTTTGTGTAGACATAATGAAGTTTTTATTCAAGGAACAACATTCAACCTTCCGTAGAATGTTAAAGATCCTCCTTGAGGGAGCTGCTATGAATGTTGTTCCTTGAATAAAATCTTCATTATGTCTACACATACAGCGATATTTCGCGGTTGATTAGATTTGAAGTATATCAGGTTGATAACCAGCATTAATCAGGAGCGTAGTCCTCCGACATACCGTATCCTAGCAGACACTGTGTGTATCGTTGCGGTGAATAGTCGAACTAATGTGACTGTTTGAGGTTTTCTGTTTATCTACTCTTCGTTTTCATGGTTTGCCCGTGGCGCGGTGGTGTGGGTAGCTATAACATACGTATGTTTCGTTGCGCTCTAGAGGATAGAGATGAAGTAGGGGCGGTATGGACTGGTTGTTTTGAATAGGTGGGCAGATCTGACGAGGTCCAATAAAACCGAAACTGCAGTCCATTAATCCTATTCATAACAACTGGCCGTACCGTACCACTTCTCTGGCCTCGGTTGACGGTGAATTTGAGGGGTGGATCGGAAAACCAGCTCCTTCAAGGAGGGATATTCAACACTCTACGGAAGGTTGGATGTTGTTCCTTGAATAAAATCTTCATTATGTCTATATGGTTTATACTTTATATTTGTTAATATTTCATATTTGTACTTACTTCAAGTCAGTATAGATATCTCTCGGGTCATATATGTTGAAACTATAACACAAGCCTTCATCAGTTACTATTGATGTCATTACCTTCTCACATGGAACTTTCTGTTTGATCCAATAGCATTCAGCTTTCTTAAGATCAATAGCAGAGCACTGAAAGAATCATACATGAATATTTAATGAAAGGCAACTGTGACAACGTGAAATAATAAAAGAATAACATTCTACAGTTTAAAGTAAGTGTTAATTGTAAACATAATAAAACAATAATATCTGTTGTTCGTGGAACGGGATTCCAAGAGACATCTAAAACCTAAGGGTGAGTGAATATACTGGTTAATGCACTCAGTCGCTAATTATCCTTGAAAGGTTTCCCTTCAGAAAAAACATTTATTCGTTTCAACTTTTTGATAGTCTTGAAAATAGACAAAAGTTCAAGGTGGCTCGTTTGCGTTACCAATTCGTCAATGTGAAGATGCATTAATAATGTAGACAGGATCTGAAGAGCTTTCAAATGATCCCTTTGCCCTATTCAATTTTGATAAATTGAGACGCCCACTTTTGAGGGGTTACTCGTTGAAACTTGAAATATACGTGAAAGATATTTCTCGAACAAGGATATTAGACGTGTTTCTCCAAATTTACCAATAACTACGATGAAATAAAAAGTGGTTCTTTCCAGATGAAACACCCTGTATGATAAATTAGTGGCCCTCGAAACATAATTAATAGTCAAAATGTGATTTTCAGCAAAGTTCACTTTATAAACGTACATTGAACTGAAAAAAATTCTAAACGTTGCTCATCACTGGGTTGTTCACCCTACAAAAAAAGGAAACACCAGGCTAAGAAATCAACCAACAAAATCGAAAATTGAAATTTATTTATAGGAACGTTAGATATGTTGAAAAATTATTTTCCAGTAATTCACCAGTACTGAGAAATGCTTGAGGACATCGAAATGAAAATGCTACTCATAGAAATTGAAAAAATACTGATAATGGAAAATGTAAAACATTTGGAAAATATTAAAGTCCCCAAAAACATGTTAATACGTCATATTCACACCTCTGGCGAAAAATACTGCATGACAACTACTGCTCAAAATCAATGTCCTTATAGCATTCTGATCTATTTCGTCCCATTTCCATCAGTCTGTGCTAAACATCATTCAGGGCAGCTGGCTAGTTTTGCTGGCTCCTTGATCTTCTATTGAGAATGTCCTAGACATGTCCGATAAGATTATGTTTTTGACTTTGTGAATTCAACAGCATTGAAGTGATTTCGTGATCTCGAAGTTAGTTCCTAATGATACAAGCTTAGTGAGGTATGGTGTCATGCGTAAACAAAAACCTTCCACCCATGTTTGCTGCAAATGGTACAACATGTCTCAGTATTCAGAGTTCCATTATTTTCGATGAACAGATCAAAGTAGGCGTTCAAAAAAATTCCTCCCCACACCATTATTGAACCTGTACCAAAACCACAGGTAGGAGAAAAGTTGCACTAGGCATATCCCACATTTCAACCTTTGTACATGGTGGGCAAATTTCGATGTATTTGTACGGCAGTTATGTGAAATATTGCAGATAGAGAAAAATGAACCTCCGTCTCTCGATCTTATTTTCAGGGACTAGTTTAGTGGTGCCCAAATTTTGCTGATATGTCTTTCCGTTCTGGACTTATTCAAAATTTCTCGGATTTTGGGTCAATCGCCCTTCGCGGATATCTCGATCATCATCAAAGTTACATTAAGGAAAATTCGACATTCTGTAGGCACTTTTTGAGTAAAATACAGTGTTGTGTGAAAAAGTTTTTTTAGCTCAGCGGTTTTCAAGTTAGAATGCAAACATGCTTTTTTTTAAATAAGATCCATGAGAAATTTCACCTATATTGGATGCAGCAGTTTTTTTCCTTTTCAACACTATATAACACTTGTAGTCTATCAAAACATTCAATTCCTTTTTCCGGGAAAACCTGAAGTTGCCACAATTCCATTCATTAGTTGCATGCCCATTAACGATTTATATTGTTCTATGATTGAAAAGCACAGATTTTAAAGGGACTATCTAATATCATGGTTATTTCTATGGTTTGATTCAATTTAGACCATAGTAATTGACTGTGGTCTTAGAGTTTGACACAGTGTTTTGCCGAAACATATTTCAATCGGTATCCTGAAAGGCACCAACCAAATAAATTTCTTTTTGGAAGAATGAAAGAGAATCTTATCAATAGTGGCTCATTCAGAAAATCAAGAATTAAAAAATATCATGTGAGTGATAGAGAGGAAGCAACGATCGAAGTGATAGGTGCTGTAACGGCCAAACTTTCTATTTCGAGTGGACAAATAGAAGCAGAAACAGGAATTTCGGGACGTCGGGCGCTCGGCATTCTGAAGGAGAACAAGTTTGAACCCTACAAAATGCTAGTCTCCAAATTTTTTCAGCCAAGGGATTCCCCTTGTCGACTAAATTTCTGCAATTGTTATCTAGAAAATATCCAAGAACGCTCAGACTTAGCCGGCTCGGTGGCGTATGGGATATGATGCTCGTCTCCTACGCAGAGTTACCTGGGTTCAATCCCCACAAAGTCGGTGCGATTTTTCAGATTCTGGAAATCGCTTGAGTGTCCATCTTTCAGAGGAGATGTATAGCTGTCGGTCCTGTCTAACAGAGATGTGTTGGACATTAAAGATCCCTTCCCTCGACACGAGAGGGGTTCGGCAAAATTCCCGGGTTAGTGAGGTGACAGAATTCCCCGGCGTGTCATTAGCCGAAAGGCAGAAATAGAGCACGTTAAAGGAAAAACAAACAAACAACGTTCAGACTTTTTTAGAGACAGATAAGGTCCGCATCACTAGCGATGGGATACTTAATCGCTTGAATGAACATTTGAGGTCCGATGTAAATCCTCATTGTCATATAGCTGTGCAGCATCAAGGAATATATGGTTTCTATGAATGATGTGCACTGAAAGATAGTTGCGTTTTGGCGTATGAAATTTTAATGGAGCACGTTATGAAGAAATCATCAACAATAATATCATTGAAGCACTTCTCGATCAACTCTCATTAGCACAAAGATCAAATTTTTTCTTCGACACGATGGTGCCACTTCCCACCAAACATAACCATCACTGATCTATTGAATTTGGATTTTGAACATAATTGGATAGGGACTGAAGGTCCTGTGAGATGGCCACCTCGGTCCCCTGACTTGACTTCATTAGATTTTTTTCTTTGGGTTCAAGTTGAGAATTCACTCTACAAGAGAAACAGTAACAATTTAGAAGAATTAAAATAAATTTTCGGGGAATGCCTTGCTTCTGTCAGGAATATTTATATTTACAATGCCTGCCGTAGTATTTCTCGGCGATGTAATTTGCATGCATTGAAAATAATGGCATCAGTTTTGAATATTTGCGATAAAGTAGTTTTCCTAATTTGTATCGTTAGGACTTTTTATTTCTGTTAAAGATTCCCATATGTGTTTTTGGTTTTCGTTTGAGAAAAGTTTAATGTCACAGGTCTTATTTTTCATAATAATATATTTCTTTACTCGCTTAACTTTCTAATCATTCTAATAGAATATTACCAAAGCAACATGCATGAACTCATATGTTACGTAGATTCCTCGAGTTGGCAAGTTTTGAATTTCAAAAAATTAATGTTCATCTGTAATTCGACTTATGAAGAGTGAAAGTGATTGTCGATCTCTAAGACCACAGTTACTGACTATGGTCGAAATCGAATCAACCATAGAAATAATGATCTTGAAAAGGTTCTTTAAAATCTAATGTTTCCAGTGATTAATTTATTTATTTATTGTTACAAAACATAAAAACCCCTACAGGATAGATTCAACTACCGGGGTTCACAGAAAATGATAACAGAAAAATGAACAGAAATGAACCTGTCATACAAAATGAAAATAATAACTTTCATAAAAATTCAGGACAGAGAAAAAAGACTCACTAAAGATTACAGAATCAAGCAGAATACCATGAAAACGGAAAACTACTACAATGAAGATGATTCAGATTCAATGAGATATGCAATATCATTATTTTTGAAAGAAGAAAGAGGTTCATGAAAAATATCTATAATGGCAATATGCCAATTGTACAAACGCATAATTCGCAAGAAAACAGAATGAGAAAATTCGGGCCTTCGGAACATAAAAGAGTGCACTTCGACGACTAGGATACACGGAAACATTGAAAGTGAGATAATTAACAAGCGGAAAACTGAAGAATGATTTAAAATTCGATAAAGAAGTACAGTTTCGAAAAGAACTCTACTCTGCTCCAGGCTTGCAATTAAAACTAAGAAATCTGAAGTTGAAACTTTCAACAAACTTCCTCTTGACTCGTTCAATTCTGTCAATATACTTGTAGTAATGTAATAGTGAGGGGACCAAACGGGTACAGCATATTCCAAATTACTCCTCACCAATGAGAAATATAGCATTTTCAAAGACCTTGGATCTCTGAAATTTTAGTAATTCTTAGAACGAAACCCAACATTTTGAAAGCCTTAGAATCTATATGATCAATATGATACCCAAAGGACAACTAAGAATCAAGATATATACTAAGATCTTCAATTTGGTTAACCCTCCCAATTTCAAGCCCGTCAACAGAAAAAATAGCATCGAAAACATTGACAGTTTTCGTAAATCTTATATGCTTACACTTATCAATATTTAATTGAAAATACCTACTTTGACGAAAAGAGAAAAGTCTGTCAAGATCACTCTTAAACCGCAAATTACATCATAGGACCGAACAGCACTGTACACTTTAAGATCGTCGGAATCTAAATCATGCTTTGTATAAAGAAAACATTCCAAAATATCATTAATGTAAATTGAAAATAAAAGGGGACCCAGATGTGGCCCTTGAGGAACACCAGAGGTGACACGAACGAAACCGGAATGAGTGCCATTGAGTGCAAAATACTGCAGTCTATCCGACAGATACGATTCTATCAATGTCAGTGAGGACCCCACCACACCAAGGGCTTTAGCCATGTCTGTGTAGACGGCATCGACTTGAATACCATCATCGAAACTACTACTTATGAAATGAATGTAAGGAGTTAAATTAGTTAACACCGACCTACATTTGGAAAACCCATGTTGAGATTGAATCAACTTGGAACTGGATGAATGAAAAGAATTATCAGTTACTACTGCTTCAAAAATTTTACCGAAATAACTTAGAATAGGGATAGGTCGGTAATTACTTACTTTATTTTTCTTACCACTATTGAAAATTGGCACGATCTATGCCGCCTTCCACTTATCTGGAACGACAGATAGATCAATATGAAACGTTGATGGGCATGCACCTAATGAATGGAACTGTTTAAATTTCAGGCTTTTCTCTGAAAAGAGGTATTGAATATAATAATCGTCTACAAGTGTTATATATTTCTGGTAAGGAAAAAATTGTTGCATCAAATAGAGGAAAAACTTCCTATGGTTTGTGTTTAAAAAAGCATTTTGCATTAAAACTCGAAAACCGCTGAGCTAAAAACTTTTTCATACAGTACTGTATTCTACTTCAAAAAGTGCCTGTAGAATGTCAATCATATTTATATGTAACTTTGATGATGATTGAGATATCCGATTCAATCAAAATTCGACAAACTTTGAATAAATTCAGAACGGAAAGAGATATCAGAAAAATATTTGCTCCTCTAAACTAATCAGGAGGATTTATTCTTCTCTATCTGCAATATTTCACATAGCTGCCGTCCAAATACATCGAAATGTGTCCAACCTATACACAAGAGAAGGCCATTGGCAATGAAAGAGACAAATACTCGACTCATCTGTAAACGGAGCTGTCTCCAAGTTAGGATATTACTGATTGGCAAAACTAAATCATGCTCATTGATGTGTTGCGGTTAGAGCTGAGCCTCCAGAAACAACACGAGGCTTCAAACCAAATTCTTGAGACCTAATTATATCATTTTAATGCTTATTTGCACTTTACTGTCGCTAGAGTTGAAACCTAGCAGGAGAGAATTGAACATTGATATCCCTTGTTGATCGAGATCGTCTTTACCCAGGTTTCTGTTCATGACTGCAAGTCTCCCTCTATCTGCAGTTTGTTCTGAAAACAAATGAATGGGATATCCTAATATTTGCCTATTCTTATAAGCAGTTGGACATTTCTCATGAGAGAAGTATGTAAGCTATGAAAAACATCGAATTTTCCGGGTATATCCGGACATATTCAATAAAAAAATATGTTAATAATTGGATGCCTAAGAAAACAAAATTTTGAAATATTGGAATTGAACAATAGTTCTTTGGAACTGAAAAGTTCGTCGCCCTCAAGTTTAGACCAAAGCAAAAGGTGTACAATACGAAAATTCTTTATAAATCAGTTCAGTAAACATACACTCGAAGGCAAAATTAGCGGAACACTCGAAAATTTAACCAAATTCGAAGTCCGATATTTTTCCTAATTTTCAACCGAATTAGATGATTTTTCGGCAAGTTATAGATCAACTCTTATGCTTTGTAGAAATAATAAGAGAAAACAAAAAAATTAAAACAAATTTTATACGGGGCAAAACTAAAAGTGTTTTTTTGTCAAAATTCGTAACATCCTGTGGAATTTTGTGGTCCGAGTTGAAACGTACAATATCATGGTCTGTCAAGACACATTTTCGTACAGTAACGCCCTTCTTGTTTCATGCATTTATCTCTATTTTTACAAGAGATATCAATTTGAAGCGAAAAGTCACAAATTTCAAGAATTCATTCTCAATCTTGCGTAGGTGCATAACATCGGAGGTTAGCCAAAAATAAAATCAAAACTAGAGAAGCGAAAATCTAACGAAATGAACTTTTTGAAATTCAGTGGCCAATTTCACGCTCCGGGAGAACTCGAAGTACACTGGAAAAATCGTTAATTTTGCACATTTATTTTGAATTTTTTGTGTGACACTCTATAATAATTATCATTCCTGTCCAAAATTGAGAGCAGGTGTGGATCCTGGCGATACACTCGTGAAATGAAATGAACATGTTGAGAAAAATGTTCATGATGACCCACAAAAAAAACATTTGATTTTATTAGCGAGTATGACCCCCCCCGAGCTCTTATTACAGCGCGCATACGATTTTGCATTTTCCCAATGATGTTGTCTATCATCTGTTGAGGTATGTTGTCCCACTCTTCCACCAAAGCCAATGTCAGCTCTTCAACGTTGCCTGGATTCCGTTGTCGAACCCTTCCTCCAAGAATGTTCCAAACGTGTTCGATAGGGTTTAAATCCGGTGACCGCGACGGCCAGTCCATTCGTGTGATCCCAACTTGATTGAGATATTCTATCACTATGCGCGCAGTATGAGGCCGCGCGTTATCGTGCATGAAGAGGAAATTTTCCCTATGTAAGGAGCAAAAGGCACAACATGGGGCTCCAAGATTTCTGTTATATACCGATGGGCATTAAGTGATCCATTGCCAATAATCTCCAGTTCTGTTCATACTCCCAAGCTTATGCCACCCCATATCATAACTGACCCTCCACCGTATTGCTCAGTTCCTGCGAAGTTCGCTTGATTGTACCGTTCCCCTCGATGCCTTCATATTCTATCTCTACCATCCACGAAATTCACATAATATCGGCTCTCATCACTAAATAAAACTCGTGTCCACTGATTGATTGTCCATGCTACATGCTCCCTAGCAAACGCCAATCTTGCTACCCGATGGGCTCTATCGAGTCTTGGTGCTCTTGCTTGCGCGTATGATCTCAGACCAACTTCATTTAACCGTCTTCTGACTGTCCTCACACTGACGTTAATGTTATCCACTGCTTGTAAAAGGTTACGTGCCTGAACAGCAGTAAGACGAGGATTTCTTATGGTTTGATTGACGATGAAACGGTCATGTACAGCGCGGGTTGCCCAATTTCTTCCTTGTCCTCGCCTCCTCACGTACAATCCAGTTTCCCTGTAACGTCGGTAGATTCGATGGATAACCGACGTCGAGACACCCAACATGGTACCGACTGAGCGGTAGGTGCGCCCTTCCTCGATCAATGTAACTGCCCTTGCTGCTGAGGTTGGTGGTCAATCTCTCATTCTGAATGAAAAATACCGTTTCGAATCGTAAACAGTAAAATAATCACAAAACACCGCAACCGATCGAATTTGTATCAAATCAAAGAATGGAAAACTCTCATTCTTTAAACAAGTGCAAATGTGGTCATATACAAAAAAAACGTGTGTTGTATTTCATATTTGATAAAAAAAGGTGTGCACATGTGTAAATGAAAAGTTTTATCAATGGTCCCAGAATTCGGTTGTGTATTTTAGTACCTACCGACTGTTATTTCCTATGAATTCTTAATTTTCACCAAATTAACCAAATTGTCATCAATAACTAATGCAATTCGAACATAAATCGCAAACGACAATTTCGACACGCCTGAGTGATAATAAGAAAATTCCAAATTGATAGACGAATTTTAATAACAATTTCTTGATTCAATGGAATTTCTCCAAAATGGTGATTTTCCACTTTAAATTAAATATATTTTGCAAAAATAGAGATAAACGCATGAAACCAGAAGGGCGTTACTGTAGGAAGATGTGTCTTGACAGACCATGATATTGTAAGTTTCAACTCGGACCACGAAATTCCAGAGGGTGTTACGAATTTTTGACAAAAAAAACACTTTAAGTTTTGCCCCCGTATAAAATTTTTTTCAAATTTTTTTTGTTTTCTCTCATAATTTCTACAAAGCAGAAGAGTTAATCTACAACTTGCCGAACAAATCAGCTAAATCGGTTGAGAATTAGGAAAAATATCGAACTTCGAATTTGGTTAAATTTTCGAGTGTTCCGCTAATTTTGCCTCCGATTGAAGTTGGAATGTTAATTTACATTGTCGCTGATTTCTCTTAATTGGTGTTATATAACCAATTTGTGAAGTCAAAACGACCGGTGCTTCATCTGAAATTTTTCTATGTTTGTCATTAGTCTCGCAATTCTTTTGAATCAACCCATCTTTACGTAGTTTTCTGATTATTTACATACATTAAAAAACACAACAGTACTGAAGATAGTTAAAATGGTGGATAATCGGTATATTATTATCACTTACTTGATACAGAAATCTTGAGTAGTCATCTACTGAAAATTCAGGCACTTCCGCAGACGATTTCAATTCAGGGTCGAAATATTCAGGATATTTCTCACGCATTTTTGCGAAACTTTTGTTGATAAGTGAAATTGTTCCTTCGTGGTTCGCTGTTTTACAAAGTAGAGCCATTAAATCGAAGTATAAGCTTCTGTAATTCAAAATATGAATGAATCTTTAGAAATAAAATGTTTTCTGCTTTTTTTGAATCCCTCCAAAACATTGAATGACCTTGGTTCAACTTGGTTGAATTAGCTTTGCTGATATGATATAAGGAAGTCTCGAATTTATACTGGTTATCGAAAGTCATATCACCAACAAGCCATCATATTCGGTCAACATCAACCATTAGGCTAAATAGATTTCGACTGCTTTCAATAAAAGTGAAAAAGTGTTCTTCAATTTGGAATTGGACAAATATGTAGTAGAAGAGGGTAATAATTTCTGGGTATAAATAATATATACTGTGTTCCAACAAAAATATGCCACCCCCTCTAGTAAAGTCTGCATGCTCTTAAAGGAGCCAAGTAAATAATCCTCAAGGTTTAATATCGATTATCATTATTCAACCACTAGGAATGTAGACAACAAAATACCAAGGTTGCTTTCCAGCAATCCCCGAATTTCGGGTGTGTTATCTTTTGTAAGAGAAACAAAACAGTTCAATAATAGAAAGAAATACAGAGTGTTACATAATAGTATGTCACAACTTGAGGGAGTAAATCTACGTGCAATTTTAAGAGAAAAAATTCATTTAAATACAGGTCCGCAAAAGCTTCGTTACGGAGCTACAGGGTGTTGAAATTTCCGGAAAAAATTGTTTTTTTCTTCAAAACTCCTGCAGTTTTTGAGATATGCAGCCCAAGTTTGGAATGCAAGCTAATTTCTACAGCCTCCATCATTGCACGTCCTAGATTTTAACTGAAATTCACTAGGTGTTCTCCTTTCCGAGGCCTTGTCCCCTTTTGTCCTTTCAAACTTTTTTGCAGTACGCCACTGATCAGCTCACAGTCAATTTTCGTCATCTTCGTTCAATTTAGAAACTTTTCTGACACTCATACCTATATAGAAATACAAAAAGCTGTAATTCTTAATACATGTAGGATAGTTGGGAAATTTATGTCAAGTATATTGTAATCGAGCCTAGTCCTTTGATTATTGAATCTGGGAAAGTTAAATTATATCCAGCTAATAGCTGAGATAAAGCATAAGTCCACGATAATAATAATAATAGTTTATTTGCAGTTCATCGATTATAAAATTAAACGAAAGAGTATTTTTTACACTCAAAAGAAATCGCTTCTAACAAATGAATAAATGAGAAGCAGAGACTTGAGAATCAAAGATGCCTCGACTGTACACTTCTACATAAACTCAAAATATGTGTATCTCCTTGATTGAAAAATTGAAAACAATGAAACAAAATAAGAAAATACTTCTAATCAGAATTGGATGCACAGATATCTCACATTGGCGAGTGGTACAGTATAGTCAAGTTAAATTCAGGATTCACAGTCACATTCGGGTTCGAAAAGTCACATTTACAAAAAAATCGGTCACATTAGGGAAAAATAAGTCATATTTGGGAAACGATGGTCTCTTTTCGGGATAGAGTCATATTATTTAGGAACTGGCACATTCTCTCACATACTTGATTGATTGATAAGTTTCACGACTGACGCCAAGGATTCACGATTGAACTCATGTTTTTGAATATTTTATATGTTTGAACCTCCTTAAGTTTTTTTGGGACTTGAGAATGAATTCTTGGAGCTAAATACGCACTGGATCTTTGTCCTATTCTTTCCTCTGATCTTGGTGTTTTTTACTTATTTTCTTTGCACCTAGTGTTGTAGAGATGATCAAGGGGAGTAATTTTCATTTTCTTCATGCACACTTGTACAAGAATCTTCCAACAGTAGAGTTGACGGATGTCCTAGACCTTGGAAAGACTGAATAACTGATCACTGGAAAAGGTGCGCTGTTTATTATACATAATTTTGAGAATCCATTTCTGAAGTACTGTTATTATTTCAATATAACATTCGTATGCAGCTCCCTATGCTATATTACCATACGTCAGTTATGATTGAACTAGTAGTAGTAGAGTACCTTGAGATGATCGATATCTATTTGTTTTCGTACCTCTTCAAATCAGTATAGCGTACTACGATGTTAAGAGGCATACTCACACTGCCTATCCCAACTCATGTGGTTATCGATCATAATCCCAGGAAAATTCACATATTCCATTTCCGCTTCTCTTATCACTGTGCCACCATACATCCTGTGGGATCCCATCTTGGGAAGGCCCGACTCGTAAGATGAAAATGATAAGTAGGATGACTTTTCCTGGTTTAATAATAATTTATTGGCTAACCGCCAATTTTGAGTTAATTTGAAATTATTTTCGGCTTTCTCTTTCAGTACCACCCAAGAACTACCATGACATAATACGGTGTCATCCGTCAAACTGATGATTTTTCCTTGGATTTTCATTCTGTGAAGACAGTTTACGTACAAAATGAATAGTAAAGTGCCAAGCACAGTGCCCTGTGGGACACCGTATGTACTTTCTTCACTCATTTCATTTCCTATTTTCACTACCTGTTTTCTGTTGTTTGAATACCTTTTGAGTATTTGAATATTGTTCCTCGGAAACCATATCGATAAAGTTTTTCAAGTGTGACACCGTATCGAACGCTCTCGATAAAGCGAGGAGAATACATAAATGCGGTGTGTTCTTATCGAGGAAATTATATATACATTGCGTTAGGTCTCTAATCGCATCCTCTGTAGACCTTTTAGGCCTGAATCCATACTGACCATCTGAAATGATCTTATGCTGCTAAATAAAATAATATCATGGGGTTTTATTAACTTTTCCATAATTTTCGATAAGTTTGACATAGGAAAAATTGGTCTATAGTTTGACATCTCCTTTTTATCGCCATTTTTGTATAGTGGATGAACACACAGGAAAACATCCGGTTGTAAGACATTTATCTATAATATGCGACAGAGGAGTTGATATTTGGATCTTGATTTTCTTAAAAGTTTCGGAACAAAATGCGTCAAAGTCTGGTGTTTTTTAATTGGCAGATAGTTTTTTCCTCTTCCGGACTAGTAAGGGTAAAGTAGAAACTATGACTGAGGGAGAATTGGTCTCCAAAAAACTCGCTTGGTTCTGCTATTTTTTCAGCATATTCCGTTCCCAGATTACTGAAAAACCTGTTGAAATTGTTTGTAATTTGTAGGTCTACTGTCACCATTTGCCCGTCAAGTTTTTTGATCTCTTTTATATCTGTTGCAGGTTTAGTTTTTGGTGACAGACGTTTCACGTGTTTCCACATCCTCTTGGACTGGTTTCCACTCTCATATATGCACTTATGAAAGTATCTTTTTTTATCAAAATCAATCAATTTTTTCAATTGGATTTTGTATTGTGTATATTCCATTTTCAGTTCCTCATTACCAGGATGTTGCCTCACATTCATATATCGTCGATTTTTTCATTGATAGAGTTGAGAAGCCCCCTTGTAACCCAATTATGTCTATTTTTTTGTTTATTATTTTTCAAAATAGTGTTAGTATTTTGTTCAATATGCTTATACAAAACCCCAATAAAATTATCAGATATCTTGTTTGGTTTATTCTCTTCATACACTCTGACAGCTTTATCTCCTAAGATCTGATTTCAAATGTTCGTAATCAATGAATGACTGCTTTTTAATGGTTTCAGTGCTGTCTAATTTTTTTTCCATTTTGATAGTGATGAAAATAGGTGAGTGATCTGTTATATCGTAATCTATTACGAATCCATTCAAACTATCATTGGAATCTGTACCACACTTATCAAGAAAAAAAAATGATCCAGACAGCTTCCACTTGTGGGGCGTGTATATTTATTACTGAGGGATAAATATCCAAACATACTGAATATATTCCTGTACTCATTAATTTTTGTTTCATTGCGAGTTAGAAGATACACGAAGCCATCGTGAATAGAGGAGTAGACAACACCATACTAAGATAGGAGGGAAGTCTGATGCTGACCAAGCGCATCGGGACTCACCTCGGCGAGTTGACTGTCTTGGGGACCGCAAGCAGAGGATGTCCTTGGGGAGAGTACTATCTCCTCTCCTCTGGAAACTCATGCTGGACAAGCTCCTGCCTGGTCTTGCCAAAGATGGGTACTTTGCAGTGAGTTATACCGACGATCCTGTACTCTTTGTTCGTGGAAAAAACCTCAGCACCATATGCGAAGTGGCGCAGAACGCGCTGCAAGAAATGGTGCAGAGGGAACGACCTGTCTGTTAATCCAAACAAAACATACATGATTCTATTCACTCGAAAAAAGAAATCACCGCCTTTCAAAGCACCCATTCTTCTCAACGAGGAACTAACACTAGTAAAACGAGGAGTGGAATATCTTGGTGTGATGTTTCACGCCAAACTAAATTGGACAATCACATCGGAAGACAAGTGCGAAGAGCGCAAAATACACTCAAGCTTGCCGGAGGTTATTCGGACACAGATGGGGACTCAAACTAAACATAATATATTAGTTATACACGACAATGATAAGACCGCTCCTGACCTTTACGGCCATTGTATGGGGGCCTGCACTAGACAGGGAGACAAAACGGAACAAAATGAACAAGATCCAATAGCATTCATTCCTTTCAGTCACGGGAACCTTGAGAGCCATACTCACGGCCTCCATAGAGTGTCTGCTGGGCGTCCCTCCACTACAAATAGTAGTGAAAGAGGCGTGCATGAGGGCCTCATTGAAGCTGAAGGAAGGAGGTATAAGGACTTCTGGACAACCTACATTCTTCAATGAAATCGAAGAACTCCGTGCTGACCTTCTCACAAGAGGAGATCGAATGAGAACCACATACTTTAACCAACCCTTAAAGTCATCATTCCAGCATAAGAAATTTTGTCCATACAACTCGGTACTATAGAGTTACTCTGCCTTGGTGCCCAGACCATCGATGTATCGAAGAGAATGATAAAGCAGACAGCCTTGCCAAATATACATACTTCATGAAAGAGTGGAGGAAAACGCGGCTTTGTCAAAGGAACGCATGGTGCTTGTCAAAGAAAAGCCGCAATTTTTATTCTTGCCGCTTTTCTAGAAATTTCGGGTGGCGCGTCTGACGAAACAATTCGAGACTTTCATTCACGCGGATATATGTGTGTTTCGCTTGCAGGAATTGGTGAGAGAATTCTGAATTGTCACTTGAAGGCGACACTACGTCGATACAAAATTTATTATTAAATAGTACAAAATGACAGTAGGGAAGAAATCTACAACGTATCATTTCAATACCGATTGGGAGGAAGAATTTTCTTTTTGTATGGTGAAGGATATGTCTTTGTCGTGTGTCAGTTGCCATACTGTGGTAACTTAGAGAGGAATCATAAAACGGTTCATGAAAACTATGAAAACAAAAAGTACGTGATTTGAAAGTTTATTTGAAAAAAGAACAAACCATGTTCACAAGACCAGCCAAACAATCAAAAGCTGCTACGATCGCGTCATTTAGAATATCTCATATATTGGCGAAACACAAGAAACTATTCAAAGATGGATCGGTTGTGAAGGAAGCATTCATTGAACTTCCAGAGAAATATTTTTATTCGACAGCCATCTGATGATGTCTGTTTCACGGCATGAAGATGTTGACGTTAATTCAATCTGTCGCCAATGGTAGCTTGCGATTTCCAATACCATAGAAGATTCTAGTAGAATCCAATCGAACAACTGTTCAAAATATTTTTCTAAAACATGCGCATTATTTTGCTTTGAAATGATAATAACCCCATCCACATAACCGTTAACACTACCTATATGCGTTAATATTATACGTCATCCTTTTCTGACGGAGCCTGAAATCCTGTGGACAATCCTTGGAAGAATGCTTGTCGCCAATCTTTTATGCTTTTATTATTTCATTTTTCCGAACCGTGTACCCTTGATCAACCCAAGTTTCATCCAAATAAAAAATTTGTCTACTTTGAGCACGATATTTTTTAATTTCTCTTGCATAATTTCTTCTCCAGCAGAAGTAGATTACCTCTTTATCTATGAGAACTGACTACCTGTTGTGCTTTTCCAATGAGGAATTCAATTCATGCAACACTCGCGACAATTAGTTGTTTGATATTAAAGGCAAGTCCTTATCTCCTACGATCACAACGTTTTTTCCGCAGTTAGAATTTCTTTCCGAAAATAAAAATAATGCACAGTTTTTCGAATAGTGTTCTTCAAGTCTTCATCAATTACTATTCGGGGTCTTCCTGGAAAAGTTTTTGGAGGTTTCACTATAAATCCATTTTCAGATTTTTTCCTTGAGGAGCTTGTATATTGTGGAATGTCCAATTCTCGTCGTCTCAGAACACATTTCAACATTTTCATCGATTGAAGGTAAATGGCCTTGATGCCTTAAAACATCGTCCACATTCAAAATGATTTATTTTCCACTTTGGGAAAGTGGTATATTTTTTTCATCGATTGAAGGTAAATGGCCTTGATGCCTTAAAACATCGTCCACATTCAAAATGATTTATTTTCCACTTTGGGAAAGTGGTATATTTTTAGCACGTTTTACAGAGATAAAATCAGAGAACATTTCTATTATGTGTGAAATGAACAAAACACTTTCACCAACTACTAACTGATGCATACAAATGATCAAAATACTCCAAGAACTCTTCTTAATATATATCTGTAATGTGTAATAATTACCTTTCTTGGGGTTGAATTCAGAGAATATACTTAATAATAGTCTTCAAACCTTATCCGAGCGAACATTTGTCTCATTGAACATGGCGGGGGGTGGTACCTGTGTACCACCTAGAAATCGAAACTGTTTTGTTCATTGTTCATTCATAGTAGGAATTACTCATCAAATTTACATTCTTTGAGAAGAATAGAGATGAAATCCACCTGAATTGCCAATATTATACTTAGGTAACCTGGATTATACTATGTACGAAGGATATAATTAATGGTACGCCTATGAAAATTTTGTCACTCTACGACTTCACCGAATCGATTATAGTAAAATCCTTAAACTTCTTGTATATTTGATTTGATTATGAGTTTAAATGCATAAAATACACTGCCTGTTTCTGTGAGATCGAATCGAAATGCTCCTACTCACAGGAAAACTTCAACCTGTTCAATTTTCATTAGTAAACTTTATTCAATATTCTATTTAAGTCAATAATGAATTAATAATGTACCTTAACAAAAACACTTGAATTGTTGGAAAAGATCTTTCCCAAATGTGAAAAAATTCAGTATGAATCTGCAAGTGAAGTCGTATTTCAAAAAATGTGATAGTTCAGAATCAATAAAATTGCAGACTCAATTAAAGTACTACAAAAACTTTTGTTAGTGAAATTTCTCGAAAGAACCAGTTCTTCAACGAGAACTAAGGCAACACATTTTCTCGATTCAGAGTATCTTGAACGAAATCAATCAAATTTAGAACATACAAAAAATAATACTCACTCCTCCACTTCGACATCCAATATTTTCCCTGAATTTCTCATCTTCAATATTTTTGAATAATTGAGACAATTTCTTGAAATTTTGGATTCTGGACATATGGTTACAGATGGAAATGGAATATCACTTATTGACATCTCCTTCGTTGCTAAAGAAACCAGCACCGGTTTGGTCTTTAAATTGTCAAATATTTCGCATACCATATAAAAAGATCCTGAGATGCTAAGAATAAGAACTAATATCCACCAGAGCCTGGAAAACATCCACGAAATATTGGGTGTAGTATTACTCTGCCTAAGAAATAACCGTTTCATAAAATTTTCCAAGAATATTGTTGAGTTGCGCAGGAATTTTTTCATTTATGCGTTGATTACCTCTTTAATTCAGTTGTAGAAAAATAGAGTTTCATTCAAGAATTTATTAAATTGTTACGAGCATGAAATATAGAAATTGAATATCTTACTTAATTAACCGATATTGATTTCTAAATACAGATTGGCCGACCTAAAAGTCCCATTAAAAGTAACTGAGGAACAGCTTTATAGGTCTATTTCAAATTTGGACATTCTTCTGGATACTGGTCTATGATTGGCAATTATTCACAGAGAGCGGTATCACATCCGTTCATACCGGATATCCACTACAACTTTGCTATTCTAAATGGAACGGTTAACTTTAATTTTTTCTTGAAGGTCTTCTTCCTACATCTTTCTTTGAAATTTGTTCTATCTAAAAATAACTTCCATTGAGCTATGATTTTTTTATCACAATTTTCGAAATTATAGTGTCATCTTCTCTGCTTAGAAGGAATGACTCATATCACATACTTTCCGAAGCTATTTCATAAACAAGGTGCTCGAAAATTACTTGACCACTCAATGAAACTAAACTGTAAAAAAAATACTCCAAATACGAGTACCTTCTTTCTCTTACATTATTAAAGCTTATTTTCAATTAGTATTCATTGGTTTCAGGTTTCCCTATACCTTAATGGCTTGTTTTCATTCGTTCGCGATTCGATCAAAAACCTGCAACGTTATCGGAAAATTGAATCATTTCGTCATGAAACATAGCAACAGAGTAGATTACATTCCGATATGTTTAACAATGTTCTACATACGGTTCTATGAGTTTAAGCCTCAATTTGACGTTTGGCAAACATTTAGAAATACCATTAACATTAATTTCGTTTGTGTAAGTTTTTTTCCGTTCAATAAATACTGAAATCAGGTTATTTTTCTTCATTCATGGTCAATGTCAACAAATAATAAGTTGAAGTTGCAGAACATTCAACGGAGACTACCCGAATTAACGATCATTTTGCAGAAAACAATCTAGAAAATTACAATCGAATTTTGTCACTTGTGGAAATCACACAGCGGAAAGGGGTAGAGTTATGTTCATTACCAACATTAAGGCAATGGAGTTACGGTGTTGAGTCATTTCCATGCCAATCATCATGCGTCTGGAAGTGCTTCTGTTGTAGATTTGGAATACTGAGCGCTTGACTCTTAGATACCCCTGTTTCCATTCAAATTTTCCTGCTCAAAATTGATTGGTTGATAGTTACACTACCTATTTCATTTCATCAATTGTTGCATCTTATCTCCTTATTCTTATTCCTTTGGAACGTATAATGTTTCTAATTCATGAGGTTTTCCCTCAATTTAACGAAAATAAGGTTGTCGCCTCTAAGGAAAACGATTCGAACTAATAGCTTTTGAAACATCAGCATTTTAATCATCTTGAATATAACATTCAACCATATCAAACTTTTCAAAATTGTCATACAGCATAGTCGCTTCGTTTTTACAAACGATATTACATTCACACAATAGTTGTAACTTGATGCAAGTACTTAAAATAATTTATCTGAATTGCCATTGCAAGAACTGCTTTGCGAACTATCATAATGAGTGCACAGAACATCTTTAAGCTTCTTCAATCATTCTACGTTAATTCTGTGAATGAACAAAGAGTAGGTAGATAAAATTCCTGGATGAGAAAAATGAGTGCACATGTGCATTCTGATTCAGGAGGAGAGAGGTATATTTTGTGGCGTGATAGGAAACGCTCTCGGTGAATCGGAATCGTACTTTTCCAATCATCTCACCCTCCTTCGGACTATACAGGGTGTTTTTTATGAAAGTGGTAGATTTATCTTGCCTCATAACTCTCAAAGAACCTGATCGGTTTGAATGGAAATTTCAACGTTGAATTCAATTGATGAGGTCTATCATACGAGATTTTTGATTTTTTCCCAAATCACCAGATTGAAGAAAACTGTTTTTCGGTTGAATGCGCGAATGACACTCTATTTACCAGTGGAATGAAAAAATTAATAGATATTTGTAAATTAGAAATATGAATGATCCAAACAACATAGAACACATTTTTATCACACCTTGAGTATTGTGTGAAAAAAATTCGATTTTTCGTAGGGACAAAAATCGAAAAACAACATTCAGTATAGCGCTTAGACAAAATATCCAGTGTGATCCATGGTGAAATCTTTAAAGATCGTTTAAGACCGAATAAGACACATTCTTATCACACCTCGAGAATTTTGTGAAGAAGAGTAGATTTTTTAATACTGAATACTTTTTGGTCAATTCGCTCTAACATCTCCTCCAAGGTTCAGGGAAAATAAAAAATTCAAGACCTAGAAGAAATCATTTTAACAATACCTTAGAGTTATCCAAGAACATAACGATAATTTGGGTGAATGTGAATGTGTTTTCTTATCACATACTTTTTATTGAGGAACAATTATTGCAATTTTATCCAATAACGCATGGAAAAAACACATCTGGAATATCAGAATTCGGGTACCTAAACTTAGCGATAGGTTTAAATCAGGTGCTTGAAATGGTTTCCTTTTTGCTCGATGCATTTTCTTGCTCTTGCTTCAATGCTACCATTGAAACTTCGCATTAGGTCCATATTATGTCTTAGAATTTCACAACTATCCGTAATTCTTTGTATCAAATGTTCTCTTGACAGTATTTCAACCTGATGAACATTATCCATAAATGAATACCATATCTGCATATTCTTGATTCGAAAATGCTAAAATCACGTCACAACAATTTGGGTTAAAACTCCTGATTCCAGCCAACCCTCTATATGTGTCACGCCACTGGTTAACAATCTGATGCGCATAATCCGCATATGATAAATACTTGTGCTACAAGCATTCTTCAGTACTTGTGCTACAAGCATTCTTCAGTACATGTGCTAGGAACATTCTTCAGTTTAGGCGTTTTTTCTTATCCAGACCTTCAAACGAATCAGTTGAACTTGAAAATCATCCTAAATTGCAGTTAATTCAATTATATTAAAATTCATATATTGTATCTCATATATTGTGTAGTTACCTATATCAAAATATAGGGTAAGTTGAAAGTTCATTTAGCAAAATGCCTCACTTAACCTTGAACATCGGATTTATAATTTTTTCTTTCGACAGTTTTTTATTGACTGCTTGATAGATTTTTCATTAATGAACTCGATTAAAATCATTTTTCTGAAAAGGAAACGACAAAAGTAACTCAAACTCCTATATTCAATGATTATTCCTTTCATTTTAAGTAGTTTCCGTGAAATTATCATGTAAGTCATGAAATTCCTTCAAATTTTCGAAATGGTTGCCAAACATCTGTAATTTTTCGTAAATAGTTTTTAAAGATGCTTCTTCGCTTTTTATGTAGCAGTCTGTTACATTAGAGCATAGAATATCTTGGTGATACATGTCTAATTTGTGAAATTCAGTCCTAGGTGGAGACCCCTAGATAGACATTCCTAGGTAGGGACTTGTACGTGGAGCTCAACAGCTGAAATAGAAGTTTTCCTCAAAGGCTGCAGTGAGACCAAGAACCACCAAGATAAGTCTTATTGTCTGTATTAACATATAAAGAAGTATCTGTGACACTATGTATCATAATCATAATTTATGTAATTGATTAAATACCTAAGCAAAACTTTCTTGACTTTTCTTTCAAGATTTCAGTGACGAATATTGAATAGAAAGTCTCATTGCTCATTTTTCTCTGAGCTTAATCAGAGTATAGAAAAGTTAATTTTGTTGCACTGGCGCCCAACGTGGGGCCCGATTTTATGTGTTTTCTGGCATCAGGAATTTCGTTGTTCTTGTAGCAGCGGATTGAAATTCTATCGACGACACTTATATAATGTCAGGGGTTCTCAAATTGCATACTATGAATATTTCCAGCGATTCCTTTTTTGACGAAAAACTTTCGGTTGCGACACGTGTTTTTTGAACGTTTATCGAGAGAGGGAGATCGGCGAATGTCTACCTTCTCTTTTCTTTTGCGTCATTTCCCATGCGTGATGAATAGTGACGACTCAAATTTGATAATGCGCCGTTATTTGAAATAAATGAATTTATTCCTTGAAAAAATATGAAAATGACTTATTCATTTTAAATAAGAAAAAGCCCAAAGGGCTCTACGGATCGTAGACAAGAGGGATTCAAATGATATTGAGACTGAGAGAAAAACAAAAGTACCAGAAACATTTTCTATGTTCCTGGATAAGTGAGTTATTACACGTTTTTAGTTACTACATTATGGAATGACAAATAACATAACATAACATAAAAATGAAGAGAAATATTTAGATTGTTGTGATCTGAAAATTTGATAATAATCATCATCCATGAAAGCTCGCTGCCATTGAATTCAATGTGAAAAGAAAGGAGTGACCTATTTTGCGAAGGAGGCTTTTACGCAATATATGGCATGTCAAGTAATACTCTGCACGTACGTCCGCACTGTAGTCAACTTATTTTCTACATTCTGCCAACTTCATTCGTAAAATATATAATGATCGGTGAGAGATATCGATTTATGAGTAGAAACCGAATTTCATGAAACAGATAAAAATATCCAAATTGTCATTTCACAAGTCGCCATAATGGCGTCGAGACGCTTTCTGAATGGGTTCGAAGTGATATGATAACCAATATTAAATCTAACACCCTGTAGATTTTATTGACGTTTCCAACTGAAATCTAACATATTTCATCAACTGTAATTGTATCACTTTTTTAATCGTTAATCGCCTAGTATTGAGAAGTGTCTCTGAAGATTGGACTGAAAAATAACAGTATTCCAAAATGAATATTTTTATAATGAAATACCTTAGGCGTGATAAAAATGTTCTGTTGGCATATTAAAAGAGCTGCATTTTCTTGTTTTGAGGATGTTTTCAGAAGTTTGCTTAACTGATATGCAGGGTATTGTTTTATCATCTGTTCGTAAAATTGAATTTTTACCAACCCCACCTGGGTTGTCGACAATGGGTGGATTGAGTAGCCCAAAGTCGGCTTCACTGCCGGTCCCAAGCCCGGATAAAGGAGGAGGGTTGAAGGGCAAGGTTAGCACCCTACCATTCTATAAAAAACTAAAATTGCTCCAAGAACTGTTACAACAGCCTCGGATGACGGACGGATTAACGATAACAACATGGCAAGAAAACGGTATACACGATTATCAAAAAAGAAAAACGTCATGCGACTAGCATGCTGGAACACTACATCGTGGAACACAAAAGACCAGGAAGTAATATTGGAAATAGAGAAACACAAAATAGACGTATGTACAATTGCAGAGACAAAGAAAAGGGCAAAGGCAGCATAAGATACCAAAACTACACACTATTCTACAGTGGGGTAGATAAGGACCTAAGAGCTCAAGCGGGTGTTGGTATACTAATGCATAGGAAATTTGAAAACGCAGTCAAAGAGGTAAACTACATCAATCAAAATATACATCACCTATCCATGAAGCTAGCGGAAAAAAAACCATGTTATCAGCATTTACACGCCAGATATAAGTAAACCAAAGAATGAAATGGGAAGAATTTTTCGAAACACTTCAAGACACACTAGACAGAATACCACAAACGGAAAAATATTTATAATGGGAGATTTTAACTCGAGAATAGGGAATACTCCTCCCGGGAATTATGCAGAAGTTTAATGAAGCGACGACAAACGAAAATGGAGACATACTTCTCGAGATATGTGCACATAATGAACTCCGAATAAATGACACGTACTTTGAACACAAAGAACAACACAAATACACATTCACCAACACAAGAGGACAAAAATCTATGATTGACTTTGTGATCACCAATAGGGAAATTCACCCACGAGAAATACTTGACGTACGGACACTGACATCAGCAAATGTTGGAGCACAGCACGCAATGGTTTTCTGCAAGTACCGCCTGTCATATAGAATAGAGAAAAAAACCGCCTAACTACATCACTAAATTCAACATTGAATATTTACAAAATGAAAGTACTAAGAATCTATACCAAACACGACTCGAGGAAAAGATCAACCTTAACCCTATAGTAGACACAGACAACATAAACGCCGCATGGAATAAAGTGAAAAACAACATAATGAACAGCGCAAAAGAAGCCATTGGGAACGAAGAATAAATATAAACAGTCATAGAAAAGATAAACCATGGTTCACACAGGAAATCAAAGATTTAGCAAAAGAAAAGAAGAACGCATATATCAGATATGTCAATCACAGAACACCAGAAGAGTACCAAAGATATAAAACAGAAAGAAATAGAACAACGAACAAAATTAAAGAATTCAAAAAATATATTGGGAAAGATCTACAAATGACATGAAACACGACTTACGAGGAGCACAGAAAAAGGTATGGAACATGTTGAGAAACAGGAAAAAACCAATCACCGAAGAATTGCAGATCAATGTAATAAAACCAGAAGAGTGGGTGAAATATTTCCAGAACTTATACCTGGGAGATAATGATAACGGTAACAACGAGGAACGAGAAATCGAACAACAAAACACACTCTACGAAGAAACAGAAAATGACATTATCAGCCTAGAAGCAGTACAACAAGTAAATTAAAAAATAGAAAATCACCCGGTCCGGACAACATAAATAACGAACTAATTAAATATGGGGGAGCAGAAATAACAAAAGCAATAGCAAAACTATTCCAAAAAGTTGAAAACAACAAGGAGATACCAGAAGAATGGAGAGAGAGCCTAACAATACCCATATACAAAAAAGGCGTGAAGACAAACCCAGCAAATTATAGAGGCATCACACTCCCTAACTCTGCATCGAAACTACTCACTAAAATTCTATAGCAAAAGATATATGACAAAGTAGGTGTGTCTGAAGAACAACAGGGATTCCGACCAAATAGATCAACAACGGATGCAATTTTCATATTGCGGCAACTGGTGGAGAAGTCCATAGAGTTTGACAAACCGATGTTTATATGTTTTATAGATTTGGAAAAGGCATTCGACAGAATTCGAATGAACGATGTGATCACTATCTTTAGAAATAAAACTTTAAGCAATAAATACATAAACATAATCAAAGAACTAAATAACTCCAATAAGACGAAAGTAAAAACTACACAGGGACTTACAAGCGAGATCAAAATTAACGCAGGCATTAGACAAGGTGACAGCCTCAGCCTATGTCTATTTAATTTAATCATGGATGAAATAATAGCAGGTGTTAACCAAATGAACCAAGGCTATAGGATGGGTAACAAAACTATGAGAATACTGTGCTAAGCAGATGATGCTTTACTAATAGCCGAGAATGAGGACGACCTACAACGCCTACTACAAAAGTTCAAAGTAACAGCAGAAAAATTTAACATGGTAATATCAACACAGAAAACCCAATCGAAGGTAATAGCGAAAGATCCAATTAGATGCAAACTAGTAGTGAACGACCATATAATAGAGCAAGTTTCACACTTTAAATACCTAGGAGTAGAAGTATCGAGCGATAGGCAACTATTACAAGAAGCAAAACAGCAGACAATGAAAGCATCGAGAATATCTTGCTTCCTGAGAGATGTAATCTGGCGGAATACGTACATAAGCACAGAAAGCAAAGTCCGAATCTATAAAACCTGTGTGAGACCCGTGATGACATATGCGGTTGCGACAAGAGCTGAGACAACAAAAACAAAACAACTAATGAGGACAACATAGATGAGAACACTAAGAGCTATAAGAGGTATTACACGCAGAGATAGAATAAGGAATGAGGATACGCTAAGGGAGCTAGGTGTCCAGGATGTGGTGAGGAGGACAAGAGCACGTCGACGCCTATGGAGAGATCACGTAGACAGAATGGGCCCCGAACGTATGGCGAAGTGGGCAAAAACACAAAAACCCAACACTAGAAGACCCATAGGAAGGCCGAAAAAGCGATGGCATGAGTGCTGGAGCTCCGGTTAGCAGCAGGGGCTGAACAGAAAAACAGGACATCGTCCTATTTAAAGAAGAAGAAGAAGAAGAAGAAGAATTTCTACAGTCCCGCCCTATATGAGAGAATAAATTTTCTCTGCGAATAGTTGGTCTACTAAGTAACTGACAATCCTGAAATTTTCATTCAAATCGAAACAACGATTTCACAATTATGATGTCTGGAAAATTAAGCCACTTCACACTGAACAGCCTGTGAATGCGAAATTGAGTCGCGTGAGTCAATATAATGTATCATTCCAACACACCAGGAATGTTGCCCACCACTACCCAAGAAAAATCTCCCTCTCCTCCTGATTCCCCCATGTATAATATACAGGGTGCTCGCCAGAGGAATGGTACTGCACATTGGTTCTGTCATGTCCCTAAGGGGCAGTACACGGACTCTAGAAGAGACGTTGGAGATTCTTGCGAGAACACACTTCCTAGATTGTAGGTTTCTTGATATCAGAAATAGCTGTGACACTGTCGACCTGAAGGGTCTTGCTAAATGACCAAGAAAGGACGATTGGAATAACGCAAGAAGGATCATCAATCCCGGAACACTTAGATAAGTGATTCGCTCTTTTAAGCCTTTTAAGGCTCCTGGTGAAGATGGTATCATACCACTCTCATTACAGCAAGGGGTGTACGTCCTCCTTTCATACCCCATTTGGATCTCATGGTCAAGTCTGGCCTGGAGTGTTGTCCCAACCAGCTGGCGAAAGATAAGGGTTGTATAAATCCCTGAGTTGTGTAAATCTGACCAAATCGTTCAGACCGACAAGTCTCATGTCTCTCCTTCTGAAACCCTCAATAAGCTGTTTGACGAATTTATCAGGACCACTGAAGCCTCTGAGTGAACGACAATACGGTAAATTAACTGATCTGACATTTAACAACCTAGTCAAGAGAATCACTCAGTCTTTGGACCGTAAGGAGAAATCAGTTGCAGTCTTTATGGACGTTGGAGGGGCATTTAATGCTGCCCCCCTATAGTTCCGTATGGTGGGCTGTGCGATCTAGAAGGGTAACAAATTTTATTGTGGAATGAATTAGCAATTAGCAGGATCAGCACATTCCTGAAACGAGAAGTAATCAGTTTTGTGGCTGGCAGGGGCTGCACTCAGGAAGGAAAATTATACATTCATACGCTGACAATATAGTAATTCTGGCTGTCGGAGATGACGACGTTGTCTCCGACATATTTCAGGAGGCTATTTCAGCTATCTAGGGGTGCTGTGAGTGGAAGAAATCTAGCATAAACCCCACAAAACCCTTTCAATGCCACTCACTAGAAAAAGAAAGATATTTGCTGTGATGGTGGTGACCATGTAGCACATACAATTGTATTGCCTTGTGGGAGTGCAACATAATGGTTACTGGAGTTTTTCTCTCCAAACCTACTGCAGCCATTAAATTGATACTGGGCCTTGCTTCTCTTCATCTGGTGATTAGAGAAGCAGTGGCTTTATACAAATTCCATCACCTTTTCCTGAATGAAACAAGTATGTTCTGCTTAATGACGATTCACAATCTTGAATCGTGGTCAACGAGATGCTGAGTTGAGCGACTCATTAGTCGCTCAACGAACAGGCTTAAGATTCACCAGACCGAAGTCTTGGCTTAAAATTTTTTCCCTAAAAACTGCCGCAGTAAGTATTAGATGGAAAATCATTGGTGTTTGGTCCTAAAGGTGCGAGTGCACTGGCTGATCCACTCAGGTCTCAGAGACTATCAGCTTGCCATCAGTGGGCCTTTCACTGCGAGAGCCAAGGCTCGAATTAAACTCTCCTGGATGAACCTGAGAGTTCTAACTGCCATATTAAAGGTCACTTTAGCCCAAGAAATCACCTAAATAAGTTAGAATTAATTGACGACCCCTCTTGTAGACTATGTGAAGAAGAGATAAAATCGATGGAAAACGTTATATGCGAGTGCGCAGCTGAAGACAGAGTCAGGCTAGAGGAAGTTGAATCCTACAATCTGAAGTGGACTGAGCCTATTAAGCTTTCAATCACAAAGTTTATACCCTTAACAAGAAGGATGGAATTTGTGGGTGACTCTTAGGACAAAATGTACTACAGTAGACCTGGGCTGTAAGGCAGCTCTGACTCATTATCTATCTCTCCCTCATAAGTATTATATATTGAGAAGGAAAAACTATTCATCAAAATTAAAGTCGCGTATGGTAAATATTCAAAAGAGAAACGCAAATTTGCATAATCACTCAAAAACCTTCGCATAAAAAAATATTCCGCTTACAATTCAATCCTACATAAAAATCACCACTGTTTTTAAGAATTTGTTTACATATTTTCGAAGAAAATATGTGATAGGAGTATTATTATCGTGTTCGATTTTTTGAAAAATGGAAAAATTGGGTAACTCCAATATTTCGTTAAAACTTTATTTCATATTTGTTATAGAAAATCATTTTCAAGTCTCTATATCAAATGTGTTTCTCTTCTCGGTGTTTGTAAAGCGATTCATGATAAATTACAAAATGGTAACTAATGAATAATAAAAGTACTTTTTCAATTATTTCTTAAATTTTCTTACCTTTCGAATAGAGATATATCCTTTACGATATATGAAAGCCCTTGAATGCTAGACATCTCACAAAACTCACACAAATATCGTTTTAAATACGTTAATCTACCGGCTTTGTGTTTTCTTCGATCATTTTCAGAAATTCTGATGTGTTCCTCATTGTTTTTGAGGTTTGAATTATTTTGCGTCATATTCTATTAGACTTTTAGCGATCACTAGAATGTAAGTTTAATTTCAAAATGACTATCTTTATTTGTGATAGCACGACTGTCGATTATTCTAATATGTTGGGATTTTAAATGAGGAAAACGTAGCACGCTAGATAAAGGTTGGGCGATATTGTTGAACCATCGATACCAATATTGCATTATTTGAGTCGAAAAGGCGTTCATAAAAATGATTTCAATGATACAGGGTGCTTAAGATTTATTGTCATTAATTTATACTGGAGATTCCTAATCAAAATACATAAGAAATGCCTTATGTGAAAACGTCCTGCGATCTCGAGATACAGGATATTATATTGAAGTTGACATTTTTTTAACGCGTCTTTTGGTAACTTAGTTTTCAAGGGATCCAGCTTCAATTTGCAGAAAATGATTTTTCCACTCATCAGTTCATTGAATGTATCAAATAGTTGCGAAAATATATAAGGTGATATTTTTTCAAGGTCATGCTTCCTTTAACCCTATTAAAATTATAGTGTACTGTGAATCTCGTTGTTTCAAAACAATTAATTACATGGATACAATTTTTCTATCTCTCGAATGTTTTTCTAAATCGTAACAGTTTTGTAGTGAAACGACGATTTACATGAAAAGGTACGCGTTTTTTGAATCAACTAAAGCAGGGGTGCTCAAACGGTCGATCGCGATCGAGCAATCGATCGCTTTTTCAGTAGATCTCGGGAAGAAAAAAAATTTAAATGAGTAGGTTAGATTAGAACTATACTACAAAAATTATTACGTTATAAGATAACACTCTGCTAGCGGCAAAAGGCGGCTTTATCAAAGGAACGCGCGGTACTTTTCAAAGAAAAGCAGCGTTTCTTATTCTTGACGAGAACATTCGAGACTTTCGTTCACGACGATATAAATGTTGCGCCTGCAGGAAGTCAGGCAGGAGTCATTTTGAATTGTAACTTGAAGGCAATACTACGTCGATACAAAGTTTATTAATAAATAGTACAAAATAAGTGCAGCGAAGAAATCTAAAACGTACCATTTTAATAACGATTGGAAGGAATAATTTTTCGTTTTGTATGGTGAAGGATAAGTGCATTTGTCTCATTTGTCGTGTGTTAGTTGCAATACCTTTTCATACAAACTATGAAAAGGATTTTCCGACACAGAATGAATTAAGAACACGAAAAGTAGGTGATTTGATGCCTTGTTCGAGAGAAGAGCAAACCATGTCACGAGACCAGCCAAACAATCTTTCTTCACAGTTCGATGAATCTACCGATATGACAGACACTTCCATCCATTACGTAGCTTGCAACGGCGGCCCTTTAAGTTGTAGTTGAAAGAAAGGGAGTCAGCTGAACACACTGATTCAATTCTTCACACGGACGTCAAGTGGTTGAAAGAGGTAATGACACTCAGATGTTAAAAAACGATAAATGGCAGACTGGTTTGGCATTTTTGACTGACACCACAATGCACTTAAACACCATAAAATTGGAGCTTCAAAGTAAAGAAAAAAACTATCATTGAGATGATTAGCGCAGTCAACAACATTAAGAGGTAAATTGCAACTTAGATAGATCAACTGAAAAGAAAGGATCTGAAACATTTTCCGTCTTTAAAAGCAAGGATTCCTCAGTTGAATTATGTATGAGGCTGAATTATCAAATATTTTGGAACAATTCGAAATGCGTTTTTAGGATTGTAGTAAATTGGCAAAAAAAGCATCATTTATGAGTTTATTTGCCATGTTTATCTTACATGAAAAAGATAAGCATCATTTATGAGTTATCGTTTTTCATGTAAGAACTTTGAGGAGTTGAAAATAATTTGGTGCAGATTATATCAGATATACATCTCAAAGCTACAGCATCTAATACAGATTTCTGGTGTTTTAACTCTGTAGATAAATCTAAGGTAAATCGCCCTTCAACTGACGGCGATGTTTAAGTAAACTTACTGGTGCGAGTCTGCATTTTCTGAAATGAAGATAATTAAGTCAAAATATCGCAATTGACTAATTGACGATTATATGTCATCATGCTTGTGATTAGCACTCAGTGATTACGACCATCTTATGGAAAGTATGCTGAGGACATGCAGTGCCACGCTTCAACATTCAAAGTCACTCCTCAGTTAAGTTTAACACTATATGTAACTCTTTTATTTTGCAACAACCAATAAACTCCCAATTTTGAATAACTATGAGTTTTCTCTTCGATATTATAGACAAGAACCTAACCAAACCTAACTGAAACCTTGACTAAAATAATGTATATTGTGCGGAAAGCTAATATCTATATATGCTACTGTACACCCTACCTAGGTAGGTAGCTAGGTAGGGTATATCGTCTATGTACGACAACCCTGCATCACACATACTTGCGGCCTCTCAGAGTCGATCGTAAGTATTCTAAACATATTGAGGTAGATCACCTACAGTTCAAGTTTGAGCACCCCTGAACTAAAGTGTGGGACGATAATAAGTAATTCAACTATTTTCATAATTTTATTCACAAACTAGTCGAATAACCTTTTGGACAAGTTTTCAGCGCATTTTAAGTTTAAGTATACAGAGAGTTCATTTTATTCAATGAAAATCAAAACACTCGGGTGAAACTTAATGTATTTCAGCGCATTCTTATTTTAGACAAGACTGTGTTATAAGAAAATACATATGACTAAGACGAAATGAAGAAAAAATTGATGGATAACGATATTCGGTATTTAACGGAAGTAGAAGCAATAGACAGAAAAACCTTCTTTTATGAACTAATGGACTATAGCAAAAGTTCGAAATCACCACCATTAATTTGTACACAGTGTAAGGCGGCTATTCATTGAACCCAACACCCGCTAGAAAATGCTTAGCATATTTCTCATTCTCTCACATCCATCAAAAACACGTGCATGCAATTCCTGCATGGTAGCAACAGGTAATGGGAATAGTAGACTCTTCAATCATCCCAGAAGGAGTTATCTAGGATATTCCGATCGGCGGATTATGGAGGTCAAGCTACAGAACCGCCTTTATCAATCCATCTATTGGAATATGCTGGACTCAAATGAGTCCTCACTATTACTTCAAAATACGAGGAGTATCATTAAGCAAATAGGTTGTTCTGCAGGAAGCTAGAGAATTCGAACAGTCAGATAGAATAATTGTTCCCAAAAATCTGCCATTATACTAATCGGTCCAAACATTGATAGAAAACTTCTTGGTGGTTTTGCTCAATCATCTCATTAGGATTTCCTTCAGCCCACATGTGATCGTTGTGGAAATTCATTGAATCCTATCGAGTGAACCTTACTTCGTCTGTAAACAGAATATTCCTACAAAATTTTGCATTTTCAGTACATCTTTGTAGTAGCCATTGGCAAATTCGAGGTTTTTGTGAAGATCTTGAGCTTGCAGGGCTTGAATCCGCTGAATATTGAAGGAATATAACAGTTGCTCATGCAAAACTCTCCAGTCGAATGTGATACGCCAACCTGTAGAGATAGCCTGATGTTAATTATTTAATTATTATAGATTTCATCCAAAACACGTACTTCAGTTATCGGTGTCATGACCAAGATCTGGTCCAGAATCTTCCTGAAAATATTTTTGCTCACTAATTAGGTTAGGTTATTCGATGTCCAGAGACGTGCTGAGAAGGATAGCTGGGAAGGATAGCACATGAGCGCCTAGGAATGTCATAAATAGAACACTTGAAAAGAAAGCGAGAATCAGTCTGATACATACCACATCGACAAGGACTACTTTCCGGCAAAGCAAGCCCATGAAATATGTGAGAGAAGGACCCGAAACCTGTGATCAAGGTAGTAAATTGACATACCATATGGCAGTGAGAGGTGGATTCCAACTCAAGATCATCAGGGGAGAGTAAGAAGATTTCAGAAAAAGTGCTACATTCGAAATTATAGGGTAAAGATGCCTAATATGAGATAGGCGCTAAATATGAGATAGGAAGATATTGGTCAAACTACTCACGTCAGTCATTTGGCGCTAGTGTGGCTCGGATTGACACATCAACAGTGCTAAACGTCTGTCAGTTCGCGCCGGCTAACGGCAATGTAAGAACGTGTGCGTGTTGGTTATTTCAACATCGTAAAACCAAATATTTTTCATCAAATGTTTACAAGGTACGTAACAACTTTATTATTACGTTAAACGCATTTAATTTATGTTTTGTTTGTAGCTTATATGGTAAATTTTAAGTTATGAATGCAGTTAAATTGTATTTTCTTTTGGAAACAAAAAAAGGCAGCCATTTGCTAAAACTGTTGTTTTCCTAATATGAGATATGCTAGGGTTCCTAAATTGAGATATCTCATATTATGGTACACAAAAAGAACAATTATCATGGGTGTTGGGTTAAACCGTATATTTTTTTATTTTAGATGCCTCCCATCAAAAGAAAGACCTGGGACCACGCTGCCATGATACAGGCTGTGAATGCAGTACGAAGAAAAGAAATTGGTTACTTAAGAGCAGCGAAACAATTTGGTGTTCCTAAGGGTACCCTTGAGCGCTATGTGAAAAAGGATGTCCGCGCAGAAGATCTTGTCCAGGTTCGTATGGGAAGACGGCCAGCCTTGCCTATTGATTTAGAAGCCGAGCTGGAAAGCTATTGCAAAGAAATGGATAGAAGATTTTATGGCTTACGTCTGCAGGACATTAAATACATGGCGTTTCAATTGGCAATTAAAATAATTTGAGGCATCCCTTCAGTGTTACTAAAGCTTCTGCTGGTAAAAATGGCTTCGTGGATTTTTGAGGAGACATCCTACATTATCTATTAGGACACCTGAAGCAGTTTCTGCTGCTAGAGTAAAAGGATTTAATCCAGTTGCAGTCGCCAACTTTTTGATTTGTACGAGCCTGAACTTGATAAGATAAAATCCGCTCCACATAGGGTATACAACGTTGACGAGACAGGAATAACAGTAGTTCAACATAAACGTTCCAAAGTTGTCAGTATGAAAGGCAAAAACAGGTCGGTGCGTTGACATCCCTGGAAAGAGGAAAGCTCATGACCATAGTGACCTGTATGAACGCTTGTGGTACCTACGTGCCGCCATTAATAGTTTTCCCAAGGAAAAATATGGCTCAAGACCTAATGGATGGTGCACCAGCAGGTTCCATTGGCGATTGTCATCCGTCAGGCTGGATCCAGACACACCTATTCACAAAGTGGTTTCAGCATTTTATCAACTTTACAAAGCCAAGTAAAGATGATCCAGTTTTATTGGTTTTAGATGGCCACTACACACACGAGAAACATCGATCTTATTAATTTAGCTCGAGACAACAACGTAATTATAGTTTGTTTACCGCCACACTGCACTCATAGAATGCAACCAATGGATGTAGCATTTATGAAGCCACTAAAAGCTTACTACTCCCAAGAAATTGAAACTTGGCTGCGTAATAATTCGGGGCGCACTCTAACAAACAAATATGTGGCTAGATTGTTTGGTGCGGCTTATGAAAAAGCTGCTACCATGACCAACTCCGTTAACGGTTTTCGCAAAGCTGGGTTATTTCCGTGCAATCGACATATTTTTACAGACGAAGAGTTTTCAATCTTTAATGATGGGGATGAAGAGCAAGATTTACTTAATGTTCAGAGAAATGATGAGAACGCAGATCTGGAAGATACTAGTTGTGTGCTTACTTCGATTGAAAACCAATCAGAGCCAACTGAAATCTTACCCAATAGCGGAATTACAAATGACAATCCTTCAGATGAGTACCAAGGATTAGCATCTTCTAAAACAGCCTCAACAGCTAGTGTTTATGACAATCCAGTACCCAGTACATCGTCTTCTGTCTCCCCGTTTGCACTTAAGCCAGTGCCCAGGCTACCTAAGAACAATTCTTCTTCTAAGAAAACCCGAACTGGAGCAGCTTCTATAATCACGGCATCTCCGTATAAGAAGTCATTAGAAGAATCCCTAAATAAAAAACAAGAAAAGAAAATAAGAAAGGACAGAAGAAACAATCAGTTAAAAACAGCAGACAAAGAAAAAAATCCTATTAAAAAGAAAAAAAGCTGAAGAAGTTAGTTCCAGTTCCGAAGACGATGACATGCCTGAGTTGGCAGATAGCAGTGGGGATGAATATGATGCTGAATGTCCCTACTGTAGCGGTAACTTTTCGCAGGATACAAGAGGAGAAAAATGGGCCAAATGTGATAGTTGTTTTAAATGGGCTCATGAAGATTGTGGAGATGTAGCATCGAATCGTTTTTGTGTTCATTATGTTTAGATGTGTAAGACATGGTAAGACTAAAAATAATTTAGAAAAGATTTTAATTTTTTATTGTTTATTATATTCTCTTTGTTTGATAACCTTTATTTTAAAATTTTATTAAAAATGCTAATTTTTATTATGATAACTGAGTTCTGCTCAAATCTTTGTTAAGTTTAAGTAAAGTAAAAATTTTGAAGACTGATGTTAGTCTAAAATTTAATAATTAATGTACCAAACTGCTAAGACTGATTTGTCTTAATATTTAATTAATAAGTTACCTACAATAAAAACGTGATTATGACGTTAATATTGTTTTTTTGTTTGTTGACCCTAAAATTTATGGAACCTAATATAAGATAGTATCTTATATTTAGAACCCTAATATCTCATAATAGGCGCCCTTTGCCTTGGAATTTTTTCTGATATTTTCACTTTTTACAGCATAGCCAAAAATAATATAATTTAGCCTAAAATAGCTAATATACATTTAAAGTACATTAAATTTTCTATCTAAAAGTATATCTTAGAAAGCTTTAAATGTAACAGTTTTTTTTTATACCCAAAAATGGAAATGGTATCTCATAATAGGCATCTTTACCCTACGCCTCCAGAAGGAGAAGCAGACTGGTCTCAGATAGATGAATGATGTTTTCAACGGCGTGAAAATAGGGTTAGGGGCTTGAGGGGGGGTTCTGCTGTCGAGGACCGTTTTGTTTGGAGGAGTTCAGTCAGACCTAAGCTTACTTCGAGCTGTAGACCATATTGTTAGGGCGAGGTGAGGTATTGAGTGATGAAAAAATAGTGTGAACGATAAATAAAAGATAATAGCCAACTAAAAAAGAACATAAATCGGATGGTTTTTCTCGCAGAAGAAAATTCGAAAATCCAAATTTCATTAATTTTTCCTCAAGTAATAATATTGAAATGAGTGCAACGAAGAAAGCGGACCGTTTATCTTTCTGTTCTTCTTATTTCACTCTACCTCCCAAGAAAAATTTCCAAGTCAGTTTTCTTGGTTTGAAATAAAACCTTTATATCATTTATTTATTTATTTATTTACTGAATCAGGAACCTCAACAAAAAAAATTCCAATTACAGGGTTCTCTACAAAAACAATTTAAGATAATTATTAATAAAGTTCGACAGATATTCTATCAATAATTACAAATACAGAAAAAACATTTTCAATTCAAATGATACAAGAATAAATATCCAATTCAGATAGAAACAAAGTTGTCGATTGTAGCTTCATTTCATGAATTATAATGGTTTGCTATATTTAAAATAAATTTTTTCTTGAAATAAACCTAGCTCATATTGAACAAAGCGAAATTCTTCAAGTGGTAATTACAGAAACGCATTAATCTTAAAACGACAGAGTTGTAGTATACAGCAGTTCGGGCTTTAGGTACGTAAAATAAGGTGTTAAACGATTATGATATTGAGGAAAATTAAAAGTGAGGAAATTAATCAAAGGGTAGTTGTAAGAATTAAACAAAATTCGGTACAAAAAAACACCATCAAATAGAGCACGTCTACCCTCCAAGCTTAAGACATGATATCGGCACAAGCTGACTTTATAATGCAGCAAATTGCAATCAAATCTTTGAATTAAACTTTTGAAAAACTTTCTCTGTACCCTCTCATTTCTCTCAGTATGAACGTGCTAAAAGGGTGACCAGATAGATGTAGCATACTCCAAATTCGACCTTACTAGGGCAAAGTATAGTGTTTTCAATAAATGAATATTCTTAAAGTTCTTAGTAATTCTGAGTATAAAACCAAGCATTTTGAAAGCTCTCGATACTATGCAATCCACAAGAATTACATATGAAAGTTTGACATCTAAGACAATACCCAAGTCCTCAACCTGTCAACCTGTTCAACCCTAGTCACATCCTGATTATTGAGAGAAAACGACGTATGTATGATGTTCATGTTTTTTGTAAAGGTTATGTGCTGACATTTATCGACATTAAGTTCGAAATATCGGGACTTACAGAATAAAGAAAATATATCTAAGTCACTTTGGAACAACTGTGTTTCAGCATGAGATTCAATTCATTTGTAAATTCTCAAATCATCAGCAAAGAGTTCATGTGAAGCTTAGGAAAGCACTCTGAAATGTCATTGATATAGATGGCGAAAAGGAGGGATCCAATGTGAGAACCTTGAGGTTCCCCGGATATTACAAGATGCATTTCTGAAGAGACCCCATTTATCACTACACTGTAACCTATTCATCAAATATGATTGCAACCATCTCGTCATTGATTCAGCTATACCAATGCCTGAGAGAATACTTAATAAAGTAGCATAGCTCACCTTGTCGAATGCCTTAGCCATGTCCGTATAAACCGCGTCCACCTGAACAGCATCATCAAGACTTTGGGACAAGAAATTCGTGAGAACTGATTTCCTTTAGGAGAAACCATGCTGATACTTTGTGATTCTAGAACTGCATAGATGAAAAAGTCGATCAGTTATAATCGATTCAAATATTTTACCAAAGTTACTTAGAATGGACACCGGTCTATAGTTGTTAATTACCATTCCTGAAAATAGGTACAATTTTGGCCAGCTTCCATCTATCCGGAAACACTCCCAGCCGAAGAGACTCACTAAATATTATTTGAAGAGGCGTCGATAAAGATGAGCAACATGATTTAATTAATATTGGGGAATAATATCAGGACCAGGTCCTTTAGTAACATTCAGTTAAACTATTTTAATCTCGATATCTATTTTTATTTAATGATTGATTGAGATATATAATGATGCGTTATAATTCTTTTCATAAATAACAGGCTCCTGTGGATCTTCGAAGACTCCAGCAAAAAAAATAACCAAAAGCATTTGAAATAGCAGCACTGTCATCATAAACATTGTCATTAAGATTAATTATAGGTGGAATTAGCTCATTTTTTTGAAATTCAGATACGTAAGACCAAAACATTTTTGGATTTTTCACGATGTTCTCCTCAACTGGTGAGAGATGTTTTCCATAGTCCCTCCGGATCGAAACCTTGCTCTACCTATGTTCTTCTACAAACATTTCATAATCGAAATTATTTCTGAATCTTTTGAACCTATTATGATATCGTGCCTTATCTTCAATCAAGCGGATAGTGTCTCATGAATACTAGGGCGGATAGTTTCTATAGTTAGTAACTCTGATAGGAACATGCTCTTCAATAATCTTGTTCAAAACTGAATAAAACTCTTCTATGCATTCATTCCCATCATTACTCATCGAAACTAAACTCCAGTCAATTTCTGACAAATCTCGTATGGATGCATATTTTGCATCAAAAAACTTATACATGGAACGAGTTTTATTTCTTATAGACTTTTCCACCCCAATACTACAGTACATCTCCAACGTGGGATGATGCAAGTCTTCTTTGACAAATGGTACAGGAGTTCATCGACATACCTGTACCACATTCTAGAGAGATCCATGTTTTGAATATTTTCCTAGAGCGTAATATAAGTATGTTGATGATATATTTGAAGTTTTCGATACCATGAAAACAAAATTTTCCATGAAGAATTAAGTGATTATCACCATTCGATTAAATTTAAATATGAAGTAGATAAAGATAATCGGTTGGCATTCTTGGACAAACTGGTCATCTGAAATAACAAATCTGATGTTTACAGAAATAGCACTGCCACAAGTAGGTATATACCTTCCGACTTATTCCATTATTAGCAACAAAAAAATTGCTAGTTTCTGGTTCTCAGATTACTTACTGGTCCTCTAAATCAAAGGAGATTTCAAGGAGAAATATGTTTATAAACATAGTTCAGTTGATAAACTAACTCACAGACATAGATACAAGAAAATAAGTCGAATGTCACTTTTCTTAAACCTGAAGAACAAAAATGAATATTCGTTTCTTTACTATACGATCCGTGATACCCCAATCGTTTGGAAGAATATCTGAAAATATCAAACATACAAATAGTCTACAAATCAAATTTAACCCAAAAGAGATAACTACTGCTTTGGATCTATCGTTGCTGAAAATAATGAAAATAATGTTGATCAAGACCATAGAATGAATTTTGAGAATCTAAGATTGTTGAAAATGTTATGAACACGAATACACTGAAAGCTTCTGAAAATCACAAATACACGTAAACGATGATTTCTACTAAAATATATTATTAAATGCTTGACGCGTTTCGATACACAGTATCTTTATCAAGAGCGAATGAATACCACAAATATATCTTAGTAACAAATTTTCATATATACTAAAGAGGCAATTCACTCAGAGCTATCCGTACTTGAACTAATGTTTAGGAAATAAGTTTAATAAGGGTAAGTTATTTATGTCTATCATTAAGAATTTCCGGTGAATTTCTAAAACTGTTAGTTTCAAGTGCTTCTAGAGGTTGAGTTTTATGCGTCGCTTCTCAGAATGTAGGATTTTAAATTCTGAATTGAAAAAGTGACCATTTTCCCTAAGATGAGATTCCAACATTGAAATTTCTTCTTGTTCTACCTATTTAAAAACAATTGTAATCTGCACAATCCAATCTATAAACACCCGATTTATTTGCTTTATAATTGGGGATTTATAATTCTTGATAAATGAACCTGAGCTTGTTGATGTTTTGAACGCTATATTTAAATTTGAATTTTTAAGAAGGATTTAACATTATTGCTAATATTGCCTATATATGTTTAACTATTGAATTTCTTGTCTTGGTGTTCACCGATTGGATATATATGTCGTAAAGCTAATTTTTGTTTTTTCTTTTGTAGTATGCTGCTAGCTAAATTTGCATCATAACCATTATTCATTGCGATCAGTTTTATCAAATTCAATTCTTTGAAATAATTATCATTAGACATCGGTGTGTTCAAGAGTCTATGTATATAGCTGTTAAATGCTGCAACTTTATGTTGGTAAGGATGTGCCGATGTATAATGAACTATGATATCTGTATGAGAAGGCTTATGATAAATTGAAAACTGGTGTTTATTATTTGACCCTGTTATTGTTAGGTCTAGGAAATTGATCGAATTGTTCTGTTCTATTTCAGAAGTGAATTTTATTTTTGGTTGCAGGTTGTCAAATAATAAACACCAGTTTTCAATTCATCATAAGCCTTCTCATACAGATATCACAATTCTTTATACATCGCCACATCCTTACCAACATAAAGTTGCAGCATTTAACAGCTATATACATAGATCCTTGAACACACCGATGTCTAATGATAATTATTTCAAAGAATTGAATTTGATAAAACAGATCGCAATAGATAATGGTTATGATGCTAATTTAGTTAGCAGCATACTACATAAGAAAAAACAAAAATTAGCTTTACAACATATATATCCAATCGGTGAACACCAAGACAAGAAATTCAATAGTTTAACATATATGGGTAATATTAGCAATGATATGAAATCCTTCTTGAAAATTCAAATTCAAATATAAAGTTCAAAACATCAACAAATTCAGGTTCATTTATCAGGAATTATAAATCTTCAATTAATAAAGAAAATAAATCAGGTATTTATAGATTGCATTGTGCAGATTGCAATTGTTTTTATATAGGTAGAGCAGGAAGATATTTAAATGTTGGAATCTCTGAACATAAACGCAGTTTCATCAATGGAAAAACCGATTCAAATTATTCAAATCATCTTAGGGAAAATGGTCACTCTTTCAATTCAGAATTTGAAATCCTACATTCAGCGAGGTATAAAACTCAACCTTCTGGAAGCACTTGAAATTAACAGATTTGGGAATTCACCGGAAATTCTTAATGATCGTGTAGACATAAATAACTCACCCTTATTAAATTTATTTCCTAAACATTAGTTCCAGTACGGATAGCTCTGAGTGGATTGCCTCTTTAGTATATATAAAAATTTGTTAGTAAGATATATTTGTAGTATTAATTCGCTCTTGATGAAGATACTGTGTATCGAAACGCGTCGAGCATTTAATAATATATTGTAGTAGAAATCATCGTTTACTTGTATTTGTGAAAATGGATTTCTATCACGTAAAAGCCTCGTCGATTGAAGCTTTTGAAAATATCCATAAAATAAAATGAAAACATTCACTAAACAAGAACAAATGTCCGATTCCGTTCAGTGTACTCTATTGTACATACCCACTAATAGACGTTCGATAAATCAGGACGGAAGTCGTCGAAAACGTCTTGTAGCAGAGATAGATCCAGTATAAATGATAGAGCCATGGGTAAATATTAATTAGTATTCTATCATCTGATGATGTCAAGTAAGTTGGCGAAACGCAGGTCAAGTTTTTATTTTCTATTCTTCAGTTGGTTTGCCTGCTTTTTTCATAATTTCATTTCACCTGATACTTAAACATCATTCTCTCTTCGTCCTTGCAAAAATTTACTGTAACTATAAGGTTTTAATAGTGGAAATGGTGGAATTGGTGAAAATAGAAAGATTCAATGATGAACTTTTCAATAAGATCTTTAGTGTTTATCTGACAATTTCTTTTCAATTTATACCTATTGAAATTTTCATTTCATTCAAACACTTCTGATAGTTTAATTGCTCAAATCATAGTACACTGCATTGTTGAGCGAAACAATATTTTTCTCGAAACATATCCGATTCACTGATGCAGCAAAAATTCGTGAACAATTACTTCAACACATCATCTTCTTCGTTATTTTTAATGGAATCCTGCGAACTGTCAATTCGACCGCAACAAGATCCATGTTTTCTATAATTTTCAATGAGTCGAATCGACAGGAAATATATTATTTCACCTAAAGATACAAGTGAAAATCCAGTAATGAGACCCAAAGCGCCTCCTATATTGGACACTACATCAATAAATCCGTAAAGTTCTTCTCTTTGATGTGGAAGGAAATAATCATTTTTGAAGAAAACCCTCACTGCTGATGCCTGGAAGCTGTAATATTAATGAGTATATAGATGTTGAAGTACTAGATAAAATATTAGAAATACAAAGGATTGTTCTATCAGATTGGTGAAAAAAAAGGGATATATTCTTTTATAGAAAGAATCGGCATCACTTCTCAACATAGACCACATAGAAAACAATGCTACAACTTTAAACAGGGTGTTTCCGGATGAAATGGACATACTGCAACTATAAGTATACGAGACCAAGGGCTTTTCGAAACTGCACCTCGTTTTCTTGTCAAGGCCTTCCTTAGTGATATACAAGCCGATTCATCGATTCTACTCAAACTTTATTATCTCAATAATTTCCGTTGAAAGAGAACTGGGGCGCTGGAATTTTCACACAATACCTTTGTCATTGATGTTGACTGAAAATTTGACGACAATTTTTGGATGATCCAGCTCCGTACTTTTTTCAACAATTTTTGTGTTACATTCTGAACTCATCACTCTGTATACGGTTTTCGTAACATTGGATCAATATTGTTGAATCCCAATGAAATTTCGATTTATATAACTGGCTAGTTCGTCGTACTTTTCAGTCGAATACAAAGTCATTCAAAGTTCCCTTACATTCAGTTTTCGAAATCATTTATTCTAAAGTAGTGTTTGGACTTCTATATCTGCACGCTATATCATGGTTGACGATGCCAATAGACAATCAAAGAAGCAAAATATTGTTTTTTGGAAAATATCAGTTTTTGTGCCACACCTGGAAACCGTCACCCAGTATATGATTTTTATAAATTTGGGAAAAGTTAATTTGTTCTCGAAGGAACATTAATTGTATGATCGATGTTACTGAAAATTTCGAATATTCTGCGTTTTTCATTTGAATTTCACTGGAATGCTTTTTTCACTTACAATTGCTTTAATGAAAAGTTGAAAGGCGAAATTTCGTACCACACAAAGTGATACTTAGGGTCTATACAGATGTATGTAGTTAGAAATTATGGTAGATTTGCAAAATTCTCCTCTTCAAATTCTAGAGAACAAACATATTCAATAAAGTGATAATCATCTATAGTTTCGACAGCACTCATTGTCCTCACTGCCTATTGTTTGTTTGTTTGTTTTTCCTTTAATGTTCTCTATTTCTGCCTTTCGGCTAATGACACGCCGGGGAATTCTGTCACCTCCTAACCTGGGGAGTTTGCCGAACTCCTCTCGTGTCGAGGGTAGGGATCTTTAATGTCCAACACATATCTGTGAGATAGGACCGACGTATTTACATCTCCTCCGAAAGATGGACACTCAAGCGATTCCCAGAAGCCGAAAAAACGCACCGACTTTGTGGAGATTGAACCCAGGTAACTCTGCGCAGGAAACCAGCATCATATCCCCTATGCCACCGACCAGTCTCCTTACTGCACAACTTCGAATGTCGTCACAGAAATGTTTCATTCAATCTACTCTATGATCCCTGTCTCAATTTGATATTGTTTGACATAATACAGATATTAAAGTTATGAACCACAGAAGTTAAGTTAACGGAGCACTTTGATTTACTAATAAAATAGAAAACAACAATTGGCTGGTGTCAAACTATATTTAAACTCCTTAATAGGTACTTTCTTTTTGGAGATTGTCGCAAAATGAAATTAATCAAGAAAATTTTTTTTCTCAAATGAAGAATAGGCTGACATGATTTTTGTTTATGGTTTCTGTTATAGCAATGGCAGAGAATCGAATCGCAAATATACCGGGCGATTTCCAAGCAAAAGGCATCTTAATCACAAAAAAATATGCCTCTGTGTTTACTCATTCAAGACAACATGCAAAATTTCCTTTTTATCTCAAACCTGAAAGACTTCGTCAGCAAGGTGTGATTGTGTCTCAGAATATTCTTGAAATTGTGAAGGAAAATCCTAGAACTAGTACTAGGAGAGTTGCGAAGGCTCTCGAAGTTCCTCACACATAAGTGTGGAGAACTCTCCAAAACGAAAATCATCACTCATTTCACGTTCGGAGTGTACAGCGTCTGGACATAATGAGAGTTGCATTCGGTAAATGGATTCTGAGGAATCCGTCAATTGGCTATACAGCAATCTTCACCGACGAATCGCAATTCGCAAGAGATTGTGTATTCAATTTGAAGAATACCCATGAATGGGCTGAAGTTTGTAAAATGTCCATCAAATAGGAGCACATTTTTTGGGGGAAGTCTTGATGGACCTTTGTTTCTTAAATTTCTGCTAGAAGTGTTACCGGAACTCTTAAGAAATGAAAATGTACAAGATCTTGGCATGTGGTTCCAACAAGAAAGTTTTTGAATACCGCATATAAAAATCGCTGTATAGGTCGAAGAGAACCCCATGATTGGCCCTCCAAGCCTCCAGATTTCAATCCAGAGGTTTATTTTCTGGGGGTTATCTGAAAAGCAGTGCTTATTCGGTGCAAATAGTTAACAGAGATCACTTAATGAAGGAAATTAGACATTTCTGACAGAAAATGCGGTGATAATACAAAATGCAGTCGCAAACCTCACAAAGCGGGCATAAAAATGCATTGAGGTAAATGGCATGCAATACATATTACTGGTTTCATGAATACAATAATGGTTACATATATTCAACGGCGGACGCCGCCTCCCCGTTCCTCTTTCTCAAACCTCTCGAACAAACACATCTTTAGCATCCGTATTTCTGTTCTGCATCGCTGATCTTACCTGGCCATTCCATGATCTTCTTGGCCTACCTCTCTTCCTGTTATAAGGCGCATTCCATTCAAAAATTTGTTTTGGCCATCGATCCTCAGGCATTCTCATCAAATGGCCGAACTACTTCAAAGATTTCCTCTCTATTCTATCCACAACTTTATCATTTGCCTTCATTCTGCTCTAATTTCTTCGTTGGTAATATGGTCCACTCTGGAAACTCTAGCACTGTTTCGGAGATAATAAGTCTCAGTCGCCACCAATCTTCTCTTCACATCATCATTCAAGGTCCAAACCTCATACCGTAACAACAGAGTATTGACTCAACCACTGCTATACCTAATCTCTTCTTAGATTTCGGCTTCATGTTTCGGTCCCAAAATAATAAATGAGACAGCCAATCTTTCTTTTGGCTTTTGTAATGTGAATTTCTTCGTGTCCAAGTCCATTGCCATCAATTGTTGCTCCCAGGTATTTGAATTTTCTTACATCGTCGTTCAACAAAACCAGAAAGTTTTCAGGTTTTCAGTTTTCGTCAAGTTTACTTTCAATTCCCAATCACTGTAAGTATTGAAGAGTCTTAGCATCATAAATTCTAGGTCGTGAGAATCTTCTGCCATGACAACCAGGTCAGTGAAAATGATCTGTCCCCTCCCACTAATATACCAACTCATTTGCAATTCGCTTTCCATTCCTGAAGAGTGACCTCAACATAAATGTTAAATAGTAAAGAAGACAAACTACATCACTGTCTCAAGCCTTTTGTGACTGAGATACATTTAGAGAGTTCGCTGCCAACCTTGATGCATAACACATTATCTCGCTACAGCTCACGAATGATCCTGATCAAAGCTCGATCAGCACCTATCATCTTTAATACCTGGCAGACGCGTGGAATTGAATCATAGGCTTTTTCGAGATCAATAAAAGCCAAGTGAACCTCTTTATTCACAGAAATCATTATCTCTAGCAGCTGTTGTAAAATGAAGAGATTGTCTGTACATGACCTCCCGGGCGTAAAACCATTCTGATCTTCTCCAATTTTATGACCTATATCAGCTCTCAGTTTGACTCAATTACTTTGCCAAATGGTCTGCTCATTAAGCTGATGACGCTCAAACCTCTATAACAATTGGAATCTTTCCGATCTCCCTTCCCGTATATTGACACTTTTTATGAGGTTTTTCATTCTTTGGGTAATCCGTTGATCCTACAGCACTGATTGAAGAGACTGGTTATTTTTTCTTGGAGAATTGAACTTCCATACTTAATAAGATCTGCGGTAATTTCTCCAGGGCCAGGTGATCTTCCATTCTTCATGGATTTCAAGCACTTTTCAACCTCGTCTTTTTCCATTAAAACATACGATTCCTCTTCCCTTTCATCATTATCCTCAATCTGTTCCGCAAATTCCACTCTGTCTTCTACCAACAATGATTCATAATGATCATGCTAACTATCGACTGTAATTCCTTTATTTATTTCGTCATTATTCTCAGTTTTCAATTGTTGAATGACTCTCCACACCTCCGTACTGCGAGCGCCTCCTATAGCCTTCACTATCTTTACACATTTCATCTCCCATGTCCTGTTTTTTCTTCTTTTATAGTTTTTATTACTTCCGAATTCTTTTGTTTATGGATTTCCTTATTCTGGCGAGTCCTATCAGCCAGCCAATTTCCGTAAGCATCGCTTTTTTCCTGTATCAGAACTTCAATTTTATCATTCAGCCAAATAGGTTCTTTTCCAATCTTTTTTTATGGTTCTCCACCTATCACTTCCTCAGCTGCTGCATGAATAGCGTTCTTGATGTTTTTCTATTCTTTCTCTACGTTCAGGTTTGCCAATTCCAGAGTCGATTTCTTCTGATACTTATCCCTGACATCATCATACTCTAAGTGTCTCACTCTGTTTCTCGATCTTATTCTTCTCGTTCACAGTTTGAGTTTGTTGGGGGCGACTTGGAAAGGACATACCAACTTAGCAACCACTCGGTAGTAATCTGAGCCACAATTCGTTTCTCTTTTGACTCTACAATCACTCACTTTGAACCTTGATCTTGATCGAACGATAATGTAATCCAAAATCGATTTCTAGTTCAGACTTGGTCTCTCCCACGTGATCTAATGTAGCATTTTATGAGGAAACATATAATTAGTGGTTTTCAGGTTGAAAAGTTCACAAAGTCCTCCAAAGCGTTCTATAACAGGACTAGCATCGTCTTTACCCACTCTTGCGTTAACACTTCTGGTTTAAGTTTGAAACTCTACAATGTCTCTGTTAGTTTTCGATAGAATTCATCTTTGGTCTGTTGGTCAGCATCGTCAGTTAGAGCATAAACTCCAACTATCACAGAACTGAATCCGTACAGATTCATGTGAACTGAGATAAACTTACAATCGGAAAGAACATTCTGTAGATCTTCTCTTATCAGGATAGATTCTCCTGCACTAGCACGTTGGTATTTTGCCGCTTCTGACCATATATGGATAAAAGTATCTTCGAGTATCTCACAGCCAGTACCCTTTTTCTTTGACTCTGAAATGACAGCGATATCTATATGTGGTTTATTGTTGCCAATCTCACTGTCCGTATCTCAGCTTTTGTTGTAAAGAATTTCGGTCCTGATTTTGAGGACTGGTTTTGGTTCTGGGAGAATAGGAAAAGTTTAAAGATGAAGAGCTGCTACCTCATCACCCCAACCCATTACTAGGAGGACCAGAATTTTGCTATAGGGGTTGTTTCCCTTAGCCGAGATTTTCCGGTTTCCTCTTCTGTTAGCTGCCCGGAGTTTTCGTTTCCAGTCATTGCCAGTAGCTACGCGACTTATGTCTTCGTGAACGTAGGAGTAGAACTTGCGGTCGAAGTGCAATCAGCATCTGTCTCCTAAGTCACATAACTACTGTTTGCTCTTTTGAAATTTCATAATAAATTGTGAAGCCTTGTACAAGATTATGTATTCAAGGAGTAGAAAAAGAATTTGAAGAGGAGAATATCGTAAATCTTCCATAATTTCGAAATACATACTTTTGTATAGACCCTTAGCAACAGTATGTATAGTACGAAATTTCGCTTTTTGGCTTTTTATTAATGCTTATTGAAATTTTCAGAAACATCAGTCTGACAAGTCATGTTCCATCGACAACTAATTAAAGACTCCAAACTTTGTAGAATCATATACTCGGTGTTAATTTCAAGGAGCGACACAAATATTGATATACAAGTATAGCCCTGATATTTCCCCAAAAACAGTACTTTGGGTTTTTGGTTGTCTATTGGCATCGTAACCCATGACAATAATCGCGAAAATTGAATGTAAGGGAACGTGACGTTTGTGGTTCACTGAAAAGTGTGACAAACTACCCAGTTGCATTAATCGAACAGGTGTTCCATTGGAATTCAATAACTATGACCCAGTTCCACGAAAACTGTATACAGGGTGATGAGTTTAGGCTGTAACACAAAAATTGTGGGAAAAAATACGGAGCTGGATCATCCTGAAATTTTCGTCAACTTTTCAGTCAACATCAATGACAATGGTATTGTGTGAAAATTCCAGCGCCCTAATTCTCTTCCAACGGAAATAATATAGAGATAATAACATTTGAGTGAAATCGATGAATCAGTCTGTATATCACTAATGGAGGCTTCCACAAGAAAATGAGGTGTAGTTTCGAAAAGCCTTTGGTGTTTTCTGCTTATAGTTGAAGTATGTATGTTGCATCTGGCAACCCCATAACATCTAAAAGTTGAAACCTCCCAAGAAATTCCACAGAACTTCAGTTCAGATGAGCATGAACTCTTTACGTCAGTGAGTGGTGTTCAGTTGCTGAGCTGTATTATGGGCTAACGCTCAGGTATGCTGCTCTTCTATTAGTCTTATATGGAAACATAACAGATATACTCACTTAGAAAAATCCTCGCGATCTTCATCAATATTAGCGTCATCTGAATTGGCAAAATCCCAATCACTCGTTGAAAGTTCTGCAGAATATGTAAGATCGGAACATAGAGGCAGACAATTACATTCTGTGGTTTTGTTGCCATACTTCACAGAGCCAGCCGATTTCAATCGTTCCCTTAAAATATCTTGAGTGTAGCTTACTGAAACCAATATTCAATTTGTTTTTCAAGTGGAAATTAAATTTCATATTTCTTCTTCTTATACAAATTCTGGGTATTGATCCTTGAAATGTTAAAACTTCAAGCCATTATGTGATCTGCGGAAGTCACCAACATTGATTTTTTGAATTTTGCTATTGAAGATATTCAACGATGGATGACCTACTAGCCATTTATAGATAATTAATAGAACTATCGGATATTTTGATAATTGACTCAGCCCATGAGCAACTACTTCCAAAGTATTTTCAGCTACCTAGCACTTTCCGTTACAACAGAAACGCACGAAAACTTCGTTTATTTGTATGAGGTACTCTAAATATGAGTTATTAGTTTGACATTACTATTCATTCAGAACTCTAAGACACCAAAAACAAGAATTCGAACTAATAAAATGATCAATAGAAGGAAAAACACTAGGCTCAAGTTTCGTAAAATATAATGAATAGAAATATTTTCGACATATGTTTCGGGTCTTATCCCATTTTAAAAAATTAAGAGGAACTTGAAATATTTAAAGTCATTCATACCTAAGAAACAGTAGTGGGAAGTGAGACGAATGAAAACCAAGCTGGTCGTCAGTTATTGGTAGATTACGTTTGTGAGCTGATGACATTGCTACGAATATTAATGAATCGAATCCCTTCAGTAACCTGAATGGAAAATTTGGATTTTGTGAAATCAAAGTAATAATTTTTGAATTGTGGAGGCCGTTACTTGATGTAGATCCATGATATAAATGAGATAAAAACACAAGTTCAACTTTAATCTACACTTTATTTGAAAAAATTCGACGACGTTTCGCTGACACAGCAGCTTTATCAAGAATGAAAAACAGAATGAAGTATGGTATTATAAACAAATCGTAGAACAAGTTGGATGAATAACAGGAAAATCCACAACGAGCCAATGTACAGTTAGTATGAAAGGTAATAAAACTAATTAAACAAGTTACGTAGGGGTGAGTAATTCACATCTACCTGTTAATTCAGAAGCTTGTCCGAATGTTTGTATCTATTTATTTCTAATGCTTCTAGGAGATCTAATTTTGAACTTTTGATTTTATATGTAATATGTCAAAGTTTTTATTGAATGAATGGTTTTCTTTTATTAGGTGGTTTGAATAATTTGAATCGGATTTATTTTTATCGAAGCTACGTTTATGTTCAGATGTTCTTATGCCAAAACTCCTATAGGTCCTACCGATATAAATTTTATCACAAGAACCGCAATTGAGTTTATAGATTCTGATTTACTTGATTTTTCGACTCGAGATTTATTATTTTAATATGTTTACCTAAGTTATTAGAAGTTTTGAAAGTTATATTAAGATTTTGTTTGACGAGAAAGGATTTAATATTTGTACTCGCAGAACCGCAGAATGTTAAACTGTTGAATATTTTATAGTCTATGAATAGGATATACTTCATTTATTGCTTCCGATATCATGGAAATCCTTTGAGTCCACTTTTAGCAGAGATTTCTATGAATAATATTGAACAGAATATTCATACACATCCACTCATTTCCAAATTTCTTTATTGGTATAGATATGTTGACGACATCTTAGTATGTTTCATTGGAACTACTCGTCAATTAGACTTATTTCTTAATTTCATTAATTCCATCCATTTGAACATTAAATTCACGACAGAAATTGAACACAACGATTCCATTAATTTTTGGACTTAAAATCACTAAACGAAATAATAATCACGTTTTTCGGTCTTTCGTAAACCAACACATACTGATACAATTATACCTAACTACTCATTACATCCAATTCAACACAAAGTTGCAGCTTTAAACAGCATGGTACATCGGTTACTCAATTTACCTTTATCAGTAGAAGATTATAATAAAGAGTTAAACATCATCAAACAGATAGCCATTAATAATTCATATAATCCGGATATGATAGATCTAATCATTCGTAAAAACTGTATCAGAAAGCAATAAATGAAGTATATCCTATTCATAAAGACTATAAAATATTCAACAGTTTAACATTCTGCGGTTCTGCAAGTTCAAATATTAAATCCTTACTCGTCAAACAAAATCTTAATATAACTTTCAAAACTTCTAATAACTTAGGTAAACATATTAAAAATAATAAATGTCGTGTTGAAACATCAAGTAAATCAGGAATCTATAATCTCAATTGCGGTTCTTGTGATAAAATTTATATCGGTAGGACCTATAGGAGTTTTGGCATAAGAACATCTGAACATAAACGTAGCTTCGATAAAAATAAATCTGATTCAAATTATTCAAACCACCTAATAAAAGAAAACCATTCATTCAATAAAAACTTTGACATATTACATATAAAATCAAAAATTTTAAAATTAGATCTCCTAGAGGCATTAGAAATAAATAGATACAAACATTCGGACAAGCTTTTGAATGAACAGGTAGATGTGAATTACTCACCTCTACTTAACTTGTTTAATTAGTTTTACTACCTTTCATACTAACTGTTCAATGGCTCGGTGTGTATTTTCCTGTTATTCATCCAACTTATTCTACGATTTGTTTATAATACCATACTCTTCATTCTGTTTTTCATTCTTGATAAAGCTGCTGTGTCAGCGAAACATCGTCGAATTTTTTCAAATAAAGTGTAGATTAAAGTTAAACTTGTGTTTTTATCTCATTTAAAGTAATAATTATCATTTGTAAACTTATCAAGACAACCAGTTGTTAATTTATTAAAATTACACAAGTCTGCGAAGAAAATGAGTGCTGTTCTTATGCGTAATTTTCATGCTTTGGGTATGCTGAATCCGAAAATGATTCATTTTGTCATAGAATGCCACGTTTTCTTACAATGTAGGCCTATGTTGAACAAGTTTTAATTTTAAATGATGTTATTTTCAAGAATGTTCCAACAAGATCATCTAGGGTTTTTACCGGTCCTATGTGGTTTTCAAAGGATACTATTAATTTGATAAGGAAAAAGCCAGATTTCATTCATTCATTCCAGGATCAAAAGATTCGGAAATATAGCCGATTATAATCGTTTTTCGGAGTTGAGATCACTATGAAGACATAATCAAGGTTGATCATATATATATATATATATATATATATATATATATATATATATATATATATATATATATATATATATATATATATATATATATATATATATATATATATATATATATATAGGGGTTTTACCCCGACGAGCTGCCCATATATCTGTTCATGCAATCAAACTGATTTCATAAAAATATAAATCCACCACCCGGTAATTAATACCATTGCCAGGCAATGATTATAATCAAAATATATTCTGGAATAATTATATATTAGGATAACGTTAAATGTTATGAGAAAATATCGATCTACCAGAATATATACATACTAGAGCATCATCAGACAATGATATCAATGTACCAACGAGTAGTGTCAGAGGCTTTCTCCCCGGAAAGTTTACGGACCTTAGTCAAGTAACACTGAATGTTACCCATTAATAGTTTCCTTTGTGTGAAGTAGTGAACGATCGAATAGAATACTGCTCTGAATATAAATATGACAAAATTGTCAGTTAATTATATTACATTTATATAAACAAATAAATAAAATATGAAATGAGATTCTGAGCAGTATAAACTAAAGAGAAAACCTATGACTCTACCTCATTATTTTTTTCGGAAAGAAACCTACGAAGAATATTACAAGATTTGATGACTGTTATCTTTTGTAACTGTTCAAACAAATTTTTCTTCAGACCCAAAATCTCAATACTTTTGTGAAGATTTCTAGGAATAACACCTGTTGTGGAAATAATAATCGGTAGAATAAATATTTTCTTCATTTTCCACATTTTTTAATCTCGTCGCCAAGCATCATATATTTAGAAATTTTTTCATTGTATTTATTTTGTATATTATGTGTGTCGGGTATAGCAATATCAATTATATATGTTATTTGATTCTGTTTATCATTTAGAATGATATCTGGTCTATTGTGTTTTACAGCTCTGTTGCAAAGAATTGTTTTATCGAAATGAAGTTTATATTTGTCATTTTCACAAATAATCTCAGGTTCATATTTGTGAAATTTTTTACTTTTGGGAATTAGGTCATGTTTAATTCCTAGATTAAAATGAATAATATTAGCGATGGCATTAAGTCTTTCTAAATAATCTGTTGAAGCAAGGACTGAGCAAGATGATAATATATGAAAAACTGTTTCTGAAGAACAGAAACATCTACGGCAAGAATCATCTATATTTTGTTTGATGATGTGTTTTCTATAATTCCTCGTGAAAACAACCTGATCCTGGATCGCAATTGCCAAGCCTTCTGTTTCAGTAAACAATTCTCCAGATACTAACCATTTATTCGATGCGATTTCATCAATATAATCATTTTTCAATTCTTTAGGGTGCTTTCCGTGTAATTCCTTCTGCATCCAACTTTCTCTTTTAGAATTATCATCAAATATATCAAAATCTACCTTTTGCATTGTCAAGTTCAGAGGTGTAAGATTATAATCTGAAGCAACAACAATATCATGTAATTTAGACGTTCTCTGTTTATCATGAAAATGGGAACGTAGATAAAAATCTGTTTACTATGAAGATTATTCAAATCAGTTAATCCAAGACCTCCAAGAGGTCTAGGTAGTGTAACTCTCTGAACAGCTGACTATGGGTGGTGCTTATGATATTTACAGAGCATTTTCCTCGTTTGACATTGTAATTCATTTAGATCAGTTTTAGACCATTTAATAATTCCAAAAGAAGATGTAAGAATAGGAACTGCATAGGAGTAGATAACTCTGAAAAGGTTTTTACTAGTTAAATGACTCTTGATGATAATTCTAAGTCTTTTGTAATATGAACTTCTAATATTTTCTTTAGTGCTGCTATGGTTAATGGTCTTCTCTTGACCAAATCCAAGATATTTATATGTATCTCCTTGATGCATTGGCTCGATTTCGATATTGGAAATCTTTATATAATCAGAGGTGATCTTTCCTTTTTCAATAGAAAGATTTTCACATTTTGGAAGCCCAAATTTCATATGAATATCATTGGAATAGTTGAAAGTATATATATATATATATATATATATATATATATATATATATATATATATATATATATATATATATATATATATATATTGAGGATAACGTCATTAAAAATTTCTGGTCTTTTGTTAATTCATCAAAAAATTGAACAGATTCCGTTAACAATGGAACATAATAACATTATCTTCACTGACGCTATTTCTCTTGCAAATGCTTTCAGCGAACATTTTTCTTCCGTTTTTGAAGATGATAAAAAACCAGTCCTCTATAAAAATTTCAAAATTGTAACCATAATTCATCAATATTTTTTGACGATATTTCTGAGGCTGATATCCGGAGGAAGATTGAATGTTTGAATGTCAACAGGGGACCTGGTCTTGATTTAATTCCATCCTTTTTCATAAAGTCTTGCGGTGCTTCTTTGGTGAAACCTTTGCATATAATTTTCAACAAATCTCTGAAAGAAGGAGTTCTTCCAGATAAATAGAAATTCGCCAAGGTGGTGCCAATTCATAAGTCGGGTAGCAGGAATCTCATCAGCAATTATAGACCAGTTTCCATCCTTGATCAGTTTGGCGAAATTTTCGAGTCCCTGGTAACGGAAAGACTTTTTCGGTTGTCTAATTCTGAATTATCTGAAAATCAACATGAATGATGTATGATGCCATATAAGTCGATGCAATCTATACAGATATGCAAAGGCATTCGACGAAGTGCACCATAATACTTCGATCTCAATTCTAGAAGATTTTGGATTGACAGGATCTCTTCTTGAGTGGATTGCTTCAAACTTGGATCAGAGAAATATTTGCGTCGTTATCAATGGGGTGTCCCCTGGACAGGTGAAGGTTACCTCCGGTGTAACTCAGGGGTCTCATTTGGAACCCCTCCTTTTCTTGATATACATGAATGATATTTACAATTGCTTTCTCAATACACATCATAGTCTTTATGCGGATGATTTGAAGGTACAAAAGAAAATTCGAAACGCTGATGACGTTCTGGCTTTCCAGAAGGATTTGGAACGATTGGTTCATTTTTGTTCGGAAAGGTATTTTATATTGTATATTCAGAAATGTCAACACATTACCTTTACTTAGAATATTAATACGATTGGTGCATGTTTTACTCTTGGCGGGCTTGGGGTGGGGAGGATTAATGAGGTGCGGGATTTGGCTGTCATTCTGGATTCCAAGTTATCATTTGAACTACATATTGATTCAGTAGTGGAAAAGAGTTTCAAAATGCTGGGATTCATTTCAAGAATTTCCAAAAATTTTGGAAAAGTGGTGGCTTTAAAAACATTATATGTCTCGTAAGTAAGAAATAATTTGGAGTATGCGACACAGATATGGAATCCTCACTACCTCAAGTATGTCGCAAGAATTGAAAGAGCGCAGAGAAAGTTTCTCAAAAATCTCAACTTCAGATTCAACCCTGACACTACCTTGAACTATGTTTCATCTTTAAAAAGACAAATTATTGAGCTTGGAGTAACGAAGTATGTTCTTGGATGGAGTGTTTCTGTTCAAAATCATTAATAACTCTTTCGATCATCCGTTAGTAGAGTTTTTAAAACTGAGTGTACTCCAATATCCATTCCGTAATGTGAGATTGTTCTGAATTGCTAAGTCGAGAACGAATTTATATCATTCTGTCTTCCTCCGAATTGAAAGATTCTATAGTTGGCATATTGCTGATCTAGATTTGTTTAATATCAACTTGAGAATTTGCAAGAGGAAATTGTTGCCACATCTGCTTAGGATGTATTATATCATGATTAATTGATTGTTCTGAATATTGTGCGATTTCATGGCTGAGTTCTTCTTTCGTTACCTATTTTTTTTGTTCCGAGCACAATATGCATCATTCAATAAAAGAATAAATGAACAAGTTTCCATCGTAAAATGAAAATTTGAAGAAGAAATGTTGGTTTCAATTTAAAATTGCGTAATAAAATGTATTTTTCTATCTAAAATATATTCATTAGTAAGCACTAAACATATTTCTCTCCAGTGAGATTCCTTCCGAACCATTTCCGCTTGTGGGAAGCAGCTGGAAGGTGTCTCTCTGTCCAATAGTAGTCAGCTATCATTGAGATCCTCCATCACTCCTGATATCTTTTTCACCTCCTTAATATCCCAGTGAAATCGTTCACCTCACTCTTCATCCACGTCACCTAAATTTTCTCTGGAAAGTAGTCGAGTTGGGAATGAAGGAAATGGAGTCTTAAACTCATTAGGCATCCCAAAGCTTGAAACGCTTTTAACATTACTTCGACGATTTATTTTTAGTTAGAGTCTTTTTGTCTTTGATCTCTCTAAAGCAGCCATAAGCCTTCTAATATCTGTTCCTATCAAAACACATTCCTTTAACATTACCTCCGAGTGGCCTCAACAATTTGATATTAAGTATTTGAAGCAATTTCCATCTCATAGAAGTGACTTTACAAATTGCTTCATCAATACCAGCTTTAGATGAAGCAGTGGTAGAAGAACTTCATGAGAAGGCACCAAAGTATCATGCAAGCTGTTCTTTTTGCCGATTTAGAACTCCCTCGGAGGTCTACACTTTTTGGTCCAGTGATTTGCTCGGTTTCTACTATCGCATACACACAAGTTTGAGGGAATTCGGTAAACCCAGATTGATTGCCAGGAGTTTAATCAAAGATTTTTGAAAACAGCACACTTTCCAACCATGGTATTTATATTTTAATTTTCCAAGAACCAAGGAGGTGTACAGAATGACTGACAGGGATGGAAGGATAGAAGTCGCCATTTGAATCAGAACTGCTTTGATGCTACTGCACCTGGTCGTATGAGATCTTGAATGTATCAATTGAACCTCCAATGCTGATATAATAAATCAACTTATCCTCTTGAGCAAGTAGTGAACTGCTATTTGAGATATCTAAACTGAGGGGAAACCATACTTGGCGAAAGTGAACTCCTGCTGGAGCTTTGATCCACGCGAATCATTGGCGTTTTTGGGAAGATTCAAGTCTCTTACCAAATCATTTAGCTCGCTATGAGAAAACAATTTCGGACTGATGTCATCTTGAATCTTCAAATTCAAAATTTGACTAGTCATCGGATTCAGTTACAGCACTATCTTTGCCAGAACTTGGAATCTATCCCAAGGTGGTAGGGACGTTTGGCACTGCTATTTTGGTCCCATGAGGAATAGGACGAATAGCTGATTCCAGGTTACAATCGACTGCTTCCATTTTGAGTTACACCCTTTCTCATTACAAGAATAGAAGTAACAACTATTACTATGATTCTTTTGCTCTTGCTATACCATATCGAAAAGCTTTCTGTTTGGTTTGAACCAATTTCGAAGATTTCAATGCATTGTTTAATGAGTAGATTAGTTGGCCAAACTTTATCCTGATGTCCAAGTTTTGAGCCAAAATAAGCGAAGTATACTCTTTCTATAAAGTCCGTAATATAAATTTGTTGCTTTGGTACCACAAATACAACGCAACAAATATTACTGAAACTGTCAGACTACTTCCGAAGTGGGTCACGTACCACTCAGGCATTGAGGGCAATGACAATCCGGACTCATTGTTGCTAGCGGAATAGACTTAAGAATTCATCGGACCGGAGCCTAGACTTGTAATTTACCTATAGATCGCAGAGATGTGAAATAACGGGTGTTATAACTGATGGTACGAGAGCACTGACCATCAGTGGACCTTCTCCTGCGACAGTCAAGACTTGGCTTAAATTCTTCAGGTCAGACCTGAGAGTTTTTACTGCATATCATCAGGGCAATGTCGTCTCAAAAGCGATCTGATTATGTTAGGATTGATCGAGGCCCTTTCATGCAAACTAGGTTTCAATTCGAATGCTAGTCTAGCATTTTTCGTATACAAGCAAACAGCAACAAAAATATTCCCAACATGTATGAAATCAAGGCTATAACTTACGTCTTGCATCCTCTAGACAAAAGCGTTTTCCCAAGCTGCAGACTCTGGTTTCGTTGTCCTCTGAAAATATCAATGTCTTTAGAAATTGCTGAATATCATTGTTCACACTGCGTTTCATGATAATTTGTTGTTTTTTTACTAAGAAAACCAAATTAGAAACGTTCCTGACAAGTTAAATGATTATCACGTTTCGATCAAATCAATATATGTGTTAGAGAGAGATAACCGATTGACTTTCTTGGACACACTTTCCATCAGAAATAACAAATTTATAGAATTTGATGCTGACAGAAAGATTCCTGTCCCAAGTAGATACATTCATTCCGACTTATTTCATTGTCAACAAAAAAATGGCTTGTTTAGATTTCCTAGTTCACACATTAATTACTTTTCAATAAATCAAGAAAGGTTTCAAAAAGAAAATGCCGTCATAAGAAACGTAGCTACTTTGAGTGGTTATAAAGATAGTTGATGAGTTAATGAATAGACACATGTGTAAGAAAAAATTGTCGAATACCACTCTCCTTCAACCTGAAGAACAAAAACTAAATTCGTTTCTTTACCTTTCGATCAGCGATTCGATAAAGTGGACCAGGAAATAGATAATATTAGTTCTGTATATTTAACGGTTAAACATTACTCGAAGATCCTGATTAATGTAAGAAACTATCTTCATTGATCAGGCATGAACAGAAATCGTCAATTTTGTATTTTACTGACGGAACCACAGACGTTGTCCTACCCGATCATTTGCTTGTTTTGTCATGAGTTTTCCTTTCCCGACACTAGAGCTCTTATGGAGGTTTATATAACCTATTGAAATAATTATGAATTAAGTATGAAAATCTCTTTTGACAATATCTATTTTACAGTTCTGGTACCACTTATCGTTCAATACGAATTGTTTTGATAGCCCGTAGAGATATTTAATAATCAAATATATAATGTTCCTACATTGTAGCAGGTTACATCAAATATAATTATCAACATGCAATAAATCTTACTTGGCATATAAAAATTCACGCAGCCACATTGCGCCTTAGTATAATTTGTCCAACATTCAAAGTTGCAATTCAATTGGGAATAGTATCTGAAGAATCTGAGCTTTTTTTCGGTGTTGAAGAAACAATTTCTTTTTTCAGGACTGTAATGTTTTATTTTCGTGGAAGTTTGCGTGAGTCTTGGGGTAACTGCTGCTGTCGTTAATTTGTCCAGACCAACCGAAAAGAAAATTTGAGATGGTCTTGGTATCTTCGTAGCTGTATCCAACGATACCTAAAATAAACAAAATGAAATTAATAGTTAACTTGACGTCCTATGTATGGGTTGGTAAACTTTGGGATACACCAAGTACGGACAAAAAAATAAATATTGGCTGTATATTTTACAAAATCACTTTTTTGACCAAATAGAAAAAAATAGTAGAAACTATAATTTTGAGTTTCTGCTGCTATAATCAACAATTTGATCTGAACATTCCGAAATATTCCGGAAATATCAAGTTTAAATATGTTAAATTATAATATGTAATTTAAGTTTTCTGTAGAAACTCTTCGCATTAAGTCCCACATCGCATTTTGAACACCAGGTTATTATCTTTATATGGCACTGTTGTTAGCGAGTTCTGCTAATGAAATGGGTAATTTCACGAAACTTGAAGAAATACTGGTGGCTTGAATATAAGCCGACAGGCAATTTACTTTAACTATTCTGAATATTACTTAAGAATTATCTGAGTTAAATTAAAGATGTATTGAATAAAATAATCAGTGATTTGCTCCAACTTTAGAAACCTCTATTAAAATCGATATGCAACCTCAATTCTCATTCAAGTCGTTAAAGCTGATTATTTATATATCACAGATTGCGTTAAATTAATGATACTGATCAAGCTCCACATTATTAAACCAAACAGTTCATTCAATTAAATTCATATTTTAAGAGAGATTTCAATTAATTCAACTATAATCAGATCTCATCCATCAATGGTCAATGAAAGTCATCGTTTCCCTTCTGCTGAATATTTTATTTTTCTGTCTCTATGATGTTCCTAATGTCATTTTGTATCAAAGTGAGTAAGTCCAGCATTCCTACTGATTCCGTTAACACGCTACTCGATCTGCCTGCTTTCAATGTATTCAATGCATTGCGGGTAGAGACAAATCTGAAAAAGAAAGGAAGGAGGATCCCACTGGATACCCAGAATTTGACTTCAAGACTCCTCCATATTCATTTTGTCTCTTCGAAGAATTATGGATTCAGGAAGCATTACTGCATTAACCTAAACTTATGATGTGGTACATAGGCGACACCAATACAAATCAAGGTATACATGCTGGAGTTTTCAGACTTCAAGCTTAAATCAAGACAGGAGCTGCACTGTTCACTAGGTTGATGTAGATGTAGAGCTTGTCTAGAATGCCACTGTAAGACAATTTCTCATGCTCATTGATAGTGAAGCTTTTGCTAAAGCACTTGAATCGTACCGGTTAACTCATGAAATAGCCTTCAGAATCAAGCATAGCCAGCAATGAATGAACTCCCACAACAGTTACAACTATTGCGTCGATCAGAATTCATCAAGGAGGCTGAGTATGCCCTTAATATCATATGGGCGATAGAAGACTTCATTTTTGAATGAAAACCCTGTTATTAAAAATAAATACAAGGCTATAGGCTGCCCAATAAACAGAATAGAAAAGCACTATCAGAAAATTTATCAGACTGGAGGTAACAGACAGAAAGAGCTTCTAAACACACAAAATGCACTCGTGAAGCACAAAAACAGTTGGATTAACAATCATTTATATATATATATATATATATATATATATATATATATATATATATATATATATATATATATATAATGAATATCTATACACTTCATCTGATTATATATTGTGCCGCTATTACAGTAGTTAAACATTCTGGATACAAATTAGAAAATTTTGGATCTAATTATAATATCAAGAAAAAACCTTCATGGCAAAAAAGGTTAGAAGGTAAAATTTCTTCTATCAGATGTGATTTAGGAAGATTGACTCAATATTCCAGAGGTAATCGATCAAAAAACTTATGGCACATATTGGAAAAATATTCTTCAAAAATAAAACAAATAAAAATAATGAGATAAGTAATGGACAATTGATAGAATACATCGATACTTTAAAACAAAAACTTTCAGTATACTCTATTAGACTACGTGAATATAAAATAAATTCAGATAGAAAATTCCAAAACAAACTATTCAAAAATAATGAAAAACATTTTTACAAATTTATTTCAGGTTCAAATGAAAATAATTCTGAAAAAGGAGTTCCTAAAATTGATATTTTAACTGATTATTGGTCTTCAATTTGGGCAGTGCCAAGGCAACATAATTCCAATGCAAGTTGGATTTTAAATGAAAGGTCTCGATTTTCTCAAATAGAATGCATGCAATTTGAAAAATTTTCAAACGAAGATATAACATCAGTTATTAAACACACAAAAAATTGGAAATCTCCAGGTGTTGATGGTATTCATAACTTTTGGTTCAAGAAATTCTCTTGCGTTCATGAAAAATTGGCAGAATATTTTTCATTTATAATAAAGAACCCCTCAGCTACTCCTTTATTTTTCACACAAGGAATTACTTATTTAAAACCGAAAAGTGATAATACTATTGATCCGTCTCAATATAGACCAATTACTTGCCTTCCAACAATATATAAAATTCTAACTGCATGTATTACCCAAAAATTTATGCACATTTGGAGAATTATAATATTCTTTCCGAACATCAAAAGGATGTAGAAAAAACACCTTGGTACTAAAGAGCAACTTGTAATTGATTCTGTTGCTTTGAATCAAGCTCAAACTAAGAAGAAAATATTCATACAGCCTTCATTGATTACCAAAAGGCTTTTGACAGTTCTCCCCATTCATGGCTTCAAGAAATTTTGGAAATTTATAAAATTGATAAGACACTTCGTCATTTTCTTGAATTCGTAATGAAAAATTGGAGAACCAATCTTCATTTAAATATTTCAAAACAATCGTTAAAATCCGAAGTAATTCCAATCAAAAGAGGCATTTTCAAGGTGATTCTTTAAGTGCTCTTTGGTTTTGTCTTTGCCTCAATCCATTATCTCATGAATTAAATGCTACTAGTTTCGGCTTCAAAATAAAGAGTTTATTAACTGAATTCAAATTAAGTCACTTAATTTATTTAGATGATATTAAATTATATGCCGGAATCAGATCTCATTTAAAAAGTCTACTTGAGATTACTTTCAACTATTCCAATGATATTCATATGAAATTTGGGCTTCCAAAATGTAAAAATCTTTCTATTGAAAAGGAAAGATCACCTCTGATTATATAAAGATTTCCAATATCGAAATCGAGCCAATGCATCAAGGAGATACATATAAATATCTTGGATTTTGTCAAGAAGACAATTAACCATAGCAGCACTAAAGAAATTATTAGAAGTTCATATTACAAAAGACTAAGAATTATCATCAAGAGTTATTTAACTAGTAAAAACCTTTTCAGAGCTATCAACTCCTATGCTGTTCCTATTCTTACATCTTCTTTTGGAATTATTAAATGGTCTAAAACTGATCTAAATGAATTACAATGTCAAACGAGGAAAATGCTCTGTAAATATCATAAGCACCACCCAAAGTCAGCTATTCAGAGAGTTACACTACCTAGACATCTTGGAGGTCGTGGATTAATTGATTTGAATAATCTTCATAGTAAACAGATTTTTCATCTACGTTCCCATTTTCATGATAAACAGAGAACGTCTAAATTACATGATATTGTTGTTGCTTCAGATTATAATCTTACACCTCTGAACTTGACAATGCAAAAGGTAGATTTCGATATATTTGATGATAATTCTAAAATAGAAAGTTGGATGCAGAAGGAATTACACGGAAAGCACCTAAAGAATTGAAAAATGATTATATTGATGAAATTGCATCGAATAAATGGTTAGTATCTGGAGAATTGTTTGCTGAAACAGAAGGCTTGGCAATTGCGATCCAGGACCAGGTTGTTTCACAAGGAATAATAGAAAACATATCATCAAACAAAATATAGATGATTCTTGCCGTAGATGTTTCTGTTCTTCAGAAACAGTTTTTCATATATTATCATCTTGCTCAGTCCTTGCTTCAACAGATTATTTAGAAAGACATAATGCCGTCGCTAATATTATTCACTTCAATCTAGGAATTAAACATGACCTAATTCCCAAAAGAAAAAATTTCAAAAATATGAACCTGAGATTATTTGTGAAAATGACAAATATAAACTTTATTTTGATAAAACAATTCTGTGCAACAGAGCTGTAAAACACAATAGACCAGATATCGTTCTTATTGATAAACAGAATCAAATAACATATATAATTGATATTGCTATACCCGACACACATAATATACAAAATAAATACAATGAAAAATTTCTAAATATATGATGCTTGGCGACGAGATTAAAAAATGTGGAAAATGAAGAAAATATTTATTCTACCGATTATTATTTCTACAACAGGCGTTATTCCTAGAAATCTGAAGTCTGAAGAAAAATTTGTTTGAACAGTTACAAAAGATAACAGTCATCAAATCTTGTAATATTCTTCGTAGGTTTCTTTCCGAAAATAATAATGAGGTAGAGTCATAGGTTTTCTCTTTAGTTTATACTGCTCAGAATCTCATTTCATATTTTATTTATTTGTTTATATAAATGTAATAAATTAACTGACAATTTTGTCATATTTATATTCAGAGCAGTATTCTATTCGATCGTTCACCACTTCACACAAAGGAAACTATTAATGAGTAACATTCAGTGTTACTTGACTAAGGTCCGTACACTGGATTTTTCCGGGAGAAAGCCTCTGACACTACTCGTTGGTACATTGATATCATTGTCTGATGATGCTATAGTATGTATATATTCTGGTAGATTGATATATTCTCATAACATTTAACGTTATCCTAATATATAATTACTCCAGGATATGTTTTGATTATAATCATTGCCTGGCAATGGTATTAATTACCGGGTGGTGGATTTATATTTTTCATGAAATCAGTTTGATTGCATGAACAGATATATGGGCAACTCGTCGGGGTAAAACCCCTATATATATATATATATATATATATATATATATATATATATATATATATATATATATATATATATATATAAAGAAGCTACAGACAAGTCCTTCATCTTTGAAGACCATGACTCAATTATATCTTTTTATCAAAGATAACAATGACTAGGAACCAAATTTTTGAAGTGTATTATTTAATCCTTTTTTTCAAGTGAATGGATGAAACCATAGATAATCAAGAGAGATGAATTCTGATTGCTTGAATTTATCGTTCTTTTGTTTGGCATCGAATAATAATCTGCTTAAGTTGGGGCCGCTTAAGAATGAAGTAGTTAAGTTCAATTTGGAAAAGTAGTTACTGTATCTGACTAGTGTATCTTCTTTTCAGGGTTTCTGCGATGCTATATAGTAATTGAGAGGTAATACGATGTTCTTTGCGTTTAATGATTGTATTTAGAAAATCTTGTTGTATCTTGTTATTTGAGGAATTTTTCTGATGATATTAAGTTCAGTTTGAAAATTTTCTGTCGGAAGGGAAAAAAGTAAGCTCTATGAATCATGGAGTTATATGCTAATTTCGTGAATGAAATACAGTGCCGCATCAGCTTCACTTCGGAATTAGAAAATAATAACTCAATTAATTTCCTCGACTCAACCATTACAAATTCAAATAACCAACAAATAACCAACTCGTTCGGACTCGTTCAGTCATCATCGGAAAAATTACCTCAAATAACAACATATCACAACACTTTCTAAATACAATCATTAAACGCAAAGAACAACGTATTACCTTTCTATTACTATATAGCATCGTAGAAACCCCGGAAAAAAGATACACTAGTCTCAGATACACCGGCGAACTCTCTAACAAAATCAGTAACTACTTTTCCAAATTGAACATAACTACTTCATTCTCAAGCCGCACTTAAGCAGATTATTATTCAATGCCAAACAAAAGAACGATAAATTCAAGCAATCAGGAATTTATCAAATCAAATGCAATGAATGTTAGGTAGCCTATGTCGGAGAAACAGGGAGAAGTTTTGAAGCTAGATTCAAGGAACATATTTCCTCAGATGAAAATTCGCCAAAATTTAAACACATAAAATCAACTAACCACTCGTAAACATTGAACAATCTTAAAATCCTTTATAAATGTGACAGAGGGAGAGAGATGAATTTGTTGGAAAGTTTGGAGATTAACAAACTATGTAAAAACCCTCAATTTATTACCCTCAACAGCCAACTAGAGCATATCCCCACTACTCAATATTTAGGATAAATTTCATTCTGTACTTGTACTTACCTACTCATGTATTATATTGTTATTCACTTGAAAATGACCGTAGGGTGGAAACCGGTCGTGATTATTGAGTAAATTGTGAAAAAATGACAAAAGTGTCTCATTTCGTTTTACTTTAACGATGAATTTCCATAAAGTAAATAAATCATCAATACTATGATAGATCATCATTTGAGAAGTAATATTTTACTTTATGAGAAACAATTTGTCTATAACTTAGGGAAATCCATAAATGATGTACTACACTCTCTGGCAACGGAGTGGAAATACCGCCAGATGTTGAACAAATATCATTGGGTCTTATTGGAAACTTAGAAGGAGAAATCGACAATGTCTCTCATACATCCATTAGTAATGTTACCAAAAGTGAAGCTATCGATACAGGTGCCACCAAATGAATAAGAAAAATTCTCGGGACCATGTCATAATCTCCATTCTAGGAGACACTGGAATTACAGTATCGGTGTTGGGAGGATACCTACAAAAGAGAGTCCTTTCGCTTTAACCATGATCAAAAATTGTTAATGGATTTATGGAAATACTGAATAACGCTGACTAACTGTAACTAAAGTTAGGTTTGATTAGATAGATGGAAACATATTAAATCTAATGCAAACAACGCTAATTGTGAGTAAACGATGTGCTGGAAAGGGGAAAACTATCAATCTAAGGTGAATGAACTAAATCAGCGCGTATGCATCGTTGATATGATGGACGAAGACTGTAAAACCTTGAACATCACCTTGAATTATTGCGTTGGCATAATAGAAACTATGAAAACAAACACTGAGTGAAGAAGGGAGATCTATATATAGCACTACGTGTCCAAGAAACGAAAAAATTACAACCAGGTGTGTTGGACATCTTAGCTTGATTAGCTGAAGTTCGAATATCATACCCTTTTAAAGTACTCATAGAAGACCACCCTTGCAATGTGGCAAATAAGTTGACTAGACCAACGATCTTCTATGTTGAGTACAAATGGATTCAAAACGTTTGGGAGAATATGGGCGGACATGTTTGACCCTTACTACAAGACCATTAGTATCCTTGGATTCATCTCCTAATATCATGAGCAGGAAAATTTGCTGTAAATTTGTGCTGCCGAAAGGGTCTGCGAATTAGACTAAAATATGTAGAGATTTATATACTAACAGTCACCTAGTGATGAAAACCTTGAACTTTCATAGCTATCAAACTTGGGAATGTCGCCAACCTCTAATGGGGCTTGCTGAGGATAATAACGTTTAGCTGTTTGAAGAAGCCAGATGGCGGCAGCAGGAATGGTTGCTCAAAAAAGCACTGAAGAAATACTCTAGTTCTCGAACAAGCGAAAAAGTTTGTTAACTATTCAGCAAACAGGATTATACAGATAAAGATCAACACTGGTCGAATCTTGGAAATGTCCTAGAACCTAACGATCCCTATTAATGTAATGCAATCTATAGATGTTCCAAAAACATTTTCATGATAGAATTACGACAAGAATTATTGTCGTGTTGCTCAGAGTAAGCTATTGTAATCAACTACACTCCAAGCACAATGGGCAATACAATAAAACGTTCGACAAGAAGAATGTTATGTTTGGACTGTCCAGTATTCCACCAAAATAATCTAGTACTCACTTACTCGTAGAAACTATCCCTCTGAGTGGTACCTAGATTTTGTTGAAGCCTTTTGCCACTTACATATGTGAATATGGAATACGACTTTTCTCTGGTACGCAGTGACAATTATAGGCGACACTAGACTGACGACCTATGGTAAGAGAAGAACATCTACGTCTCTAGCCAACACTAAGAAATGTTCAATGTTCCGGACATGAAAAAAACTTGTAGAGAAGAAGGGTCTAATTCAAAATATATAATTCAAATCCATATTTCAACTATCATCGAATTAATTCACTTATTTTGGCTAACAACGACTCATTTTCCTCACACTGAGTTCTTGTCATATACAGAAATGCCCTTCTCTTTTCTTGCAAGAAAATTCCCAAAACCACTTTTGAGAAATGGAAATTGAAGCAGTTCACTAGAATAACAGTAGAGGTAAAACAGGAACCAGGTATTTTATCATATAGCATTGATAAATATACTTCCTCTACAGTAAAACTCCCGTCTGGATATATTTCGTAGTTAACAGAAAATACTGGTATAGTGTAGAAAAATACTCCATTTAAAGGTTAAACTGATATCCGAAAACGACACGTCTTTCCCTTCTCCAACAAGATCTAGTCTATATTTCTTTTTCTCTTCTTCTGGAGTTTTTATTGCAAATACTTCATTCCTAACAACCGTTTTTGATTCAACAACGAATGCATGTGTTTTTGAAATAATACCATTTGAATGATAACTTCTTGCGCTCGATACTTACCCTTATTCCTTGTAATGAAAAATCGCGGCATCCATAATTCAAATCTCTTTTATCAGTATAAAAAGTAGCAGTAAAAGAATTCTGAAGGCCACTTAGGAAAGCCCTACGTGGATACATATCTTCTATGTTAGTATGTTTTCGATAGCCTTCATCAGGAGTCCAGTCAATCTGCCTTCTTCCTTCTTCCAAATATTGCATTGTGCTGAAAAACAAATGGGTCATTGAGGGGAGATGCATCACAATCTTATTTATTCGTAAAGCATTTGAAAATGTACAATACTACAAGTAATTATGGTGCCACTTTATGGCTTTATAAGTTTCGCGGGTGAAAGGAGTAGAAGTTGGAGGAAAATATTGCGTCTATAAGAGAATTTCATAATAAGAAATAAACAAAACGAGTACTGCAGAAGAATCTTATCAAAACAATGATTGTTCGAACAAGTGAAGCTGCTCGGTGTTCTGCTGAGAATTCAGGGCCAATGACAAGTCTTCTGGAATGAAGTAAATGTTTTAAGAGATTTCTGTTAATAGTTGGGTTCTGTTTCTCTAACTCAGATTAACATATGGAATCCAATTAATTTCTCATTCATTCTTCATAAGTCATTCAGTCTTGGACTGTACTATATCTTGATATCCAGATGATTTCCAAGATGTCCCTACGGAATGCAATTAATTTCTCATTCATACCCTATGAGTCATTCATTGTTGGACTGTACAATATGTCGATATCCAGATGATTTCCAAGATTAACATATGGAATCCAGTTAATTTCTCATTCATTCTCTATGAGTCATTCATTCTTGGACTGTACTATATCTCGATATCCAGATGATTTCCAAGATGTACATCTGGAATGCAATTAATTTCTCATTCATTCTCTATAAGTCATTTAGTCTAGAACTTTACTATATCTCGATATCCAGATGATATCCAAGATAAACATATGGACCCCAATTAATTTCCCATTCGTTCTCTATAAGTCATTCAGCCTTGGACTGTACTATATCTCGATATCCTGATGATTTCCAAGATGTATATATGGAACGCAATCAATTTCACATTCATACCCTATGAGTTATTTATTCTTGGATTGTACTATATCTTGATATCCAGATGATTTCAGAGATTAACATATGGAATCCAGTTAATTTCTCATTCGCTCTCTATAAGTTGTTTAGTCTTGGACTGTACTATATCTCGATATCCAGAGGATTTCCAAGATGTACATTGGAATACAATTAATTTCTCATTCATACCCTATGAGTCATTTATTGTTGGACTGTACAATATGTCGATATCCAGATGACTTCCAAGATCAACATATGGAATCCAGTTAATTTCTCATTCATTCTCTATGAGTCATTCAGCCTTGGACTGTACTATATCTCGATATCCTGATGTTTTTCAAGATGTACACCTGGAATGCAATGAATTTCTCATTCATCCTCTATAAGTCATTCAGTCTTGAATTTTAGTATATCTCGATATCCAGATAATATCCAAAATGAACATATGGAATTCAATTCATTCTCTATAAGCCATTCATTGTTGGACTGTATTATATCTCGATATCCAGATAATTTTCAAGAAGTACATATGTAATACTATTCAATTTCTTATTCATTCTCTAAGAGTCATTTAGTCTAGGAGTGCACTATATTCCGATATTTAGATTACTTCCAAGATACTTATAGAATCCAATTAATTTCTCATTCATTGTCTATAAGTCATTCAGTTTTGGACTGTACTATATCTCGATATCCAGATGATTTCCAAGAAATACATATGCAATGAAATTTAATTTCCCATTCATTCTCTAAGAGTCATTTAGTCTGGGACTGTATCATATTCCGATACCCAGATTACTTTCAAGATGTACGTATGGAATCCAATTAATTTCTCATTCATTGTTCATAAGTCATTCAGTCTTGGACTGTACTATATCTCGATATCCAGATGATTTCCAAGAAATACATATGCAATGAAATTTAATTTCTCATTCATTCTCTAAGAGTCATTTAGTCTGGGACTGTATCATATTCCGATACCCAGATTACCTTCAAGATGTATAGAAAATCAATTAATTTCTCATTCATTCTCTATAAGTCATTTAGTCTGGGACTATATACTAATTTTTCATTAGCATTGAAACTCAAAAATTCACTCAGCATTACTGACATCGAAAACCTAGTTAACATTAAGAGAGTCAGATTTTTATCCCTGTTCTTTTGAATAATATAAAGGTAACGCTTCATCTCATTTTCCTGAGCTTACATTTTAATGCTTATTTATCCTATTTTCTGCGCTGTTCGCCAATCGCGTTCTGACATTTGACACTAAGTCCTACAGTATTTATTTTTACTAGTTTTCCTTTTATTAGAAAGAATTAACAACCATGTAGATTATTAAAACAAATTCATATGTATATCTTATAAATACAAAAGCGTAGCAGATTTGAGGTGAATAATATGAGAAGTGAAAGAGATAGCGACAAAAAAAATTGAGAAAATATTCGAAGTTTCAATATCCTGAACTCAAAAAATGAAGAATATATAAATGAATGCCATTCACTGGCATATCTTCTTTGCTCAGTAGCAAGAATGGCCACTTGATGAGCGAAATCCTGCATACATCTCCCACTTACTTAGTATCGCTGTAGATATCTCTAACATCATAAATATTGAAACTATAGCACAAGCCTTCATCAGTTATAATTGGAGTCATTACTTCCTCACATGGAACTTTTCGAGTCATCCAGTGGCATTGAGCTTTCTTGAGATCAACAGAAGAGAACTGGAAAAAATCATTAATGAGCCTGAACTTTTCTCCGAAACTATTCCAGCATACAATGCTCCATTCTCACAATACAATTAAACTATCGTTTCAAAACATACTTTAATAACGAATTTCTAAAGATTCTTGAGAAATTTGAGTTTATAATTTATATATTCAATATATTTGAATTGTGGAGGCCGTTATTTGATGTAGATCCATGATATAAATGAGATAAAAACACAAGGTTTAACTTTAATCTACACTTTATTTGAAGAAATTCGACGACGTTTCGATGACACAGCAGCTTTAAAAATCAATCAAACAGATAGCCATTAATAATTCATATAATCCGGATATGAAAGATCTAATCATTCGTAAGAAACTGTATCAGAAAGCAATAAATGTATATCCTATTCATAAAGACTATAAAATATTCAACAGTTTAACATTCTGCGGTTCTGCAAGTACAAATATTAAATCCTTTCTCGTCAAACAAAATCTTAATATAACTTTCAAAACTTCTAATAACTTAGGTGAACATATTAAAATAATAAATCTCGTGTTGAAAAATCAAGTAAATCAGGAATCTATAAACTCAATTGCGGTTGATAAAATTTATATCAGTAGGACCTATAGGAGTTTTGACATAAGAACATCTGAACATAAACGTAGCTTCGATAAAAATAAATCTGATTCAAATAATTCAAACCACTTAATAAAAGAAAACCATTCATTCAATAAAAACTTTGACATATTACATATAAAATCAAAAGTTTGAAATTAGATCTCCTAGAAGCATTAGAAATAAATAGATACAAACATTCGGACAAGCTTTTGAATGAGCAGGTAGATGTGAATTATTCACCCTACTTAACTTGTTTAATTAGTTTTCATTACCTTCATACTAACTGTACAATGGCTCGGTTGATTTTCCTGTTATTCATCCAACTTGTTCTACGATTTGTTTATAATACCATACTCTTCATTCTGTTTGTCATTCTTGATAAAGCTGCTGTGTCAGCGAAACGTCGTCGAATTTTTTCAAATAAAGTGTAGATTAAAGTTAAACCTTGTGTTTTTTATCTCATTTATATTCAATATATTTTTAGTTGTCGTTTAGTCATAGTGTTAGACCATTTTACACAGCAGAACGTAAAGCGTGAATTAAACCAGTTTAACCACGTTTATCGCATTATCTTATGTTGTTTTTGCCTGAAATGTGATGTTTTTAAGCAAGAAAGTTAAAGGTCGAAAGAGTTCATGCGGAGTCATAATGTCCAAATAATCAGGAGAGTGTAGTATAAAGAAAGATATTTATATATTGCTGTTGTTTTACTTTTATTTATTCTGCGTTATGTTATTTCTCAGCTTTTCAGATTTCACTATCAATCGTAGATCTACTTAGAATGAAAAATGAAACGTATGAACAATATTGATATCAATTTTAAGTTGGACACTCACATACTAGCTGATACTGATGTATCAGTGACGAGAGAGAAAGTGTTTATTCTCAAGACCCGGGAGAACTATCTCCCCAATCATTCAGCAAGTCTATAGTTATATAGTTATCTATAGTGTTCTATAACACCTAGTATACCCTTGTAGCATATGATGACCTATGTTTATTTATAATTTAATTTTACTTACATTGTACAGGAACTGTGAGTAATCATCCAAAGCAATTTCTGTATTTTCTCTATATGTGTTAAATCCATCATTGGGATAATCGGCATCAAACATTCCTGCTAATGTTTTGATCAGAACTAAAAATGTCCCGTCATGATTCGCTGTTTTACAAAGTGGAGTCATAAAATCGTAGTAATGATTCCTGTAATTTTAGATATAATTATATTTCAAATCGAGAGGCCATAATCAAATAAAACAATTGATGAGGATTTATACCACCAATTGGATGAACCGCGACACATTCACTGCCCAAAAGTTTCTTCATACGATAAAGGATAAATCTGCCTTGCAAAACAAAAACCAAGTATGTCAACATACTTGGTTTTCGAGATTTTCACAACACTGAATTTCTCGTAAAAAGGTCTGCAAGATGCTTCTTTCAGATTTGGAATATATCAATCCGTTTAGGAGACAATGCTTTCTTGATTATAAATTATAAAATATCAATCGAAAAACCAAGTAACTTTTTGATTTCATAGTTAAATATATCAATATTACATACTTCTCAGAAGATCTCAGACGATAAGGATGGAGCTCGTGGATGAAATCTAAGGCATAGTGTGCCACAACAGACCACTGGGTCGCAGTTGCCGGGCTTTTAGGAAGCCCTCACTCAAATAATAATAATAAAAAAAACATATATATGAACGGACTACAAGGCACCATAAACTTTTTTGCAGTAGCAGCGAATTGTGGCGGTCAAGGAGGTTACTTTTCACCCCTCCTAGTAGCTGAAGTACTAAAACGTCTAAATCACCACCCCATAGAACATTAATACGTGCTCACATAACCATCTATAATTTCCCTGTTTATCCGCACCTAGATTGTGAATTATTAAGTATAAGAATATGCATATGTTTTGCTCGGCCATTTTAAATCACTTAAGGAAGAATATGGAGTGTCACGAACTGATCGCACACGACTCCAATACTCGATATAGTAAATTTTCACTTGTTGTTCCAGAAATGGTTAAGACGATTAGTCAGAAGAGCTACTACTTTATTGGTCCCAGAATGTTCAACAGACTGCCTTTGAATCTAAGAATTACAAAAAATATGAAACAATTCAAAACAAGTTTAAAGAGCTGGATAAATAATACGAATAAAGATTATATCACTAGTTTAATTGATTTGAAGAATAATACATAGATTACAACTCAAATCATTACATTCATAAAAACATGAACATAAATAAATGAAATTTGAATGGAATATATGACCTCCTTCAGCTCTCTCCCATATTATTATTATTATTATTGTTGTTTTGTATGCCCTTCTGTTTTTGATGTGCCCATATTATTTATTATCGTGGACTTATGCACTATCTCAGCTAGTAGCTGGATATAATTTACCTTTCCCAGATTTAGCAATCAAAGGAATAGGCTCGATTACAATATACTTGACAGAAATTTCCTAACTATCCTACATGTATTAAGAATTACAGCTTTTGCATTTCTATATAGGTATTCTTATGCAATTCTAATTTCTTAAGGCTATCATGCAAAGTTTTGGGTATTAAACCAGTCGAGGATACGATGACAGGAACAATATCTATTTTGTCGAGGTGCCACATCTGCTTGATCTCAATAGCAAGGTCTGTGTATTTGGACTTTTCTCCTGGAACTTATTCAGCACGTTGTTATTATTTGGTATGGCGACATCCACCAGCATTGCTGTTTTGGCTCTCTTATCATACACCACTATGTCCGGCCTATTATTCGTCACCATTCTGTCAGTGATAATAGGCCTATCGTAGTATAATCTGATAGAGTCATTTTCCAATACGGGCGCCGGTCGATACTTGTAATATGGCTGGAATGTATTCAGAAGTCCGTACTTGTGTGCAAGTTTCTGATGGATAATGTTGCACACTTGATTATGCCTGTGAAGATAGTCTGTATTGGCCAGTTGTTCGCATCCGGACGTAATATGCTGTATCGTCTCCGATCTTATATGGCATTTTCTGCACCTATCTGTTTGTAATGTTCCGTCCTTCATAATAAATTTTTGTAGTTGTTTGTAGCGATCACTTGGTCTTGGATGGCCATAAGGAATCCCTCTGTTTCTGCGAATAATTCTCCTTTCATCAACCATTTGTTGGAGGCTTCTTTGTCGATGTGTGGTTGATTAATCTCATGGTGATGTCGTCCATGCAATTCCTTTCTTGACCATTGCTCTTGTTTTTCAGTATCTGATAGGAAAGGTAGTTTCAGCAGGTCATCTCTGGTAGCAAGATTTAGAGGTGTATATCCCTTATCAGCCAACGATACCACTCTATGTAGGTCAGAAGTGAGAGCTTTGCTGAGAAGAATTCTCTGAGATTTCTTATCTGTTCCGTGTGTAAATTGACAACATCTATTAATCCGCGTCCTCCTTCTTTCCGCTTCAAAGTTGTTCGTATCACAGACGATTTTGGATGATGATTATTGTACTTTGTCAGCATCGTTCGGGTCTGCCTTTGAATATCATCTAGCTCCGTCTTAGTCCATCTGATTATTCCAAATGAGTAAAGCAACATTGGAATGGCGTAGGTGTTAATTGCCTTGACTAGATTCCCCGAGTTCAACATCGATTTCAGCACAGACTTCAGACGCTGACTGTATTCTGAACGAATCTTCTCCTTTGATTGTTTTTGGTCTAACAATCTGGCTTGTTGGTATCCCAGATATTTGTATGTTTCGCCATCTCTCATGCACTGTATAATGTCACCGTTTAGAAGTTGTGTTTCACCATCTATGACTTTCCTCTTTGAATGTTCAGGGTCTTACATTTTTCAATCCCGAATTTCATATGAACATCTGCCGAGAACTCACTGACAGTTTTCAGCAAATCATCCAATTGCTTTTTGTTCGAAGCATATAATTTGATGTCATCCATATACAGCAGGTGGGAGATTGTATGATAATTCCTTTCTGCTTTTATCCTAAATCCGTATCCAGTTCTATTGAGCATTGAGGACAATGGGTTCATTGCCAAACAGAACCATAGTGGACTCAAAGAGTCTCCTTGAAAAATTCCACGACGTATGGGTATCTCGTCGGTTTTAATTGATTTATTGTTCATGTTGACCTGCAGAGACGTGCGCCAGTGTGTCATTGTTGTCTTCAAGAACTCTACCAGGGCTGGGTGAATTTTGTATATCTGCAATACTTCAACAAGCCAAGAATGGGCGGTACTATCGAATGCTTTCAGATAATCGAGAAAAGCTGAATGAACATTGCGATGCCCTACGTGTGCCTGTTTCATTATCACAGAATCGATGATGAGTTGTTCCTTGCACCCGTGGTGTTTCTTTCTGCATCCTTTCTGCTCCTCTGCTAATATATTGTTGTCGTCAAGGTGTTGGTATATTCGATTGGATATGCATGAAGTGAGTATTTTGTAGAGTGTTGGCAGGCAAGTGATTGGCCTATATTGAGACGGATCCTGTGTTCTATCGCTCTTAGGTAGCATATATGTTAAGCCTTGCGTTAGGAAAGTGGGTGTTTTCTTGGGATGTTGAAGAACATACGTGATCTGTTTCGCTAGGGCTCCATGGAGCTTATCAAACTTCTTGTACCAGTAGTTGTGGATATTATCTATACCAGTGGCCTTCCAATTGTTGGTCGCTCCAATTACTGCTGTAATTTCTTCCTCCGTTATTCCATCGAAGTCCATATGTCTGATATCGAGGCGTTCTTTTTCATTCGTGATCCATTCCGCATCTCTATTGTGTTCTTTGGGGTTCGACCATAGTGATGACCAATAGTCGGTCAAGCACTGTGCGTCAGGTACTTCTCTGTTATTGTTGGTCGCAGTTTTGTTATTTCCTTATGAAAATTGGCAGCGTTTTGGAGGAACCTTTGGTTTTGGTGTTTTTTTTCAGTACACTTGACGTATCTTGAAAGCCTCTTTGCTTTTGCTTGGAGTTTCTGTTTCAAAGTGTCCATATACACGTCGATGTGTTGTTTGTGATCAGGGTGTTTTGTGTTCGTACCAATTTTCCTATAAATTTTGCGTATATGTGATTTCAAGCGCCTTGAGGGTTTTCTGTTTCTCAGGAATTCTGTGAGGCGACCGATTTCTGCTCTAATATTATCAATATCCTTCTCCAGTCGTTTTTGCCATGGTGGTTTTCTGACGCTTTTTGGCTTAGCTTGAATCAGAGTTGTGGAGATTTGTTGTTTGTGAAGTCGAAGAACCGCTACTGCTCCACAGTAAATCAAAGTATGAATCTTCTCCAAGGTGTTCTGGTCGGTATATTCTTCAAACATTGAGTTAACGCTTGCTAGGATGATATTGGTGTTCTTGTTCGCCTTGAGTTTGGGCAGTTTAGGTATTTTAGTTGGGTTACTACCACTGAATTCAATTATTGCTCTGTTGAGTTCTGATCTTGCTAAATACGTATATTCGTTCTGCTGATTCGGCTCAAGAGGGCGTTCCATGTTAATCTTCGTTTCCGTGGCTTCGATGTTATCTGTAACACTTTCATTGACTCCAGCAGGTATACCGTTATGAGTATCATTTTCGCTTCTGAGTTCCATTATGACCTCTTCTCGTAAGATTTGCAGCGTTTCTGAAGAAAGTAGCCTGTTTTTAACGATTGTTCTTCGTTGATCCGAAATTCTCTGCTCGGATATGTGCTGTAATTCAGAATATTTTTCTATGAACGCAAGATGTAACGCGTATCTGTATGCTGTCATTTCCGATTCCAGGTTTGTAATCTTGTAATAGGAACGCATAATGAAGGTATTCATTTCTGGAGTCCACTTCATGCGTTTCCTAGGGAGTCCGGCTCTCGTGGTCTTAGGCATAATGGCTTGCGCCGCCGTTGAAACATCAAGAGTCGGATGGGAGGTGTTGATGATATTTCCCACTTGGTTTTGTGTTGCAGTATCCCTACTCAATATCACGCTGCTTCCGTCGCTAACCGAGGGAGACTGTGACTCACTTTCCGAACAAGACCCTCTTCCTAAATCTTGAACGCGACAAGAGGTTATGGTGGTACAATGTCGATTCACCCGTTTATTCCTTAGATTATACATCATTAGATAAGTTGCATTTTATACCTACTGCCAGGTTCAGCTTGGGTACCTCGGGTTCGCTAAGCCCGTACTCAGGAACATTATTATTATTATTATTATTATTATGCAGTTTGAAAAGATAACTGATTTCAGTATGTCTTATTACTTCCTGGAAACTCAGGTTGTACCACATAATTACCACACAAAAGCGATTAGTTTCAGAAAATAAACAAGAATATACTCACTGATCAACCTTGAATCGAAATATCTTCCCTGATCTTCTTGCTTTCAAAATTTCTGTATAATTCAAAAATTTTCTTGAAATTTTGCTTTCTGGACATATTGTCACAGCTGGAAATGGAATTTGACTAATAGACATCTCTTTCGTTCCTAGCGAAACCAACACTGGTGCCTTTTGCAATTTGTAGAATATTTCGAATATCATATAATAAGAACCTGAGATGGAGATAATCAGCACCAATAACCACCAAAGTCTGAAAAAGAACCATAAGAAAATCCTTCGGTTTTTGCTATCAATATTTGTAAAATAGAAGACACTTTGATTGGATTGAAAAAGTTGTCTTCTCAAGGCTCATTTACGCTGAGCGAACATCCTGCCAACCTTACTCGCGATCATTCGCATTTAGGTCGATGACTAGCACACATACCATATTCGCGATCGCGGTGGATGAATACTGTCACAGCCGTCTCCTCTACTATGAAGCCATACTAAGAAATGTATCAACGTCAGATTCATCGCATCAAGTGGACAGATTTCAATATGCTCAACGGTACCAGAACATGGAAATTTGACTTCATACTTGTCATACTCTTAATATTGAAGATTCTGAATCGTAATTATAATCGAACGCGACATTGCAAAAATATGAGGATATTTAGTATTTCTTGATTCGTTGGTTGACTACTGATACTACTGACCAAGATATCAACAACAGAGTTTGTCACTGAATGCAGACTTGGAGAAGATATCAGAGTGAGGTCTGTTGATTTTGGTCAATTTTGACAGGAACAAGGCGCAATCAACAACGTTTTCCAGAAAATTCACTGCTGGAGAACCATCTCTAGTTAAGGAAGGACCTTAAACTTCTCCTGAAAAGAAAATGTAGCAACTCGACATTACAGTCAACACCAGAATTTGAAGTCAACCATTGACAAATCAGCTTCTGCTTAACTCAGTTTTCTTTTCAGAGCTAAGCAGTACATGACGTCGTCACAACTGATGCTGTTAAACAAAGCTCAGATGCGATCTGGTCTGAAATATTGTTTCAATGTGTGGGGGAATATGTCTAGGAGAGAGCCTTGCGCCTCATTGACCACACGAGATCTCCAACCACAGGTTAGATTTCATTTTTTTTACCCAAGCTTCTTATTTCGTCTTACTTCTTAATATTCTGTTGAGAATATCCCAGATATATTCAAATGGACTGAGGTCTAGACTTTGTGGAGGCTTTCAAGGGATTTTGCGATCTTAAAAGTAGTTTCTAACGATACAAGCTTGGTGAAGTCTGGCGTTATCATGCATAGACAGAAAATGTTCACCCTTGCTTTCTGGAAATGTTACATGTTTTCTCTAATATCTGTAACATACCTCTGAAAATTCGCAGTTTCATTATTTACAGTGACCATATCAGTGCGCCTTTCAAAGAAATTCCTCCCCACACCATTATTGAACCTACACCAAAATTATAGGTAGGGCATATATCTCATTTTGTTATTTTTACACTTAACAACGTCGACCGCGAAAAAACCGATGTATTGAGTGGCCCACGAAAAAACGGAATTGCTGTGATAACCTAAGACAATTATCAAGTTAGAGCTTTCATTTAAGATTCTTTGGAATGCCAAATTGAAATATTGAATACAGGAATTGTCATCAAATTTAATAATATAATAATTTATTGTTTATAGCTGCTGCTAACAGATTACACTGATGTGAAACATCTACGCACATTAATACTTACATAAACACAACAAAATTTAAAATATATAACCCATAAATCATATGAACAAACTATGCCCGAATAGGAATTTTTCTTCTCAAAATTAATACAGTTCTTTTGTAATATTTTAGCGGTTTTACATCTTCTCACAGAATCTGGCAACTTAATATATCTAATGAATCCATTATGAAAGAGGCTATTTTGACTGAAATTTTTAGATATTCCATCAATATATAGATTTTTTCTCGAACATGTCCGATAATCATGAAACTCATGAACGAAAGTTATATGTTCATATAGGTGTTGCAGGTACAGCCCATTCATAATCTTAAAGACTACAGTCATGGTGTTAACACACACAATCTGCAACAAACTAAGAAGTCCCGTGGTTTCTAGCATACAACTAGTTCTAGTATACCAGTCACATTTCAAAATAAATCGTAACACTGGTTCTGTTTGGTTTGTAAATTATTCAATTCAGTTTTATTCAACAAAAAAAGTAAATTAAGTCTTATAGATTAATTTTTTCGACCAAGCAGATAGGCATTTTCGAATTCTATTGACAAGATAAATTTTCTTCGATATTTTAGCTGCTACATATGTAGCATGACCAGAAAAGTTTGAATTTTCATCTATAACTACTCCCAAATATTTACATTCTTTGATTTGCTCTATTCGTTCTCCTTCAATATAAATTCCTGTGTGGTTATTTGTGTCAATTGAACTATACATATTTTTGATGAGCATAAATTTCGTTTTCTTAATATTAGTAGTCATGCTGTTACAATTCAACCACTCACCAATCACTGAAAGTTCCATATTCAAAACAGCAATGACCCTTTGTTAATCATCTCCAACACTAGTACACCGAACAAGATTATTGATATACAGCAAAAAAAGGTCCGACTCCAACACAGTCCCTTGAGGAATTCCAAACTCCGACGCTAAAGATATTTTCTATCCAAATCTAGTAACCTGTGAACGATCCCTCAGGTATTCTTCAATCCACTTTATTACAGTCTTGCCAAAGCCAAGTTTTTCCAATTTCCCTATGAGCAACAAGCGAAAAATTGTTTCGAAGGCCCTTCTCAATTCCGAAAGTACGTCTCCAATGATTTTCCTATTTTCCAAGGCACTTTTCCATTCAAGAAGAACTGACTGCAACGCACTCTCACAAGAATTTTTTCTTCTAAATCCAGACCGACATCTGGTGAGTTGTTTTTCTCGATGTAATCAACTATCTGTTCGTTTACTACCATTTCCAAAAACTTCTCGAGAACGGCACCATATTGATAGGTCTGAATTCTTCGCATTTATTTATATTGGGCACTTTTTCAATGGAGACAATCGTTGATAATTTCCACGCTTCTGGAAATGTTCCGGTTTCCAAGCTGCTGTTTATAAGATCTTAAAATATGTTTCCTATGATATCGAATGCTAATTTCAGTATTTGGGTATTTATACCATTCACACTGTTTTTTTTTATTCTTTCCACAATTATATTTTCGAGATCAGCAAAACTTATCAACCTAAACTCCTCCAATTTGCATTCATGTCTAATATTTTCTCAATTTTATCTGGAGTAGTCGTAGGCACAATATCAATTATACTATGAAATATTTATTGAACTCATTAGCTATTGCAATGTCCTCCTAACCGGGATTCCATTGAAAACAATTTCTTCTTTTGTGTATTTTTGTGACGACCGACTGAATTTTGTATGGTTTTCCACATTTCTATAAAATTCCCAGTATTTTCATGTTGTAATTTCCTTTTCGAACCCTGATCAGTTTCAAAACTTTGTTCCTTTGGCATTTAAATGTGTTCTAGTCCTGCATGGATCGTGTTGCTGTAGCTTTTCTATACATTCTATCCCTCAGATGCATACTCTCCTTGATTTCCTTAGTCCATCACTTATAATCACTCCATTCATTTTGTATTATACGTGTCTTGAAAGCAACATTCTTGTTCAATACTTGCAGTATAGATTTTTCTACGTTTTCTGCCATTATATTTGTATCTGTTGTGTCTAAAATCTAACCTATGCTGTATCTATTACGTCCATCTGAAAACTAAGCTCATCGAAGTTCGTATAGGTTTTCCTACTTTCATTCTCTTGTATATCGGTTTGCAGTTAAACTGTCAGTATATTCTGATCAGTTATTCTGGGTGTCAAATGATTTCCTGCATTCAATTCCTCATCGTTTGTAATTATCAGGTCTATCAGGGTAGATGAATCTTTAGTTATCCTTGTATATGAATTAATTTTCTGATATAATCCGTACTCATCTATAATATTTGTCATTCTCTTTGAGTAGCATGAAATCTTTGACATATCTATATTAAAGTCCCCAACAAGTACCATAATTCAATCCTGATAAGCTTCTATATGTTGACCAGCTCCACCAAAAACTCGGAGTCACTAGAGCTAGGAGAGTGGTAGATGTTGATGATATTAATCTTTCTTTTCTTGAGCTTAAGTTGTATTCCAGTAATCCAGATGCATGTGCCAATGCTTTCAGACAGTAACTTCTTGAATTTGATTTCTTCTCTTATGTAAATGAGTGTACCTCCTGTATGTCTACTCAATGAGTTTGCTGCAACCTTTGAATATCCATCCATAATTTGTTCTGATTCCTGAATATTGTCTGTAACACATGTCTCGGACAAACAAACAATCGCAGGTTTTCATCTATTAACCAAGAAGTCTAACTGAGTTTTATGATGTAAAATGCTTTCTATGTTAAGGTATACGAGCATATCCTGTTATTGCTATTAGTTTATCGAGAAAACCTAAGGATAAACAATCTTTTGTCTGAGTTCATTATTCACTCTTTTATACACAGGGCAATTTCTGTTTAATGCTGTATGATGCAAGTCCACATTTGGAACCTTCAAAATCTTGGATGTATACTCACAATTACTACACATAATTTCCTCATTTCCGCAATCGGCTGACCTATGATCAACTGTGCATTTACGGCATACTGCTTTATTACCTTGGCAGAATTTCGCAAAATCTCCAAGCCTACAACACTACGACATCTCTAGCTAATAGACGAGGAGTTTTCATTCGCATTCGAATTTGCATTTGATATTGTGCTATATGTATCGGGATCTATCACCAGAATAACATCCATCTTCCCTTTTTTTTTTATTATCATAAAGGGTTAAAATTTCTATTATTCGTTGGTCTGCGAAAGTGCCCAGGCCATTCTGTAATAAAATGTTGTTGATTAGTTTCTCTTTATCCGCCGTCATCTCTTTTTTCTTCTTCGGTATTTCAACTTCATATTCATTTCTCAGTTTTTCGTGTATATCCTCTGAAATATTCTTCATATCTTGTTTGTTTTTACAGCTTATAGCTATTCCTCCATTCTTTATGTATTTAATTCTTGATACACCAACACCAAGTGCACTTGGATTTTCAATTTTCGATTTTGTTACGACACTTTTTTGTTTCCCTTCTGATTTATAAAACTAAGAATTCTCTTGATAACGATCCCTCAACTACCTCACTTAAGTTTGGTCGTCTTATCTCTTCTGGTAATAACTTTTTTGTCAGAACTTCATTTTCACTCTTGATAAAAGTGATTATTTCATCTTTACTTATAATGATCTCATCCTTACTAGTTATAATTCTCTCTCTATTTCCTGCGACTTCCTCTTTGGGTTTTATGATCTCATGCAGCAGCATATATGATTCACCCTTCAGACATACTTGGCAGAAGAATTTCATCACCCTCGTCCCTAGCTCCAAAACTTTCACTTCAGAAGCTGTCAGAACACCTCACAACTTACAATGTTTGACTTTACATCCATCGCATTTGAAGATCTGTTTTTTCTGCTTGCATACATCACACTCCATTCTCTCACCCTTGTACACTTTCCCAGTGACAGGACGGCAACGTTGTCGGGGTATGTCAACAATCTATGTGGAGGCGGCTATCTCATCACTACTTTATCAGTTGATATCAGACAGCACCTGTTACACTTTTTATTTGCTATATTAGACCGTTATTTCAGTCACTTCGAGTAAAAGCCGGCTCGGTGGCGTATGGGATATGATACTCGACTCCGACGCAGAGTAACCTGGGTTCAATCCCCACAAAGTCGGTGCGGTTTTTTCGGATTCTGGGTATCGCTTGAGTGTCCATCTTTCGGAGGAGATGTAAAGCTGTCGGTCCTGTTTAACAGAGATGTGTAGGACATTAAAGATTCCTTCCCTCGACACGAGAGGGGTTCGGCAAAATTCCTGGGTTAGTGAGGTGACATAATTCTCCGGCGTGTCATTAGCCGAAAGGCAGAAATAGAGCACGTTAAGGGAAAAACAATCAAACAAACATCGAGTACAACAAATTTGTAGATACCCGGCATAACCAAATGACTATTGCAAAAAAATTAATAGTTTCTCGAATTGTAGTTCACAAATTATCTTATGTACTCTGCGGAATAATTCTCACGAAATATTTTCACTTCAAACTCTACTTAATATCACTTTCTCGGGAACAGTTAGCACATACGACCATCACGTTCAAACAATTCATTTTCGGTACAACTCAAAATGGTCGACAGGCTCACATTTTTCATTCGCTGGAATTATTTTTTCATGGAATTGGTGAATCCGGGAACCGAAAAGAATTCTTGTTTCATATGCAAAGCGCAAATGAGAATTTTTATTTCACCTCATAACTTCCAAGGTCCTAGAGTGATCGTCTCTCTTCTAGACTCAATCGGGAGTAGAGAAGTTGAAAGATACGAAAATTATCCTAAAATTGAACTTTTCACTCAATTCAAAATGGCCGCCCATCCCGAAGATACATAATTTTCTCTATGTATTAGCATTATTTTCTCGGGCGGAATGAAATGATTGCGATATAGTCGAAAGAGCAGTCTTTCTTGGACATTTTGAGTACTTGATCTAAAAGGAAAGCTCTAAGGTATTGATTGTGAAAGTTATAGGTGATAAAATTCCGATTTTTTGTAGACCACCCTATAAATTCTCATCTGTGAACAAAACTCTCTCCAAGTAAGTTTCTAAACAATTGACATGTTCTCTGGTATTCATGCTGCGGTTAGAGCTAAGCCTTGAGCTGTGACACGAGCCCTCACACCAAATTCCATGAAACGCGATCGTATCGTTTCATTGCTAATTTTCAATCCACTCTTCTATCGAAGCTACATTTGAAGATGCCTAGAAGTAGCGAATCTCTTATCCCAAATCATGAAATTATTAAATTACGGTCATGGATCGCCGTTGTTCCACGATGTCGTTCTTGCCCATGTCTCCTTTTTTGACTACCAGTCTCTTTGTACTTGCGCATCCTTCTGGAAACAGCTGAATGGGACTACCCAAGCCTTTGACGTTTTCTTGTATAAGTCTAACTCAAATCATATGACACCACTGTTTCAGCATATTACCATGAATTAAAATTGAAAAGAAAACACGTTCCTCGCGAAAATAATGGTCATTATCTTTTATTATCAATATGTGCTGCTTTCTATCAAAATCTCAATTTAATTCATTCATTTTATTTCGAATGAGAGGTACATGATCGATGATATATTCGGAAAGAAAATGTTAATAATCAGTTGCCTACCAAAAACAATTGAAATTTTCATATGTTCTTACCTTTCAAGTAGAAATATCTTTCACTATATATGAAAGTCCTTGAATGCTAGACATCTCACAAAACTCACACAAATATTGCTTCCAATACCTTGCCATTTTTTTTAATCTGTTTGAAATTTTGCTCTTATCATTCTTCGAGAATCTAACGCTTTCTGTATGATTGGAGTGCAACTTGTTTTTCGTCATATTAAGTAAGAGCATGAACACGTTCGCTGAAATTCTAAATTAATATATTCATCAACACGCAAGTTGGATGTTCCAAAATGTAGGGGGATTTAAATGAGGACAACATTTCACGCAGAACTCAGCGAAATGTAGGGCTTGCCACATTCAATTGATTTTGTGCTGCCACTAAGCTTATCACATGAAATCCAATTTGACCGATAAGAAACACAAGGAGTTCGAGACTAAACAGCAAGACCACCGACAGCCGACCTTTCGCAATTGAACGTGAAAAATGAATTCCAACCGCAGCAAAAATTATCCTCACTAGATAATTCAAAAATCCTACATCTGGCCCCAAAAAGTAGAAAACTTGATTACCTGAAGTCTATAGAATTCTTAAAAACTCTCAGTAAAGATTATCCTCTTATATTGAAAACAAAGACTGACATAGGGTACTCATTTCGGTCCAAAAAATGATAATCATGGCCTGAAACCCTTTTCATTCTCGTGAAAATAACCATTTTGCCCCTGAGTTCTACATGTAAAAAGCCAGGAATAATCTTCCCAATCTCAATCATTATTTATTTTCTTTTTATTTTACTGCTAATGGGTAGTTTATAAATATAACAGAAAATGAAACGAAAATCATTCAGATTTCGAAAGTTCCAGAAGCAACTGAATGGAAGTATGCTAATGATGAATGTCCAGTGTTTCTTTGAACAATCTGTGGTTTTTAATTTTGACGAGAACCGGAATGTATTTTCTTTCGCCTCTTGTCTTTCTTTCGCCTTTTTTCTACTGTTTTATTTTAATTGTCTCGTTTTAAGTTTCACTCTTACCTACTTATGGTTTTAGGTCGCCAGCCTTTCTTTGAGATTTGGGATCAATTGAAGATATCTCGGTTATCCTCCTTTTGTTCTGTTTTTCTTCGTTCTCGTGTTATTTTTTCCACTGAAGCAGAGAAACATGCTTGTCTGTTTTTCTTGTCTATGTTTTTATTATCTTTTTTATTTCCTCGTTTTCGTGTTCTTCTATTTCTTCCAACAGGTTTTCTTTTTTCTCGACAATCTAGCGTTGTGATATTGACTTTTCACCCTGATTTTTCGTTTGATATATTCTACTCGCTCCCAATTGCTGTACTGACTATCTTGTTCAGTGTCTCTGGTAATATTCTTTTCCTGTAGGATTTCGTTGTCGTGAATCAAATTTCTCCTGCGTATGTTATTCTTGGTACTATGATTGTTTTTATGATATGATATAGATATCCTAGCAGCGGCCTCGCTTTCTTTGTATTTTCTTCCATTTGGCTGTGGAATTTTAGGTTTTTGTCTATTAATCCCGCTAGGTATTTTGCTTCGTTTTTCTATTTCATTTTCTGGTTGGCTATTTTCATTTCTTCCTGTTTCTTCGTGTTCTCCTTTCTGTTTTTATGGTCAAAGTATTCTGCAACTGCATTTTTGCGTTGACTTTGATTCTGCATTTATCGAAGTATTCTACCAGTCATCGGTATTTTCTTGTACTCTCCTTTCGTATAGATTTCTTGTTTCTATGCTATGTACAGATTGCTGTGTCGTCAGCAAACTGTGCCATCTTCGAGTGTTTCATTACAGGTATGTCCGAAATGTATATATTGAACAACAGTGGTCCCAGTATTGATCCTTGTGGGACGCCGGCCTCTATTAAGCTATCTTCAGATCTGGCATTTTCTATTCGTACTATGAACTTTCTGCCTTTTAAGTACAATGCCGTTAAGTTCACTAGTTTGTTTGGAAACTTCGTTCTCTTCATCTTGTATATAGGTGCTTCGTGTCTGACTTTCTCAAAGGCCTTCTTTATGTAGGAACGTTCCTGCTGTTGGTTTCGATATGTTTCTGTTCTCTTTTACATCTTCCGTCAGCCTTGCCAGGCGTATCCACTTGTGAATCCAAACTGGTGGCTCGGTATAATATTGTTTTGTTCTGCAAAGCTTCTCAGTCTACTGTATATGAGTTTTTCTATGACTCTGCTCATTGATGATAGCGGGTTAATTGGTCTATAGCTGCTAGCTTCGTTGTTTGGTTCTCCTGTTTTTGGTTTCAATATTGCTTCTGCAGTTTTCCATATGCTTGGATAGTGTTCGGTTTTCATCGCTCCTCAAGCTATTTCTGTTAGTTCTTCTATCGCTTCTTTTGGTAGGTTTTTCGAGGCCCGGTTCTTTATTCCATCGATGGCAGGCGCTTTCGTACTTGGTAGCTATGCGATGATTTCTTGTACTTCTTCTTTTGTTATATCCATTACTTCTTCGTTTTCATTTGTTTCTTCACTTATTCTTGTTTTTGTTGGTTTTCTTCTTTTCCCCTATCAGTGCTCCTATTATTTTTCAGAGAGATTGATCCTCTGTGTTAGAGCCTCTACTTGCTCGTCCCACTCTTCATTGAACATCTGTCTTATTACTTCTTTCACTTTGTTTTAGAGGTTATTCAGTATCCTTTTATCTGCAGGATGGATCGTTTTCATGTATTTCTCTTTTGCTCTTTTCTTATCTTCGATTAGGGCATGTATATTCGACAGAGGTGGTCTCTTTTGACCTGCTTCCAGCGTTTTTGTGCCTTTTTTTCCGCCTCGAACACTTAGTGGATCTAGTATAGTTGAAAATCATTAATGCCATGCTGCAACCGAGACGATCAGAACTTTCACGACCTTTCCTTGAGAATATCAGCCAAATCCACTCCTCTCATGTGAGCATTGTATTTCTTCACTACATGTGGCAATGGTTCATCTATTTTTTGAGGATGACCTTTTACAGATCTCTCTGTTTGAGAGATGGGATAGGTATCGGTGGATGAACTACACAATAAAATATATTGTCACACCACTTCACAATTGCCACTCTCTTATTATTGTCTCTTTTCTGATTGAACGAACCACTACCTTCGCTTGCAAGTTCATCACTCTTTAACGTACAAGCCCTCTATTGGTCCTGAGTGTTCCTCAAGAAAAAATAATCTATTGGCTGCTAGAGCTCTGTTGGCATTGTATATGCATTCTCAAGGTGTGATACCCGAAATTCAAACTCTTCGCTCTTCCAATCGAATTGCATTTTTGTCGGTTTGCTCTTTTCAACCTTTGATTTACATTCGGATTGACGTTCAAGTAAGCTTTTCCCACCTCTCTGCGAAGAAAGATTCAGGGGTGTATTTTCATCTGCACCCTCGTCTTTATCACTATTGATGTCGATTCCATCATCATTTTCTTGATCGTTTGGGTCTTCATTTTTTCGTCCAATAATCCATTGTCAAGCGCTGGTGATTCGAAATCGAGATTTCTGTTTTCTTCAAGTTCAATGTTCTGTAGTGTCTGTAAGTTGGCACTATTTGGTGCTTCAAATTCGCTCTGCAAACCAAAAGGAGCATATTCATTATCATTGTCAGCCTCGATTTCAGACTCAACATCTGTTGGGGAATAATCAGAAATTTATCAGCTTCTTCGTCTTCTAGCATGAGATTAGCGAAATTTTTTTCGTACAACTGGACACCATCGAATTCTGAAAATTATTCGAATTTAGTGATGCTTATATGTATATCTAGCAGCGTATCTGAATAGATACGTCATCATAATTCTACGAACTGGGCAGGGTGTCTTCTCAGATACAAAACAATTAAGACCCGAGAGCTGCCAATGTATATCGAGAGATACATTCCCAGTCGCTACTCACCTCAAGATACAACATTTTGTAACCACCCTGAATCATTCTTGAATACAGCAAATATAAAATAGAAAGAAAAGTGATCATTGACAATAGGTCTTCCTAACTTATGCGAAAAACATGGAAAGCTTACCGCCGATGCCAAAATGTAGCTGTCCTTGCGGCCATCTTGAGCTAACTAACCTTCGTTTCAAATATTTCTATTGAGATGAAAAGTAGCTTCCTCTTTATGCTATAGACAGTAAACAATAATCATAGGTGACTACACCTAAGGGGCTAATAGAAGATTTCTGCTTGGTTTTTGAAATAAAATTATAATAAAGAGAGCGCAACCTGTGGGATACACTGCCAAGAAAAGGGTTAATAATGCATTCAATATGGTCAAAATTCAGGTACTATACATGAAATTTCTAATCAATATACTCAGCAGTAGAATGGGTTAGCAGATAGTATTAACCAAACTTTAATGGTGAGAGATCAATGAAATACTCAATGCTCATTCAGAAACATACACTGCGCTAACAAATTAATGACCAATTTCAATATTTCAAATTTCTTTTTTATATGCCAACAAAATTCGATTATTTCTCTTGACACACATGTTTCTTTCATGAGAATTAAAATGAAAGAAATGAATAGAAATTTTGCAAGAATCAACCTAATTTTGATAACAGCAGTTATTATATTTTTGCGAGTAGCGTTTGTTCTTTTAATTTTCTGTGATAATGCAACTCAAATAAATCACAGAATTTGATCTTGGGCAGATTGTACTGAAGCAATTAGTGTCAGATCACGTAGGTTAGATTCTGATTTATACAAGAAAAGGCCAAAAGATTTGTGTATCCCATTCAACTGTTTTCATTATGACCCGCAGGTACAGAAAAACTGGTAGTCATGAAAGGAGGCCTGGGCACGGACGACCTCAATCAACAACAGTAATCCATGCTGTTATGTGAGAATTTCTTTGTTGAGACAACTCCGCTATTGCTAGGCATCTTCAAATGTACCTTCTACAGAGCAGGACAAATTAACACTGAAACTATAGACCACGACTCAGAAAATTTGGTTTTAGGCCTCGTCGCAGCTTATAACGCAGCTCTATCCACGGCACATCCAAGAGCGCGATTGAATTTTGCCGAGGACCATGTCAAATGGGCTAGAAGCTGAATGAAGGAGAGTTTTTACAAATGAGAAAAGGGTTTGTCTATTTCATTGCCATATACAGGGTGATTCAGGAGGAGAGGAAGATATTTTCGGTGGTAGTAGGCAAGATTCCTGGTATGTCGGAATGATACTTTTTTCGGTTAATATACAGGCTGTTTAGTGTGAAATTGCTGAATTTTCGAGATATTTTAACTCTGAAATCGCTTGTCCGATTTGAATGAATATTTCAGGAATGTCAGTCATCTAGAAGACCAACTATTGGCAGTAAAAATTTGTTCTCTCGTACAAGGCGGGACTGTAGAAATTCAATTTTATGAATAGATGATAGAACAACACCCTGTATGTCACTTATTCAAAATTCATCACACCTAAGGTATTTTATTGAAAAATATTCATTCTGGAAAAATGTTAGTTTCAGTCCAATCCTCAGGGACAATTCTGAATAATAGGCGATTAACTTCTAAATTGATGTAAAAGAATTGATATAACTACAGTTGATGAAATATGTTAGAATTAAGTTCAAAACGTCAATAAAATCTACAGGGTGTTACATTTAATATTGGTAATAATATCACTTCGAACTCATTCAGAAAATCTTTTCGACGCCATAATGGCGACTTGTGAAATGACAATTTGGATACTTTAATCTGTTTCATGACATTCGGTTTTGCTCATAAATCGAAATCTCTCACCGATCATTAAATATTTGACGAATAAAGTTGGCAAAATGTAGAAAATAAGTTGACTACGTTGCGGACGTACTGCAGAGTATTATCTGATATGCCAGATATTCCGTAAAAGCTCCTTCAAAAAAGTCACTCCTTTCCCTTCACATTGAATTTAATTGCAGCGAGCTTTGATGGACTATCGAAATTTCAGATCACAACAATCTAAATCTTTATATTTTTACTAACAAATTATTCGTCTTTCCATAATGTAGTAACCATAACTCTCTTATTCTGGAACATGAAGAATGTTTCCAAATTCACATAATAAATACGAAATGTCAGTTATTTATTCTGGTACTTTTGTTTTTCTCTCAGTGTTAATATCATTTGAATTCCTGTTCTTATGTAATAAGCGTTTGTTGTTGCTGAATGTTCGATTTTTGCTGAAAAACTACCAAACCAGCTGACAGATTATGCCTTTTCTATTTTCAAATCAAGAATATACATTTATGGTATTCATTTATAGATTATGCAACAGAAGTGGCAGTGTAGCTAGGTTAGAATACCGAAGGCGTTTTTCCCTACGCAGACATCCGAACAGTAAGACTTTAGATCTAATCAATCATAACCCGCGAAATAATCGATGTATGTGTAGACATAATGAAGAATTTCATTCTAGGGACAATATTCAACCTTCCGTAGACTGTTAAATATCCTTCCTTCAAGGAGCTGGTTTTCCGAACCACATTCGACAGTCAACCGGGGCCACAGAGAAGTGGTACGCTAAGGCCAGTTGTCACGAATAGCAGCAATGGACTTCAGTTTCGGTCTTATTGGACCTCGTCAACACTGCCCACCTATTCAAAACAACCAGTCCATACCACCCATACTTCATCTCAATCCGTGTGAGCGCAACGAAACATGCGTATGTTATTGCGCTCTCCAACGGACCGACGTAGAAGCTACCCACACAGCCATGAAAAAGAAGAGTAGATAAACAGATAACCTCTAACAGTCACACTAGTTCGATTTTTCACCGCAACGCTACACACAGAGTCTTCAAGACAAGGACTACGATCCTGATTCATGCTGGTTGTCGACCCGATATACTTCAGATCTAATCAATCATAACCCGCTAAATTATCGCTGTATTTGTAGACCTTATCTCGAACTTTTCTGTTTCTCCAAGCAGTATGTTAGTTAGAAAGAGCAAATATTCTGCCGAATAATGAATTTCTCCAAGGTATTGAAAATGACCCACAAACGAGTACAACAACAATCTCTCGTGATCTGGGGTTGACCCAAACAACAACTAGGCCATTTTTGAAAAATAAAAAATACCATTCATATCATTATCAAAAGTCCAGGAACTCCAATAAAATGACTACAACCTCCGTCTGACATTTTGGCGTTGGAAATCAGCTACATATGTATAGAATATTATTCAGCGATGAGGCCACTTTTACGAAAAGCGATGTATTCAATTGGCGCAATTCACATGAATGATCACAGAAAGATCCTAAACTAACACACCAGAGCAATTTTCAACATAGGTTTTCGGTGAATTTTTGATAGGGTGAATGGATTTTGGTTGGTCCTCACTTCTTCGAAGATAGACTAAATGGAGACACTTACCTAGAATTACTTCAGAATACGCTACCAAATTTCCTGAATGGAATTTAATTACGAGGCATCGATTTCCAACACGATGGAGTCACCCTCTCTTTACTATCAATGAAGTCAATTTTTGAATAACATTTATACTAATAGGTTGATTGATCGAGGTGAACCGAGTTGGCCACCTTGATCACCGGATTTGAATCCGCTTGATTTTTTCTTATGAAGATATTTAAAAGATACTAATAATCAAGTTGAAATACTGAAAGAAAATATTTGATCCAAAGAATTACGGATAGTTGTGGAATTCTTAGAAATAATATGGACATAATTCGAAGATCCAATGGTAGCTTTGTAAAAAAGCAAGAAAATGCATTGAGCAAAAAGGAAACCATTTCGAGAATCTGATTTGAACCGAAATCTAACCTAATCTAACCTAACCTTAGGTACCCGAGTTCCTATTTCAATCTAATGTTCCAGGTGTGTTTTTTCCATGCGTTATTGGATAAAATTGCAAAATTTGTTCCTGAATGAAAACTATATGATGAAAAACTATCATTCATCCGAACTATCCTTATGTTCTTCGATAACTCCAAAGTGTTGTTAAAATGATTTCTTTTACGTCTTGAATATTTTCTTTTCTCCTGAACCTTAGTGTAGATGTTAGAACAAAATAGAGTATTCGGTATTGAAAAATCAACTCTTCTTCACGAGAGGAATGTGTTTTATATGGTATTAAACGTTCTTTTGAAATTTAGCTTAGGATATTTTGTCCGAGCGCTATACTGAATGTAGTTTTTCAATTTTGTCCCTACGAACCAACCAAACAGAGGACAAATTGAACGAAAACATAATATTGCGAAATATCAAATTTTTCCACACAATACTCAAAGTGTGATAAAAATGTGTTTTATTCTGTTTGAATCAATTATATTTTTAGTTTACAAATATCTATTAATCTTTTTATTCCAGGGATATACAGAGTGTCATTAGGGCATTTAACTGAAAAACAATTTTTTCATTTCGGCTCTGGTTTGGAATGAAATCAAATTTCGTATCATCGACCTCATCAATTGAATTAACATTGAAATTTACATCCATACCGATCAAGTTGTTTAGAAGTTACGAAGCAAGAAAAATCTACCACTTTCATAAAAACAGCCAGTATAGAAAAAGAGCGCGACGATTGTTAAAAAGTACGATTCCGATACACCCAGAGCGTTTCCTATCACCCCACAAAATATCTCCTCTCCTCCTGAATAATAATAACAATAATAATAATTTCTTCATTGGGTACACAATAAAGAATTACAACTCATAAAGGTGAAACCTGTGGTGAGTAAACTAGTTTTTATCTATCATTACATATTATTTTAAACCTAGAATAAGTGATAACAGATCCATCGAGCTTCCAGATCATTCCAAGAAACTTAATCAACCAGTTAATGTGAATTGAAGAAAATTTCTTCAAAAATTATTGTTCACAGTAACTAGAACTGTACGACTACGAGTAGTAGGTAATATTCATTCAAAATATAGACAGTATTAAATAAACAAAGTATAATATTTTATTTCGATATGAAAAGATCAAAAGTGTCTAAAATATAGATTTCCGAGTTTAAGGGTGGTTGAGAATAAAAATATTTTAATTTTGATGTATGTATTCTTTTCTTTCTTGAATTTACGAAATTTACAGGGTTTCAACCCAATGATTCTGTGAAACAAATCCAAATGAAATACTAAGCATTTACCAACTTCTTTACACTTTCTCTGTCTAAACTCATGAGCCATCTCCTGATTTTTCTTTTGAACATTTTCGAATTCTGTGTACTTTTCAAATCCAGAGAAAGAGTGTTGAAAATTCTGGAGGCAAGATAATAAAAACTTTTTGAGCAACTGCTGTTTGAACTTTTGGAACCCGAAAAGACAACTGTTAATACCTTGTATTCGCACCATTATCTATAAGAGATTGGCATGGTGTATTTTTTTAGCCTTTTTCTTCTTCCATTTCTGTTGAATAACGATTTTGTTTAGTACCTCCCCAGGCCATCAATCCGTAACGCAGTTGCGACTCCACAAGTGCATGATACACCAGTATTCTTAACTGATCTATTTCCAGTATATTTGATAAGTGCTTGAACCTAGACACCAGTCCACGCAGTTACAAAATCAACCCGTTCATGTGGCTTTTCCACTTCTAGTGCGAATCTAACACTATGCCGAGATATTTACATTCATGAGTACTAGGTATTCCAAAGATGGAACCATCTTCTCGTATTCTCAGAGGCATTAGCGATCTCTTGTCAATTGAGAAGAGAATATATTTTGTTAACAGTTAACAGAGAGCAAATGCTCATCTTTCCACGATTTTATAATAAGAACGTCCAATTCTGCTTGTCGCCCCATTTCCGTCCAGCTCCTTCCCGAATAAACAATGGCCGTATCATCACTCGGTGTATTGTCTTGTATACAGACTTGAAACGAGAGATACGCCCAGAGCAACTATTCACCCACCCATGGTTTTGGTGGGGTTTAAATAATGGTGTGGGAAAGAATAAATGCTCGCACTGATCTGGTCGTCGTTAGTAATGAAACCCGGAATATTGAGAGGTACATTACAGACATTCTGAAAAAACATTATCTTTGAAACATAGGTGAAAACTTGTGTCATGGGTACGTCAGACCTCATCAAGCTTATATTGTTACGAACTTTCTTCAATATCACGACATCACTTCAATAGAGTGGCCTGAACGAAGTCCAGACCTATATCACTTCGAATATGTCTGGGAGAATCTCAATAGAAACAGTTTCGGAATAGACTGATCGAAATTTGGGACGAAATAGACTTGCCATCAGGTTAGATTAGGTCATTAATTCTGAGTATGAATCGTAGATGTCATGCAGTTATTCTAGCCAGGGTGAAATATTCGGTATAAGACGTTTTTGGAGACTTATTCCCAAACATTCCTTAGTCCTGGAAGATGACTGAAAAATAATTCTTCAAAATATTTAAACTTTTTCATGCGTTAACTTCTTGGCGCAGAATAGTTTCTTCGCGAATACCGAAAACATCTACTGTATATTTAGTTTCATATTTTGAGCGATCGATATTTCTTGTCGAACACACATTTTCTATTAAAAGATTAAATTTCCATCTATTTCTATAACGCAATAAAGATTATTCACGATGATAAAGCCATTTTCACTGTCACATAGAACATTGCATAGGTACTTTACTAATTATATAGAATGCATGGAAATAAATGAGGTTGGAGAGAGAAAGGTTCAAAAAAATTGTTGAATGATTAGGGTAAATGCAATCATTCCTAATTATAAATTGTTGTTGTTGAATTCCTAGTCACGATATTTTATATATCTCATGCGAGAAGGCTGTAAAAAGCTTTCCTGAATGCAGTAATGGTGGCATTTACCCTTAATTTGATTTGAAAAATTATAATAATGTCTCAAATGATCAGAACTATACTTTCTCGACAACAGGTAGCAAGTGCCATGAAAACGAACCTGTCTGAATAACTCGGCTGTAAATTCCCTGAAACAGGTCGATTCTTGATTGGAGCGGGAACATTTCTCTTAATTCGGTGATTTTGGTTTACTTTGTAAAGAATATCACAAAGTTAGGTAGAGAATATTTAATTAACGAACGTAATATTTCGATATTTCTATCATCATCAGACGTTAACAACTTTTGAGTTAAAACTAAGGTACATTTGTACAATTTGTCTTAAATATATAAAAACAGGTATGAATTATAGAGGAAGAGAAAAACAACAAGTTTTCTACTATTGGAATATAGATAGGTATTCAAGGGTTCTTTGATAAATACTTGAAAACACCAAATACTGGGGAATAACATAGGTTTGTGTTGTCGTTAAGAAGGGTAAGATTGTTTCTATTGCGTTAGGCTTAAAAAAATTCCAGAGATTCTAGGTCAGGGGTGCTCAAACTTCTAGTGATCTATCTCAATGTTTTTAGACTACTACCGATCGACTCTGAGAGGCTGTAAGTATGTGTGATGCAGGGTTGTCTAACCTACCTAGGTAGGGTGTACCCCAGCATATAAAGCTGTTAGCTTTCCGCACAATATACATTATTTTAATCAAGGTTTGGGTTAGGTTTAGTTAGGTTCTTCTCTATATAATATGAATGAAAAAATTCATAGTTATTCAAAATTGCGAGTGTATTGGTTGTGACAAAACAAAAGAGTTACATATGATGTTAAACTTAACTAAGGAGTGACTTTGGATGTTGAAGCGTGGCACTGCATGTCCTCAGCATACTTCTCATAAGATGGTACGTAACCATTGAGTGCTAATCTCAAGCATGAAGACATATGATCGTCAGTTAGTCTATTGAGATATTTTGACTTAATTATCTTCATTTCAGAAAATGCAGACTCGCACACGTAGGTTGACCTAAAAATTGCCGTCAGTTGAAGGGCGATTTGTCTTAGATTCGAATATTTATCTTCAGATATAAAACACCAAAAATTTGTATCAGATGGTGTGGTTTTGAGATGTATATCTGATATAATCTGCACCAACTTATTTTCAACGGAACATGAGTTCATATTGAACTGACTTGCTATATCCGTAGCTAGAGTTAACTCATAAATGATGCTTTATTTGCCAATTTACTGAAATCATATAAACGCATTTCGAATTGTCCTAAAATATTTGATAATTCAGCCACTTAGTAACATAATTCATTCACAATTCCTTGCTTTCAAAGACGGAAAATGTTTCGGATCCTTTCTTTTCAGATGATCTATCATAAGTTGCAATTTACTTTTGAATGCCAGTAAACGCTACTCTTGTCAATAATAGTTTTTCTTAACCTTGAGGCTTCTAGTTAATGGTGTTTAAGTGCATTTGGATGTCAGTCGAAAATGTCATTTTTTGTTTTTCAACATCATCACCTCCTCTTTCGTCTAAAAAAGCTGGTATTTTGGACAATAATTCTCGAAACCTTTTTAGGAATTTTCCGCGACTCAACCACCTGACGTCCGTGTGAAGAACTAAATCAGTGTGTTCAGCTGACTATCTTCCAACTGCAACTTAAAGAGCCGACGTTGCAAGCTACGGCATGGACGGAATTCATAATTTTTGTTGCAATGCCCGTAATTTCCTCCGTGTTTAAAACTTTCGAAAACGAAACTTGTTGATATATAATGCTATGGAATGAAAAAAATGAAGGGTTATCTTTATTAGCTCGACACAATGCCACAAAACCGTTTTTGTCTCCAGTCATTGTTGGTTCTCCATCGGTTGAAATGCACACTAATTTATATATTGGTAGCTTGTAGTTTTTTACAAAATTGGAGAAAACGTCATATATATCTTCGCCGCGGGTCTTTCCCTTCAGAGGAATGATTGTCAAAAATTCTTCCGTAGCCAACATGTCATTGAATACCTTCCGAGTAAAAATACACAGCAGGACAATGTCTGTCATCTTGGTGGATTCGTGGAATTGTAAGGAAAAATATGTGCATTTCATGATATCATGTTTTGGTTAACCTGCCATGTTCTGACTCATGACTTCAATACGACACACACAATCCGACTTGTGACAGTCGGAAGTGATAACTGAAGTTCTCTAATAGCTGATATGATTTCTGTTGTAGTTTCAAAACCTCCATATAAAGTCTCACTCTCTTCAATAAATGCTTCCTTCACAACCGATCCATCTTCGAATAGTTTCTTGTGTTACGCCAATAAATGAGATATTTTAAATGACAAGATCGTAGCAGCTTTTGATTGTTTGGCTGGTCTTGTAAACATGGTTTCTTCTTTGTTCAAACAAGATATCAAATCACGTACTTTTCGTTTTCTTAATTCACTTTGTGGCTGAAAATCCTTTCCATAGTTTTTATGAACTGTTTTATGATGCCCCTCAAAGTTACGATGCTAAGGTATTGCCACTAACGCACGACAAGTAAGACAAATTCATATATGCTTCACCATACAAAAGGAAAATTTTCCCCCCCAATCGTTATGATACGTTGTAGATTTCTTCGCTGCACTCATTTTGTACTATTTAATAATAAACTTTGTATCGACGTAGTATTGCCTTCAAGTTACTATTCAGAATGACTACAATTTCTGCAGGTGCATCATTTATATCGGCGTGAACGAAAGTCTCGAATGTTCCCGTGAATTGAGCTGCCCGAAATTTCTAGAAAAGCGGCAGTAATAAGAAACGCGGCTTTCCTTTGACAAGTACCGCGCGTTCCTTTGATAAAACCGCCTTTTTCCGCTAGCAGAGTATTTCTATTATTATTATTTATTTTATTACGTAATAAATTTTTGTATTTTAGTTATCTACTTATTAAAATTTCTTACTATTCGAGATCTAATCAAAAAGCAGCGTTTGAGCACCCCTGTTTTAGGTAATTGAGTTTATTACTTTTCACTTCACGATTAATAATGTTAAAATTTTCCATACTAGGGAAGCAGTGGTTGTATTCTAGGCAATACTGTGCAATGGTGGAGTCACTTGTGGTTTTACAAAAGAAAGAGTGATGTTCTTTATATCTAATGCGAGAAGATTTTTCTGTTTGACTGATTTAAACACCGTTGCAATCAGGGCAGCGTGGTTCCTATATTCCTAAATAGTCTTATTCGTGAGTTTTTTCCTTGGCATCAAAAAATAATTTTGGTAATTTACATGTAGGTTTGAAAGCAATTTCTAATTTGTGACTTCACATAGTAGACGGGCTAACCGTTATTACTGGCCATAGTTTTTATGATGTGAATTTCTTTGTTCAGATTTTCAGTGAAAAGTGGCGATGAAAATCAGAAAATCTGAACAAAAAACTTCACATCATAAAAACTTTCGCCAGTAATAACGGTTACCACCCTACCATAATAGACAAAATAGTTCTCAAAAAACAAACACAGTTAGCTTACAAAAGTATACATCACCTTGTTGAACTGATATTCACAAATTCTCTCCCTGAACTTATTTTGGTTCAATTTTACAGCAAGTTGCAGATCAAACGTCAAGTAACAACATAAACATTGCATTCAAATCTACATGTCAATTATCACAATTGCTTTCTAATGCCGAAGACAAAACAAATTGGACAATTTGGTAGTATACGGACTGTGTTACCCTGATTGTAACGATGTATACATAGCTCAAACAGGAAGACCTTTTTGCATTAGATATAAAGAACATCACTGTTCCTTTAGTAAAAACAAAAGTGGCGCCACCATCGCACATCATTACCTAGATAACAACCACCGCTTCCCTACTAGAAATAATCTTACTATTATTCATCGTGCCCCGGAAAGCCATAAACTCAATTACCTAAAATCTCTGGAAATTCTCAAATCTAAACACAATGGAAAAAATCTTACCCTTCTTAACGACAACACAGACCTATGTTATTCCCCAATATTTGGGATTTTCAAGTAATTGAGAACGTACCTTTTAATACCTATCTATATGCCAATGGTAGAAACTTGTTGTTTTCTCTCTCCTTATAATCTATACCTATTTTTCTATCTTTGAGAAAAATTGTACAATTGCTTCTTGATTTTAACTTACAATTTGTAATCGTCTGATGATGATAGAAATATCGGAATATTAATATCAAACGAATGGATTCTATCTTACTGTAAGTTGACAATTTAAAACTGCCCAAAAATAAGTTAATATCCTGAAAAAGTCATCGTATATATGGAAGTGAAAAATGGACACAGACACCGAAAAAGACTCGGATATTCAAACGCAACGTGATAAGAAGAATATATGGAGACAGCAGGCTGAGCGGTGAAGTATAAAGAATTCGAACAACAGGGAGATAGATCAAACTCTCAATTATGATGACGTGAGACTTATTGTGTCGCGGAAATTTTGATGGTTCAAACATCTATAACAGTTTTCCAGTCCGCCATCATGGCGATACTTGCTCAAAAGTTGGCAGAAGTGGGTACAACCAATGAGTGAATCACCATCTGCCTAAACAGTCAAGCTGCTCTGGGAGCCCAGAGCGCACACGATATTATTTCTTTGGTGGTCTGTGGAACAACAGGCAGTAAACAACCATATTCGTCTGCTCTGAGTTTCGGGTTATACCGGGATCAGAGCGAAAAAGATTTCAGATAGACTGGCCTGTCTAAGGGCCGAATAAACTCTAATATGAACAGGGCCCTCGTTAGGGATTCCAGTTTGTGTTTTTGAGGCAACTCGGAGGGACTAGCTTGCAGGACCACATAATACCACCTGCTTGAATGCTCGAGGTTGTCGTTTATCCAAGATAATGCTGGATATATCACTAAGTAAAAATGAGGTTGGCACTTGAGATCAATCGAACTATTACACGGTTCATGGCACAGATAGTGATGGGGCATGGCAAGCTCACATATCACTTGAGCTGGATAGGAATGGAGCATAATCCTAAATGCAAGTGATGTGAAATTGGAGTCAAAACACCAATTCATTTGATTATTACAAGCCCGGCATGGATCCGCCTTAGACGCAACCGACTGGTTACGAAAATGCTGAAAGTTAGTGATCTAAGAAAGAATCCTTCCCGCTCTATAAGAGACTTATTTGTAATTAACGAGCAAGAAATTTAGTAACAAGGAAGGGAGATACAGAGAATCATTAGCCCAGCTGTCGGTATTCATGACGGACCCCTTGATAAATCCCTACTTTATATCAACTATTTTGTAGTAGGAAATTCCAATAATAAATATTGAAGAACTCACATGATGACCAAAACGATCTTCATGGCCAAAATGTACGTAAAGCCATGACAAAAAAGGATTGATCAGGTGCTGGAAAATCTACTAACTAAGCAGATTACTGAATAGTGCTCACACTGGGCTTAAGTGCTTATTGGTAGGATAAGGTTTCTTTCATTGATTTTCATTCTTATTTATTTTTCCATATTAAACTTTCTGGTCGAAATATATCGTGCAGAGCATTTTGAATTAACGTATTTGATTAGTGAATCGAATGACTTTCTACTATGTACCACTTAACCCACTTTCCTTATAATGAATTTTAATTTAGCGATCGAAAATTGTCAAAACGTTTTTCGCTAGAATTATCTTCTTCCAGATATGGGTTAGAATTTTCATTGGGACACACATCATTGAAGACCCCTCCATATTTTGTACTAAAGGTTTAGTTTAATAAAAAAATATTTTCCAAATCTTCTTTATTTACAACATACTTAAGGACTCTATTAATACTCTACTAGTCTAAGAATGGTAAATAACAACAGTTCTATTCGAAAATAGAAGAACATTTCAATTTGAAACTCCAAATGGAAGTTTTGTGTTGCTACAATATTTATTGATATCTATGTCAAACTTTATATGCTTAGTCTTAGTTGTTGAAGAATTTGATAACGTTTACCTCCAAAAGTTCATTTTCAACTCCAGTTAAAGCAGACAACTTTGATTGAATTTTATTTCAATGACAGTTAATGGCAATTTCCCTAGCGTAGCGAATATTGGGACATCCACTCGGGGACCATACCATGTTGACTAAAAAAAACGCTTCAAGAGACGATCATCTCGTAGGCTTCGGTTAGTGGCAACTTTATCATACAAAATTCACTAATATCATTTCGCAACTGTCCCATTCTCTACTAATTTGATGGTCTATGTTTTGCCATTATAGGAAATGCATTGAAGAACATGAAATAGATTTAAAAAAATTATATGCTCATTGGCTTTCAACTGAAAAGTCTTAGTATTTTTTCATTACAATGTAGGTATATATCAAAACAAAATTACTTTAACAAATTCTCTTCATCATTATTATTCAACTGGGTTACTTGAATTGAGTATTGGACCCCAACAAGATCCATGTTTTCTATAGTTTTCAATGAGTCGAATTGACAGGAAATATATTATTTCACCAAGAGACACCAGTGAAAAACCAATAATAAGTCCTAAGGCACCTCCAATATTGGAAACCATATCAGTAAATCCGAAAAGTTCTTCTCTTTCATATGGAAGGAAATGAGACTGTTTGAAGAATATCGTTACCGCTGATGCGTGAAGGCTGAAATATAAATTATAATAAAAATTCGTTCTAGTCCGGAAGCCAGTTACAAATTTTCACGACCAATTTTCGAGTCGAAAATTTGAGAAATTCCTTAGATAATTCTGTCATGATGCGTGAACGTCTGCTGCGACACTTTGGGAGGGTTTGGCAATAGCAGCCCCCACAAAAAAAAAGAGTTTTTCTTCCATTTCTACGACGATTTCTACTAAAATATATTAATAAATAAATGCCCGACAAGTTTTGATACACATATTTATGTCAAAGAGGTAATGGATACTGTTCAAAACAATATACTATACACATCTAACTGTTCATATGGACTAGTGAATACAATCTGTCAATCAGAGTTATTTATTTATTCTCAGAACTACTGTTCAATTCTGAATTGAAACACTATTTCAATGATTTGAATAGCATCGGTTTTTCATTGATGAAACTGCGTTGATTTAGGTCTAACTGTTCATTAAGAATTTCTATATATATAAAACAATTTCAATCTGCAGATTCCAATCTATAAACACCTGATTTATTTTCTTTATTAAGATTTTTGTCCCTTTTAGGAACGTTTCGGTCATAAACAATACATATGGACCCACTGATCCTATCTAATTCTAAGAATATTCAAACTACAACCAAACTCTCTCCCAGTCTACAGTATTTGAGAAAATACCTAGAGACATCTATCTATCATCATCTATCTTTCATCATCGATCTATCATTCAGCAACTAACATTCAGTTTGTAACATTCACACTGTAACTTTACTCTGATCAGTCGTAACTATGATCATTACGTTATATCAATTCACTATTCTTCATCTTATTATATCGTCAATACCTTATCAGTACAACGTTATATGTATCGTCAAATGTCCTGTCCTGTCAGCCGTTTTCTACCCTCTGGGTATAGGCCTCCCTTTTACTCCTCCATAACTCCCTACTCTCTACTACCTGGTACCAGTTTAGACCTGCAATTCTTTTGAGGTCATCACTTTATCTCATTCGAGGTCGTCCTCTTCCTCTTTTCTGATCCCACGGCCTCCATCTTATTATTTTTCCTTTCCAGTTTTCCGGGTGTCTAGCCACATATTCAGCCCATTTCCATTTCAATTTGGCAGACCTCCTCACCACGTCCTCTACACCAGTCATCTCTTTTATCAAATTGTTCATTTTACGATCACTCAATGTAATTCCTAAGATCTTTCTCTATATCGCCCGTTGGTTTACTATCAGTTTGTTTTTGAAGACCCGCGTTTCTGCGCCGTATGTTCTTACAGGTAAGAGCCACTGGTGGTAGAGATCAGCTTTCAGACGTAGTGTAATACGCATCTGAATCACATCTTTTATTTTTGAGTAGGCTGCCCAGGTCATTCTCATTCCTTTATCAATCTCGAGTTCTTGATTTGCTTTTCCAATAGTGATCTTTTGACATAGATATTTGAAACACTCTACTTCCTGAGATGTTACTCAGGTTCCTCTTGGTTTGACATATATTAAGTTTTCTCATAGTTAATTTCCAAACCCACCCTTTCTGTTGTTCAAAGAATATCATCTATAGGTGTACTCCGTTCTTCCTAGGTCTGACCAATCACAACAACGTCATTTGCGTACATTAGGTGTATTAGATTTTCTCCATTGATGTTTAAACCTCTGTCGACTCACTCTACTCTCTTCGAAGCATCTTCGAGAACCGTAATGAAAAGTTTAGGTGACAGAGTATCACCCTGCCCCACCCCTCTCTCTATGTTCACTTTATTGGTAGTTTTCTCATAGTTAATTTCCAAACCCACCCTTTCTTTTGTTCTAAGAATATCATCTATAGGTGTACTCAGTTCTTCCTTGGTCTGACCAATCACAACAACGTCATTTGCGTACCTTAGGTGTGTTAGATTTTCTCCATTGATGTTTAAACCTCTGTCGCCTCACTCTACTCTCTTCAAAGAATCTTCGAGAACCGTAATGAAAAGTTTAGGTGACAGAGTATCACCCTGCCCCACCCCTCCCTCTATGTTCACTTTATTGGTAACATCATGAAGTTGTACTTGTAGGGTGGTTCGCTCGTAGAATCTTTTGGTAAGGCTTGTGTATCGGTAATCCACTCTTGAGTTTTTCAGAGCTTGTTCTGTTGCCCAATTGTATCAAATGCTTTTTTGTAATCGAGATTACAAGATAATACATAGTTTAATTTTCTTTATCATCATCATGATTAACTCACGTAGTTACGGCTGAATCAATTAACTATTTGAAGTGTTCTATAAAAAGAACGGTATTTAGTCTTTATATTCCCCAATTAAAGCGTGAATACGGAATTAAAATTGGGTGCAGAATTGTCCTCAAAGTTTTCTATGGAACGCGTTTTATTCCTTTGCGATAGCTTCAAAGACAACGGAAATGGAAAAGATGTTATGAAACTTGACATTTTCAAAATGACCCTGTATTTCGGAAACTAATTATAATATCCGTTTCTGTTGACGGATTCTATATTCTCATAAAAAAGTGTCCTACTAGTGAAAACTAGAATTTTCTATCTTTGAAAACATAGAAAAAATCATCAAAATGCATCGAGTTTGGGACCCTTGTACATAGCTTGAGCTTGACATGTACGTTCTTGAATATGGCTTTGTGGCTTAAAGGCATGTATCTATATCACAGTTGGAATTTACATGTCATGTGTATATATTATACAAAGGTACGTTTTCTCCGACATTGAATATAGTCATAGCACCCTTTTGTCTTTCTTTGATCCCTTTCTCGGCAAGTTAATTTCGAGAAGGATTCAAATTATAGCTAAACAGAAATTTCGTAATCAGTTACCAAGTGATTGAATCCCATCTGGAAACTGACATTCTTTGCGCGTAGATCCTTGAATTTTGGCGAGGGTCGAATTTCTATCCTTTTTCCTCTTCATCTTCTTGTTTTACATCTCCTTGGTTTGTCCTGGAGTTCTACTGGTTGGTTATCCTCCTTCTTTTATGTTCTGGAGCATCTATGCTGACATTCTTTGTTATCGCTAACACCTTTTATAACAAAGAACTCTTCTCCAATTGCGGCTTACTAGAGCACGCCTAAATCCATCCGGAAGGAAAGGTGTAACAGATCCTTTCCTCGAGATGACAACCTCCGCGAACAAAAAATTGCGCCCGAGCTATTTCAGACCAAGATCACTATATCAACTCAATTTGAACTGGAGAATCTGTGGTATTGCTTTATACACACAATTCACGGACGGTCTAGATATCTATATATTGATATGATAAGCCAAGGAATACTTTATATGTTCTTAACCATTAATGAAATAAGCCTCAATTCATCTAGCGACTTCTTTCATTTTTGGGATAGTGGCAATATTCTCAACAAGAAAACAGTTTGCTGCAAGTCTGGTAATAGTCAGTTGCGGGACACAAGTCAAAATTGAATTGAGAAAAATCTCATGCGGTTGAACGCGGTTGATTATACGTCAAATTCTCGTACGACCATGAAAAATATTTTCTGAAATTTGCACTGAGTTGAAACTGAAGGTTTAACAAAGAGTGCTTGAAATGCAAAGTGATCCCTAATTACACATCAAGTTCGAAGTTTGTGTCGGCAATGGAAAAACGAACAGCATCAAACCAATAATCGAACGAATTTGGTTGAAGGAATAACCCAAAATGCTGTAAAAAGTACGTGACAATATCAAAATCTATATTAAAGCCCTACAAGATGAATTATTCCACACCCTACCTAATAACGAGTCTCGAATTCAAAGTCAATATAGAATTGAGCCAGATGTCCAAGAAGATATATGACAATTTGCAAAAAGAACTTTCTACCTTAAGAGATAAGAAATGCTCCATCCAAAACATCCAACAACCACTCACCAACTCAGCATTGTCCGAAACAATGAATACAACCTTTTCCCCAAGATTCGTCAATATATCACAGTAATTTCAATGAAAACAGATAGCTTTGTTAGAGAATAGGCCAAAATTCACTCAAGAGAACAATAAAATTAAGACAAGAAATGATTGGTATTCAAGCCGAACTAAATAATTAGAAGCACAAAAAAATCATCCATAATCCCATTCTCCATAAACATAGCTAGCTGAAATAATTAAAGAATCCAACATTCGATCCAAGAAGCAAATTCACACCGAAACAAGAAAATCCATATCATCTAGAATCCAAGAAGATCTTATTTTAACAAAAACTGATAAAGGAAACAGTATCGTATGCCTCAGTAAAAACCAATATTAATAAAAAATGCAAGATATATTAAACACACTGATAATGAAAATACCTAAGAATTCAACCAAATTCTTCATAACAGACATAAGACAAGGATTAGAACACACAGATTACCCAGCACAAACAGAATGGGAAAACTAGGAAACTAGTTCCAATGAATTCTCAATCTCCTTAGTTATACGGACTGATAAAACTGCACAAAGAAAACAAATCCACTAGATCAGTAGTATCATATATAAATACAACTTCAGGTAAATTAACAAAGTTGTTGCATCAGAAATTTATTCAACACACTGAATTCCGTTTCTAACACATCACTCTGAAATCTATTGATCTTGTACAAAAACCTTTTGGCTCGAAAACACACAAAATCTTAACTTAGTTTCATTTGATATAAAGAACATGTATCCAAGAATTCCAACAGATAAATGCCCTCTGATAGTTTAAGAAATATTCATCAAAAATAAGACACTGCCACACGAATTTTGTAACCTTCCAAAAACCCGCCTATCTCAAACTTATTTTCAATTTCAATCAAAAGTTTACCAACAAACATCAGGACTTTCCCCCTCTTACCACTTTTTAGCCGATATATTCATGAATAACGTAGGAAGAACAGTTATATTAAACAGCCACTTAGCAAAAAAACATATAGTGTTCTGGTACCGATATGATATTTCGGTAGGTTCCCATGGCTCAAACAGACAAATTGATAAATGTCTGCAATTTCTGAATGAAGTACATACCAACATTTAGTTTACAGCAGAAATAAAGATTAATAACTCCATAACTTTTTTAGACCTGACAATAACAAAATCGACTAATAATTTCGTTTATAACATCTCAAACTTGAACTGCTGGCGATCTACCTCAATATTTTTAGGCTACTTACAATCGACTCTGAGAGGTTGTAAGTATGTGTGATGCAGGGTTGTCTTTTTAGGCTACTTACAATCGACTCTGAGAGGTTGCAAGTATGTGTGATGCAGGGTTGTCGTACATACACGATACTACCTACCTACCTAGGTTGGATGTACCGTAGCATATATAGATACTAGCTTTCCGCACAAAATACATTATTTTAGTCAAGGTTTTGGTTCAGATTTAGTTAGGTTCTTCTCTATAATATCAATTAAAAACTAACTCATAGTTATTCGAAATTGCGAGTTTATTGGTTGTTACAAAACAAATGAGTTACATATGGTTTTAAATTTAACTAAGGAGTGACTTTGGATGTTGAAGCGTGCACTGCATATCCTAAGTATACTCTTCATAAGAACAAACGTAACCACTGAGTGCTAATCGCAATCATGATGACATATGATCATCAGTTAGTCGTTTGCGACATTTTGATTTAATTATTTTCATTTCAGAAAATGCAGACTCGCACGAGTAAGTTGACCCAAACATTGCCGTCAGTTGAAGGGCGATTTGCCTTAGATTCGGATATTCATCTTCAGATATAAAACACCAGAAATTTGTATCAGATGCTATAGCTTTGAGATGTATAACTGATATAATCTGGACCAACTCATTTTCAATAGAACATGAGTTCATATTACACTGACCTACTATTTCAGTAGCTAATTCCTCGATGTTTTTACATGAACAAGGATAACTCATAAATGATTCTATATTAGCATATTTACTGCAATCATCAAAACGCATTTCGAATTTTCCCAAATAATTCGGTAATTCAGCCTCATACGTATCATAATTCAACTGCGGAATCCTTTCTTTCAAAGTCTTTTGAATGCGTTTACTGCATCTAGAAAAGCTGTCATTTCGGGTAATAATTCTTGAAACCTTTCTAGGAATTTTCCGCGACTCAACCACCTGACGTCCATGTGAAGAACTAAATCAGTGTGTTCAGCTGACTCCCTTTCTTCCAACAGCAACTTAAAGAGCCGCCATTGCAAGCTTCATGCACAGATGCAATTCACAATTTGTGTTGTATTGCCCACAATTTCCTCCATGTTTAAAACTTTCGAACACAAAACTTGTAGATGTATGATGCAATGGAATGAAAAAAATGAAGGAGAATCTTCATTAGCTGGACACAATGCCACAAAACCGATTTTGTTTCCAGTCATTGCTGGTTCTCCATCGGTTGAAATGCTCACTAATTTGTATATTGGTAGCTTGTAGTTTCTTACAAAATTGCAGAAAACGTCATATATATCTTCGCCACGGGTCTTTCCCTGCAGAGGAATGATTGTCAAAATTCTTCCTTAGCCAACATGTCATTGAATACCTACCGAATAAAAATACACAGCTGGGCTGTAATGAAAGCATGTACATTTCATGATATCATGTTTAAGTTTATCTGCCATGTTCTGCCTCATGACTTCAATACGCCTTGTGACAGTCGGACCAGATAACTGAAGTTCTCTAATTGCAGACATGATTTCTGTTATATTTTTAAACTCTCCAAATAAAGTCTCACCCGCTTCAATAAATGCTTCCTTCAACCGAATCCATCTTCGAATGATTTCTTGTGTTTCGCCAATATATGAGATATTCTTTTCATACGCGATCGTATGAACCGTTTTATTGTTTGCCTATCTTGTATCACGCTTAGGTATTTTTTGAAACAAGATACCAAATCACGACTTTTGCTTTATCTTAATTCAAAGGAAAAAAATTCCTCCCAATTTTTATTAAAATGACACGTTTTGGATTTTTTCGCTGTACTCATTTTGTACTTTTTAATAATAAACTTTGTATCGACGTAGTATTGCCTTCAAGTTACTATTCAGAATGACTCCAATTCCTGCAGGCTCAACCTTTATATCGGAGTGAACGAAAGTCTCGAATGTTTCCGTCAAACGCACCGCCCAAAATTTTAGAAAAGCGGCAAGAATAAAAAACGAGGCCTTTCCTCGACAAGTACCGCGAATTCGTTTGATAAAGCTGCTTTATGCTGCTATCAGAGTATAATTTTATTACGTGATAAATTTTAGTAGTTTAGTTACCTACTTACTGAAAATTTTTTCTTCTCGAGATCTACTCAAAAAGCACTTGCGATCTACCGTTTGAGCACTCCTGATCGACAGAAAAGAGAACTTCACAGATTCAACTATTCCCATGGACTCATTCAATCATTTATATCACAAACTAGCAGTTTATAATTCAATTACCCATAGGGCCTTTTCCATTCCACTGTCACCGACGAACTTCAAAAATGAAATAAATACTATCAGAAAGATTGCCTTCAATAGCAAAGTTTCTTCTGTTCTTATTGACAAAATAATCCAACGAAAAGAAAAATTTAAAATAACAACCTCTTTCCAAGGGATCTGAACTTGAGCAATTTATTATTCAATTCAACAAAAAACAGACAAATTCAAAAAATCAAGAGTTTACAAAATTTATTTTCGATGAGTTCACGGTAGCTTATGTTGTGCAGGCTGATAGGAGTTTCAGAACCAGATTTAAAGAACACTTATCCTCTCATAATAATTCTCCAAAATGTGAACATATGAAAACCGCAAAACAATCAATAACATTAGATAATATCGAAATTCTTCATGATTGTGACAAAGGAAACAAAATGAATCTGTTGAAATATTTGGAAATCAATAAACTTTGTAAAATCCAAGGAAATCATTCTGAATAGACTAGGCATTAATACCTTTCCACTGCTTGATTTGTAAGTGGGCTCAATATCTATATAAATAGGTTCGTTTCCTGTAGTTAACCACTTGAAAATGACTTGACGGTCGAAACCAGTCGTATTTGTGAAAATAAAATTGTGGAAAGTATAAAATATACCTTACTTCATCTTCGTGAGTCGGATGATAGTTTGCATGATACTTTGAATAGAACAAATTGTTAACTGGATACACGTCAGAACAAAACCCATCAGCTAACAGTGAAATGTGAAGCACATGCTCTGATAAATTTTCTACCGGAAGTACCTTACAAAATGGTATTTATACAACGCTTATACCAAATTGAATTGTATTTTACACCATCCTTGTACAAAATATTTAAAGTCCAAGGTTAAAGAATAAATGCACTTCCCCTGTTTTAGCTATATATGAATAGATAAGAATTATACTCACTCAGAAAAATTATCACGATTGCCATCAAAATAAGCATTATCTGGATTTTTAAAATCCCAATCACTTGTTGAAAATTCTGCAAAATAATTTAGAGCCGAACATAGTGGAAGGCAATTACATACTGTGGTTTTTCCTCTTCTATGTTTTGAGTTAGCTAATTTTACTCGCTCTTCCCAAATATCTTGAGTGAAGTTAACTGAAAAAAAAATTAAACTAATTTTCATGGCTGGAATTAAACTACATATTGTGTAACTGATTTACTAGTACAAAACAAACACTGTATTAGCAAACACTTCTAGGAAATTCGCGAAAGAGAAGAATATATTTCAAACGTATACCTACGTCTTTAAATTCGAATCCTAAAATTCAGAAAGATGGGATTGGTGGCAATGTAACAGGTTGATGAAGGTTAGGTTAGATTAAGGCAAAAATGGAATGAGTAGATAATTTAACACTTTAGCGTCTTTTCATTCTATAATTTCTTTTATCTGTACAAAAGCTCTTACGTTATGCAGCATGTATATGGAACTTGATTAGCTGATACAAATGAGAGGAAAACATCGTGAGCAAATGAAAACGCTAGGCGTTAGTTCAGTTATTAACAAAATATATTTCTTCCTTCCATATGGACTGATGAAGTTACATAAAGGAAAGAAATCTGATATTCCTGTATCATACCGTTTCAACACTACTTCAGAAAACTCAGCCAAGTTCCGAAACCAAGTTAATAGAACTCACGATCTTTTGTGCACAACATACCATTTCCAACATTCCAACAGGTGAATTTCTACCCTCGGTTTCAGATATTTTCATAAAAATCAATACATTTACGCATATGTCGTTTGAATACTGAAACCTTTGACAAACATCTTCAGATTAAAGTTATTTTCAGTTTCAAAATAAATTCCTGAACAAAATTCAGGACCCACGAGATCGCCGCTTATCTTCTATTATCAGTTATTTTCATGGACGACTTAGAAAGCACATTGACATGAAATTTCAGACTTAATTGTCCCAAACAATCTGAGTCGTAGTGATCTGTTTTCAAAAGAAATTACCACTAATACAAAGTTCTCATTCGAGGAAGTAAGCTTTAATACTGTGAGAGATGTAATTAAATGGTTGAAAAGTACTAAGTCAAGAGATTACTATGATCTATCTACCATATTAGGTAGAAAAAGTATAAATAACATAATGTACTCACTCACAGCGTTGATAAACTGATGTATTGCACAAGGAGTTTTTCCTGAATACCTGAAGATTTCGAAGACATTTCCTCTACACAAGGAAGATAATGTAAATGATGTAGCCAATTATAGGCCGATTTCTCTTGTACCTATATTTCCAAAAATTTTAGAGAAATTATGTTCAATCAGATTCTGGAGTACTTTGAGATCAATAGTCTGTTTTCCAATGTACAGTATGGTTTTAGGAAGAAGCGTGGAACCACTGATGGTGTGATCGAATTTATACACAATACCGTTGATTGTTTTGAGAAGAGGTTGTACTCGCTGTCCCTGTTTCTGGATTTGTCCAAGGCGTTCGACTGTGTCTCTCATTCAGATCTTTTATAGAGGCTACGTCTCTATGGTTTTGATGAGGATAGTAGGAAACTTGTACATTATTTTTCATTACAGAGGTCACAGGTAGTGTTCACGAATGGCAGTTGGTCGGATAGACAGCCTGTTACCATCGGGGTACCTCAGGGTTCAAGTATGGGGCCTTCATTATTTATAATATTTTTAAATGTTTTTCATCGTTATCTAGCCAATTGTCTGTGTACCATTTTCTGATAACACCACTGTCTCTGTTGGCTGTGGCAGCCTTGGGAAAGCGGAGGAGATGTTTTGGACGGTTCAGTCGAGGGCCTTGGAATGGTTTTCGGGAAATGGCTCGACGACAAGAATGAGCATATGATTTTTGGACTCAGAAATGGTGTTGAAAACTCAAGTGTTGAATTTCTGGGTATTTACTTGGATACAAAGCTTACCTGGGATGTTCACTTTGATCAGTTAGCCAGGAAACTCAGTAGAAATATCTTTGTCTTGAGAAACCTTCCCACCTCTTTGTTTAGACAAAGAAGAAGAAAGAAGAAATATGATTAGTCATATTTTAAAGGCAGCTTATCATGATCTTTGTGAAACTCACTTGAAGTATTGCTGAATAGCGTGTTTGCCCATCGCTTAGTCGTACAAAAAAAGGGCAATATGCACAATTATGAATTTTTTCGACCTAGGCGTTGTAAATGTTTGGTTGCAGTACAGATTGATAGAAATAGAGAAGGGTACACCAGAGAAAAATATCATATAAATGCGAGAATACAAGCTGAATTTAGGCACAACACTAATTGAGGACAATGAAGAAGAATCTGATGATGGAGAGTTGAATTTGAAGTGCTTCTGCCGAAACATGAAATAATTGATTTTAATTAAACCACTTTAATATATATATATATATATATATATATATATATATATATATATATATATATATATATATATATATATATATATATACAGGTGCTTCAACGAAAACTGAACAGAGGCTATATCTACCAAGATTTTAATTTCTGATCAAAACGCAAAAACAGGTCAATTTTTGTTGCAAGGGGGAGATAGTCTCCTCTATTTGTCAGTAGCTCACTCTGTATCTTCTACAGTTTACAAAAATGAGAATTCGTTCACGGGGATGCAGACAAAGATAATACCTTTCTTTCTAGGTATCACTCGACCCATCTACCCTCTACCAAATTTTCAAGGGTGGTCACCCCTGCTCTAGGGGTTGAAATTCGAGATGAGGATGGTACTTGATGATGACTGCCATTGATCAGCATGGATCTGTTTCATTTCACTTCACGGAAACTTGAATAGTCTCAGGGAAATAGTCTTCCCTATCTCTCAGTTGATCACCCTGTATTTTTAACAGTTTTCAATTAAAAATGGAAATTCTTTCAAGACAATGCAGACAAAGAAACCACCTTTCTTTTGAGTCATCACTTGACCCATCTTCCTTATTCAAAATGTTCAAGGATTGCAACCCCCGCTTAGGAGGTTGATATTTCAGGCAAGTTTTGTACCCCAAAAGATGTCCCCATTGAAACAAAAATTGACCTGTTTTTGCACGTTGATCAGATATTAATATCTTGGTAGATATAGTCTCTGTTTAGTTTTGTTGAAACACCCTATATATATATATATATATATATATATATATATATATATATATATATATATATATATATATATATATATTATGACAAAGTTGTCAGTTAATTATATTACATTTATATAAACAAATAAATAAAATATGAAATGAGATTCTGAGCAGTATAAACTAAAGAAAACCTATGACTCTACCTCATTATTATTTTCGGAAAGAAACCTACGAAGAATATTACAAGATTTGATGACTGTTATCTTTTGTAACTGTTCAAACAAATTTTCTTCAGACCCAAAATCTCAATACTTTGTGAAGATTTCTAGGAATAACGCCTGTTGTAGAAATAATAATCGGTAGAATAAATATTTTCTTCATTTTCCACATTTTTTAATCTCGTCGCCAAGCATCATATATTTAGAAATTTTTCATTGTATTTATTTTGTATATTATGTGTCAGGTATAGCAATATCAATTATATATGTTATTTGATTCTGTTTATCAATAAGAACGATATCTGGTCTATTGTGTTTTACAGCTCTGTTGCACAGAATTGTTTTATCAAAATAAAGTTTATATTTGTCATTTTCACAAATATATATATATATATATATATATATATATATATATATATATATATATATATATATATATATATATATATATATATATATATATATATATATATATATATATATATATATATATATCATCTTCGTATCCAGTATCCAGCACTAGAAAATGACCGAACGGTCCAGACCGGTAGCGTACTAACAAATGAACGTGGAAAACTGACAACAAAGTTCTTTCCTTTTTCATATTTTGAATAAGCTACAAAATATGTCATCAATACTTACGTTCCGCATCTTGAAGACATGAATGGGTTTTCAAGTTGCAAACCCTTGTTTGGTTGTCTCCTAAAAAAGACAAAGGCATGAAAGAATTGCTGACTATCATTGCTGAAAACTGATTTCAATTTTCTATTTGTTACACCACCTTGTGTGAATACATTCTCAAACCTACGGTAATAAATAATTGTTAGGAGTGAGGGATTTTTGCGAACAACTAGACTTGTAGCACATTCATCTCTAGATTCCATCCATGAGCTCCATTTTTCTTCTGACGACTTGTAACTTAGTGAATATATTGAGCTATTTCAGTCACACTTCGCGAGATTCAAATTTCTTATGCCATCGCATATGACTAATTCTATTGATTCAATTCTCGATCAATCCTTATGCATTCCACAAGCTTCTGAAGCAACTGTGTCCCTTTTACATAGCAATAATAAAATTCTCAGATCTACCCGTAATATTTAAGCGAAAAATTGGCTCTAGCAGCAAAAATTTCACTGATGCTTTGCCAGTACTTTCGCTCCTTAGAACCTATCTACCGACAGTTTCCCAATCTTATGGTCTACAGGGGAACTCAGAGCTCTTGCATCATATCAATGCGTTCCCAATCAGCCTTCCGTGTAGCCATGGAGTCTTCCTTCTCATTGGATCGTGTGATATGAGGCTCATATCAACTGAATCCTCCATATTGCTTACTCCTGTGTAACTTCACCGTTATTATCTTGGTTCAAAATGCTCCGGTTTCGAACTGATTCATAATCATCATCACTCCTGCTTCTAGTGTAGGCAAGTGATAACAGTCGCTTAGATGGGGGGTTATACCGACTAAGTCAAAGCATGCAGAAAAGAGGAAAACCTATTATTGAAACCCTCAATATTTGTGAATCAATCGCCAGTATGCGATATCGTACAACGAAACTGAAAATTCCATTCAGCCACAAATGTTCAATTTCCTAAGAAAACGCGAACCAGCACCCTATCCGTTCCAGACCACTCAGGATTTACTCCACCAAAAACAAAGGGGAAGCCCCAACCTCCATTGCTATTGGATAAATAATCTGAAGAAAATCGGAAGGACCGATGACGATACATGCTGAATTCTGCAAGGAGAGAAGAAAACATTTCAGTAACGACGACAAATTCTGTACTGTCTACAAATGATGCACTTCTTTCTATTATATCCAAATATTGGAGAGAGTCATAAACGATGAAATCATCAAATATCTTGAGTTGCAGGGAATTATTAAAGCCCATCAGTATGGTTTTCGCAGGCAAAGATCGACAAGAGATCTGCTCGCCTAGTTCACTCATGTTTGTACATCAACGATGGAAAAACACAGGGAATCCAGGGCAATTGCCCTCGACATCCATAAAGCCTTCGATAAGGTTTGGCATGCAGTCTTCTAGAATAAACTTGCAGCATATGGACTTCCCGAAGAATTGAGGGGTTTGTGTAAGTAGCTTTCTTTCAAATAGATCGATACAAGTTGTGGTAGATGGTATAACATCTGATTGTTTCATTTCGCAAGCAGGAGTGGTTCAGGGATCCATTCTTTTGCCAACCTTGTTCCTGTTGCAGATAAACGATCTTCTTTTTTCCACAGAAACCAAGATGTTCGATTTTGTAGGAGATTGTATCCTGGTTTCTTCTTTCAGTAGTCTGCGGCCGATTACAGCTGCAGAATCTCAGCGCAGAGATGTCAACAAATTAATAACTTGAACTCTGACATACAGAAGATATCGGAGTGGGGAAAGTTGAACCTGGTGAGCTTCAACGTGAGCAAGACGCAAGCAACTAAGTTTTCTACAAAGTTCCCCGCTACAGAACCTACTCTTACGAGGCAAGGCCACCAAATTGCATCCAAAGATTCGATGCACCTTCTCGGAATAACGGTCAACTCCGGGTTTTGCTGGTATGAACATGTATCAGCAGTAGCTGAGTCTGCATCAGCTAAACTTAGTTTTCTCTTTAGAGCCAAGCAATACTTCACGTCATCTCAGCTGTTGCTTCTATATAAGGCGCAGATTCGACCTGCTTTGGAATATTGTTCCTATGTATGGGTATCTGCTCCCAAACATTTGCTGCAGATGTTGGATAGTGTGTAGAAACATGCTGTGCGTCTCGCCGACCGATCCCCAATCGCTGTCTCTCAGATGATAAGTTGCTGACCTGTCTCTGTTACTTCCACGGAAGATGCTCCAAGGAGCTGAAAGACCTTGTTCCGAGAAAACTCATGTTTTGCCGAACACTTGGCTTGCAAGTAGTACTCATGATATGGCGGTACATTTAGTGACCCCTCGAACCTCTCTCTATAAGAATTCCTTTGGTTACAGGGCCGGTGAGCTGTGGAACTCGCTTCCTCTCAACATCCTACAGTTTGACCCTCTTCAAAAAGCAAGTAAACAGACACCTCAATTGTTCTCTGGCGCCCACTCATGTGGTGCAACAGGTTCGCCTATTCCGGAGAAGCGCGCATAAAAAGCAATAACTAACGAATCCTACTTGACAGAAGCAGAGGAATAATAACATATTTCAGCGAAAAGTATCATCCATCTCATTGAGGACTTATTATATGCCCAAGGAGAAAATGTAGAGAGCTGACGAATTTCGAAATTTTGTTACTGCAACTATGTGAAATAATATAAGTAGAAGAAAATGTTATTTTTGCTTAAAGAATTAATTGCCGTGAACAGATTCGAGCTTGCTTTTTCAATTTTTGAGTAACTTGGAAATTACGCCCAAGTGCCAGTTTCTGGGTTGTTTAGAGGTTATGGTTTTAACATTCTAGAGACACTTTTTTCTACTTGTTTTTCACTTATAATGCAAATTTACGTTTTTCCAAATATAAACCATAACTATCCCTTATTTTTCATAAGCCATCACATACAGATGTTACTATTCACAGCTCATCTACACATCCTCATCCACATAAATCAGCTGCTGAAAATAGTATGGTACATAGACACATTAATATCCCAATGTCACAAAATAATTTTATGAGAGAGCAAAACGAATATCAGTCAATAAAGGTTACAGTCCTAGTATGATTGAGAACATTATTTCACGCAAAAAATTTCAAAAAGCAGGGAAGTTTTTCCAAGTTTAAAAAGTTCTAACACAAAATACAACAGCTTAACTTATATTGGTAATAGTAGTCTGAAATTAAAATCATTCCTCTCGCATTACAATTTCAATGAAGCATTCCGAACTGATAATTCTTCAGGACGACAAATCAAAAACTGCAGGTCTAAAATTGATAAAGGTAATAAATCCGGTGTTTATAAACTGTCTTGCAGGGATTGTAATATAATTTATATTGGTAGAACTTTCAGAAATTTTGAAGTTAGATTAACTGAGCACAAACGTAGTGTTAATTGTCATAAATCAGATTGCTATTATTCTAATCACTTACTCGAAGAAAACCATAACTTTAATGAAAATTTCAAAATTTTAATACTGAAAATAATAGACAAAACTCAATATATGGGAAAGTTGAGAGATAAGAAGAAAAGAATTCAAGTAGGTTACCTAATAGTCAATTAGATCTAAATCCTTCTCCTTTACTCAATCTTTTCAACTCATAAAGTAAGCAAGACCGATGGGTTTTCAACATACCCTTTGTACTTGTACCTAATGTAATATTAAGTAGGAAATAAGAATATTATATAGGGAATAACTCTGTTCAGTAGTTTGTATCTATCTGATGAAGCCACAGTGTGGTGAAACCGGTCATAGTTTTGTTCATATAGTGAAAATCTAAATACAATAGTTTTACTTCATTCAAAATATCTTACTTGGCATATAAAAATTCACGCAGCCACAAAATGACTCCGTGTAATTTGTCCAGCATTCTAAATGACAACTCGATTGGGAATAATATCTGAAAAATTTAAGCTTTCTCTCATTCTTCAAGTAGCAATTCCTCTTCATAGGGTTGTAATGTTTTACTTTCTTCGAGGTTCTTGTGAGACTTGGTGTAACCATTACTGTAGATAATTTGTCCAGACCAACCGAAAAGAAGACTTGAGATAGTCGTGGTATATCGATAGCTGTATGCAGCGATACCTGGAATACAAAGTTGAAATAATTATTAAATTAGGTATACTTATGCAAAGAAAATATGAGTGAGAGTCAATATGGTTTTCGAAGGGGGTTTGGCACAAGCATTATTTGCTATTTCAGTTCTATAGCTCTTTTAGACCTTGAAAATTAATAGAGATGACCGATGGTAATCCTAGAAACTTTTTCGAGAAAGTCTTTTATGGTATATTGAAAGAATTTATTAGACTATATATCCTCAAGGCTTCTGAAATCACAACTTGCAACATAAGAAATCGATAGTATGGTGTTATCATAAATGGAATGAAACACATATATTGTTGAGAAGAAGGTGATCATAGTAAATTGATCAACAAGAATTTTGAGTTACTCTTGATAGATGAATGTCTGAATATCTGTTTTGATACATAACACTGGTCGACAAGATTATTTACACACAAAGCAGATCTTTTTTCAACGAAAATACCCTTCTAATAATAGGATGAATATTCCTGAATCCCTTACATGTAGTACTTTTCAATCGCTCAAAAAGATCATTTTGCATTTAGAGGTAGTAAATCTAATGGGGAACGATTAGCTGGAATGAATTTCATACCTGAACCGTGTTGTTTACAATAATGCATATAAAAATAAGATTATAGTTCAGAACGAAATATGAAGAAAAATTCACAATAAAAACAAAACGAGTCCCAAAAACTATAAATCACAGACCGTAAACGAAAAAAATCAAATATGATGAAACCAAGAGAACTGTGCATCACGGATCGTGAATCACTAAAGATTCTTTAAATCAATGAAACTATTGACGGGCGCTCGAGATAGGGATAGTATCCACTGATGAACCCTCCTCCTGAAAATGACAAGAGAACCCACTACCCTCAGCTCGAAGGGAAGCATATTAAATGGTTGGCCCAAGAAATGAAAAGCTTTTCTGCCCAACAGTCTTTTTCATTCTAGGTACAGAGCAATCACTCGCCCTTCTGGTTTCGTAGGTACTTGGGAGACGGTTCCTTACGCAGCCGTACTTATACTGGTAAGTCAGTATCTTAACGCAGGATAGCTGCCTCTAGTCGAGAAATCCGGATTCTTCAAATAACATGTGCGATGGATAAGTATTAGTTCTTCCGAATATAACCTTAATGAATCGCTTCTGCATGATTGCGAGCCTATCCAAATGAGACTTTTCAACATCCCTCCACGCAACTATGCCGTAACAGAGCACCGACTGGACAAGGGAGAAATACAATATGCGCAACTGGACGATATCGCAGAAGCCCTTACGAACCCGGAACAGTGGTAGTAAGCCCCTTTAATTTCTTTATTGCCGAATTAATGTGATGATCCCACCTCAAATGGCAATCGATAATAATCCCCAAATATTTGAGCTTTTCGGCTCTTTTGATTTAGATAAGTTCGTTTCCCAAACGAGCCTTTAGAGTTCTGGTAACTGGCAAGTGATTAGAGTAGCTTGCAAATGGCATGAAGAAGGTATTTTCAGGGTTGAAAGTGAGCAGCTTATACCGAAAAAAGTTCAGCACAATAGAAAATTCTGTTTTTGCTCCTTCTTTGACTATGTCCCATGAATATCCCGTGTAGAGAACAGCCATATTGTCGGCGAATGAAACTATTTCTTCACAAGAAGCTAAGAAAAACATATCACTTATATACATACAAAAAAGAATTGGGACCCCAATACGGTTCCCTGTTGAATACCAAAATCAGTACTCTCTTTCAAACTCTTAACACCATCAACAACAACAATTTGTTCTTTTCCACTCAAATAATTCCTCATTAACTTCCATGAAGTACCCCTAAAACCCATACGCTGTAACGACTCTAGTAAATTAGAGTGAGAAACCGTATCAAACGCCCTCGACGAGTCTACGAAGATACAAAGGCACGGAATCCCAGCGTCTAAAGCTACAAATATTTTTCCTATTAAGTTCGTCATTGCATCCTCAGTAGACCTATTCTTCTGGAACCCATACTGTCTCTTCGATAATAATTGATACTTGTTCAGAAAATTAACAATCTGTGTTTTGAAAACTTTTTCGATTATTTTACCCAAAACAGAAATAACTGATATCCGTCGGAAACACGCATCCGGTATGATGTTATGATGCTTGATACTCACCCTTATTCCTTGTGTTGAAAATTCTCGGCATGCATAGTTAACATCGCTTTTGTCACTATAAAAAACAGCCGTAAAGGAATTTTGAACTCCATTCAAAAAAGCTCTACGAGGATACAGCTCTTCTACGTCTATATGTTTTCTATATCCATCATATGGAGTCCAGTCCACCTGCCTTTTACCTTCTTTGAAATATTTCATTGCGCTGTAATGAATATGAAATATTAATGGAAGAATCATATTTTATTCAAGTGAGTTATTTGAAACTACAGATTGTGAAGAACTATACGGGAATGCCCACCACATTCGCCACGGAAGATTACGCATATTTTACGGCTGATTTTGTATTTTTTTACTCAGTGATATGTAGTTCTATAGTGATACGAATTGAAAATATTTCAGACTATACAGGGTATTCCATAATGAATTTACACACCAAAATTAAAATTTTAAATAGGACACCCTCTATTCTGTTTTATTTATAATTTTCGAGAAAAATTGAGGGTAAGTTTTTCGAAATTCCTAAACTTATCTCCAATAGGTTAGAATTAGAGGACTTTTAAAAGAATGTTTGTGCCCTCAATATTGATTTCAAAGCTTTAGATGTACAACTATTCTGATAGTATTTGTTGTATCTTGAACATATAATACATTTTGTTGATCTATGTTACACAGGGGGTTTGAAAACGATTTTTTGAAGTTTGGACTCATTCAAATCACATTCCAGTGTGTTTTTTTCAAATGGCATACCCTATATCTAAAAAGTCGAGTAGATGGTATAGGTTGATATCCTTCGAATGGTACTGGAAGACAATAACATCTGTGAGGGTGATATAGCCCGTCCCTTGTTGCGCTTTAACTTTACCGGTCACATGGCCAAGAGCTCAGTTCACAATGAACCTTTGAAGTTTTAAGGAGAGTCAATAGAACTGGACCAAATCTTGCGAATTTCATTTTCAAGATTTCTAAGTTTTGGTGAGGATGGAGATCGTTCCCAATTTGAAACGGAAAAATTTGAGTGGGCAATCCAGGGAAATAATTGAGATTGTCATTCATCTCATGGATGTAGAATGAACCTGTTTTTCTTTGGAAAAGGTTCAAGAACGTGTAGCTGTCGCAACAGGAGTAGGATTACGAACTGAACTAAAAAATTCAAGCGAAACGAAGAAGATTGAAGATGGCGAAAATAACAGTTTTTCAACTCCCAATAAAAAGAGAAGAAAATCAACAAAGAAAACGGATCTCGATTACTTCGATAGAGCTCCACTTCGTAGGTTCGTCGGCAACTCCTACGTCGTCGATGAAATCATACCCACATTAAAACGAAACCATCAGAATTTCGTCGATGAGAATGAGTATGCAGGCTCACGAGAAATTATTAGAAAATTTTTAAGGAGAACGGGACTCCGTTGGATAAAGACGAAAACGAATAGAAAGTCACTTATGGAAAAACCTGAAATACAGCAACTACGTTTGAATCATTTGAAAAGCATCACGATACCGTGATGGAAAGAGATCAATAATTTACATGAACGAAACATATATTCATTCCTCCCATACACACAAGAAGCCTTAGAGTGACGAGACAAACGACGGCCAACGTTAGCCTGTTTCAAAAGGACCAAGATTGATAATTTTGAACGCCGATAGTGAATATGGATTAGTACGGAACGCATATCTGTAAAACCGGTGATTATCACGATGATATGAATTTCGCAAACTACGAAAAATGGTTGAGAGAAAAACTTATTCCAAATTACCACCAAAAAGTGTTTTAGTGATCGATAACGCCCCATACCACAATGTACAATCAGAAAAACACCCTGTAATGTATCAAGAGTTTTCAGTTTTCAAAGAACTGGAAGGAGCACTAGAGGCTAAAAAAATAGCCTTAGTTCTATTTGGGGACATTGAAAGAGCCTTTGATAATACCTCCTATACATCCATTAGCAATGGTGCAAACAACAACGGTGTCAAAATACCCACCATCAATTGGACCAAAGAAATGCTAAGAGGCCGGATCATAACGGCTACTTTTGGCGACATCGAAATATCGGAAAGGATGCCCTCAAGGAGGTGTCCTATCGCCGCTACTATGGTCAGTAGTTGTTGATGGCCTCTTAGAAAGACTGAACAACGCTGGCTTCAACGCACAAGGCTATGCTGATGATCTAGTTATCATCATTAGGAGTAAGCATGATGAAATCCCATCAAACCTGATGAAAAAAGGCCTCAACATTGTGAATGAATGGTGTGCTGAAGAGGGGCCCAGCATCCATCCAGACAAAACCATTCTAATTCCATTCACAATACGTAGAAAGTTGAACTTTAAGCCCGCTTTTCTGAATGGACATACTCTGAAATTTTCGAAACTGGCTAAGTATCTAGGGTTAACCCTAGATCAGAGACTCAACTGGAATTTACACACTGACAAAACTCTTTCCAATGCCACATCGTGCCTATGGGCATCCCTTAAACTCTTCGGAAAGACCTGTGGGCTACAGCCAAGAATAATCTACTGGTTATACACAGCGGTTATAAGACCCATTGTCACATATGCATCGTTAGTATGGTGAACGAAAACATCAGAAATAACTACGCAAAACAAGTTGCAAAAACTGCAGCGGCTAGCGTGCGTGGGCATAACAGGTGCTATCAGAAGCACCCCCACTACTGCCCTGGAGGTAATCCTAAATCTCCCTCCTCTTCATATAAAATTGAAAAATGAGGCGTTGATAGCGGCATTACGGCTCCAAGGCACAAAAATTTATTACCTGGTGATCTGAAGGGACACCTGGGGATTCTGGGTTACATAGCGCCAGAAATCTCATCACAACCATCGGATATAATGCCGCTTAAGTTTGATTTTCACACACCCTTAGAAGTGGTCATTGAAGACCGCACCATCGTAAAGGGAAAAATAAATCAATCAGATCGAAAATTCCTCCATTTGGCACACGGACGGATCAAAAACGATTGATGAAACAGGAGCAGACATATATGGACCCAAGTACTCTTCATCAGTGCCTCTGGGCTCTACTCCCACAATGATGCAAGCAGAAACACTTTCTGTAAATTTTTGCTGCCAGAAGGGACTACGAAGGAAAGTCAAAGGTGCAAAGATTTACATTTTAACGGACAGTCAGGCAGTGATAAAAGCTCTAAACTCTTACAGTTATCGGAGCATCTCTGTCTGAGAATGCCGTAAATCATCGAAGCAACTTGCTGGGGGAACAAACTTTTCCTGTGGTGGGTGCCACGAAGGCATACAAGGAAATGAAGCAGCTGACGAACTGACCAAATCAGCTGCTGGATTCTCACCCATCGGACCTGAACCGTTCTGTGGTCTGAGTAAGCCGCACAAACGACAGGAACTGGAATGATGGGAAGAATCTAGCAGAAAAGAATACTGGAGGAAAACTCCAGGCCAAAGGCAAGCAAAAAAGTTCATTGAGGATCATAACAGGCCTCCTTACTGGACACTGCCCACTGAGATACCATCTCAATAAAATGGGCGAATCGGAAACGGCAACATGCACAATGTGTAAAGAGGGCGATGAAACTGCGGAACATATTCATTGCAGTTGCATCGCAACTGTCCGTCAGAGACAGACACACTTCGGTAGCGAAAAACTAGGGCCGCACGAAGTAAAAGCGAGAGCTCTCAGGGAGATTCTTAATTTTGTAAGGGATTTAGACCTACAGGGAAATGAATAGGGGTTACGAACAAAAGACCAATTTGGTCGCAATTCGGAAAGGCTTGCAAAGCTAATCGACCCCCACGAATGTAATGTAATGTATTCATAAGTTCATAATAATTAGTATTTGACCTGCGTGTCATGTTATTTCCTCTTGACTACTCGTAGCTCGTAACCACGGAGCAAAACTCTATCAGTATGAAATGGAATATGTCAAATCGAAAGAACATATTTCGGATGCATTATCGAGACTACCAAATGAAAATTTATCAGTTTTTAAATTCACTGAGGATGTCGATTATCCCTATTGTAATTTTTTGTCAAAGAGCGAAGAAGTTAATATGAATTTAAAGAATGTAAAAGTGGAAACGCGCAAGGATAAAATTTTATGTCGTATTAAAGAATATATTGAAAATGGTTGACCAGAATACACTAAAGGTAGTAAAATCAAACCATGCTTTTCTAGACGTTTTGAATTCGCACTCGCAGATGGTTGCATATTTTGGAAACATAGGATTATAATTACTTCAAAATTACGTAACTATTTTCTCCAAGAAATGCATTTGAGCCATCTGGGAGTTGCCAAATGAAAACTATTGGTAGAAGTCATTTTTGGTGGCTAAATTAGACGAAGACATTGAAAATTTCGCAAAAAACTGTAACAGATTTTCGAAAAATCCTGCGAAAGTTCCTCTGACAAATTGGCAGAAAGTCGTATGGGAGAGAATTCATGTTGATGACTTAGGTCCAATATTAGGGAAATACTATTTTGTTATCCTAGATTCACATTCTAAATGGCTTATGTATTTCAAACATCCTCAATCAACACAAATAGGACCATTCAACTTCTCAGACAGACTTTTGCAAGAATTGGAATTCCAAAAACTCTCGTCTCAGATAACGCTACCTAGTTTTGTTAGCTGATTATGAAACATTTTCATCAAAAAATAACGAAGAGCATATATTGATACCTCCATATCACCCAGAATCCAATGGGGCAGCTGAAAACTCAGTCAAACCTGTTAGAAATGCCTTAAAAAAAGCTTTATCTGAGAACGCCCTTTCAGACTGTAGTACGATTCTCTGTAGGTTCTTGATAGATTATCGCACTACTGCACATTGCACCACTGGCGTGAGCCCAGCCGAGTTAATATTTGATAGAAATTTAAGAACTAGATTCAATGCTATTTTTTATTCACCATCAAAAAATGTGGAAGATAGAGTCTTCAAAGCTCAACAGAAACAAAGAAAATTCTATAGTCCTTTGCTGAAACTGTGCCACCGATTGCATATGACCTTCTTGGGAAAGTTAGTTGAGTGAAGGGTATAATATGTAAAAAGATAGGTAGAGTCACATTTCTTGTAAATATCAATGGTATTGAAAAGCGTTAGAAACGTCATGCTTATCAATTAAGAAAAGCTTTGCCAGATATTGTGTATCCAATAGATAATACATTTGTAAATATTCAAGAGAGTTCCACATCTTCAGTAGGATCTCCTCAACAGAAAAATGAAAATCAAAATTTGCAAAATAGACTTGAGCGAATAGTTAAACCACCTGATCGTTTTCAACGATCAGGTGGTATATTCGAATTGTAAATAGTTGTTTATAGAATAGTGTGATAGGAATAAGGATTACATAGAATAGTACTTGTGACTAGCAGGCGGGCAGATCTACCTTGTATATCAAACGTCTAGCCGGGCAAATCTACCTTGTATATCAAACGCCTAGGCGGACAGATCTACCTCTACCTTGCACTCAAAATGCCTAGGTGAGCAGATCTACCTTGTATATCAAACGCCTAAGCGGACAGATCCACCCTGTATATCAAACACTTAGGCGGACAGATCTACCTTGCACCCAAAACGCCTAGGCGGGCAGATCTACCTTGCAATCCAAACGCCTAGGCAGGCAGATCTACCTCTCTTCCTCAAACGGCTACGCGCCCGAACTACCTCACGGATAATCTCCCTGAACTATCTCACGCCTTCAAACGTATAGAACTACCTAGCGCCCGAACATCCAGACGACGTAAACCACCTTGTATCCAGAACTACCTTGTTATAAACGCTCAAGCGCCCTACATTGCTTGTGCCTAAAACTCGGGCACTTCGAACCACCCTGCGCCTCGACCGGTCAGACCCCTTGAACGTCCAGACGCCTCGAACACCTAGTGCCCAAAACCGATCTTGCGCTTCGAAATATCGAGATCTGAATTCTGTTATATTTTCATTTACAAGTAGGGAAGGATGTAATGTATTATAATTTTATAATAATTAGTAATTGACCTGCGTGTCATGTCATCCCCTGTTGACTACTCGTAGCTCGTGACTACGGAGCAAAACGCTCCTTCTTACGCATTCTGTCATCGAAATAAGCAGGTTGTATTAACTGTGCGATAAATTAGTTACCATCAATTATGGATACTATTCTTTGATACATTACACACCCAGTTTCCCGAAAAGAAAAAATAAAAGAGTGGCTGCAACGTCGAAGTATTACCTTCGCAGATGGGATTCTCAAAGCAGAAATAATCTAATTAAATCGCTCAAACCCAGATGTTGAAGGTATGCTATTGACAAACTCCTGAATGATCAGGGCCACGATGTACTTTCTCCATATCATCCTGACTTAAACACGATTGAAAAAGTTTGGGCAGCCATGAAAGTTTATGTAACCGACAGGAATGTTGATTTCTCAATAAAAAATTAGGAAAAACTGTATGGTGAGATTTTCTCTCTGTTTTCTCCAGATCAATGGGAATCATTATGCGACAATACGCAGAAAATAGAACAATCCTTCGTGGAGCAAGAAACTATGCTGGATGACGTTATCGACAATTCCATAATTACTTCGCAAGCAGACGATAGTGACAGCAACAGTGAGTCTTCTAGTTCTGGTGAAGAACTGTCTGACAGAAAATTTTCAATTTTTCGTTATTTAAATGATTTTGTGTTTCATATTTGAATGGTTTGCAAAAATAATCTAAATAAATATAGTTTTCGTCATTTTTGATGATTTTGTATTATTAACTGATTACCAGGAGAATCCGAATCATTCGTCCCCACGATAGCGTAATACGATTGTACCTCTTAAAGTTTCCGTATTCTCGATATGTCGTTAATCCTAAATAAACCCACCGAGGTATGACAAAGATACTAGATACTTAGGAAACAAATAGTTACTAATTTTTCACCTCAAATCCCAACTGAGTATCAACCTTCAATTACTATATTTCATCCTATTGTACAGATTGTAGGTATTCTAGAGAATTTGAATTATAAGGAGAAAACTATAGTAATTATTATGAAGGTTCAGTTAGATAACCCCTGCCTCTAAAATTCCCTGCAATTTGACTGGTGATCAGTCTGTGACTTACTTTTTTGTAATAGAAATCAGAATTATCGAGTACCTTGAAATGCCATATGCATTAGTAATAATTCTCTTAAAAAGCCCTTACGCCGACCCTGATAGCTATTTGACATTACATTGCAGAACAAACTATTCATTTTACTTTCTCCGCTTGCTATCTCTTTTGTTCTTCACGCATCTTTTGAGAATCTCAACCGCACAGTTATTCTTGTCGACTTGTAGTTGGGTTCTCTGTACTTTTATCAACGGTTCGAAGATATTCGAAAGTTCAACCAAATTTTTTTGAATATAAAGAAATATTCCAATTTTCATTGTTCTCGTTTGACAATTTCTATCTGAAAGGATTATTGCCTCAGAAGAAAAGTGGTACGGTTCTGAAATTGTTAAAAATCATTCCTCATGTTTGATTGTCATCAATCATATCATCGAACAACTATCAAGTACTGAAATTGACAAAAAATTCGAGTACGTAATATCACATTATTTCATACTTCAAACCTAATATTAAAAACGAAACACTTGCAAAATAAAGATAGAAAGAATTTCCATATCATATTTTATATAAGATGTTCAAAATGGCCTTCATTTTGAACGATACACAATGTTGACCTGTATATATATATATATATATATATATATATATATATATATATATATATATATATATATATATATATATATATATATATATATATATATATATATATATATATATATTTTTGTTTTTTTTATATCACCATTTAGGGATTCCTTCGGACGATTCTTGTGGTCCAGAATATCACCTCCTTCTGTGCTCTACTTATTAGATCTCTATCAAGTTCTAGGAACTCAGTGTTTTCGGCCAGGTGGTTCTCAACAAATCCATTCGTGGATATTAACAGGGGAAGAATTCTAACCTTTCTTTTATTTCAAAAGCTAGATCATGGTACTTCGTTAGTTTCTCCGTATACGCCTTGCTGATGTTATCATCCGCCGGGACGGTTATATCAATGATGGTAGCTCGGCGGTTTTCCTTATCGAAGATAATGATGTCAGGTCTGTTGTGCGGCACCGTTCTGTCTGTTATTATAGTGCAGTCCCAGTAAAGTTCGAACTCACTATTTTCTAATATAGGCTTGGGAGAGTATTCGTGCACCCTTCAAGAGGTAAGTATAAGTCCTACTTTAATGGCAATCGCTTGGTGATGAATTTTTGCCATAGCATTGTGTCGCTGGTTGTATTGTTTTGGTGCCAGGATGGAGCATGAGGACGTTACATGCTGAATGGTTTCCAGACCATGGAGGCATTTTCGGCATCTATCAGTTGGAATGTTCTTCTTTGTGTTATGCTTCATGTATGCTCTCGTTGGTACCACCTGATCCTGGATAGCAGCGAGACGCCCCTTGGTCTCCGAGAACAGATATCCGGATTTAAGGTAAGTAAGTGATTGATCTTTGTTCACTCTTTGGTCTTTCAGTGCCTCCGGATACCTGCAATGTAAGGGTTTTCTGTGCCATTCCTCCAGCATCTGTTCAGGTGATGGAGTCTGTGGTGGGTCGCTTCTGCATGCTAGATTAAGAGCCGTGATGTTTTGGTCTTCTTGGCATATCAATTGGAGAAACGGTAAGTTTTTCGAGTGAAAATAATTTTCTGAGGTGTGTAACCACCTTATTGTGGGTCATCTCCACATTCTGCAAACCTCTACCTCCTTGGTGCCTCGGTAAATAAAGTCTTACTACCGATGCATGGGGGTGGTGAATATTTGGACATAAGAACTCGCACCCGTGTGTCAATCGCCTTCAAATTCGTGTTTGACCATTTGATCACGCCAAAGGAGTAGGCTATGCTTGGTATCGCCCATGTGTTTATTTCAGTGAACATTGCCTTTGAATTTAGTTTACTGCGGAGGACTTTCTTTATTCTATCGAAGAATTTGTTCCTGAATGCTTCTTTTTGATCGAATGTTCTTATCTCCAGTGCTTGTTGTATACCCAAGTACTTATATGTTGCTTCTGGATCTAATTCTTGTATTGCTACCCCATCTTGAATAAGCATTTCTCCTCCCTGTGTTAATTTCCCCCTCTTGACGTGTAGTACGGCACATTTGTCCAACCCCATTTCCATTCGTATGGTCTCTGTGAATGATGTCACTATTTTCAAGAGGTTCCTCAGCTACTCCTCATTTGCGGCTTATAGTTTGAGCTCATCTATGTATAATTGGTGAGTTATTTTGATGTTCGACCTAGTATCTACGACATACGCGTATCGGCTGTTATTGAGCAATTTACTGAGGGGGTTCAAAGCCAGACAAAACCACAGTGTGCTAAGTTTATCCCCCTGGAAGATACCTGTTAAAATTTTTATTTCAGGCGTAACGTTCTTGCCAAATGTTAAATTCGTTCTCCAAGTGGTCATTAGATATTTTAGTAGGTTGATAATGTTGTCAGATACACCGTAGAGTTTCCTAACTCTAAGAAGCCAGGAGTGCGGGACCGAGTCAAAGGCCTTCTTATAGTCGACCCATGCGACCGAAATATTTCTCAACTTCTTTCTCCCTTGCTTCGTTATGAGGTGATCAACAGTCAGCAGCTCTTTGTAGCCTTGAGCATTCTTTCTGCAGCCATTCTGTTTTTTCGCAAGGATTTTGTGCCTGCTTACATGTTTGGTAATTATGCCGGTGAGTATTTCATACACAGTTGGAAGACATGTGGTGGGTCTGTATGCCTTGGGATCGGGAGTGATGTTTTCATTGGGGAGCATATGGGTGACGCCTAGAGTTAAAAACTCCGGTATGATGGATGGCTCCGCTAACGCTTCCCGAAAAAGTTTTGCCAACTTTTGGTATATATATATATATATATATATATATATATATATATATATATATATATATATATATATATATATATATATATATATATATATATTCCAACGTTACTTAGCACGTCTTGTGTTACCGACCGAAATGATTCTCTCATCCTTTCTTTCATATCTTCAGCTATCGTTGGCGGCGTTCAAAATAGAATTTCTTTCAGGAAAAAGTCGAGGCAAGTTACATCAAGCGATCTTGCACCCCATCTTTGAAATCGACCTCTGCCGATCCATTCATTAGGAAAGTGTGTGTTTCGCACATTGGCAGTGAAATGTGTAGGACCTCCGTCCAATTGGAATCACATTCGTTGCCTTACGTCGATCGTCACATCTTCTAACAATTCTTGTAGATGATCACGAAGAAACCTTTAAAAGGGTTCGATGACATGCGGGCCTATTATTGCGCTCCAAGTATTAACCGCCCATAGATGCTGCGCGTACGGCTAACGAAAGATTCGTGGATTGTGATCATCGTGAATATGAAAATTCTGCCAGTTCACTAGACGGTTATGCAAAGTACAAATAAAAGTTCAGCATTAACGCTCTAATGAAAAGAGTTAAATATTCCCTAAAGTAACGACATCCTTCGAATTTGTGTTACAGAATAACAATTTAACAGGATTCAATCAACAAGGTCTCTAAACGACAAATATTTGCCCCCTAATTTTTACGTGTATATACAGAATTGATGCATCATAAAGTTTCTCGATAAAGCTGCAAATATACCTCAAAAGATATCCCCCAATCAAAATGATTTGGTGTGTATCGGCAGATTTTTTTTCACTTGGAGAAAAAATATATACAAGGTGGATAGTGTAGGATACCCTGTATAACGTAACATAAAACAGCAGAACATGTCCTCTTTCAGTGTTAAATACTGACATTCCAAAGATGCCAGATTTTTGGTCTACCAGATACGTGGAAGATTTCATATATATTATTAAAAGATTCATCAGACTGGCGTGGAGGATCAACTAAATACATACACGGTGATTCATAGTCGACGACATTTTAGGCTTTAGGGACTTCTGAAGTTTAAATGAATAAGCAAATTTCACTCAGATCTCAGATCTAAAAATTATGCTCCTTACTATTTGATGTGCTTACTTGTAATCAGTATAGATATCTCTCACGTCATATATGTTGAAGCTATAGCACAAACCTTCATCAGTTATTATAGGAGCCATTACTTTCTCACATCGAACTTTTTTATTCATCCACTGGCATTCAGATTTCTTGAGATCAATAGCGGAACACTGAAAAAATACTAAATAAATCTAAAATTCAATTTTTAATTCATGTTTCGACAATAGAAGGCAATACATTTTTCAATTCATCAGCAGTATAGCACCGTTTCTTTCAACAGTCTTCGAAGTAGTAGTTGAAGAGAGTGGATTAATTCAATGTAAAATCATGATCAGTAGGATTTTCATTCTCCTGTCTTCAAGACCAGATCTTCAATAAACCAGCTTTAGCAGAATGCAAACTTGAGCAATTGTGTAAATCCTAGTATGCTTTCGTTATGTAAAATGGTAACAATAAGGATCGATTTTAATTTTGCATGTGTTATTGAACACATTTCTATTCGAGAGAATGTAGATTTCACTTCTGTTGATTTTGCCCCGTCCAACTGTTTTCACCAGATCAGTTGATCTCTCTTTATTGTTTGAATATCAAAAATGTGAGAATGCCTCATTTGATCAAAAAATAAAGTATCGAGATTTTGATATTCCTCGGAATATGAACATCGTAGTATGCGTTCTGTTAAACATTAAATATCCGAATTGGCCTCCATTAAATCACTACAGTTGATGAAATTCAAACCAAATTGAGGAAAGAAGGTTAGGTTAGAGAAGGTTCACAATCAGAATATCCTTGATGAAACCAGTAAGTTTACAAGAGGCTTCCCATCAGCCGACAAGGCAATCAGATTTGTATTTTATCATTTTTTAGTATCAGACTGAACAATTCAAAGATCAGCGGTGACTTATTTGAATCAAGCAAAATAGCACAAACACACAATGTTGTTTTGCATGAACTGAATTAAGACGAGACTGATCAAAGAAAAGAATTCTGCGAATCAATGTTGGCATTGTGTCATGAGTAAGATTCTTCAAAATTGTTAATACTGATGAAGTAACGTTTATTTATTTATTTATTGTTACAAAACATGGAAACCCCTACAGGATAGACCCAATTACCGGGGTTCATAAAAAATGATATCAGAAAAATAAACAGAAGTGAAACTGTCATACGAAATGAAAATTATAACTTTCATAAAAATTCAGAAGAAAAAAAAATACTCACTAAAGACTACAGAATCAAGCAAAATATCATGAAAACTAAAAACTACTACAATGAATGAGATGAAAAACATAAGGTTTAACTTTAATCTACACTTTATTTGAAAAAATTCGACGACGTTTCGCTGACACAGCAGCTTTATCAAGAATGAAAAACAGAATGAAGAATATGGTATTATAAACAAATCGTAGAACAAGTTGGATGAATAACAGGAAAATCCACACCGAGCCATTGTACAGTTAGTATGAAATGTAATAAAAACTAATTAAACAAGTTAAGTAGGGTGAATAATGAATGAACATGTAGATGTGAATTACTTCACTGTTTAATTTTGATAAAGTGTCAGCGACATTCTCGAATTTTTTCAAATAAAGTGTAGATTAAAGTTAAACCTAGTGTTTTTATCTCATTTATATCATGGATCTACATCAAGTAACGGCCTCCACAATTCAAAAAAAAACTACTACAATGAGCATGATTCAGATCTTCTGAGTGCAGACTATACATAATGATCTCTATTGACCTACTTGTCGATACCTCGCAAGCAGAAGGTTAGGTTAGATTGGTGGTTGAAGGCAAATAATATTTGAAAAATAGTCGCAAGCCCGCCAAGAGAGATAGACTCTTCCTTGGTAGCACTTGGACCATATACACCTGCCTCAACACCTTGGGCAGGGGCTAATGTATATGATACTAACGAGTGACGCCTATGTATACACAATCTCTTAATACAAAATCATTCTAAAAAAAATGAAACTCTATGAAAATATTTTCGGAGATAGTTCCATACTCAAAATCTCTGAAGAAGATGATCTTGTTTTCCATATACTGCGAATGTCCCATATTCGGGAGTTCTCTATGATATATTAATACTTACATCAGACAGAAAACCTGAATAATCATCCAATACCCATTCTGAATTTTCTTGGTATGAATCTGATCCATCACTGGATAGTGTCACTTTATGATTCGCTGACTTACACAGTAAGGACATATAATCGAATTTTAGACTCCTGTAAGACATAATATTAATTTACCTTTAGATATTGCATGCTTTTCATGTTTCTAATCTCTTATTCATGGTATATTTTCTTTATTGCCCTCTTAGTTGATCATGCTTTGATAATGTCATGGGTTTTTGATTTATATATATATATATATATATATATATATATATATATATATATATATATATATATATATATATATATATATATATATATATATATATATATATATATATATATATATATATATATATATATATATATATATATATATATATACCTAAATAAATCATTCACAGAAAGGAGAAATCGGAATAGAACAGCTCAAAAACAAGTTTTGATCAAAATTTAACATTACTTGAGCCATTTTACAACATAGATGAAATACGTTAAAATGGTTTTTCATATATAATTCTCACTTTTTCTTCCCCCAAAAGACATTTTTCAGCGTATCTGCTAGAATAGGAATCCTTTGTACTTTGCTACCTCGTTCTCTCCGATTCTCTTAAATAGGATAAAAAGCTTTGAAGAAAACTGAGAAGACGTCCTTCCTAAAGATCCAAAACTGAGATTTCAGATCCATTAAAGTACTGTTCTACCAACATTTCTGAGTTATTTTCAAAGCCTTCAACTTCCTCGAGTAAAGCTTTAGAGATTATCTTCGGTAGTCGTGAGTTTTACCAGGGTTAATTTACAGCGAATCGTTCATTGCTGAGCTAAACTGTCCCTTAGAAGACCCAAAATATCGGCATTCGTTTTTCGTGTAAATATTTGAATTAGAAAAATATCTTCGCTTATTCATTCGTTCGTCTTCTCCACGATCTTCTCTAGATGGCTTAATATCCTGTAAAGAGAGCAATGTTTAGCTAAAGTAATTTCTCCCAACTTATAGCTCTTCTGAATCACATTTTGTGAGCTTTATGTGCCCATTCTTTCCACTTCCGTTCGTCATCGGTCCTGAGAAAATTGTCCACCAGCGTTAGTGGATTCATGTCAAGCGTGAGCTTTGGCACAGGCTACCAACGCAGGCCCATTTCATGCGTTTATCTATGCACTTTCATTGGCATAGGGTAAATGAAGTTGACCAGACGCCGTCGATTGGAAAATTTGTACTTATCTGTACTAAAATACAGCTAATTCCTTTTCTTTCTACCAGGAGACTACAGCCTGCGTAATGAAAACCCAGAAGAAGGATTTTAGTCGGTAGAAATTCTACTTTGGGCTCGTATCTGGTGTGCATCCTTTCGAAGATTTCCCCCCCTCTTAGTATAACAAGAAACAAAACCGAAAAATCTTCCAATTCTCACCTACCAACACCGGTATCGGGAAGGTGGGTCTTATTCATTACTGTTGCTTCATGCGTTGATTCAGACATATAATTCCGAATTTGCGAATTTGCTTTCAAACATAATTCGGTCGGAATATCCACTGAAGAATCTGCGATCAGATGTAGTTTACTACATTCAGGAGACAGGAAGTAACCGAAGATTCCTTAAGACATTTCCACTAAAGCATGAAGTTCCAATGTAGTTGTGATGGCCCCAGGGGTCCCGAGCAAATACTTTCAGAAGACCAGAGGTGGCAGAAGACAAAAATATTCACATTTGTCACGTCAAATTCACGGAAGAATAATATTTGGAACTAGTTTCGGTCTACGGACCGAAGACGTGCTCTTCTGTGATAGTTGCGGGAGAAAAAACCGGTGAAAGTCTCAACGTGTAGGTTGATCTAAGACATGCTACCTGTCGTAATAAAATGAATGACAAAATACATAACATCTTTTCGGTTCGTGTATAGGCGAACGACATTCGGAACGTTGACCTTTGTTACACTCTGTTGTACGTACCATCTGAGTTCATAAATGTCCTCTGCATGGTGCTAGCTTGGAGACATGAAGGAGGTCATAGTTCTGCCGTATCGATATTCGGCTGTCTCCAAACTACTATGGCCTTAAATATCGAGATCTTCAACCGACGTTGTTGCGCGCCGTTCTGGCTGCAGTTTGAATTCCTGAATGCCGTCAGTATGGAACTGACTCGGAGGCGTGACGACGGGAGAGGAGTCTACAATCACACCATGACTTCCTTAAGGAACCATGAAATTGCCGGTTGAATAAAGATACACCACGAGGTTCAGCGTCTATCTAAGAAATTGCTCATATTGGAATCATATATTTGGAGATATCCCCATCGAAATCAGCGATTGATACTGGCTCCACGATTTTAATAAAAAATAAGTATTCGCACCTATAATTTTGCTTTTGCCGTTTGGTGTCTGCTTCCTACTGTCTCTGCTTTCATTTCATTTTCTCGATTATCTGCTTTCAAACCAACACGTCACCCATAGTCCCGTGCTCTCCTATAATGTTAGTACCTTTGTAGTTTCCTGTTCTTGACTCCGTCAATAAAAATGTTCATGCACTATTCGAGGACTTGAGATGATATTGGATAAGCCAGCCGTATCAAATGTTTTTCATCGCCTTGCCTATTGTAATAGGGTCTAACCGGATTTATGTTACTCTTAATAGGGCTTGGCTTACTAATCCATTGTAACTGTTATCATATAACATTTAGAATGCTTTTGATGAAGCTTAGCAATTCTTCTATTTGTTCATAGACAATGATTGAAGAAAATCAGCTGTTTTCCCTTCAGAGATATTCTGGTCCAGTTCCGACCACGTTTTTTCGTTGACCACAGCTTCGAATTATTTTTCATATACGAACCATGCATGCAGTATCCACATCATAAGTGAGTGGCTTTGAGAACGGTTAAGAAAATGAACAGGCCGTATGAATTTTACTCTAGAGTTTTCTCGTCCGTTCCTGACCATCTGTAGATCAGATCCCAGTTTATTTATGGCACCTTTTCTATTGTATCTTCAATCTGCACTTCATATTCCATTTCTTATTCTGCACATTCTTCTTGACGCCGCATTTTTTCATCTGACCATTTAGTTTTTTCTTCTTGAAGCCACGTTTCATTTTCAACTATAATGATTACTAGTTTTGCTAAACCTGCATCTTTTGCTGTCTGTCATCTTGTGTCGAGTGTAATTCATACTAAAGACATTCAGTTGATGTAGAATGGGTTTCAAATGTCCTATTTTCTTCATCTTCATTTTTTAAATGTTATTTCACATCACCTACTTCTTTAATATAACTCGAACTCTTTTCAACCTAGACTTTCTTCTATTTAAACACTTCGTTGTTGCTTTTAACATCGTTTTCACTCTATACGTTTGATACAGCTGGTAGTAGGTTCCCTGCTCCCTTATATATCCATGTAGCATTCTATAGAATCGTCTTGCCAGAATGCCCTGTACTCCATCGAGTTCTTTTTCTTTTCCGATTCCTTCAGAATTCTATGTACTATGGTTTATGGTTTGATATTATCGTTCGTTCGTAACTTTTTAACGATGTGCTCGGGAACTTAGCCTATTTACACAGGTGGTCCTACAGTTCATAGTGGAATCCGAAGCACTCTTCTAGACCGTGCAATGATAACTGCCGCTACAAGGATTTCAATTTATCTGGCCTTTGAAAGTTTGTGCCCTCTTTGAGCGACTTTTCCAAACTCAACACTTTATTCTTCGGGGACAACATTCATGACTTGAACACGGATTCGAACCGAGCACTTAGCTTAGCAATTTCAGCATGCATGGTTTGAGGTTATGTTCACGCAATTGTTATATTTTTCGTTACAATATGTTTTTATTTTATATGTAAAATGAGTCGTATTATCCAGACATGCGCCTATTCTTCTCTGCGGATTACGCTGATAATCAAATCGTTTGTCTGTGGCAAGATAATGTTTCTATAAAATCAAGCAAAAAACTGAAATAAAATTGTACTTACTGCTTCATATCGGTTTTTAATATGTTCCCCGCTCTTCTTTTCTTCAATATTTCTGAATAATTGAGACAACGCCTCGAAATTTTCGTTTCTGGACATATGGTTACAGCTGGAAATGGAATTTCACTGATAGACATCTCATTCGTTGCTAAAGAAACCAACACTGGCGAAGTCTTCAATTTGTCAAATATTTCTCTTATCATATAAATAGAACCTGAGAGGCTAAGCATCAATACCAATAACCACCAAAGTCTGAAAAGAAGCACAAAAAAGTTTCTATGTATAGTATCATCTATGAATGGTATTTTCCATTAAACCATATTTAAGTGAATGTAAAGAAATGAATTACTTTTAAAGAACACGTTTGAAAAAAGACCCTCAAATTTCTCCTTCCAAAAAAAGGGACAACTCTAAATATGCAAAAAAGTGCATGGCAGCTGCTTGCTCTTGCTGGCTTCCGAATCTCTCATTGAGAATGTCTCAGACATTATCGATGGGATTGGGATCTAGTTTTCATGAAGACCACTTCATTGGAGTGATTTCGTGATCTTCAATGTAGTTCCTAACGATGTGAGCTTGGTGAGGTTATCACGCATAAACAAAAACTTTTCACTCATGATTTTCGAAACTGTAAAACATGTTTAAAATGTCTGTAAGGAACATCTGAGCATTCAGGGTTCCATTATTTATGGTGACCAAATCAGTTTTGGTGTTCCCAGTGCGTTATTGAACCTCCACCAAAACGATAGTCAGGTAAAAAATTGCACTGGGCATATCCCCCATTTCGACCTCTTTATACAAGTCGACGTCGATCGCAATGAAAAAGGCAGAATCTCGACTCATCTCTAGAGAAAGCTCTCCCAGTCAGCTGCTAACCGATTGACACACTCCCTAGTGAAATTCAGTAGAGCTCTGCTATGTGCTGCAGATAGAGCTGGCCCTCCAGTGGCAGGGCTTCAAACCAATTTTCCTGAGACGTTGTTGCATCGCTGTAGTGCTGATTTGCATCCAACTCTTTTGTCCAAGCTACATTCGAAGGATTTTAGCAGTAGCGAACCGTTGTGTCAACGAATAAATTCTTGAATAAGGGTCATGGATTGCCGTTGTTGCTCGAGGTCGTCTTTACCCAGATCTGGGAAGGCAATACAACTTTGATAAGGCTCGACTACTTACATTTATCTTTTATTTTTTATCACCAGTAATAAGGTTGTTGCATAATTGGTTTTTTACACTTCAGCAATCATTTTTGGCAGGAGATGTGTTTGAAGCAACTCTTAAGTTATCTACTCTATTGAAGAAGTGATTTTGGCTAATATAACAACCTTATTGCTTTGTCTACTTTTAAATAAAAAACAAACTTTCAGTCTTAGGTTTTCTATGAGAAGTTTCTCTTGGTGTTTCTGCATAACTCTCTGGTGGAATACTTTTCACTTTCAGTTCAAGTTTCGATATCAATTTGTTTAACTGTCATCAGAAGGTGTCATTCAAAAGCAAAACCATTGTTCAAAATTTTGGTTCACTCTATTTTGTGTTGATAACTTCAGACATTTTATTTTGAAACTCACACGATTATACAATATGAATATGGAATTTCATATGTTACTTTTTTATTCAATTCATATACTTCTTTTTCAAAAATGTCTACTGTATAATCTCTAGAGTATTTCAGATGGAAAATATTATCACCCCCTGATAATGCAAACATAGTTGGCGAAACACACGTCGACTTTTGAAATGAAGTTGAAAGTGAATCTTTGTTGGTGATTTACAAAATACATTGTTTGCATAGTTCAAATTTAATGTAAAGTTATTACTCAATCAAGCGATCAATTCTCATATCTAGCTTATTTCTCGTGTAGTGATCGTGAGTATCAGAGTTCATCAAATTAGAGTTCCTTCTTCCGTGAGCAACGAGCAGACATTCCAGCACAAATAGAGCAGGAAAAATGATAATTTGCAAGTCTCCGAATGCGGCCCTGCAATAGTCTCTATAGTTCAGTCCAGCCACCACTCTGAGGGCCCTCCGTTGGAGTCTAAATAACTGAAAGCGCAGTTGCCCCATGCCACGATATCACATCTCAAGTGGGATTCTATATCTGAACAGTGCCAAGAACAGCCCCCGACACTCAGGACGCAAGCGGTCTCTGAATGAAAATATTCCTACTGATCTTGGTTGATAGTTGTAGCATGAAAATCCCACCTGAGTGTCAGATTCAAGTTATATGCTCAAAAATATAACACTACCAGAGCCACGCATGTCAAATTCGCCCTTTACATTGAACATCATGGTATGCTTAGACCATTAACTGAGAATCATCTCAATGCCTGATCCCGAGGCCTCTCAGATAACCCCTGAAGTTCATCAATATTCTCATTCCGAACAGATAGAGTCGCATCGTCAGCAAATAGCGTTGAGTTCAGCTTCATCAATAAAACAAGGAAAATCATTAATGAAGACTAGAAACAATACCGGACCCATGATAGACCCCTGGGGGACCCCGTTACTGGTCGGCATGTTTCTTGAGTATTTGTCCTTAACGAAAACATACTGACTTCTGTTGGATAGAAAAGAGTCTATAATGGCCATACTGACATCGTTCAAACCGTATTTGTGAAGCTTAAACAAAAGCTTGTCTCGTGACACGCAGTCAAATGCTTTGTTCAGGTCCACAAAAACGGAAGGGGAGTGAAGACCCAACTCAAAACACTTCATCGTACGACCGATAAAAGAAAGAACCACATCAACTGTACTGCTACCCCGCCTAAATCCATACTGATCAACCGAAAACAAGAATTTACTCTCAAAGAAATCAATTATTTTCCTGCAGAGAACTTTTTCGATTATCTTCGAGAAAACCGGTACCAAGGAGATAGGGCGATAGTTTTTAACATCCTCAACATTCCCCTTCTTGAACACAGGTACAGTTTTCGAGATTTTGAGGCAGTGGGGTAAGTGGATGAATAATGGAAGCAATATTTCTCTTAACCACAGGGCTTGAAAAACCATAAAAATCAGTTGACTTGGTATTTTTCAGGGACCCCACTGCGTCACGAATAGTGTTGTGGCCTTTCTCTGAGAAACAGAACGTTGTATCGGAAGGAACTTGTTTCTTGAATGTATCATTCAGATCTATATCAAACCTAGGTATATTGGATGAAATAATATCTACAGTAGTAAAGTAATCATTGCACTTATTAGCATCCAGAGACCCACCAGATTTATTTCTATTTTTACATTGCATGCTCTTCACGACCTTCCAAGATATTCAAGACTTGTCTGAAGACTTATTGATTAGGTTATCATTATGCAAAATTTTGGCCTTTCATATTTCTAGGCGATAAAGATATTTCAATCTGGTTCTGTGCTTTTTAGGTCATCAGTTTTGAATTGGTCATATAAATTGAGGTGAAATAGTGTACAGTGTAGACAGATTTGGACATTATATTACTGCTGAAATATTGTGAAAAGAGGAAAATGCAGCATCAGCATCATAATTATTTTGAATATGACTTTTCACAATTTTCGTACGGCATGATAGCTTCGTTATTATAAACGATACTTCGTTCACACAATACTTGTATCTTTTTGAGAAACATCAAATGAATTATCTCAAATGTCATTGCAAGAATTAATTTTTGAACTATTATAACGAAGGCACAGAACATACCCAAGCTATTTCAATCATTCTTTTCGAACTATCATAATGAGTGCAGGGAAATACTTAAGCTATTTCAATTTTTCTGTGTGAAATCTGTGAGTAGTGGTGCTAGTAATTTTCCTGTTTTCACAATATTTCACGTAGCTGCAGTTCTGAAACGTCGAAATCTGTCCAAATTTGTATATCTTATTGAAGAATAATGAGTTGTGGGTTACAGTACTGAGGTTGCATTACACATATCACGCGTCCTTAGTAGAAAAATCTTTTTTTAATTTGTGAACTTGTTTTATTTTTATGAAAGGTTCGGAAAACTTTTGAAACAATGGTTTGATCACTATATCTGAAAATTTGACCAGCTACACTTCACTGGAGGCACACTGACTCGGAAACTTAAACCTACCTCGCTAACATTTGGTGGCCGAGGATTTTATTTCGCTTTTCTCTTTCTAATTTTGTAGCTTAACTGGAAACTTTGGCGGTATATTATACTGAAAATTCTGTACAGGATAGACCAAATTCGATATTTCAGTATGGCAGCTATGTGATAAATTGTAGATAGAGGAAAATCACTAGTAACACTACTCATCATCTCTCTCGAGCTCGATCTTCGAGTATAAACTCATGGCTGCAAACGAATTCCAGCTATCTCGATTAGTTTTCGAGTTATTTCGGAATTCAGGATTTTCGGAATTTCGACATGTGACGATATCTCGAATCCAAATGAAGTTAGGTAAAAATTATTTTTATATTCTACTGGCACTCTTTTGAGTCAAATGTAGTGCCATATTCGAAAAATTTTTCTGCGGATCGGTTTCTGAGTTATGAAGCAAACTTTGAAGACGAAATATACGTGATTTTGGTATCGATAGAGAGGATTATTCTTTTTCTCTACTCATTAAAGCGTGGGGCTCCGAAGTTAGAGGGATAGGATTTCCGAGTCAGTGTGTCCCTACTAATGTGTAGCGGGTCAAATTTTGAGAACTAGTAACCAGATCGTTCTTCGAAAAGATTCCTGAACTTTTCATATAAACAAAACGAGTTTTCAAACTGGGAGAAAGTTTTTCGAATGAAAGGTGTAATGCAATCTCAGTAACGTGATCGTTGCGGTAAATAGTCGAACTAGTGTGACTTCTTGAGGTTTTCGGTTTATTTACCCTTTATTTTCATGGTTTCCCGGTGGCGATGGTGAGTGGCCTGTGTCTCAGTTCGTTGGAGGGCGCCAAAATATTTACATGTTTTGTTACTCTCCAACGAATTGGAATGAGTAGGTGGCAGTCTGGTCTGACGTTGTGAATGGGTATGCAATACTGACGAAGTCAAATGGGACCAAAACTGCAGTCTATTACTTCTATTCATGAAATCCGACCAAGCTGTAACACTTCTGTATGGTCCTGTTGATATTGATTATGAAGGGTGGATCGGAAAACCGGATTCATCAGGGAGGGATATTTAACATTCTACGGAAGATTGAATATTGTTCCATGAACGATATATTCTTGAATATTTTTATACATATAGCGGTTATTTCACAAGTTGTAATTCTTTAGATTGCAATCTTTCTTTATTTATCGAGTAATTAATAGATTTTCTTACCTTTCGAATAGAGAAATGTCTTTCACTATATATGAAAGCCCTTGTATGCTCGACATTTCACAAAACTCACGCAGATATCGTGTCAAATACATTCCATATTCTTTCAATCGATAAACACCTCGCTTTTTTTGATCATCCTCTGAAATTCTATTATTTTCTTCATTATATTTCGGATTTGAATTATGTGGCATCATATTGTATGAAGCATTTATCAATCATTAGAATGTAAGTTTAATTTCAAAATGATTATTTCCATTCGTGTAGAACGATGAATGATTATTTCAATATATTTGGATCTTAGATGAGGAAATATTGGCAGGCTATATAAAGGTTTGGCTTTATAAAAACCTCGATACCGATGTCTAGTCATTTTAGCATTATTCTTCCCTATTTGCCAATAATTTATTTTTAGATGGTGAAGTTCAAAGATTTATTTCATGTAGATTTCAGTTTTTCTGAAAGAATTTTAACCTATTCGTCGTATTAGATACTCAATCAGGTATCTACTTAAGTATTTACGTAGTGATTCTTCCAGAAAATAATGAATTTATCGACCTGAAAAACTTTTGGGATGTGTCAAAATTCCAGTGAATCCGCTCATTCGCGTTGGATATAGGTTATACACTGTGGGAAAAATTATCCGGAAATTTTCATCTGAATTGCCCGCGTTGAGTGTTTTTAAGCATTTTAAGTTGGTGCATGTTCGTAAGATTGACTTTAAATACTATGCAAAACATGAGCACTACTGTCAACTAATTTGTTTACGACAGCTGTTGAAACCAGTCGATCTCATTGATACTATGCGAATTTTACAATGGAAAAAAATATTGAACAAAGATTTCGTTTTCAATTATGCGTTCTGCATGAAATGCCGTGTGCTGAATCATTGCGAATACAAGAAAAGACTGGAGACTCAAAGATATGGAGAACCCAAGTGTACGAGTGGTACAGAGCCTTTAAAAACGGTCGGTAGTACGTCGAAGATTTGCCTCGTTCCGGACGACCTTCGACCTCTTCAACCGACGATAATGTCCAAAAAAATCAAGAAAATGGTGCTCAAAATCGTCATGCCAATGTAAGAGGCATAGCTCGTGATCTCAACATTTCTCGTGAAACCGCTCGTTTGATTTGGGTGAACCAATTGGGCATGCGGCGCGTCGCCGCATGGCTGGTCCCGATAGAGCTGAATTTTTTTCAAAAGCAGTACCAGTTGCAAGTAGCTGCAGACAGTTCTGATCCCATGTTCATGAGAAGGATCATAACTGGTAACGAGACATGGGTCTATGCCAACAATCATCGGAATTGGTGGGAAAAATTAGCTAAAATCGAGAAAATCTCGCCAAAGTCGTTTTCTTCGATATTCGTGGTGTGGCTCATCATGAATTAGTTATGCAAGGTCAAACGTCAATAAGGATTTCTACTTAACCGTATTGAGACGTGAAAATATTCGCCATAAACGGCTGGATATGTGGCAAAACAATTCGTGGATTCTTTATGACGATAATGCACCATCTCTTCGACCCATGGTTATCAACGACTTTAAGACCAAACACTCGATAAATACCATCGAACAGCCGTCTTATTTGCCAGATCTAGCCCCGTCTGACTTTTTTCTTGTCTCCAGATTGAAATTGCCGCTCCAGGGAACCACATTTGATTCCATAGACGTCATAAAAGAAAACTGTCAGAAGGAGCTGAATGCCATTCCTGAAAACGCCTATGAAAAATGTTCCGATGATTGGAAAAAAGTTGGCAGATGTGTAACGCTTCAAGTGGACTATATTTTGAAGGATATCCAATAAATATTGAAGGTGATTAAGATTTTCTTCCAAATTTTCGGATGCTTTCTCGTCCCAGTCTATTCGTGTAGTTCAAATGTAATAGGGGTAATATCCACCAAATTTTTTTTTTTTCCATTTTTTTTTATTGGCTTAACTCATGCTAAAACTATCCTAGAATCAAAATCTACAACGCCCAAGTACTGATCTAAACTTAAAATTTGTTTAAATCAATTTTTACCGACAACTTTTATGCTCGAAAAGCACATTTTCGCTTATTTTAGCGATGCTCGTTTTTTGAATTTCGCGGCTTTTTAAATTAGTAGAAGTTAGCTATGATCGATATCGTGTTTAGAATTTTAAGTATAGAGGTCGCTGCATCAAATTTCGACCGTTACAGCGTCTGTACAGCACGTGTTTACTCACAATTTCTTTTTGTTTAGTCGATCAGCCGTTCTCGTTGTGTACGTTCTTAGTTTGAGTTTTGCTACATTTTGTAACTGTGAATTATATTAAAAAGTACTTAATTATGAGTGACAAGCTGTACAGTGGCCGCAAAGGCAGTAAAACAAGATGTACCACAACAATCCGGAGTAAAATTAGTAACCGCCACCCGCCTAACCGCCATGCGTCCGAAGGCGATTCGGAGTACGTTAGTACCTCGGCGAAGAAATTAAAAACTTCTGATTTGAACCGTGATCGCGATGTTGATAGGGATTTCGGCTACTGTTTCATACACTTTTCGCTGTATTTACTGCTCTTTCTCAATTACTAGTGTGTAAAAATGTAAAAGTGATGTGCAGTTTTCGCAGTCGAGCAAACGTGGACTAGGCTTCAAAATTGTTGTGTCTTGTTCGAATTGCGGTGATGCCGACATTTTTAACTGTCCTCTTATACATGATCGTGCTTACGAGATTAATTGCCGTATTATTTTTGCTATGCGCGTCATTGGGATAGGCATTAACGGTATAAAAAAGTTCTGTGCGATGATGGACCTCGCAAAGCCTGTTTTTCAAACAACTTACAGTATGATTGTTTCCAATATCGCCACTGCCACTTCATCTGTTAAAATTATTTCTATGCAAAAATCAGCTATTGAAGAGAAAGAACGTTCTATTGAACGAGGTGAAGAAGGCGGTCTTACGGTGTCAGGTGATGGATCTTGGCGGAAAAGAGGGTTTTCATCTTTGTTTGGATTAGTGACTTTGATTGGTTGGCACACTGGCAAGGTATTAGACGTGTGTGTCAAATCAAAGTACTGTAAAGTGTGCGAATATTGGCAAAAAAGAAGGTACTGCTGAGTACGAGGAGGTGTACTCTTCGCACAAAGAGAGTTGTGATGCCAATCATGAAGGTAGTGCTGGAAAATGGAAGTCGACGCCGTCATAGAAATGTTCAAACGGTCCGAAGAACTTCATAATATCAAATACTTGAAATACATCGGCGATGGAGATTCAAAGACGTACAAAGCTATAGTAGATTCGAAACCGTATGAAGATGTCATTGTTGAGAAAAAGAGTTCGTCGGTCATGTGCAAAAGCGTATGGGAACGCGGCTGCGCAATTTGAAAAAAATACGAAAGGTCTTGGCGGACGAGGAAAATTGACAGGAAAATTAATAGATGAACTCACAATTTACTATGGACTTTCAATTAGGAGAAACTCAGATTCAGTCGAAAAATGCGGAATGAGATTTGGTCTACGTTATATCATAAAATGTCGACGGACGAGAATCCACAGCACGAGAAGTGTCCCATTGGAGTAGACTCTTGGTGTTCTTGGCAGCGCAGTAAAGCGCTTGGTACTCTTACAACATACGAGCATAAGAGTCCAATGCATGAGGATGTTTTAAGGCAGTACAACCTATTTACAAAGAACTCAGCTCCGATAACCTTCTGTCACGCTGCTTGGGTGCATATTCTCAAAATAGCAATGAGTCCTTCAACGCTGTGGTGTGGTCAATTGCTCCAAAAACGATGTCTAGCGGCAAGACTATAGTTGATATCGCAGCTGATGTAGCCGTTATTACCTTCAACGAAGGCTTGTCGGGTCTATTTGCCGTTTATGATGCTCTTGGATTAACCGTTGGACCTAACATGTACGAGTTTTGCGTGGCATCGGACGCCAATCGCGTCAAAGTCGCTGAGCATCGTATGTCCGATATCGCAAAAAGGCTAGGCGCAGCATCACATCAGACAAAAAAAGGAAGAAGAGCAAAATAAGGCCCTGGAAGGACAACTTTATGGTGCAGGGATAGCAGACTGAAGGTAAAAATTATTAAGGACTATATTATTGCGATTCTTAAGATTTATAGCATTTTGAAACTTTAAACGCGTTTTTCTCGAAACCATGTTTTCAAAATCGGCAAGCAGTAGAACTGAAAAAGTTTACATCCGATTGACTTGAAATTTTAACTGTAGCTTCTTCATTAGATTATCTAGTGAAGTACACACGATTTTAGCGATTGGTTAAAAACAAAAAAAGTTATAAACAATTAAAGTCGATTTTTTTTGTCAAAAAAAAATTTTTTTTTCCAAACCGTCGCCATTTTGCGAAAAAAAATTCTAAAAATATAATGATGTGTACTTCACTAGCGACACTCATGTAGATAATGAAAAAATTTTTTTTTTGTTATAGGTGGAGTTGGGCACGACTTCTACTGCTTGCCGCGGAGGACCTTTTTAAAAAAGCGGTTCACGGCAATCGCTGCACAGCCGCCATTTTGTACGAAAAATAATAATAAAAAATTTTTTCTATTCTCCAAGAGTTGCTTAATCCAATGATATCTTATTTATATACCTTCCATCTTAAATGTCCTTTGAAAAAAATCATGAAAAAGCCTTGTTTTTTTGAGCGTTTGGTGGATATAGCGTATTGAAACACATCAAGAAAGGAAAAGCAGAAAGTATTCTAAGTTAAATTATCTTTACTGAAGAATAACTTCATTAGTTCTTGGCACTACGTATTGAAACTAAAACTGCTTCAGTGAAAGTTCAATACGGAGTGAAAATCCTGATAGAAAAATAATATTTTCACTTGAAACTTAAATATTCGTATGTTTGAGTGATATGAGGATAATTACTTGAGTATTATTGCCAGTAGGACTGACTTTGTGGTGTTTCTGCTTGTGGCAGTTTCCTCCATATTCGCCACTGCTTCGCATATCCATTGCCCCTTCCGCTGCTGTCAAATTTCTGGGTTGAGGATTGACAATTAGTCTTGGAGAAATCATGTCTCGTATCTCGTATTCATTCACTAAATTGGCACAAAAATTTTTTGTTCTGCGTCAACTGAAAGCCTTTGTGGTACCATATATTCTCAGAGCCTTCTATTTCTGGAACATTCAAAGTGTTATTAACTACGGTATAGTGTAAGAAGCAAAATTGCTGATTCTGTCAGAAATTTTAAGATTTAAAAGGGACTAATAATGTTCACAATACTTTTAATCTCAGTTGTCGTTTGTGAGACAAACGTTGAAAATTGAAAACTCAACTGATGAGCTTGTCGAACTTGTTATTGAAATAATAGTTGCGCCACAGAAACGGCAAGGATTATCAATGTGAACCACCCAGAAAAACAGGTAGGAGGCCAGTATGTTTTATATTTCATGAATGAATTTTTAATTACGAGTTTGGTGGTTAACGAAAACAATGAAGATCGACATGAGCCCATTCGAAACGAAGCAAGTGCCACATTTTGGACACCTACAAATAGAAAACACTACTTTCAACGAAAAATTATCATGTGTGTCTGGTGTATCAGCTTCAACAGTCTGCATGATCGAGAAACATCATCAATCTCATCTTTATGAAGTGAAACTAGTTCATGAATGAAGCAAGACGATTCTGATTACCGGTTGCAATTTTGCGAAATTCCAAGTGAAAAAGTTAACCATTATCCACATATTCTTGAAATAACTGTTTTTGTGACGAGAGAATCCTCTTCAACTGTCAATGGTGAAGTAAGTAGACATAACTGTCGATATTGAGCTACCCAGAATCCTCATTGGTTCTCACAGGTATATACACGAATGACCTAGAAATCGAATGTAAGGGCTGGAATTTATGGAAACCATATTGTAGGACCTTTCTTCATCATAGATAATCTCAATGGATACATTCATTTGCAGTAGATGAAAGAATTAATGAATCCTTGGCTCACAGAAATTTAGGAAAATGATGAAACTCTTTCAGAAAATAAGATAAGTTTCCAGCAAGATGGTACTTATGCACATACTGATCTACGTGTGTCACAATATTTGGATGCCAATTTCCTAGGTCGGAGGATTGACGGATGAGAAGCAGTTGAAAGGCCAGCCAATGCTTTGAGTTGTTCAGATTTCTTCCTATGGGATAATTTTAAATCGTCTTTGCCAACCTGAAAACTTGGAAGAGCTGCGGATAAGAATCGTCACAAAATGCAGATTTTTAACACCAGAACTATAGTTTAAAGAGCATTCGAGAAAAGTTGGATTTAAAGGGAACAAGATCTTTGGTTTTGCAGACGATTGTACCCTGGTTTTGTCTTTCAGTAACTTGTGGCCAATTACAGCTAAGGAATCTCAGCGTCAGAGATGTTAACAAATTAATAACTCAAACTCTGACAGAAAATATCGGAGTGGGGTCAGATGAACCTGGTGAGCTTCGATGGCAACAAGACACAAGCAACTACTTTGTCTAGAGAGGTACCCGGTGGAGAACCTCCTCTAACAACAAATTGCATCCAAAGATTCGATACACCTTCTCGAAATATCGGTCAACTCCGGGTTTTGCTGATCAGTAATAGCTAAGTCTGCATCAGCTAAACTTAGTATTCTTCTCAGAGCCAAGCGATACTTCACGTCATCTCAGCTGTTGCTTCTATATAAGGCGCTGATTCGACCTGCTTTGGAATATTATTCCCAAATATGGGGATCTGGGTCCAAACATTCGTTGTAGATGTTGAATCGTGTGCACAAACGGGATGTGCGCCTCATTGACCACCCATAGATCACCCGCTATCTCAACCGGTGGCTCTCAGAAGACAAGTTGCTGACCTGTCTCTGTTTCACACATGCTTCCACAGAAGAGAAAAATCATGTTTTGCCGCAACACTAGCCTGGCAAGAGGTTCTCATCTTATAGCGACCCCTCGCTTCCGTCCAATATCCTCCCTACATCCTACAAGTTGGCTCTCTTCAAGAAGCGAGTAAACAGACACCTCAATTCTTCCCAGGCGCCCACTCATGTGGTGTAACAGGTTTGCCTATTCCTGGGAAGTGCGCATAAACAAAAAAAAACCTTGTCTGCTAGTAGGAAAGGGCCATTGTGAGCATTTAGTTCAATTTTTGGCTTTGTTAAACTTTGTTGAATTATTTGCATGATATTAAATGTTCATGGAGATTTTTCGAATAGAATAATGAAAAACCTCTCCAAAGATATGCCACTGGACCCATTTTCCCTCTAATCAATTTCGACTTAGGTGCTGCTCATAATAGGGGGTTGATTCCACATGCTTCGAACCAACTCGGAAATTGGTCCCCCTCTACCCCTCCAATCAAAAAGTTCCGCTGCAATCAGTCTTTCTTGACATAGGGGGGTGGCAAATTTTCGTTGCGTTTTTGGACTTTCTGTGTTAGATTAAATGTTCTTGGAGATACTATATTTAAGTAAGGAATTAAAAGACATTTTCAAAGATATGTCACTCGATCCACTTTCCTTCTAATGAATTATGACTCAAGTGCTGCTAAGGACAGGTGGCTGATTTATCAAGCTTTAACCAACTCAAAATTTGTCTTCTTCCTATCAAAATTGAGTATTATATATTCTTCCACCAAAATTAGTCCATCTTGAGATAGTGGGAGTGGAAATTTTCTGTTTGAACGCACTGTATAGACACATTTAAATGTGGTATCTTCTTTTTTCTGGGTTTTCGTCTGTTCGTCTTAGTGTTCATCATTCTTTTGTATTTATGGACGACGTTTCGGCTGGATCGCACCTGCATTTTTCAAGTCAGTTTCTTCATTAACTACGGTTCGTGGACGCATGCGCTGGTTTTCATCTTGCTCATTCTTAAGTTGTATCGCGGCGCGCTTTCATTGGTCGTCTGATCGACTCGCGGTTGATGTGTGTACGGCTCTGCTTATGGTGTATCTCTATGTCCTATTTTTTGGTCGCGTTGATGTCTGTCTTAATACGGTTTTCCAAATAGCTGGCAAATTTACAGCATTATCTTGTCAGTTCATAGTTGTGTTTCTCTCTGTTACTATGGCTTCTCTCATTTTCCTTTTCAGTAGTTATTCTATGTTGCCTATTTGTTTTGAATTGATGTAGTCGAGTTTATGGCCGGTTTTGTTTAAATGCTGGAACGTTGCTGATATGTTCGTTTTTTGTTTTTCTGAGTTTTTATGTTCTTTGATCCTGACTTTCATAAGTCTGTTTGTGTCCCCGATGTAGACAAGTTCACAACCTGTTCATGAAATTGTGTAGACGCCTTGATTTTCTAGATGTAATCAGTCTCTCGATGTTCTCGAGTGGTCGTGAATGATATTGTGCGGTTTGTAGATCAATTTGATGTTGTGTTCTTGAAGTATTCTGCCGGCTCCGCTTCTGATGTATGGTAGAATAGCATAGACAGGGTTTTTCTTTTTTGACTTTTGAGAAAAAATTAAAATGAGTTTGTTCTAAATTCCCTGTACATACCTATCTTAAATAATTTTCGAAATTGTTGACATTTCATGATAGTAATTGTTGTTGCTTGAACAAATGACACATTTTGTTGATTTATGTTACACAGAGTGTTCGAAAACTATTTTTGCAGTTGAGACTCATTCAAATCTCATTTCAGGGTATTTTTCAAACGGCATACCCTATGTCCGAAGGAGTTGGTGGTAAATTTTAATACCTTTCGAATGTTATCTACGTACCCTATACCTTTTTTCAGCGGTTTCGAAGACATTAGAAAGTTTAGCCAATTTCAAGAAATATTCCATTTATTTGCATTTCTAAATTCAGGTTTCAATGCCTAAATGCTGAGCTTATTTAAATCAAAATTATTCAAATGGTAATCCGTTGGAAACTTAATGATGTTCATCATTATTACTGAGCTCTAATGTATTCTTTCCTATTTGCCCAAGGAAAATTATACCATAATAAAGGAAAAGTGATATCGATAAGACACGCTTGTGTATAATGAGGAAAAACAAAATGTATATTAATAAAGCTTTTGTGGTGTCATTTATCTGTTATCAATGGAAACGTTATGACAGAAAATTCCTCCAACTAATTTTAATTGTTTTTCACGCTTAACGGAAGTATTTTTTCAAGTTATTGATAGATATTTTTTCTATCAAGGTTTTACTATATACTACAGAATGAGATAGCTATCTTTTAGTCATTCACATTTTTTCTTACAATTCGCTGAGACGATCACCTCTGAAAATGAAGGAAAACAAAAATGATACAAATATAAGGTTTTTAAAATCTTGACTTCTTGTTTTTTTACATATGCGCTAGGTGTGAACTGTCCTAGTTTTTATCAGCCTTCAATTCTGAACGTGGTGAAATTCAGCTCAGTGTTATTGGCATCGCAATGTTTCAGAAATCTATGTAATTCAATCACGCGTTGGACTTCCTTTTGACTAAGTTTTTGTTTGACCACCCCCCATCGAAAAAATAATTTTTCCAAGATCATTTTTTGCGTTTCCGGAGTAACTTGTAGTTGATCGTTTGACCATGTTTGACCATATCTGGAAAATGTATAAACTTTCAGTTTTTTCGATCACTTTCCATAACATATCAACTAGAATCTCTCGATTTTTGACCTTTTGTTTCTGTGTTTCGCAGAACATTGGTATTCGGAGCCAAAAATTGTATTTCGTCATTTGCAAGGCTATTCTTTGTTCATTTGTTCTTGTGTTAATTATGTAGCCAATGTACTCTTCAATTTATGTAAACAGTGAAGGGATATTGATTGTTTCTCGAGAAAGATTGATAGTGAGATCTACTTCTTAGACTGTGAGAGCTTGAATCTTCTGCTCGTAGTGATTAATCGGTTTCCGAATGGCGATTTTCAAGAATTTATTCGCATTATGCAAGAAATTTGGGACAGGGTAATGGGATCATCCATCATGTTTATGATAGGTGACTTCAATATACATTTCAATTAAAATTCTCGCCATAGAGGTGAATTTCTAGATTTGTGTAGTACTTCAATTTTCACATTACCATCAATAAAAACACAAAAACATCAGTATCTGAAGAATTTTATCATACTGCAGTTGCGGATTTGAATCTTTCTGATCATTCTGCTCTGACCACTCATTTCAGTTTTCAGTTCTTAAAAAGCAGTTTGAAACTAAAACTGTTAGAACTTATTACAATGTCAGGTTTGTTTGATCCTTATGTTGAAGCAGTAAATGATTGGTGCTTCGTCTCCGATCCTGATATTGATCTAGGGGCTAAATTCAATAGCTTCATGAATATTTTGAAGATTGCTGTCAATATGTTCTTGCCATGCATTGGGGTTACGAGAGGGGGTGGATCATCGAGGAATTGGTTTAACGATGAGCTTGGGGGTATGGGAGATGCCCTCAAGCTCCTCGCAGATAGAGACCGAATGTCATTGAATGGAAAAACAAGCTTATAAACTAGAGATTTTAAACAAAGATATCGTGAGACTTTGGAAACTGCTAAGAGAGAATGCAATGACAACATCTTAAGTAATGAAAAAATGAATCTTCTGCTACGTAGGAGCTTATAAACTCATTCAGGCAAAAAAATACTACAAATCTTCTTCGTCGCTTTCATCAAATTTCATTTCTTACTTTTGTGCGGAACCTCTTGAGATTGTGAATCCTGTGGAGGAGTCAAGAAGTATTTGTGATTATTTTTTGGACTCATTTCAAATAGGTGGTCTCAGGTTTAATTTTGCTGAGCTAAGTTGTTTCGAGTTGAGAGGACTCTTCAAGGATCTTGGCAAAGCGGGTAGCTTGGATATTTATGTTCTCAATGCCAGAATCTTAATAACCCTACAAGAACTCATTATAAGTTCGCTAAAATTGTCCAGTTTCTGCATTAGGGATGGTATATACCCTGGCTGCCTTAAAAATTGAAAATTTCAATTTACACAAGAAAAGTTGCAGAGACTCATCAAATAATTACATGTCTATTGCGATCACCCCTATGGTCAGGAAACTTATTGAGAAAACTCTGAAGCTGCAGATTGTTGGACATTTTGATTCGCATAATCTTTTCAACTCTTGAAAATTCGGATTTCGTAGGGAAAACCAACAATAACGGTTGTAAATTCTCTGGTAGAGAAGATTTATGATTCTTTTGAGAAGGGCAAGTATGCAGGTGAACTTTTCTGTGACATATCTGAAGCCTTCGATTGTGCCACTATCGATATTTTCTGGAAGTAGTTCATTGGATATAATTCCTCTGTTCATGCGTTGTCTCTTTTGTGTTCATACTTGAGTGATCGACAACAAATTCTTCAATTCCGAGTTCATGTCAATTAACATGGGTGTCCCCAAGGATCGGTGTTAGGTTCATTATTACGGCACGGCACTAAAAACTGGTCCTGAACTCAAGACCTTGAAGTGAATAAGAAAACTTCAAATGATTGGTGTCTAGCCAACAAACTATCTCTGAACCATGCAAAAACTGTGATCGAGTTCTTTTTTCTTAGATCTCTTGAAGATTTTGAATTCAGAAGATGTAACTCGGTGTAACACTGGATGCTTCACTGCTTTGGCCCACGCAGATCAAGTGGTTTCTTCAGCATCGAGTGATGTATACGCATTCCGTAATTTGCAAATCTCAGTTTCCAAACCGACTTTATTAGTTGCTTTTCGTACTATGGTTCAGTCAAAAATTGCTTGCGCCATCTTAGTCTGGGGTCAGTCAGCTTCGCTCCAGCGTTTTTGAGTTGCAGAGGAGAGGTATTAGAGTGGTTGCTTGTTTAGTTTACCGTGACGACTGCAGGGATTCTTTCAAATGACTGAGGGTACTCACTGTTCCGTCATTGTATATATTTGAGTGTTAATTGTATGTTGAGTCTAATATGGATAGTTATGAACTAAGAAGCGGTTCACACTCATTTAATACTAAACTGAGTCATAACTTTCACGTTTTTTTCGATCGTCTCAGTAAAACGAGGAGTGGATTGAGTTATTGGGGTCCTACTATTTTTAATAAGCTTCCCCAAGAGGTAAGAGGGCTTCCTTATAATTCATTCAAACCGATTTTGATAAAATATAGCATTCGGTTGGTGATTATATGGAAAATATTTTCTCGAATCTTGGCCATTAGTTGTTGTAGTTGTTTAAGCAAATTTTATTTTATTCTTTTTCTCTGATTGGGTGATTGGACCTAGTAATGGTAGCTTGCTTTGTTTTCTACTGTATTCTCCTAAACTAATTTTGTTGTCGATTGTGATTTCTAGGTATTAGCATGCTTATTCAATTGAATCTTAGTTGAGTTTTTCCTAATTCTATGGTTGAAAGTTATATATTTCAATTTTTGTGAGATTGCTGTAATTCTTCACTTCTGCATCCATTTTATCGTTTTGCTCGTGATGCACTAGTTGATACATCGCTTATTTGAGTGATTTCTCATGTGAAATTAACGAAGTATTTATCTGCGATCTGCAGTACATGAGATTAGTTGTCGATGTGTGCTGGGTTAGGTTAGCTCTGTGGTAATTGATCTCGTGGCAGAACATATTTTAAAACGTGGAGGAAAGCGGAGGCCTGTTGCAGGTCCTGTGTAGGAGAGAATGGAGCAGAGAAGTTTTTTATTTTTGGCTTGAATCGGTTGATTCCCTAAATATAAGTGGGCATTGAAGTTTAAATGAATCCAGTAGATTTAAAGCCTTTTTATTCTCATTACGTGTATGTTGTTAGTTAAAATCATGAGAGGTGTAGTGTAGACGTTTCATTTTAGAAGCCGAATTGGTATTTCCTCTTAAAGTTTTTCCCAATTACTGGAAGGAGAGTGATGAGACGGTAATTTTCTAGCCCTGCTTGTTGTCGAAGCATGGTGCAGTGTTTTCGCCATGATACGATTAGTCTAAAAGTATCCTCCCTGATCAATTTCGTTTATATTGTCTCATTCTGAAGAACATTGAAATAATTTGTATACCACTTTTCTATGAAATTTTGTTTTCCGTCTCACTGTAGATTTTTTTGAAGTGGGTAGCAAAGACCTGTGTAATTAATTCCTGTGTGTAATCACTATTGACTATAATAAAAAACAAGTACTGTAGAAATTTTAAATAATTGCGATTCGTAACGCGTTTCACTACACCGTAACTTCTTCAGACGGTGTAGTGAAACGCGTTAACTATTGACTATGTACTTTTATTATTGATGGACCTGTATTTTCATAGTTTCTTGATTAATCTTGTGTTATTCATATTCTAAAACAGGTTGTGAATGTTTTTGTCTGAGCCGTTAAATTTCCGTTTTAGAATTAAGTCTCTATTGCGTTGTATTTATCTGTATTTTGTGCTTTCAATTATATGAGTTTCAAAATATATTGTTTCAATGTTCTTTTGAACTGAAAAATTTCTGATAATTTATTGATTTGTACTTGCTAATCAATTTTTTCGAGATATCTATCCAGATTTGATTTTCTTTCAGTTTTGATAAAGATATATCGTAAGCATAAACTGCCGATACATATGAGAGGAATAAAATAATTACTTTTTTGAATAGGTTTTGATCTCAGCTTCATACCTCTATAACTCCAATACTTTATACAGATAGAATCATGAATCTGAAGGTGAACTCTGTGTCATTTATTTCACGACATAACAATTACAAGCTAAGTCGTAATACATAATATTTAGGTAAATCTAATGAATAAAATACTTTCTGAAAGTAATATGGTTTACTACAAAGATCATCAACAAGGAATCTCTTAACCGGCCCAATGTCCAGAATGTCTATAATTCTCAATAAGCCTAATAGAGAAGAAATATATCAGTTCTCCTACTGAGAATAAAGAAAACCCTATAAAAAGTCCCAGAACTCCTCCGCAATCCGAAATCACGTCAATTGTTCCATAAAGCTCATCCTTCGATGTAGGTAGAAAATAATTATCCTTGAAGAATATCTTAACGCCTGATGCGTAATATCTGAAATGCATCATTTGAATCAGAAAACAATAGGTACTCCAGTTTGAGAAATTTAATTTTCATTGACATTCTGTCAAAAAAGTAACGGGAATTGATTATTTGAAAAATCTGCTTGAAACGATACGTCATTCATTCTGTTTAAAGTGCTCAATTTTATCAGTTCTCACAAGTGTAATTTGAGATTTTCGGGATATTAATCAATCTATGGATAAAACTGTTAAATACTGATATTTTATGTTGATAGGGATGACACGACGAGTTATGTATTATAATATCTGTATGTGACGGCTCATGGTAGATTGCGAAAACATGTTTTCCATTTTCCTTCGAAATTGTAACTTCTGAGAAATTTATCGAATTATTGCTTTCTATTTCGGTTGTGTATTCAATTTTTGGATGTAATGAGTTTATATATTTTTCGAAAATTTTCAACTGTCTATCTGTTCCTGTGAAGCAAATAATGATATTGTCTACATAGCGATACCAGTATGAATGATATTTGCTGAGTGGATTGTTATGAATTAATTTCTCCTTATTATTCACGGATATTTCTGCTAATAAAGTACTTTACGGATTGCCCATAATCAAGCCGTCTTCGCTAGTATAATATTTTTTATTGAAATGGAAATAATTTTGATCTAAACAAAATTGTAATGATGGAAGAATATCTGATTTAATTATAGTATTGACATGATTCCTTTCTAATAATTATTTAACTAAGATGTACGTAGCTTCAGGAGGAATGTTGGGAAATAGATTTTTAACGTCGAAAGAAATGAATTTGGAATTAGGTGGTATAATGGTATCTTTAATATAAGCAATCAATTCTCATGTATTTTGGATCGAAAATTCGAATTTAAAATTGCAATGTTTTATTAGACAGTCGTGAAGGAATTTCTAAAGTTTGAAAGAAGGTGCCGTTACATAGAAAACAACAGGTCTAATAAGGTATTTAGGTTTATGAAGTTTTATCAACGAAGATAATTCGGGGAATTGTGGATTGGAGTTAATGAATTTATTTTTTTTTGTGGTCTGTAATTACTGATTTTGCTATCGCAATTACGTTTCTCAATCATTTTTGAGCGGTAGGATCTTAAGTTGATAGATACATAGATAGATAGATTTATTCATTCCAAAAGTAAAATCAACTTATTACGAAAGGCAATAAATAAATACCTAACATAAAGTCTCCTCCACAGAATAAAATGCCTTACTCAATAGAAAATTTTTTGTCCTATTTTTGAAAGCTGTTATCGTCACATTTATATCAATGGCATCAGATATTTCATTGAAGAACTGAATGCCCTGAAAAAACATGCGAATTTTGACTCACTTTCAATCTCAACAGAAGAAGCCTTATTTTATAATTGTTTCTTGTGTCATGGTGATGAATCTCGCTATGTTTTGTAAAATGTACCAGATTTGTTTTGACATAACACACAAGTATCCAGATATACAGAGAGGGCAAAGTCAAGATTTCAAGATCCACGAACTTGGGTTTACAGTGGTCCATAGGTTTTGAACATGCGCTCGAAATGCAGCGCCAGAACAACCCACTGCTCCCAAAAACATGAGACCATATGTTATTTTTCACTGTAGAATTATAAAATACATCAAACAACGAACCTCCTTTGTAACCGTATTACGAAGTGCTCTCATGACGAAACCCGCTGAGCTCACTTTCGAACAGACCTTCTCTATTAGACGACTCCATGTGAATTTATGGTTGACCGTTACTCCCAGAAAGTTTATCTCTTCGATAGATTTATCAAAAACCCTGATCAGCAAGCTGTAGTCATAAGAAACATCCTTCGGTAATAATCTGATAGCATATATTTTTCCTATGTTCATGTGCAAACCATTTTTGTCACATTAATCGCCAAACAAAATCGACGCTTCATTTGCTGCTTGCACCAAATCCCCCTCTGTTTCCCCTGACAACAGGACAATGACATCATCAGCACAGGCAACAATTTTGGAGTTTTCGGTGAGTTTCAAATCGTTCATGTAGAGAATAAAAAACAAAACCCTCAGTATCGAATCCTGGGGAATCCCAGCCAATATCTCATGTTCATTGGATTCCACTCCATCAATGACAGCAATCTGTCTTCTTTTTAAGTATGACGTCACCCATAAGTGTACCGGACCTCGTATATCCTGGTTGTAAACCTTGTCCAGAAGAAGATCGAGGAATCGTGTAAAATGCCCTACTCGAATCATAAAATAGGCCTCCACACTTTTTCCTACTATTAAGTGCATCATATATAGAATATATTGCATCATTTAAGCCGTCAATGTTGATCGCCCCGATTTAAACCCATTTTGAAAATCCTTAATAATTGCTTGTTTTTCCAGAAATTTACAAGCCTTACACTAAGAGCACTCTCGAATAGTTTGGCCAATTGGTTTTGCGAAGATATAATCTTATAATTATCAATATCACATTTAGATCCTCTGTTCTTGTGTATGGGTTTTGATTTGGACAGTTTAAGTTGATCAGGCACACACCACAGACAAAAATTGGTTTATTGAGTCACTCAATATATGGCAAATACTGCCACTTACTCTTCTCACAATGTTGATGTCGTCCATACCAGCAGTTGGTTTCGCTGTTGTATAGTTTCCGGTTGTTAAGAATTCTTCAGTTTTTGAAATATAATCGGTTTTACTAATCGCGATGACGGTATTACCTTTATCAGCTTTAGTACATACTAACGGAATCGGAATAACAATGAGGTGATAATTTGGAAAACTCATTCATCTTTAATTATTTTTGCAGTTTGATGTTGGCTAATATACAGGCTGATTCAGGAGGACAGGAAGATATCTTCGGTGGCGTTAGGCAACATTCCTGGTGTGTTGGAATGATACATATTTTTGACTTACGCGACTCCATTTCGCATATACAGGCTGTTTAGTATGAAGTAGATAAATTTTCCAGACATCATAACTCTGACATCGCTGGTCCGATTTGAATGAAAATTTCAGGATTGTGACTCACCTAGTAGACCAACTATTTGCAGAGAAAATTTGTTCTCTCGTACAGGGGGGGACTGTAGAAATTCAATTTTAATTGTATCGGTATCAGTTAAATTATGAAATTTGTCAAAGAATTTATGATCTGAAAATTCATCAGTGGAAGGTTTGAGTGAAGAAAGGAAATGGTGATTGAAAAACGTCATTTAAGCTTGAGAAATGGGCAATAAACTTTCTGTATCTCACGAATCAATTGGTACCATTTTAAAGTATTGTTTGGGCATGAAACGCGTTGCCATTCGAATATTCCTCGAAGATCTGAATTCTCCTCAAATATTGGATCGCGTAAAAGTTGCTGAAGACATGAAAATTTCAGCTAGCTATGAGTTCACCCTCAGAACAGGTTGCTAGAATTTTGTCTGATAGTAAAAATTTAATATTGCATTCAAACCAGTTAGCAAATTGTCAGGCCTGCTTTTCAACACAAAAGATAAAACCGATAAATTCGAAAAATCAGGGGTATACCAATTAACATAATCTGAGTGCAATTCCTTTTATATAGGTCAGACAGAACGCTCTTTCAAGGCTAGATACAAAGAACATTTCCGGTCATTCCTACATCAGAAATATGATTCAGATTTAGCTGCACATTGTCTGAATGAATGTCATCATTTTCCAGAACTTCAACAGCTAAAAGTTTTTCATTCGTGTGATAAATTTTATAAACTCAATTTCTTTGAATCGATGGAAATTTTCAAGGCATCTAGGGTAGAAAGGATTAAGCTCCTTAACGACCAGGTAGACTTAATTACCTACCAAACACCATTCTTCAAGTTACTGTGACCTCTACTAGCATTTAATTGATGGTAATTCCTGTATAGTACATGAGTATTCAGTTTTCATTAGCTTGTTGTTGATAATGGACGTATGTCCGAAACCGGTCCAACCAATGTAAAATGTTGTCATTTCTTTACATCAATAAGTTAGTGATAGTTGAAACATAGTAACTTGTTTCATTTTTTTATTCATTATAAATAAAAACCACGTCAAAAGCGATCAAAATTCAAAGTAATGTTGACCGTTTTCTTCGACTATCGTGATGTGCACTCGAAATTCATGCCAGAAGGTCAGACTGTTGATAAGCGTTGTGCGGCATTTGAGAAAGCAACATTGTCGAAAAAGGCCAAATTTATCGCAAGAAACTCATTGATTTTGCACCAAGATAATACAACCTCTCACTTGTGTATAATTGTGAATGAATTTCTGACCAAAAACTCGAAAAATACAATCTAACAACCGACTTTTTCTTTTTTCAAAACTCAAATTACCACTTTGAAGTACCCATTTTGAATCGATAGAAGACATAAAAGAAAATTTGCGGTGAGAATTGAAATCTATTCCGGAAATAGCCCTTGTGTTTCATTGACCAATTCCGGTACTCTCTTGACAGAATGTATATTTGATAATTAAAATCATAAAACTTACAAGTCAGTTATATTTCGACTGTCATCGTAAGCTGCTTCATCAGGATTATTGAAATCCCATTCTCCAGTTGCTAGTTCAGTATTGTATACTATATCCAGGCATACTGGCAAACAGTCGCAGTTAAGATGAATTTTTTTTGATCCACCTTTCCGCTTTTTTTGCCGCCAAAGTCGATCAGAAAGTACTGCTTCCGGATAATCCACTACAAGAACATAAAAATTATTTGAAGAATGTCATATACGGCTGGCAAAAAGAAATAGTAAATGTCATCATGGCCAGGTATTTAAAGCAACGAATCCAAAACAATCCAAAGAGCAATCCATATTGTAGCGTTCCTAAAATTGGAATTATTCATAGATTGTGTAATTATCGAATCATACATGCTATGACATTTATTAGTGAGAATTAAGACCATAAACAATGATGAAACATAAAAGGAAGGTAAGTAGTAGTCCGTATTGTCAGTAGGTAACGCGCTAGGGTTGACCGATCATGCGTCTTGACAGAGGGCACAGCGTAACCTAGTACTCTCTCCACTTCCTGTGGGAAAGTCGAGAAAGACTGAGTTGAAAAATAGAGTGCCGAATTCGGTATCAAAATTCTTTTAACAAGTGTACCTGTTTTGTATTCCTCTGACGATTTGGCATTCACACAGATAGTACATAGTACTACTTGATCGTATATTTCTGGGGTATATTTGCGAACCATTCATTGGTAAGTCGTGACTTTTATTCACCTTTCATTGTTTCGTTTTTTTGTAAGGATTTATTGTTCACACATTTTGTGGCATAGTTTTGGATGAACTTATTGGTTAGATGAAGAATTCTTTTTGGAACATTTTGAAACGAGCTTTTGTCATTCCTGTCAGTCTGTCAGAAAGAGATGCCTGTCAAGTCGACCACCCGTGTCATTCGATAGGTCGCTGTTATAGTTAGAGGAAGAATTTGGAGTTACACTGGGCTTCCCCGTTCTAATAAAATGTTGGATGCACCTTATGCTGAATAAGTCACAACCTTCGTCTAGAAATACAACTACTCAAAAATGAATGAAGCATTTATATCCTTAATCTCTTATTGTAAGCAACTTGAACAAGGTATGAGCATTTAGTATAGATCCTTACTCGAGCGAAACTTAATTTGATACAATTATAAGACTGTGAATTCTATACATCGATGTAAAGAAACATAAGCGTTGGTACATATTCTCTTGATTATATTCTACCTGTTATTACTTTCGTTTTTAGATTTAACTAAGATAAGTTTTCAAAATATAAACCTCCTTGCATCCTTTTTTTGAAATTTACATTTATTACATTGCTTTGTTGAAATTGCTCCGTCTGTTGTTTGTAAATACATTGCCAAGTTTATTTTACACATCTCAGTTTAGGTATCATACCTTAAGAGGGAAAGTACTTTATTCATCTCCGATAGCTGCTTGGTTAATTAAAATCGCATTCACATAGGTCACTGTTAATTCTAGTTAAGGTTAATTTCAATAGGGTAAACAATCTTTTTTTTTGACCAAAGCATATCCTCCGACTCATTTTTGTTTATTAATTGAGGTGAGATTGCAATAAGTATTCAGTTCAATTAAGGATACATAAATAACACTGTAATTGGGAGCTGCGTGCATGGCAGGCAGATTTGGGAACTAGCTCTTGTCAGGAAGCATTATTATTCATTGATCTACAGATTTTTGAATAATTCTTCTTGTCTCAAGTTTACATATACAGGATGCTTCAACGAAAACTAAACAGAGGTGATATCTAGCAAGATATTCATTTCTGATAAAAACGCAAAAACAGGTCAATTTTTGTTTTAAGGGAGACATCTTCTGGGGTATAAAACTTGCCTGAAATATCAACCCCCTAAGCGGGGTTGCAATCTTGAACATTTTGAATAGGGAAGATGGGTCGAATGGTAACTCAAAAGAAAGTTGGTATTTTTGTCTACATTTCCTTGAACGAATTTTCATTTTTAATTGAAAACTGTAAAAGATACAGGGTGAGCAACTGAAAGATAGGGAAGACTATTTCCCTGAGACAATTCAAGTTTCAGTGAAGTAAAATGGAACAAAACCATGCTGATCAATGGCAGTCATCATCAAGTACCATACTCATCTCGAATTTCAACCCCTAGAGCAGGGGTGACCACCCTTGAAAATTTGGAAGAGGGTAGATGGGTCGAGTGATACCTCGAAAGGAAGGTATTATCTTTGTCTGGATCCCCGTGAACGAATTTTCATTTTTAATTGAAAACTGTAGAAGATACAGAGTGAACTACTGATACATAGAGCCCTGAGCTTTTCAAGTATTAGTGCAAAAAAATGGAACAATTGAAATTTGAGATGTGAATGGTGTTTCGGAAGATGACAGCCTTTGATCTGTTCCATTTTTTTGCACTAATACTTGAATAGCTCAGGGCGATAGATAGTCTCCTCCATTTGTCAGTAGCTCACTCCTTAGAAATAATAATGAGAAATGTTAGACTATTGGAAAATGTTACTGTCTCTAATTATTGCATGACATCGGCGATTTATACTCAGAATGAATCTTATAGCGTTCAGATCGATTTCATTCCAAATTGTGATCAGTCTGTTCCGAACCTAATTCACGGTAGCTAACTGGTTTTACTAGCTAACTGGTTTTGCTATCTTTTTAATTTTCTATTGAGAATGTTCCAGACATGTTTGATGGGATTGAGGTCTACACCCCATTGAAGTGATTTCATCATCATAGTTCTTGAAGATATGAGCTTGGTTGGGTCTAGAGTTAACATGCATAAATAGAAAGTTTTGACCCATGTTTGTGGTGAATAGTATACAACATATTCTTCTAAAATGTCTATAAGGTACCTCTTAGCAGTCTGGAGAAAAACTGAAGTAAGTGATATGGCGATAGTATTTCCCCCAAATAGGCCACAAGTTATGAGAATGACGAATTAGCTGCCTATTACGAAGTGTAGTCTCAAAATCTTTCAGTAGGGGGTAGATAGATTTGGTTGAACCATTACTCCCTCCTAAAAATGAAGATTCCATGAAAACTGAGAAGGCTGGTAGTATGTTGTTCAGGGAGTTCAAGGATCAGTTCTTGGAGTATCGCACTTCTTGATGTTCCATTCCCTCAACTTATTGGCATGCTAAGAAACATTCTTGATATCAAAGTTCTCAAACATGTCCAGAACTTCTCATCTTCGACTAATTAAATAGCTTTTTTAGGGTCCAAATATTTTACAAAAGCCCTGTTCATATCGATAAAGTATGACCTTATTCGAACACGCCTGTCAACTAAAAACATTTTCGACTTTTTCGTATGCTCTCTCAACTATTCTAAAAGCAGAATATTGGACGTTTCCCAATTTCCCATGTCTTATGGAAACTGAAAACTGAAATTACCTAGCAAATTGATATATAAGTCACCAGGGAACTGGTTACATGCGGGTTTCTGGGAATCCCAGACGAGTTTTCAACTACTGGCGCTGTGTGCAGTAACTCATTAGATTACAAATTACTTCACTGATAATGATGTTTGACATCAATGTGATCGATTACTTTTGAATATCGTGGCTTATATAATGGTGTGTAAGTTGATTTTTATGAATGCGATTTATTTTTTCCTCATATTTCGATATCAATTTGAATAAGTCTTTGAAGTTACCAGAATTCTTAGTGTTCTCGTCTATTTTGAGAGATTATTTGTGACCTCTAAATGCCAGATTATGTGAAGCTAAAAAATTTATGATAACAATGAATCTCTCGAACAAATTGTACCAATGTTTTTGAGATTCAAGAATTCGCCTTTCGTTTTCTTGTTTGTATTTATGATACAAAAAACTTTGTTCAGTTTCGGATTTTCTATACGTTTTCGAATTTCGAATTCATCTTCGTCTGTGAGGTGCGAGAAATCTAACCGAACCTCTGCACCACGAGACCATGGGCGGTGACCCACACACTTTACGCCTGCGAAATTTGTCAAAACCCTCCTTTTTTCAGTAAACCTTGTCTATCTATTCGAAAACGTATAGAAAATCCGAAACTGAACAAAGTTTTTGTATCATAAATACATCAGAATTTATTCTTAACTTCAATATTATTCATTCTTCAGCGCACGAAATAAATGTGAATAAAATAATATTCCTGATGAACTAAATTATGTTATAAGATTAATTAATTGAACAATTCTTATTTTCGTCGTTTCTGATCATTCGTTTTCATTTAGTCTTGCAACATGAAATGGCGTTCAGTTGCTCGTTGGGAGTTCCGGACAGAGACGGGATAAAGCTCTGGGGATCCCCTTATTAAAAAGACAATCAAAGTACCTATTATATGCAGACACAGTCTCGCTTCATATTCCTTCTAAATAAATAATAGAATAAGTAATAATGTCACAACTTTTCAAAAAAATATCACTTACTAAATAAGTATAGATTCGGTTTGTGTCTTGAAGAAACGTAACGGTACCTGTGTCTATCTGTACAAAAATGAGGTAAGAAATATTTGTTATACTTACACCATAATTTTCAAGTTTTCATTATAAAACATTATATAACTAAAAAAACGTTCATCATTTGTTTTATTTCTCATGATGGTCATTGACAATCTTTGAATTTTCATTTCTCAAGAAAACTGAATTGTGAAACTCAAAAGTTTATTCAAGAGCTAAAATAGAAGTTTTCAATTTTTCATGCAGACTATATAACAATTCACAAACTCAAATGGTTAAAGAAGGTTTTTATTGAAAACACGTGAGTAATGTTTTACACAGGCATGAGAATAAAAAGGAACATAGAGCCATTTATATTAGAGAAAGAAATAAAGCATGGAACATTATAGAACCAAGAAAACGAAGGCGAATTCTTGAATCTCAAAAACATTGGTACAATTTGTTTGAGAGATTTATCGTTATAAATTTTTCAGCTTCACATAATCTTGCATTTAGAGGTCACAAAGAATCTCTCAAAATAGACGAGAACACTAAGAATTCTGGTAACTTCAAAGACTTATTTAAATTGATATCGAAATATCATCCTACTTCACAGGAAAAAATAAATCGCATTCATAACAAACAACTTACACACCATTTTATAAGCCACCATATTCAAAATGAATCGATCACATTGATATCAAACACAGTAATCAGTGAAGTAATTTGTAATCTTATGAGTTAATGCACACAGCGCCAGTAGTTGAAAACTCGTTTGGGATTCCCAGAAACCCGCATGTAACCAGTTCCCTAGTGACATATATCAAGTTGCTGAGTAATTTCAGTTTTCAGTTTTCGCAAGACAAAGGAAATTGAGAAACGTCCAATATTCTGTTTTAAGAAAAGTTGAGAGAGCATACGAAAAAATAGAAAAATTTGTTTAGTTGACAGGTGTGTTCGAATAAGGCCATACTTTGTCGATGAGAACAGAGCTTTTGTAAAATATTTGGGCAGGGAAGAAGCTATTTTATTAGAACTCTTACATTAGGAATGTTTCTTAGCATGCCAACAACTTGAGGAAATGGAAAATCAAGAAGTGCGACAGTTCAAAGAGCTGATCCTTGAATTTCATGAAGCACATACTGACAGCCTCCTCTGTTTTTATGGAATGAACGACTAACTCTGCATTTTTAGGAGAGAGCAATGATTCATTAAAATCTATCTACCCCCTACTGAAAGGTTTTGAGACTACACTTCGCAAGAAGCAGCTAATGCGTCATTTTCATAACTTGTGCCCTCTTTGGAGAATCTTATATCATCATTTCACTTGCTTCACTTGCTTCACTTTTTTCCGCTTAGAGGTAAGTTATCGATATCTTAGAAGAATATGTTGTATACCACATAACTTGTGCCCTCTTTGGAGAATCTTATATCATCATTTCACTTGCTTCACTTGCTTCACTTTTTTCCGCTTAGAGATAAGTTATCGATATCTTAGAAGAATATGTTGTATACCACATAACTTGTGCCCTCTTTGGAGAATCTTATATCATCATTTCACTTGCTTCACTTGCTTCACTTGCTTCACTTGCTTCACTTGCTTCACTTTTTTCCGCTTAGAGGTAAGTTATCGATATCTTAGAAGAATATGTTGTATACCATTTTTGGAAAACATGGGTCAAAACTTTTTGTTTATGCATGGTAACTTCAGACCTCACCAAGCTCATCTCGTTAAGAACTATCACCATGATGATGAACTCACATCAATGAAGTCTAGAACTCAATCCCATCGAACATGTCTGGAACATTCTCAATAGAAAATTAAAAAACTAGCAGAATCAGTAAGCTACCGTAAATTAGGATCGAAACGGACTGATCAAAATTTGGAATTGAATTGATCTGAATCATACAAGGTCATTGATTCTGAGTATGAATCGCAGATGTCATGCGATAATTGTGGACATTGATCTGTACCAAAAGTCTAACATTTCTCATTATTATTTCTATCTAAATTTCTGAGTACAATTTTAATTTTGTTCTCTCTAGCATTCCTCAGCGATGGTGGAATTCTGGAAATATAATTCTTGTTCTGAATAAATTTGAATTTTCGATTTTTTCTGTTGATTTTCTAGCGCAGTGTAGTTTTTCCTCAGAAACTACACGGCCTTAATGTTAATCGTGTAGTTTGAAGAGTGGTCTTAGGTCTTTTGAATATGACACATCCTTACAGTTCGTCAAACACTTATGCTGTTCCTCGAAACTTTGTTTGTGAATGTGTGTTTCAAGCAGTTGTTTTATGACCAGATTTGTTAGTCTAAGAATGGTACTAAATCTATTTGTTACTTACCTCTCGCTTGTTCTAGACATTTCGTTTCCTGCAAGGTGCATAGCCTTGTCTGGTTGTCTCCTGAGGAAGAAAGATTGTATCACTTGAAATTTTCAATTTCTAGATGGCAACCCCTGATACACCGTTGTCGAATCATTGATAGTAAATAGTTACAGTGTAATGGTGACGCAAACTCATAAAATTTTGAAAGCAATATTCATCCCTTTGTAAAGTGTTGAACAGAGCTTGTTTTTTGACGAAGCCTTCATAATAGTTAGATTAAGCAGTGGCGCAGTCCGATCGGATGTCATGAATAGTACCAATAAACTTTATTTTCGATCTGTTTTGACCTCGCCAGTATTGCACACCTATTCACAATACCAGGCCAGACTGTCACTTATTCATTCCGTTGGAGCCCATCAAGACATGTATATGTGTTGGTACCTCCAACTAACACACACAGAGGCCACTAACGATCGCCACATGGAAACCATGAACACAAGGTACCATTTGGGTGTGCAATACTGCAGTGGTCAAAAGAGATCGGAACTGCAGTCTTTGGTGACTATTCAAAACATCCGACCGAAATCTACCACTGATGTGTGGCCCTGGTTGACAATGATTATAACAGGTGGATTGGAAAATTATCTCATTAGTTAGGGATATTTATTATTCTATTAAAGCTGAATATTGTTCTCTTAATGTAAGTATCTAATATGTCTGGACATATAGCGATAAATTTCGCATATTACCATTGTTGAGATATCATGAAATTTTACAGAAATTTCATCAAAAAATCTTCTTAAAGAAATGAGATAAGAAAAAATGTTAGGTTACATTTATTTGAATACCCTACATCTTCAAATTGCTATTGTGTCCTTATCAGTAACTCCAGTGAAAGTTTCTTTGCATTCTATGCACATGGGAAGAAGGTGCATTGTTATTCCGATCAACTTTTTCAGAAATCGCAGGTTTTTGTTTGAATTTTTCTGTGAAATTGGTTATCACTATTATAATGCCTCTGAATTATCCCAAGATAATGTTTAACTATCTAACTTTACACACACAACACAGAAACCTGATTCTTTATGTTGAAGCTTTACTGCAAAATGTGTTCAAAGTTAATTTTTGTTTGAATAAAAGGGAATGTCAGTTCAGTTCTCGAAAAACATTGCTAATTTGAAAATTGAGCTTTAAGTTAGAAAGTAATGAATACTTGCATACCAAAAATCAGAAGGAACGACGGTCTCACTTCAAAAGTAATCTACTTATTCATGAGATGAGTGATAAAAATATTGTTGGGCCTCATTTGAACAAAATTTGCTCTGAGCCTTGTAAATCCTCTTATTTTTCCTTCGACATTGAGTTAAACACGTTGTAGAAAGATTGAGAGGCCTGTCAGTTACTGGTGTCGCTTCATTTTTAGGGATGACCCTATGAGAAAAGGACGCCCCTAGTAAGTGAAACGGTGAAAAATTAGGAAGGGTTTGTCTTGATCAACTTTCAGAACTTCGATGGAGCTGGTTAGGAAAGGACATTTCTCCACCAATTTTGGTTTGAAATATTTCGTCCAACCTCTTAACAACACTTGAATGACCTTGACCACTCTGAAAGGAAAGGGTTTTCTTCGCGAGTTACGAAGAACTTCAGCCCAATGGGTTGGCAGTTCCACTCTCACATTTTGGTTGATTATTCCCATATTTTTGTCACTTTCTATGTACAAGCGTCCTTTCATTGTGAAAACTATATGAACAGTTTCCAATCTTTTCTCAATATAAACAAGATGATATGCAAATCTAATGATGGTGTGATTTTTTTTGGCCCACCTCAAAAATCGGCTAAAATAAAAAAGTTTTCAACTTTAGGATTCTCATAATTAATGACGAAATGGTGTTATACGTTGGTTATACACTACAGTGATAATACCGATCCTGACCTATGCGGCCATCGTATGGTAGTCTGCACTGGACAAAGAGATGAAACGGAACAAAATGAACAAGATCCAAAGACAAGCATGTCTAGCAATCACGGAAACCTTGAGATCTTCACCGACGGCCTCTATGGAATGTCTTCTGGGCATCCCCCCACTACACATAGTGGTGGAAGAGGCCTCTTTGACAATGTTGGAACAAATTTAGAGAACTCCGACCTGAATTTCTCACAAGAAGAGATCAAATGAGAACCAACTACCACTTAGACGAACCGTTCAAGATCGTCATTCCGCCAAAAGAAATTTGGACATCCCACCCCTTACTAGCTCTGCAACTCTTAAGGGCCTTCTGCTATATAAACCCCTTGAACGAAGTCTTTGACGTATCGTTTCGACTGATACACTGATGCCTGTTGTCTCCAAAAATGGCCTTTGGAGTATGGGGTGCGACGCACTAGGGTTTCTTCTTGCAATTTGGCACAAAAAAAAGTCTTGTTAAAATGATATAAAAAACACAAGGTTTAACTTTAGTCTACACTTTATTTGAAAAAATTCGACGACGTTTCGCTGACACAGCAGCTTTATCAAGAATGAAAAACAGAATGTTTTTTTTTCAGTTTTCATTCTTGATAAAGCTGCTGTGTCAGCGAAACGTCGTCAAATTTTTTCAAATAAAGTGTAGATTAAAGTTGAACCTTGTGTTTTTATCTCATTTATATCATGGATCTACATCAAGTAACGGCCTCCACAATTCAAAAACAGTCTTGTTCTTTAGAAGTGACCTTCCTACGACTTCTTCTAAGCCTATTTTACAGAGATTGTAGCTCCACGTATCGAGCGTAGGTTTTTAATCACCCCCTGTGGTCGCTATATCCCTCTGTGTCACCCCTCCTTGAACGAGAGTTTTGAGAAATAAGAAAAGTTCTGACTAATCTCAGCACGTTTAACTCTCAAATGCTTGAATGTAACATGAGCATCATGTTAAACAGGGCGATCGATTCCACCAGAACTTTCCGACCATGGAGGAAACAGTATCAAGGCTATTGGAATGCACGCATGGCTGACTATTGTTGGAGCATTCAGAACAGCTTGCTGACTACAACATCTGCACGAAAATCCTAAAGAAAAAATTTTTATTCAATTTGAGAATCTAATCAAATAAGATCCATTTTAGAGAAGTTGTGTTTTATCGTGAAATGGACCATATTACATATTTTTTGAACTACAGCTGATACGGAAGTTTAAATCACGAATTTTAAATCGTTATTAAAAATAAGGCTGATATCATGTGCTATAACTCAATCATCAGAATTGTTATTGTGCAGTTTTATCTACTAACGAGCAATTTGATTTCCGTTTGTACCTACTGCACCCTATCTATTTATTGAATAAGAAGACATTGTAATACACACAACCAAATTTATATGGAATTACTCGGTATTTTACGTTATTGATTCTTTTTAACTATGGGTCTTTGACTTTGTGATGAATGAAGTTTGGATAGTATGATGAGAAATGTTGAATTATCTCCACATGTTTGGGACATTGTACTCACAGTCACAGAGATTTGAAACTATGAATTTCAAAATTTTAAAAAGCCTATGATCATAATTGAAAATGCCTCACGTTGGATTGCAAAATAGACCTTGAAGAAGTCGTAGAAAGATCACTTCTGAAGAACAAGACCGCTTTTGTGCTCATTTGCAAGAAGAAACCCTAGTGCGTCGTACCCCATACTCCAAAGGCAATTTCTGAAAGCAACAGACATCAGTATAACAGTCGAAACGATACGTCAAAGGGTTTATACAGCAGGAGGCCCTTAAGAGTTCCAGAGCTAACCAGACAACAAAAACTTAACAGACTTAATTGGTGTATCGAGCACCAATATTGGAATATTGAGAATTCGCGAAATGTTCTTTTTTCGTATAAGACCAGAATTGGTGATCGATCAGATGACGACCGGATTCGGTTTTAAAGGGTCGTGAAAGATAAGCTAGACTCCGAGCAACAGGACAAATTCCAAAATACCAAGGGGGTAGTGTGATGCTTTGAGGTGGCTTTATGCTGAGAGGCAAAACAGATTTAATTTCGTTTCCTGCGAGTATAACGGCTAGAAATTACGTGAAATCAGTGCTGGAGCCTATAGTGAAACTCTGGCGAGGTGCCAACGGTGGGAATTTCACTTTTAACCAAGATAATGCTCCTCCGCATACCAGCAACCTCGCGCGAAATTATCTTGAAACAGAGGTAATCTCTATTTTGGACTGACCAGCTTGCTTTCCAGACCTAAAACCTATTGAACATTTAAGGAATAATCTCGAAAGGAAAATAAATCGCGCCAGGATAATCCAAGAACCCCACACTGCCTCATCCAAGCCGCCACAGAAATGTGGCAGAATATGACCCTAGAGGAGGCCGAAAACCTAATCCAAAGCATGCCTAGACGGATTCAGGCTTGTATCAGGGCAAGAGGAGGTAATAAAAGCTACTGAGGTGGCGAAAAAAACATTTTTGAGAAAACAATTTTCAATTTTTCTGCTACATGCGGAAAGAGTCTTATTTTATTTTATTTGTTTCTTTTTCAAAATAAACCTTAATTCACTTCTTTTCTCTATTGAAATATCTCAAGAAGGATCAGTTCTAACAATCCATCGAAATTTTTCGAGATTCCTGAGGTAATATTCAAAATATCGGTGATTCCATATGAATTTCGTTGTGTGAAATTCAAGTCCCTCTTAGTTTTGGAAAATGGGATAGATCGTAAAACATGTCGAACATATTTCTATTCATCTTGTTTTGTCAAACTTAGGTTGTGTTTCTTCTTTTATTGCTCAATTATTTTTTAATCGAGATTTTTCTACAACCATTTCTGTATGTTACAGTTGCTGGATACTTACTAGGCATATAATAGCTCACACAATTACAAGCCTGCAGAGTGAAATTCGTCCAGCATTCCAGGTTACAGTTGCCTTGGGAATAAATAGCAAAATACTTCAGTTTCCTTTCTTTACTGAAGAAACAGTTTCTGTCATGAGGATCATAATCTAGAATATTTTCAGTAACAGAAGTAAGACTTGGAATGACTGCTGCTGTTGTCAGACGATCAAGTCCTACTGAGAAGAAAACTTGACTGGGTCGTGGTATTCTAGTTGCGATATGCAAGGAAACCTACAATGAAAGATACGAATGAACATGAAATGTGACTAGGCAACATACAGAAAGTTTCAGGTATGCAATTATTAATTTCTATAAGAGATTTCTCTTTGAAAACGTGAGAAAAATGCCCATAACATGTGTATAAAAGTCCTCCGATTCATGGAAGCCTCCTCATCAAAATGCCTGGCATATTTCTCACGTCGATCCAAAACGCGTGCATGCAATTCTTGCATGGAAGCAACAGGTTATTAATATAAGAGACATTTTAAATGCGCCTAAACGAAGTAGTCTAGGAGATTCAGCTCTGGGGATCGTGGAGGCCAACCTACAGGACTGCTTTTACCAATCCATCTGTGGGGATCAGCTTAATTCGAATGATTCCTCACTATTTGTGCGAAATGTGGAGTTGCATCAACATGCATAAATAACATTTTAAATCGGCTTCTATTGATGGAACGTATATACGTGGATCTGAAGATAGTTATAAACGGAAATAAACGGATCTAAGAACTTTATTCAACAGTACTTGACAATGGACATTTGACAATTATATAACATTCGAACATCAGATCAAAATTCACTTCTCGTTTATTCCAACACTCCCCCTCGAGATGAGAACTGCCGATGACTCGACGAACGCTCCAAATCTTGACTTCCTATCAGCTCAATGCATTTAACATGCTCACTTTTCGACAATCCTTTAGTCATACATCAGCAGCCATGTCGTTTGTCGGAACATACTCAATTGAAAGAATTTCTTCACTTCTGAGTATATCTCGAACGAAATGATGTCTGATATCAATGTGCGACTATGAAAGACAGGATTCAACGCAAGCTTCTGTGCACCGTGGCTATCACTGTAAAGTTTGATATGGCCCAATTTGCCGAATCCTAAATCTTCCAGAAAACGATGCCTGTTCACGGCTTCTTTTGCCGCTTCAGTAAGAACCATATACTCAGCTTCTACTGACGAAAGTGCTACAGTCCGTTGCTTTCTTGATTCCCAAGAAATCGGACTACTTCCCAGAAGGTAAACATATTCAGTATATGATCTTCTATCGTCTGAGTTATTTCCCAATCTGCATCTAATTTCACTATTCCTTTGTTCATCGATAATAATTTTCCTAATGTATCCTCTTTAGTCTGGTATTTCCATGAAAATTTTCTTCTAATACACCGTTCAAATAAGCGGTTGTTACATCGAAATGTTATGGTTCATTTGACTTTCCACTAAATTGAATGAACATTCTGATATTCAATGCCAAAACGACGTGAAAACTTCTTCAAAAACACTATTTTTCTTGAAGTTTGTGAAAATTATGAGGACATTTCCGACCCCTCGTTTGTATTACAGATTATTATCGACCCTCTCTTCAATTCGTAACTTTTTGGAATTCTTACTTTTATGGCAATACTGTATAAACTCTTAGGTTGGTAATTCAAGATTTGCTTGGTAATTTTCAGAAGTGTAAAATAAGAAGATATAATTCAAAATCGATGAGTTTATGATGGAAAATATCAACAATTTTCGAGTGAATGAAGAATTAAAAAATTCTACCATCTTCAAACATTCGCGAAGAGACCAATCAACTAGCATCGAATGGTTACTAATCATTTTCAAAATCGAGTGTTTCCTCCCCGGGCCCTAATTACTACCAGTATACGTCTCGGAAGCCCCTCAAACAAATTTTGGATGTACTCTTGAGTCACTGAGTTCCAAATTTCAGGAAGCAGATTTTCTAGCTATTGGAGTGTTCTACAAGGCATCCTATGTTGCTGAATTTGCGATCCCATGTTACCTCAAACTTGTTCTATGAGATTCAAATCAGGACTGCTGGCTGGCCATCTTAAAATATCAATTTCGGCATTTTGCAGAAATTCTGTAACTACTCTAGCTGTATGAGGCCGACCATTGTCATGCATATAAATGAAGTTTTCACCAATCAATGGGCCAAAGGGTACAGCATGGGGTTCAAGGATATCTGCGAAGTATCTGGCCGCTGTCGTTCTTCCATTATTCACTAGGACTAACTCAGTTCAACCATGAAAAGAAATGCCTCCCCACAGCATTACTGAGCCCCCTACGAAGTTTTCGGTTTGCCGGATATTGTATTGCTGATACCGTTCCCCAGGTCGTGTGTATACAGGCATGCGTCTATCATTTGATGCTAGACAAAACCTGGACTCGTCGGAAAAGAGAAACATTCGACCATTCTGGAATACCCCAATTTGCATGTTCCCTCGCAAACTAAAGTCTTGCAACTCGATGCTCTCTGGTGAGACGCGGGCCGGTAGAAGCCACCCTTGGTCTGATATCGTCTTCTCTGAGCCTGTTCCTAACAGTTTGCAATGAAATATGCACATTTCTGGAAAGTGCAAGTTAATTTTGTAGAATTTTAGCCGTACAGTGCTAAACTCTTAGTGCAGTTAAACGAAGCCAACGATCATAAACTGGTGTTGTTATCCGATTTCTTCCCTGTTCGGCCCTTCCTCCATATTCCCTTGTTTCGTGGTACCGATTTATTGCTCTTTAAATAGTGCTTCGATTAACATTCAACAAGTTAGCCACATAACGTTGGCTTCGCCGCTCCTCTAGAAGTGTTACAATTCTTACCACTTCATGATCACTCAAATATCGTCCCGGACGTTCAGCAGCCATTACAATAAATTCAAAGATTCGAAAATCAACAAGAAACACAGAAAACTTGCATTAATTTAGCGTGAAAACTGAAGATAAATTGAATGAATACTGATAGTCAAATAAACTCATTCTTGTTTCAGACGTGTTTGAGATCATATGGAAACAAATGTTCTACATAGATAAGATTTTTTTCCCCTCATATGTCCAAAATCATATGTTGACAAAGAAACTGCGATCGAGCTGCTTAATCGATTGTGGAATTAAGAATACCAGGTGAAGTGACAATTTGGTGGTGTGTGTATTTTTGAAAATACCAGTGAGCACTTCACTATGATTTCAATGGAGTCAAAGGTAGTAGAACACATCCAAAAAAAATCACCTATATTTCCTCAACTACAAGACACATGAAATAAATTGATAAGTAAAAATGTTCGTATTCTGAAAATTGAAGCTACATCCCCTCGAGAACTACGAGAGTTACCAACAGACAAAAAGATATCGAACCTCATTTTATGGGCATTTTTATCATGTTTTTTTTGTGAGAACTCTCTTGTTGAAATCAATGACTGTATACCAGCGACAGCTTGTATTCATCAAATTATATCATACTTCATAATATACAAACTAAATGACATTATAACGTATAGAATCCAATTATCGACTTCTAAGTTATGAGTGAAGAGACAGAGTAAGAGAATCTGCTCTAACTGTCATAATTTCAACAGATGCCATAGTGCTATAGTTACTTCAGAATGAAATAGGAAAGTGGAAGCGTTTGCTCATAGAGAATTTTATGTAGAATCAACTGAAATACTCTACTTTTGATTTATTGATATTACTTGTTTCTATTCAAATGGGTGTGTTTTTGTTACTAGACTAAAGATATCTTGTATAAGTAACCGTTTCAACTTTCCTAATATATTTCTCAGTTGCTTTCAGCGACGCAAAACAAAAACACGAAAATTAATATAGAAAATTTTTTCTGCAGGGCAACAGCAGTTTCGATGCCTCGTGTTTTTAACTCAAAATCCTATGATTAAATCTTAAGTTACATGAGACAGCTTGAAAAAATAATACTCATAATGATTAATGATGGGAAAATATTATTTAGAAGATCTTTTCACTATGTACGGCGACGTTAGCTTCTCAATTCTCATGTTCAGGAAAAAAGAAGGTTGGTACGTGGAGATTTAATGCTAAAGGGACGGAGAAAGTTGAATAATGGCAATATCTTCCGATTGAATTCTATTATTTTTTCCGATCTGGCATTTCACCCATCTTCTATTAGAATATTTTTTCCAACAAAATCTCCTTCTCTATCTGCGATATCATCAGCTACCATTGTATCTTAGTTTTTATCATTTCGATGTCTTCTACCTTATTGTTTCCATCCGTATCATATATACAGAGTGATACCCAAGCTCTATGACAAACTTCCTGAAATCAACATTTTCAGCATACTAGGGTAATTTTGTGGTATCATTATTGATGGAATGAAATACATATCTTGTTATACAGAATATCAGGAATGCTCAGCTACTTTTCGCAGATTAAATTCGAAATAATTATTGTTTTAAACACATAAATTGCTCGAATTGAAAGTGGATTGCTTCAGTAAAAAAGAATATGCAGATATGATGTAAGTTTATGGTTATTGCGATGGAAATGCTAGAGAAGCTGCTAAAGAAAACCATGTTAGATTTCCTCAAAGATGCTTCTGTTCGTACAGTTCGTACTTCGATATTTAGAAGACTCGGAGAAACGGAAACACTTGATGAAAAACATGTACGACCTCTTCAACTAGAACAATATAGATTGAATTTTTCTTCGTTCTTCTGGAGGAAGATCATCTACGAAATCTATGTAATGTTCTAAAGAGAATTCCATTATAATTATTCTGATTCAAGTGTCCTTCAATTAAATCTGGTACTATTATTGTTCAATATGTCATGCGGATTCTGCTGGCTCCAATGTCTAACATGGTTTCTAATCTGAATCCATTCTAACTATGAAACATTCAAAAACAACTCAGGCGTTTTAGTCAATATCATGTTCTTCAACAATTCAAACTTGAGAAACATGTAGCTTGCATTTATGTTTTTTGTAAAACAGTTGTCACTAATGTACCAGTTTCTGCAGAAATTTATCGAACCTATGTCTCTGCATCCGTTTTTATACTCAACAAGACATTCAATTCTGATTCTTCATTAATATTTCTTTACTAACGGCGCTCTGGTTCATCACGATCTGGAAATTGTTCACGATAGAGTCGAAATACTGGAGCATTATCTCTCTTTGATTGAAAGAAAGGCTTTTGTTCTTCAAGAGATTCGTGGATTCCTCAATTATCTCATTTATTATCCATCCTTACCACTTAATTTGAAGATTCGGGTAATGGTTCTATAAAATGAGTTACTATTTTTATTCGCTTATAAGTGTTATCATCTCTATTTTAAAATTATTATCGAAATTCGATATGTAGTTGAATATACAAAATCTTCCCTACTTATTATGAATTAATCAGAATTAATCAATTCAATAATTCTATTCGTCAAATATCCACTAGAAGAACAGTGGTCTCGTTTTTTCATATCATCCAGTTAACTGAAATATTTAATCTCCAAAAATGAATATTTTCAAGTAAGTTTTCTACTTACTCGGATTCCTTGGAGAGAAAAGTGATTACACCCATAGTTGAGCTGGTCCTTTTTGGTAAAGAATACAGCAACGAAAGCATTTTTAGCCCCATTAAGGAATGCTTGCCGTGGATAAGCATGCTCTAATACATCATTCTTGGGATATCCCCAGTCTGGATCCCAAGTTGGGTTTCTAAGTCTTCTGAAGGTCTTCATTCGACTGTGGAACAAAACAGGAATCGCTCAATAATAAAATGGGAATTATGTATTAATGAAAAAGTGTATAATGAATAAAAGTATTATTATTATCATTGACTATGCATTGATCTCGCGCACTTCTTCAATCACAAAAAGAAGTATAATCTCATGTTAAATGATCTCACTCATTTTGCTTTGGTAGCAGCAATTTACCAGCTGTGTCATGAAAAGTTACTCAGTGTCATTCATAGTTATCATATCTACATTAAACTTCTTCATTTCCATAAACAATATTATGAGATGGAAATCACACGGCAACATAATAACATAAATAAGTTCAGAAATGATATTGATACGGTGATTTTGGTTCACTTTGCCTAAACTATCACAAAAATGAGTAGAAAATCATCATCAGAAGTTTACAAATTGTGAGATAAACTAAGATACAGTTGTACAATCTATCTTGAATATAGAAAAACTATATTATATATATTTACTATTGAAATATAGATAAGTATTCGAAGGTACATTCATAATTACTTAAAATCCCAAGTATTGGGGAATAACATAGATCTGTGTTGCCGCTAAGAAGGGTGAGATTGTTTCTATTGTGTTTAGCTTTGAAAATTTCCAGAGATTCTAAGTAATTGAGTGTATTGCTTTTCGCGGCACGATGAATAATGTTAAGATTATCTATACTAGGGAAGAATTGTCAAAATTTTTTCGCAAATATTTCTTTAATTTAAACAAGTTCCACGAAAAAATAATATATGGGCGATGTCAACCGAGATTATTGGGTCCATAATGATTGTAAAACATCTATTGATCATAATTGGCATCACTTGGAAGACTGAACCTGGCCATCGGGGCTCTCTCGGTCAAAAAGAGATGGAATTTGAGGAAATATCGCAGGTTATGTATTTTTTTATCTCCTTAGTCCTTTTCATTACCTTGCTTGCTATGTAAAATCTTTTCCTAGATTTGTTTAGACATAAAAGAAGTATGATTTTTGAAATATTTTTCTGCTGTTTTTCTTTTTCCATTGTTACAGATTCCTGTCCCAATCTCTCTTGCTTTCACCCTTGTCTTCGTTTGGAAATCATGAAATGCAAGAGGGAATGAAGCGGCTAAGCAGAAAAATCTTTGGTACTCTTTATGTACACACGACACTAACACAACATAAACAGACAAGCTATTGCTAGTGCAATAGCGACAGGGAAACGAGTATTTTCCTCAGGTTTTTAGACTCTATACTCGTTTATAGAATCATATACAAGATAGTATGGTTCCTGAGCTCACACCAAAATTATAGATATAAGCATTTATTGTAAATACAGTTATTCAAATTTTTGTAAATCCTCTCTTTTCATAATATATATATATATATATATATATATATATATATATATATATATATATATATATATATATATATATATATATATATATATATATATATATATATATATATATATATATATATATATATATATATATATATATATATATATATATATATATATATATATATATATGTGGTTGTTGTCTAGGCAATGCTATGCGATGGTCACTTTTGTTTTGATGGTCTTTACAGAATTATAAGTGATGTTACTTGAATTGTCTAATGTCTAATGAGAAACTTACGATATTTTTTGAATATTGGTGGTTCGTTTACTATTTTTTTTTTATACTATTGTAAGATAGCTGTCTTTATTCTTTGACAACTATTTTATCTACTATGGTAAGGGGGTAACCGTCATTACTGGCTATAGTTTTTATGATGTTAATTTCTTTGTTAAGACTGAGAAAGTGTCAATAAAAATGCTCTATGAACAAGTACGTTGAAAACGGCATGTTTATGTTGCAACGGTTGAGAATGGTAATAAGGAATGCAAATATATGTAAAAGTAGGTTTTCGAAATATATCAAATGCAAGAGAGTAATTGTTTCGGGAGATGGTTGAGTCTAAAAAATTTTCGACTGTGTGTTTCTATTTTCACCTTGAAATTGATTCTTGGGTGGATATTGTTAATGGAATGCAAAAGAAGATCAAGTTGTCTTGATGTACCAGTAAAGTACACTAGTACATCATCGACATAACGATACCAAAAAAATTTTTATTGAAGCTCTGAGATTTATTTCGAAAATTTTTTTGTTCTATATGACTCATCAATTTTTTCAGCAAGAGGGGAGAGCCCTTAGTAAGGCCTCCAGACTGTTCAAAAAATTTGTTATTCAATTGGAAATGGTTTTATAGAAGACAAAGTTTGGGAAGAGAAATAAAATCATGTTGAATAATAGGATTGATATGTGAAAGGTCGAAAATGCTTGAAATTAATGGTAGACATTCATCTCCAGGGATATTAGAGTACATATTGTCTCCTCTGAAAGTTTGTACTTTGAAGAACTAGTGTAAGAGACAACTGGACAGATGAAGGCATTTTCTTTGTGAGTTTCATCAAGTCCGTAAAGTTTGGGAGCACAATATTTCATATTAATGACTATTTTGGTTTTTTGAAGAGGGTGAGTGAAATTTGGGTGAGAAATCGCCATCTCCTGTAATGAATACAACGCAAATTTGAAAACTTTTCTTCAAAATACGTCGATTTCCCAATTTAAATGTGACCCAACCCTAAATTTCGAAACATCTCTTAAACGCTTAATAAATTAATAATTAATAAACCAAAACTACTACTACTACCACTAGTACTAGCGATTTTCACTAGTACATCAAGACAACTTGATCTTTTTCTGAGTTCCATCAACAATATCCACCCAGAAATCAATTTCAAGTTTGAAATAGAAACTAACAGTGGAATAGATTCCTTAGACTTAACCATCTCCCGAAATAATAACTCATTGCCTTTGATATATTTATTTTGGTCCTATTTCACAGCAAGTTGCAAATCAAATGCCAAATACGTAAGAATTGCCTTCAAACCTACATGTAAATTATCATAATTTTTCTGCAATGATAAAGACAGAACTCAGAAATTGAACAATTCAGGAGTATACGGACTGTGTTGCACTGATTGTAACGGTGTATACATAGGCCAGACAGGAAGCACTTTCCGCATTAGACGGAAAGAATATCACTCTTCCTTCTGTAAAAAAGATAGTAGCTCCAACATCGCACAGTATTTCCACGATAACAACCCCTGCTTCCCCCTGTTAACAATACTCATCGTGCCACGAAAAACAATAAACTCAATTACCTAGAATCTCTGGAAATTTTCAAAGCTACACTCCCTCATTAACGACAAAACAGACCTATGTCATTTCCCAATATTTGGGATTTTCAAGTATTTATGAATACTATATTTCAATAGTAGAAACTTTTTTTCCTCTCTTTATAATTCATACCTGTTTTCCTATAATTAAGACAGAATATACAACTTTATCTTAGTTTCAACTCTCAGTTTGAAGACGTTTGGTGATGAAAGAAATATCAAAATAACTATCATGTTTATTAATTAAATATTTTCTACCTAATTTTGTGATATTCTTCACAAAGTGAACCAAAATCACCGTGATATGCAGGGTGTTACATGATAGTATGTCACAACTTGAGGGGGTAAATCTACGTGCAATTTTAAGAAAAAAGTTCATATAAACATAGGTCCGCAAAAGCTTTGTAACGTTGCTACAGGGTATTGAAATTTCCGAAAAAAAATAGTTTTTTATTGAAAACTCTTGCAGTTTTTGAGATATTCAGCCCAAATTTAGAATGCAAGCTATTTTTTACAGCCTCCATCATTACAAGTCATAAATTTCAACTAGAATCTACAAGGTTTTTTCTTTTCCAGAGCCATGTCTTCTTTTGCCCTTTCAAACTTTTTTGCCGTACAATCAACTTTCGTCATTTTCGTTCAACTTAGAAACTTTTTCGACATCTGTAAATTTTTCGTATCTCCGACCGTTCTCAAGCAAAAAATTATTAAACGATTGTATGCATTCGCTGAATTGAAAGCACTTCTAATTAAAAAAATGACTAGTAAGCTTCGATTTTTTCATTTATTTATTTATTTTGATATTTGCTAATGTTGAACCAGTGTCTGCTCGAATTGTTTATTAAATTAACGATTCGTTTTAAGACTTTTGAAGTTATTTCTGTAAGGAAAAAAAGATAATTTTACGCCGAATTGGCTGATATCCATTACATGTTCGGTCTGGTTGACGGAAACACAACAGAAGTTAGGCGAGTATGTCAAGTGCGCTTTCCAAATCGAGTAACACCAAACAGGCGAACATTTTCAAATATCCACAGAAGGTTGAGGGAAACTGGTACTTTTACTGCCAATAATAATTTAAAAGTGCAACTCAAAATATGAAAACTCCAGATATTAAGGAAGCTGTTTTTGAATTGAATTGATTCGAATCCTCATGTGAGTACAAGAAAAATTGGAAATCAGTAGAATATTTCACATGTTCTAGTTTGGAGGATTCTCCACGATTTTTATTGTACCCGTTTCATATTCAACGCGTTCAAACTCTACTTCCTCGAGATTTTCCTTCAAGACTGAATTTCTGTCGAAGGTTCTTAGATAAAATTAGAGAAAATGCTTAATCTGATAGTGAAATAACGTTCACAGACGGAGCTAACTTTTCGAGAACTGATATCACAAATTTCACAATAATCATTATTGTGCTGAGGGAAACCCCCATTTGATTGAAGAATCTCATCATCAAGAACAATTTTCACTGAATGTCAGGATCGGAGTAATTGGAAATTATTTGATTGGGCCATTTTTTGCCGAACAGAGTAAACGGTCCCGCTTATCGGCAATTTCTTGAGGAGGAGTTACCTTTATTGCTCGAGGATGTTCCACTTTTGGTGAGAAACATAATGTGGTTCATGCATGACGGGGCACCAGCACATTTCAGTGGAGAAGCTAGGAAATTCTGTAATAATACATTCAACAACCGATGGATAGGTCGGGTGGGCCAGAACCATGGCCTCCTAGGTCCCCAGACTTAAAAAGTTTAGACTTTAGAACAGGCAAGCGAGACTAAACAATTTTGGTCTATGGCGAAGACTGTCAGAGCCAATTTCTGCAAATCTGCGTTTTCGCCTCTTGTTAGAGAAGACGAAAGGATAGTATCAACTCCGAAAGAGAAATCCGATATCTTTGCTCTCTTGTTCTCAAAGAACTCTGTGATAGATTCAACTCACGCAATACCACCGAATATTCCACCTACAAATTCTTCCATGGCAGAAATCAAGTTTAGATCCGCACTGTGAGACGGGCTCTCGAGCAGCTGAACTGCAAGAAGGCAGTTGGTCTAGACGTAATACCGCCAATCGTCCTGAGAAAGTGTGCTGCCGAACTGGCATCCATTCTCAACCTTCAGTTTCAGATTTTTCATTAAACACAGACTTTTCCGAGCAGCTGGAAAATAGCGAGAATTCAACCGATCCCAAGGAAAGGAAAGAAGTCCTTACCCTGAACTACCGCCATGTTGCACTTCTTCCCATTTTGTCCATAATGATGGAGAGAGTCATAAATGATGAACTCATCAAATATCTTGAGTTGCAGGGAATTATTAACAATCGTCAGTATAGTTTTCGCAGGCAACGATCGACAGGGGATCTGCTCGCCTACGTCACTCATGTTTGTACATAACGATGGAAAAGCATGGGGAATCTAGAACAATTTCCCTCGACATCTCTGAAGCCTTCTATAGGGTTTGGAATGCAGCCTTGTTGAATAAACTTGCTGCATATGAGCTTCCCGAAAAATTGAGGGGTTCGGATAAATAACTTTCTTTCAGATAGATCAATACAAGCTGTGGTCGACGGTTTAACATCTGATTGTTTCCAGTTGCAAGCAGGAGTACCCTAGGGATCCATCCTTTCGCCAATCTTGTTTCTGTTACAGATAAACGATTTTCTGTCATCTACAGCGAACAAGATCTTCGGTTTTGCAGACGATTGTACCCTGGTTTCGTATATCAGTAATCTGCGGCCGATTAAAGCTGCGAAATCTCAGCGTCAGACATGTCAACAAATTGATAACATGAACGCTAACTTACAGATGATATCTGGGTGGGACCAGTTGAACCTGGTGAGCTTCAACGCGAGCAAAACGCAAGCAACTACGTTTTCTAGAAAGGTCCCCACTGGAGAATCTCCTTCAATGATGCAAAGCCAACAAATTGCATCCAAAGATTCAATGCATCTTCTCGGAATAACGGTCAACTCCAGGCTTTGCTCTTATGAACATGTATCAGCAATAGCGAAGTCGACATCAGCTGAACTTGATTTTCTCTTCGGAGTCAAGCGATACTTCACGTTAGCTCAGCTGTTGCTTTGGAATATTATTCCCATGTATGGGGATCTGCGCCAAAATATTTGTTGCGGATGTTGGATAGTGTGCAAAAACGGGCTGTGCGCCTCATCGATCACCCGCGATCTCCAACCGCTGGCTCTTAGAATACAAGTTGCTGACCTTTCTCTGTTTTACTGGTACTACTACGGAAAATGCTCGAAAGTACTGAAATACCTTGTTCTGTAAAAACTCATGTTTTGACGCTAAACTAGGCTGGCAAGGAGTTCTCATCATATGGCGTTACATTAAACGACCCTCGAAATCCGAAATGGCTACTTTTCTACAATCTAGTATCAATTCATTCCAAACGTTCATGTGGTGAAACAGGTTCAGCTTGAAAGTTCCCCAATACGAAATGGCTACTTTTCTTCTAGTTTTGTTAAATTGAAAGTTCTACGCATTTCTCCAAAACGTACAACACTCAATTAGCTAGAATCAGTAAAAATTTTCCAATCGCTTTTCGATGACAACTTTCAGATAATTGATGAACGACTCGACTGATCTATGTAAATCCCAAATTTTCGATATATTCAAATAATAACTCCTTCCAATAGTTTGTGAACTGCATACCCAATTTCTGATTTCTCTTAATTAAAATAACGACTTAGTAATATATATTTCATGTCACTTTGTTCTTGGTTTTCATACTGTCTTATGATGAACGACAGTTCGAAACCGCGGTAACAGTGATCTATTAATTCAATAAATTTATTTGTTGGTAGTGAAAACATGGTGAAAATTTCCATTTGTGTTTTAATAATAACTTATAACCTAATGATATATTTCCTATTCTCATGTAAAAAGTATGCTGCGATAATAATCAATGATTTCACGCATTGGGCTCATTATGAATATTACTCCACAGATTCTTTGATTCTTTCTATGAAGAAGTTTTAACAGTGTAGTGAATTTGAGAAATCTATATATAAACTAAGTAAAATACTTACTTAACATCTCTATATATATCTTTGATGTCAAACATATTGAAAGTATAACAAAGTCCCTCATCGGTTACGATAGGCGTCATCACCTCTCTACAAGGCATATTAGTCCCCATCCACTGGCACGTTGCATCATCGATAGTAACTGCAGCACACTGTAAATACCTCAATGAAATTATTCAGAACGCTGACTGAAGAAAATATTGACTTCCATGACAATCGAAAGCGTTTTAAGCCGTCAATTGCACTTTTTTTTCGATACACGATACAATCAAACTGTACATTTCTGCTTACTTACTATACTATATAGCAGGGTGATCAAACAGTCGATCGCGAGAGCTTTTTGAGTAGATCTCGACAAGAACTACAAAATTAACTAAACTATTTATTTTGTAATAAAATACAATTTTCAAAAAAGGCGGCTTTATCAAAGGAACACGCGGTACTTGTCAAAGGAAAGCCCATTAGAAGATGGATCGGTTGTGAAGGAAGCATTTATTGAAGCGTCTGAGACTTTAGTTGGATATTTTAAGAATAAAATAGAAATTAAAGAACATCAGTTATCTCGTCCGAGATTTTTGAAATGAAACAGAAATCATATCTGCTATTAGAGAACTTCAGTTATCTCGTCCGACTGTTCGACAAATCATATGACAGACATTGCCCAGTAAATGTAAATAGCAACTTATGATGGATCCACTGAAAATAAAGGATCTGAAACATTTTCCATCTTTGGAAGCAAGGATTCCTCAGAATTAGGATACGTATGAGACATTTTGAAATGTGTTTCATGATTGCAGTAAATTGGCAAATATAGCATCATTTATGCGTTATCCATTTTCATTTAAAAACATTGACGAATTAGCTACTGAAATAGCAAGTCAGTTTGATATGAACTTATGTTCTGTTGAAAATGAGTTGGTGCAGAATATATCAGATATACATCTCGAAGCTACAGCATCTGATAGAAATTTCGGATGTTTTATATCTGAAGATAAATACACGAATCTAAGGGAAATCGCTCTTCAACTGACGGCATTGTTTGGGTCAACTTACTTGTGAGAGGCTGTATTTTCTGAAATGAAGATAATTAAGTCAAAATATCGCAATCGACTAATTGGCGATTATGTCACCATTCTTACGATTAGCACTCAGTGGTTACGTACCATCTTATGAAAAGTATGCTGAGGACATGCAGTGCCACGCTTCAATACCCAAAGTCACTCCTTAGTTAAGTTGAACACCATATGTAACTCTTCTGTCTTGTAACAACCAATAAACTCGCAATTTTGAATAAGTATGAGTTTTTTATTGATATTATAGAGAGGAACTTGACTAAACCTAACCCAAACCTTGACTAAAATAATGTATATTGTGCGGAAAGCTACTATCTATATATGCTACCTACCTACCTAGGTAGGTTTATCATGTATGTACGACAACCCTGCATTACACATACTTGCAGTTTCTCAGAGTCAATCGTAAGTAGTCTGAAAATATTGATGTAGATCGCCAGCAGTTCAAGTTTGAGTACCCCTGCTATATAGGTTAAGACATCGGGTGGTAGGAATCAGAATGAAGACGAAGATTATTTTTCGATCAAATTTTCTTCAAGGAAAGAAAAATGGTACCAAAACCCTTTCAATAAACTATACAGTTATCATACCCCAAGACATGATGTGATGTCAATGTGATGATAATGATAAAAAAGTGTAACTTTTTTATTCACAATTTAACCACAAATAAAATTGAAAGATTTTTAGAACACCGTAGAGATGTGACAGTTATAAATGAAAAGATTACAGAGTAGAAAACTTGATTGAGGAGGTCGTTACTGGATGAAAATGGATATACATATTTGAATGAAATAAAACTGAAGTATTTAGATTTTCACTATCTTAACAAAACTATTACCGGTTTCACCACACTGTGGCTTCATCAGATAGATACTAAAATAATAGGTCATAGTTTTGTTAATATAGTGAAAATCTGAATACTTTAGTTTTATTTCATTGAAAATGATAGATAGAAAACTTTGAGTAAGGAAAAATATCCAATCTTCCGTAGAATTTTGTAGTAGAAATATTCAAATTAAGTGACGCACAGCCAAAATATTTCAGTATTCGTTAACAATATTTCCATAAACCTCTTGAATTCAAATTTTCTTTGCCATCAGCATTATGTCTTAGGCAAAAGCAAGGCAAGGTGCATTATTTTGCAAATTTAGCCTTCCCTATAAATTTCATTATAACGTATTACTTTTTATATGGTCGAATTGAACAGCACCGTGAATAAAGAATCTCCTTGTCCCAATCCCCCTGTTTCTTCAAATTCATGTGCTGAATATATTTGTGTTTTCAGCGTCACCATCATTAATGCTATTAACCTATCAAGCACTTTAAAATCTTTCAACATAACTTTTATCATATTTCTCAAAACCGTATCATAGGCTTGTCTAAAATCGATGAACAAAATACATACTGGCACTTCATACTCAAGGCATTTCAAACATTTATGCTTCGTAAGGATCTGATCCATGGTTCCTTCGTTTTTTGCTGAATCCACATTGACTCTCCCCCAAAACCTTTCAAGCATAAATTTCAGTTCACTTCTTAACAGCGAAGCCACTATTTTATAAGTTACATTTACTGCAGCAATTTCTCTATAGTTATTAAAAACCTGTTAGATCGCCTATCTCCTTTCTCCTCTCTGATTTACTCCAAGTCTGAAGCATGCATGCTTCATGCATACATTTTTCCCATGCTGTGTATTTCATTCATTCATTAGTGTTGCCGTACTTTCTCTGCTGGTATTCCATTTGCCTTCATTATTTTTTAACACTTCAACTATTTCCTCAGTTTCCTTTATTCTTGGCTCTTCAATTAATTCTTCATAAGATGTTAGCGTTTCACTTATTTTACAATATTCTTTAAATTGCTGCTTCCATCCACTTGAGGTTTCTTTTTCGCCATTAAATTTCCTTTCATATCCATTCATAAAATAGTAATGTATTAGTTTGTATATATCTGATTAAGCCACAGTGTGGTGAAACCGGTCATAGTTTTGTTAATATAGTGGAAATCTAGATACTTTAGTTTTATTTCATTGAAAATAAGTAGAAAACTTTCAGTAAGGAAAAAATATCCAACCTTCAGTAGAATCTTAAACATCCCTCCACGAAAGAGCTTGTTTTCCAAATCTTCGGAGACGAATTTTTTACATTCTATAAACAGTTGTATATTGTTCCCTGAAAAGTCTTCAATGTGTTTACATATATAACGATAAACTTTGCATGTGATCATTGTACTTTTTGAATATGCCTCGTAGTTTGTGCTTGGTCCACTAAATATGAGAAGTACGAGGTGAAGCTTGAATGAATGGTCTGTTGTGAAGTTACTAACATGAAAATTCATATTGAAAGCTACAATCTTTGAATTTAAAGAAGTCGTGGATAACTGCTATTCATAAATGAAACTATTATACCTACTTACATCGTACAGAAAATCTGCATAATCACTTATACCAAAGTCCAAGGGATATCTATCGTCTGAATTGGAAGAGGTTTCATTAAACATTTCTGATATACTTCTATTAGTAAGCTGCATAGAACTCCCATGATTTTCAGCATTGCACAAAAGGGACATATAATCGAAATATTTGTTCCTGAAACCAGAGAAATTATCAAAAATTTTCAAGTGATTTTATTTCAGTTCGTATGATAACACGAAAATAATATTGGTCATAATATTTATTTGGATATCGTGCGTGTTTTATCCTTATCAGATTCATCAGTGTCATATTCAAAATGTATTAACTACTAAGGAATAAGTTCAATAATGGTGAAATGACTATTCATAAACCCGTACCATATCGTTCATTTTGAAGGCTAAATTCAAGTAATTTGCCACAAAAACATCGTTTTTTTGGTGAAATATAATTATTTGGGGGAAATTTGATTCATTAAACCGGAAGCATAAGCTTCATAATTGCTTCCATTTTGGGTTTAGTGATAATTACTCTGACAGGTAAATTTTAATATTCTGATCGAACTTTCGAGGTGAAGAGACATTTTTCTCGTGTTTTTGATAAGATATTACGTCATTGGCAAATTTGTCAAATAAAAACCCCCATTTCTTTAATCTTCATAGTTAAAAGCTTAGTTTCAGAGTGTTCAGATATCCCAAAGAAATATTGAAAACTCAAAAGTGAAGAAATTAATAATTTTCATAAAGACATAAAGGTCAGTGCACCATAGCATTACTCCACATTATTTTATGAATGGGTATGAAAGGAAATTTATTGGTAAAAAAGAAACCTTGAGTAGATGGAAGCAGCATCTTAAAGAATATTGTAAAATAAATGAAACGCTAACTTCATATGAAGAATTAATTGAAAAGCCAAGAATAAAGAAAACTGAGGAAATAGTGTTGAGAAATAATGAAGGCAAATGGAATACCAGCAGAGAATTTCAAGTACGGCGAAACTAATGAATAAATGAAATACAAAGCATGGTGAAAAAAGTTTGGAGCACAGCATGTATGCTTCAGAGTAAATCAGAAAAAAAGAAAAGAAAGGTGATGTAACAGGTTTTAATAACTATAAACAAATTGCTGCAGTAAATGTAACTCATGAGATAGTGGCTACGCTGTTAAGAAGTGAACTGAAATTTATGCATGAAAGGTTTTGGGGGAGAACCAATATGGATTCAGAAAAAAAAACGAAGGAACCATGGATCAGATCCTTATGTCGAAGCATAAATGTTTGAAATGCCTTGAGTATGAAGTACCAGTAATTATTTTGTTCATCGATTTTAGACAGGCCTACGATACGGTTTTGAGAAATATGTATGTTAAAAGTTTTTAAAGTGCTTGATAGGTTAATGGCACTAATGATGGTGACGCTGAAAACACATATTCAGCACATGAATTTGAAGAAACAGGGGGATTGGGACAAGGAGATTCTTTATCCACGGTGTTGTTCAATTCGGTCATATAAAAAATAATACGTTATAATGAAATTTATAGGGAAGACTAAATTTGTAAAAGAGTGCACCTTGCCTCACTTTCGCCGAAGACATAATGCTGATGGCAAGAAAATTGGAATTTAAGAGGTTCATGGAAATATTGTTAACGAATGCTAAAATATTTTGGCAGTGCGTCACTTAATTTGAATATTCTACTACAAGACTCAAATAGTTAACTTATAGTGGGGATTATATCAAGGGGTTTGTCAAGGATATCGACACCTTGGCCTATGACATTTTGTATCCCCCTTCCATGTTACTATACCCTGCTCGCTGACTCCAAAGAAGTCTCTAATAGAGCGAGGGGAAGAGTAGATTCTTCGGCAGATCATTCACTTCTAGCATCTCCACGTCCATTTGGTTGCGCCAATAGCAGTTCCATGCCAGGTAGGTGGCCATCAGATAATTTGGTGTTTTGTCCACTCAGTATTAACCTCCACTCCAATCTTGCACTGGTGATATCTGAACTTGCCATGCCCAACTACTATCTGTGCCAGGAGCTGTGCTTTAGTTTGACTGCTTTCAAATTCCAACCTTGTCCAGGTTTTACTAGGTGATGTACTCAGCATTCCTTGGACTAGTGACAACCTCGAACATTCAACTAAGAATCCTTATGTTGTTCCACCAGCCTGTCCCTTCAGTATTGCTTTAACGACACTGTCTGAGATTCCGACTGCTGGCCCTTATCCTATGAGAGTATTCTTAGCCCCTAAGCAAGGCAACCTATTCGAAATCATATTCATTCCATCCCGTTAAGACCTCGAATCCAAAGGAGATGGGTGTGATTGTTTACTGCCAGTTATTCCAGTGCCTGGAAGCATTTCTAGGCCACCTGTATGCTCCAATAGCAATTCGATTGTTGGAGCAGATCTTGATCCACATATTTGTTGTACCCAATTTTGCCAGCCTTTGAGGAAAGCCAATTGTCACCATAATTCCAACTAGAGAAGTCTTTTATGTTTATCTAATGGGTGGTTGAAACCCCTTCCATTTCTCCAAGACTTAGCTCCACTTCCTGATTCCTCTTTGGTCTTCAGGACTTCCGTGTTCCAGATATATGCTTCACCAAGCAAGAAATCCTTCCTTTTCACAAAGTCTTGTCTGGACGGGATTTTCACCTCAACCTTATGACCGAAACTGTACCTTTGCGTGGTTCTTATCCGAATTTATTTAGAGGAGGTAATCGCTGTTGTAAGCTTCAGGAAACAGGATTCATCTTGCACCGACCACTAGCGTACTTCCCGTCCTTAGCCTATAGGCAGTTAAAACTAGTAACCTGCTAATAATTGTGAGGTGATGTGATTCGACCCCTAACAGTACACCTTAGCCGGCGGTAGGGGTCTTTATTTGAACAATCACAACACTTATCACCATCAGTGCTTTGAACCTCCTTAGAGCCATCTTCGCTATATATTTTTCCACACCCAACCACCCGACCAGCGAATCGTAGATGAGTCTGGGTAGCAGAACAGTTTTGAAGAATTCATCAGCAAGTGTGGTTTCAAGCATATGCCTCTGCAGATCTTCCTACATGTTATGAGTGCAATAGAAAAAACCCACCAGTCTGTAGCTTAAGATGCTTGAAAATGATTTGACAGTCGAGCTGGTCGTGTTTTTGATGATAAAATTATGGAAAATATAAAATATATTTTATTTCATCTTCGTTAAAAACGAATTTTCATGAGGTAAATAAAACGTCAATATTACTTATTAGCTTAAGATGATAAGCCCAGCTAAATTTCCTTTCCAGTAGTAACCTGAAGTACTTGACCACTCATTCAATGTCGAGTCTGTATCCAACGAAAGTGGGCCTTCTGACCCATTCGTGTAAACCACAGGTTCTGTCTTCTTTATGTTAACCCGAAGACCGAAGAACGACGAAGTCGTCCGGGTAAGCTTGAACATGAACTCCTCCAGCCTGGCGCTTGTAACAGAACATTCGCCATTATGCTCAAAACAGTCGACGTGATTTTTAATCGTCGAGGTGATTTACCTACCAACCCCCAAAATCTCCATTTGGTATTCCGCAACGAGAAACTCCTCCTCCTACCGTCAACCACGTTCGGTAGGATGTATTTGAATGCTCCCTTGACATCTAGAAACATCGTCATACAAAACTCTCTCCTATTGAACTGCATTGCTGCATCAGTGAATAGTCCAGCAGTGTAGTCGTGTTGAATAGGATGCAAAGTTGCTATGCTAAAAACAATATCCTTTAAAAACCTATCAACCAGTTCCTCAAGAGCATTTAGAACGAATGACGTCAATTCGATAGGCCCAAAGTATTATACTGAGGTAAAGTTTGGTCTCCCCTTTCTGATTATGAACACTAGCCATGGTGTTCTTCAGCAAACGGGTCTGTCTTAGATCAATACTCGCTCTGTATACCTTCACTAGGACCAGAAGCAACTCACCCCCTGTCAAGGTGATTTATAGGGTATCAGCAGCCCACTTGACCCCGATCGGTGAAACTATCTAGGCCGCCATGTCCCAGTTAGCTCTACTCGACCTGGATCTTTTGGTGTACAAAAGCTACGTGTCAATGAAGAAGAAAGTAAATTCATAACCTAGACCACGAAAATTTGGAGATAGTTTTAAGTTTTAATAAATTCCATATATGATTAAGACAAAGACATAAATTGGAGTGAAGCGAAGGGCAATAGAGAAGCATGTGCTCTAAGCAGTTTCATAAGGCGTTAGGACATATCACGGTGAATCAATATAACAATTTATAAGAATATTCTAAGGCTTACAATTACTTTCGCAGCATATATATGAATTCTTTAGTAAACCAGTAATATCGGGCGTCATGAGATCGAGACAATGGTTCACAATAAGTTTGAGAAGGATATTTGGCAGAAGACACCGATGAATGGAGAAAAAGAGGACGGCTGAGGACGTAGTGAAAACAGGAAGTAATATATAATCAGCAGGAAAGGAACAAAAAGGACGATTGCAAATAATCGGAAGGAGAGAAAGAAGACTATCAATCAATGGACCGAACGGCTGAACATATATATGTTTTAGACCCTGAAGTAGGGGTCCGAGATGATTTTATTCGGATATACAGGCTGTATATAAGATGCATGGATGATTCTTGGACTGAATTTACTGATTCGAAACTCTCGGGCAGATATTATTTCAAAAATAATACTTTCTGATGAAAATTCTAAACAAATCGAATCCACCCTCAACCTTCTGCCTACTCATAAGAGAATCCGATAGGGTGTTCTGAGTGGCATATTATACGAAAGCTTATGTGATTCTAATCACGAAAGCATCTTTTTCAATTCGGAATGCAGTTTATTCAAAAGAGAACAGTTAGGCAAGCATGAAAATTTTAATACAAACAAAATTATATATTCAAGTATAAAGATGAATTCTTGAAACTATCACCTCTAAAAGAAACTGAGGAAGTTCGTGTGAACTAAATATTTTGTTCGATTGATTTGCGAAACTTAGTGTCATCAATTCTGCATAATCTCGAATGGAAATTTCGAAAATTTGACAAAGTGGCAATAGGTCTTCAGATATTTAAATGACACTCACAAAAATTTCTAGGGTTATCATACGGATTTTGTGTCTAATTTTCGTCCTCAAGTCATTTAGTTTACCAATTTCCGTTTAATAAACTTTCTTGTTTGATATCTCCATAGAAAGTGATCGCAAGGATGCAAATCGAGGGAATGGGCCGTTCCACAGATCCCCATTCAGAAAATTTTGCAACGGTAAAGCAGAGAGCCGAGCAACTCCATCTTGTTGAATCCATATCGGCTCATGGGAGATGTCTGGGTCATTGACATTGCGATTTGGCACAACTAAAGCCGGATATTTCGGGTTTTCTCAACTTGGCAAAATCAATTCTATTTGTGGACGATAGCACTGTTACTGTTGGTGATACCAGAATGGCGGATTTGATGGAGCTGAGACACGACGCTGTTATCTTCACTGCGATAATTTTCTTCAAATGGATTATGAATGAATGAGGAAAACACTAAAAAGATGGTTTTCTTCCTGAGTGAGCGGGGCACGGTTTTCGCGGAATCCGCTATGATTTTGCCAGTGCATTTGGATCCTAAGCTTTGGTGGATCATTGATATGATCTCATCAAAGTCTTCTATATGCACATCAAGAACATCACAATTGTCGCCTAGGTGAATCTATAACACTCGAAAGAAGAAAGAAAGACATTATATACAACTTTTCTGACTATCGAAGAAGGTGAAGAGCTCACTCAATATGGCTTACATTTTTTTCAATCGAGGTTGTAGTTTGAAGGATACAAAGTAAGAATTTTCATGTTTCTGCTGCAAGAATGCTTTTCATTTTGTGAGCGATTTCTTATCTGTCGATTTTATACTGTGATACATATATCAAGTGTACTTTATTCTATATTTCTCAACTTTGGCTTTTTTAGATAACCTGATTCACATATATTATTTTTTGACGAATGTAAATAATATTCTATAAAGCATGAATTAATTTCTGATTCTGAATATACTAATGGACATAATTGATTTTCTTCCCGACTTACTCTGTGAAACTTGTTCCAATCAGTTTTCCCAGTTTTCTTGCTCTCAGAATCTTCGTATAATTGAGACATTTTGTCGAAATTTTGGACTCTGGGCAAATGGTAACTGCTGGAAAGGGATTTTATGAATTGGTGTCTCTTTGGTTCCTAAGGAGATTAGAACTGGCGTTGTCATCCACTTATCGTAAATTTGATACACCATAATAGAACATCCACCACAACACATGGTGAACACAATAATCCACCATAATCTGAAACAATAGAAACATCAGAAGGAAAAATTAGAAGGTCGTGAAATACGATCCTTGTATTTTATCGAGAAGTAGATGGCAAAGATAAGCAGAGACACGTTTTTCTCAAATTATTTGATGATTATTTAATATTCAGCAATTACCTACATCATGAGTCTGCCTAAAACTTTATCATTTTATAGGTAGATTTTGTAAGAAATACGAACTGTTACAGCCGTTCTCATAGTTTAATTTCTGGCCATCACGACCTTCCCAAAATCAACCCCCATTCAAAAGTTTATTTATATATACATACTAGCTGACCCGGCAGACTTAGTACAGCCTCAATCGATAAATAAAGGACCCAATCTTTTGTATAGAATAAACTTCAAGCAAACAAAACAAATCCGTAATCAATAAGATCCAATTTTATTTTGAACATGTTTACTAAATTGTTGTTCTGATGAAGAAACATTCGTAATTATTGGACAATGGCTCCTTCTTTGTTCGATTGTGAGCACAACGCTTATCAACTTCCCTATCTGAATTTCACATAAACACCTCAAAAAGGAATACTTCTGAATATCGATATATGGATGATTTTTTAAAAATGTACACCTGCATCAATTTCTCACCAAACTATGTAAAGTGCCGCAACAGATTTAAGTTTTTTTATAAAAACTAAAAATGCAGCAGATGCGACGCTGTTTTATAATCATTTCATGTATTCGTTGTTTGAAATCAGTAAGTTGGCACTATGTTTCTGTTGTAAGCACAAATAAAAGATTCAAGTTTTGTGGTTCGGCCATGGAGAGACGACATTTGAGATGTTAAGAGCCGTTGGCATGCTCCAAGCTGGGAGCTCACAACGGAAGTATCCAGGGTTCTGGGAAGTAGCCCAAGTGTCATAAACCGTTCATGGTAGCATTTCAATGAAACAGGTAGCGTAGAAGAACGCCATACAGGTCGTTTCAGGATTGCTACAGTCGCCCAAGACCGATTTTTGGTTTTACAAGCCAGAAGAGATCGTACTACACAGCATCTCAATTAGCTCAAGAGCTATCACGAGTTCATAATGTACAAATTTCCGACCAAACTGTGAGAAATCGACTGCACGAAGGTCAACTCCACTCCAGACGCCCTTTAAGAGTTCCACAACTGACCCATGGAAATCGCGCTGCTCGTTTAGCTTGGTGCCAAGAACACGTAAACTGGGATCAAGAGAGGTGGGCCACAGTTCTCTTCAGTCATGAATCTAGATTTAGTTATTATCCCGATTCGGGAAGAATTCGAATATGGAGGGAACCTGGAAAGCAAAACCGTCTCCAGCATGCTCGAGAAGTTGTTAGACAGGGAGGCGGATCAGTGATGTTTTGGGGAGTTATACGCCTTGGTGGAAGAACTGACCTCGTTTTCATACAGAACAACCTCACGGGAAATTCTTACGCAAATGAGATGGTTTTACCTGTAGTGGTACCGTATCTCCAAATAATGGGTCAAAATCCACTCTCCCAACAAGATAATGCCCTCCTCATCGTGCAAGATTTGTCTTGAACGTTCTTGAAGAGAATGATATAGACCTTCTACCGTGACCATCCTGCGCCCCAGATCTGAATCCCAACGAGCATGTTTGGGACACCCTAAAAAGAAATCTCCTGCGTCAAAACGTCTTCCATCATGAACAGGAGCTTCGATTAGCAGTTCAGGGCTTGGAATGACTTAGGCCAAAATGTAATAGACAATTCAATATTGAGCATGCCGCGAAGATGCCAAAGTGTCATTAATAACAGAGGTGGACCTTCTGGGTACTGAAAAATATAAGTGCTTCCATATCGATTCGATAATATTAGTTCAGGAGTTTTTTGTTTCACCAAATTTCGTCATTTTCAAATTTCAAATTTTTTTATAATAGGTGCTTTGGAGAAGTCAGATATTATATTGTTTTCTTGGGAATACATTATATACAATACATCCTAACAAAAACCGAAATATTTCTATAAATTCGAATCATCAAATTCATATTTTAAAGATATTGGTAAGTGTTCCCTAGACTTTTTGAGGTGTTTAAATAATTTTGTGAAAATTGATGATGCGCATCTGGTTGTGGTAACAGCGCCCTCAGTAAGTGATAAATTTGTCCTTGTATCTGTAATTTTAAAGATTTGTCCGATGATTATTTCCGATATATATTCTTAACTTGAATATTATAAAAGTATATTATGGTATAATGCCTTGAAAATGAGCATGAAACAGTCCTGTATAATATATGTAGCGCAAAACGATGGAATCTGAAAACAGGTGTTATATATTTCTGAATATTGGCCAAGAAGTACTAAGAATCAAATCCAATCCCACAACGTAAAGGGCGCAAAGGATCTAGTAGTGGGACCTATTATGATAATATTACTTCGCCAGTAGATTCACCATCTATTTCTTCTTCTTGCACGACGCCTTTATGGGAAGCACTCAGGCCGTTCGGTCAATTGTGCTTGTCGTGTTGTAATAATTTGTTTTTTGTCTTGGAAAAACTTTCTGATGAAGCTTGCAAGACTTTTGTAGCTGGCCTACTCGATCATCCGGGCTCTGAGTGTTTCAGTGCCCAATGTGTTCAGTCTAGTCACCTTATGAGCGGGACATTCGAAGAGAATATGTTCCGTTGTTTCGTCTTTTTCTAGGCAACCACGGCAACATGAGGTTTTTGATAGTCTCATGATGTGTAGGTGTTTGTTGAGTTGATGTCACGTCAATAGGCCAACTACCATCCCAATAGACTTTTTATCGAGGGACAATAGTTCATATACTCTCTTCTTTGGTTGCGGCCCCTTTATGAACCTTACATTGCTTACAAATTATTATCATTCCCCAATTGCTAACGATTTGTTGGTACAATAATCAATTGTTGGATCATAGTGCAATGCAGCTCGTTCAAGAATCACAGGAGCACTGCGTCTGCGGATTCGTTCAATTTCATTATGTCGTGCTTGAGGTTGTTGTGTGCATGAACTCGTTGCATTCTAACCCTATCTACTTCATTGTTACTCACTAAATAACGCAATTCTGACATAGTTATACGACTATTTTCTCTCTCTGGTCATCAGTGCGGTTAGTACATGAGGTAGCTCTTCGCACATTTGATTGACTGCGACGACCTTAGTCAGGTCTTCTCCTCGGCATCGTAAATTGTAATTAATCAAAGTACGAAAATTTCGCGCTAACTTAGCAGGAAAGTGTCACTATCACAGAATATCAACAAAAAAAGAGCACATTACTTGGAATGTCACTATCACAAAAGTAAAGAAAGTTCTCGCGCACGTAGCGGTAATCTTCACTCACAAAGATAAAGGGATGCACTCATAGATATCGTATAACTTTTTTCCGTGTTTTGAAGTGCGCCAAGATGGATTGACAATCTAATGTCAAATATATGGTTGCGTTCAGAAATTTAGTTTGTTACAAAACTTAAGATTTATCAATCTTTAACAGCTGAAGTTAGATAAAACAAGTTTTGCGAAGCTGACCAATATGAAAATCAGTACTACTTTTGATTTATTACATTATGTGACTATGCAATTTTGTCATGTTAGCGATTCACTTTTGTTTAGTTTCGGAACGCGACATTAGATCATCCTACGCTCACGCGAAGACTAATTTGATAGATATGATTTAATTTGCCGGGGTAATAAATTGCAAATTGACTCTTTAACATTAGGAAGCAACTAAATTTAATATGAATCTCATTTAATAGCAAGTTCAATTGCCTCTACCTTTTATTAAGAAAACGTTTGAGAAATAGAAAAAGGCTATTTTTATGGTTTCCTGCAAGTTATTCGAATTTTAAACCCTAGACCTTCACGAACATTTCAAGACCAAGATAAGATGAATCCTGAATTCTCCGCTCTTGATTCATTGGGGAGGGTGCAAAAGTATCTTGTGATGAAGCTATGTCGAAAAATTTTACAAGTGGTATAAAGAGTTCCAAATAGGTCGTGAACGTGTAGAAGAAGAGCGTACCGGTCGACCGACGAAGCTCACGTCCAACAAATCAAATATTTGGTGCTTGTTAATCGTTGATTGGCAATAAGAGATCTAGCTGCACATGTTGGCTTTTCGAAAGGATCGGACAATACCATTTTGAAAACATCAGACGTGTCAAATCTCGATTGGTACCGAAAACACTAAATTTTCTGAAACAACATGAAGCGCTTTCTGAATATCAGCACAAAACGAAACGCATAATGACAGAAGATATACCGTTGATTTATGCTTACGACCCAAAAACAATAGATCAATCAAGTGAATGTCGTACTAGAGATGAGTTATGATCAAAGATCAAAAATCATGGTCATATTTGATTATCACGGTGTTGTGCATTTTGAGTTCTTTCCGCCAATTCAAACCTAATAAAGAATATTATTTGAGCGTTATACGAAGTTCACGTGAAGCTTTTCACCTAGAGAGGCCGGATTCTTGGTTATTGCACCACGATTATACACCGTCTCGCACAGCACTGATTCTTCGTGACCCTTTCGCCAAAAATTGGATCCATATTATTCCGCAACCGCCGTATTTACCTGATTTGATACCTAATGATTTCTGGTTATTCAGCAAACGGTGGACACCGTTCTGAGAGATACCAGCCGTATCGAAGAGAGAGCCGAAGGCCATCCTGGAAATCGACTTCAAAAACTGTTTTGAAGGTTGGAAAATCCGTTGGCATAAATGCAATTTATCAGAAAGGGTTTACTTTGAAATCAATGATATTGGTTTGGACGAGAATTAAAGATTTTCATCAAAATAAATGTTGAGTGACCTTACTTTTTGGACAAAGTTGTGTAATTATTGTAATTGAGAAGAACCCAGAAAAATTGGGCAAACCGCAGAAGTTACAATTTCGTATACACTTTGAATCATAAGTTACAATGAAAACCACATATTTTTTCGACTTATGATAAGACTAAAGTAATTATGATTGATATTCACGGAAAATTTCACAGAATTGAATAAATTAGGACAAACGAAAATTTGGAACAAACTCCAAAAGAAAAATTTTCATAATTACTTTGGATTATAGGTGACAATATAAACGACGGATTATATTTATTCATTTTTGTTTTGTTTTTAATGACAAAAGTTTTCAGAAGAAGAAATTTCAACATGAATACGAAAGAGGTCGGGAAACTCCAAGAAAGTACCACCTTGGATTATAACCAACAAAATCAATGACACAATTGTTTGTTTTATTTATTGTTGTATCGATAGGGTCCTGGTGATAGTTGTAGGTGAAATCTTTTCATAGATGAAATCTAAAACATCTGATAAATTGCAATAATAATAACTATTGTACTCTACAAAAAATTCAAACTATGTCTCATATTTTTCTCCCATGACTATGTTACCCTCCATAAATACAAGTACTAAAAGTAAATATACTATATTGAGTGATCTTGAACATCACTTACTAACGGAATAAGTTGCCTAATTTTATAAATTAAGTTTTTTTCAGTTTTTCTATAGTTCCTATAATGTTCGAAACATTTATCTCAAATTTTGGAATTTGATTAAACAATATGAATTACGAGAATGCAAATGTCAACAGAATCTACTGAGTAGTATTTTTCCTTTAGGTACATCTCTGCACTAACTTCTTTCATTTTATTTAAAACTTTTGACCTCCTAAGGTTTTTCGTATCTGCCACGCTTATCAAGATGAAGAATAGAAATTAATTGTCTGTAATTAGCTAAATGAAATAAAGTTTATCGAAGTGATTTCTAGTTGGTTACGGCTTTTTCTGGATATTTATTGAGTTTTACATTTCATAATTCACTGTTGTTTAAAATTGAAGCTGCGATTATCATACATGGATAAAATATTGAATCAATAAAGAATATAAAAGAATTGAATATTGAAAACAATATACAGGGTGTCCGCGAATTGCGCGTACAACGTTATACTACAGATTCTTAAACTCGAAATAAGTCGATTCAGGCCAATTTACCTATAAGAAAAGTTTCTTCGTTTGGCCGATAGAGGTCGCCAAAATCAAAGGGTTTTTTTTCCTATTTTTCAAATAATTCGAGAACGACTCGATCGATAAAATTCATATTCGGTATGCGTAGTCGGGTGCGTTATTCACGTTTTTAGTGATCCGATCAATGACCTTGATGTTTTACAAGTGTTCCTAAAAACTCAAACGTGTTTTTAATCAACCATACTTGTCTGCGTTTGAGCAAAACTGTTTAGGCATTGAGTAGCTAGACTAATTATCAAACTTTTTTGTCCTATGAGAAAATTTGATATGATGAGCGGTTCAATAACAAAAAACAGTTTTTCCAATTCATGATTTCATTTCTTCAACCACCTAGCAAGTCGAAAATATCACATATTGACCATGATGGCTTTGGATTTGTTTCTGTAGTCTGCCAGATTGTCATTTTATTATGCTTGACAACCTCTTGTTGACAAAATGATATTTTCTAGATTGCTAAATCGGATCAAGCAAATAGGAAATTCAATGTTCAGTATTACAAAAATCGAAAAATTCGAAGATAAAATTTAATTAGTTTTTCACAATGACTATTTAAAAAATGAAAACAGATTGGCCAGTTGGAAACTAAATAAGAAAGAACAAATCACTTCAGAATAACGATTAATTAGTTTACACCAAAAATTTCATCCAACTATAGTAAATGGTCATAAATTCCACCATTTTTCTGAATACAGGAGTTTATCCTCTTTAAGAAATTGAATTGGACCCATTACTTCAGGGTCATTTTGAGTTGAGTTGGCCGCATTTAAAATTCTCATATGTAACTCTTCTCGGGTGTCAATTGGACAAGAGTAAACTCTCGATTTTTAAGCACCCCAAAGAGAGAAGTCGCACGGTGTCAAGTCGGGAGATCGTGCTGGCCATCTTGCAGGAGCATCAGCTCCCCTTCCGATCCAATAATTCGCATACAGTGGATGTAAGAACTCGCCAACCGCTAGAGTGAAGTGATCAAGTGCGCCGTCGTGCATAAATCACATTTCAGCACGCAGTAATACTGAAATATCGTCGAACAAATCCTACTTTCTAGCAAAAAATTCAAATATGCCTCTCCGTTTAATTGATCTGGAATCTTTACTGGACCAATAATGAAATTGTTAATTACTGAAATCCATACGTTAATTCTGAATTGATTCTGATGATGTGCACTTGTGAAAACATGTGGATTTTCAACACTGTACACGTGTTCATTGTGAAGATTAGTGATGCCAAATCTAGTAAAAGTGCATTCGTCAGTAAATAGAATTTTCCTACTGAAGTGTAGATCTTGAGTTCTCTTCTTTTGGATAAATCGGCAGATTCTCAGGATCGTTGGAAAGTAATTCCTGAACTGTCTGAATGTAATAAGGATAAAATATTTGTTCCTTCTAGACATCATGAATCTTTGTTCAAGGAACGACCAACTGCAAATCTAAACGCCGCTTGCTTAATTGTGGGTTTCCCTCAACCAAGTCCAAAATTTTTCTTCGCGTTCTACCATCATAACTGTTCGTTGTCGTCCTCAACCCAAGTTCCTTGGCTTGAAGCAACCATTCTGTTAATTACTATGATCTAAATCCATAGAAATAACCATGATCTTAAAAGGATCATTAAAATCTGTGGTTTTCAGTGATAGAACAATATGAATCGTTGATGGGCATGCACCTTATGAATGAAATTGTGGAAAATTCAGGTTTTTCTCTGAAAAGAGGTATTGAATGCAATGATTGTCTACAAGTGTTGTATGTTTCTGAAAAGGAGAAAAATTGCTGCATCCAATAGAGGTAAAATTTCCTATGATTTGTATTTAAAAAATGCATTGCTATCAAGAAGAGGAATACCCATAGGGAGAAGAGCCATCGCGCAACTTAATGGTGTGTTATGGAATCAGTAAATTTCCAAGACCAAGAAGCATAGAATATACAATAGGATAATAAAAAGTATTGTTACGTATAGCAGTGAAATATGGCCACTCAAAAAGACTACCGATAATTCACTACTGGTCACTGAAATGGATTATTGGAGACGGGCTGCGGGAAGTCGAGAAGAGAACGAGTCCGAAACACCAGAATAAGAGGAATCATGAAAACCAAACACACACTGGTTGATGAGATACGAACAAATCAGTTGAGATGGTACGGACATGTACAAAGAATGAAAGAACAAAGACTACCCTAACAAATTATGCACTGGAAACCACACGGGAAAAGAAAGAGAGGAAGACCCAGATTGAGTTGGAGAGAAGTAACAGATAAAGAACTGATAGAACGGGAAATAGACGAATACCTTTGGGTAGATAGAGAGGCTTGGAGGCAGGGCATCGGAAGACGGCGTAGAACGTTTTAACCCGATTTATCTATATATTTTTGCATTGAAACTCGAAAACCGCTGAGCTAAAAAAATTTTTTTACACATAACTGTATTCCAATCAAAAAAATGCCTGTAGAATATCAAACTTATTTTTTTGTAACTTTGATGATGATCAAGATATCCGCGATGGACGATTTTCACAAAATTCGAGAAATTTTGAATAAGTCCGGAACGGAAAGAGATATAAAAATTTTGGCCACACTAAACTAGTCCCTATAAATAAGATCGAGAGAGAAGGATTCATTTTTCTCTATCTGCAATATTTCACGTAGCTGCCGTACAAATACATCGAAATTTGCCCACCCTGTACTTTAGCCACAACAAACTGTCAAACTTGACAAGTAAGTTGAAAAATGAAATCAAACGGTGAGCATTTTCCCGCAATAGTTCCTACAATTTTCGGAGACAATTATCTCTACAAGAATGTTTCGGCGAGTTGGTTTTGTTTTCAGTAAGTGAGTACCACACCAGTCAACAGTTTCAAATTCAAATCCAAAAGGATTAGTCACCATCCAACGGCAGATGCACCAAAAACAGTATTCACTCAAGAAAATGTGGATGCTGCAATATTTCGAGAGATAGAGACTTAATTGCAGGAAACAAATTTTGCATAGACGAAAAAGTCAAAAGTCCTGGACTGTCTTGACTTTGGAAAGCGTAAAATCGTTTACAACATTGTCAGTAATAACTTATCTTGGATTTATTCATATGAGCCTAAAAATGAGCGGTACTCATCCGTGCCGAAGTAACTCCAAAAATATGGTCGCAACGTTCATTTCAGAAGCAGGTCATGAAGCAAAAATTCCCTTACAAGATGAGAGAACAGTTACTGCCGATTGTTACAAAACCATTTGTTTACCGCAAGTCCTTAGATTTCAAGAGACCACCCTGAACGACAAATCATCCTTCACCATGGCAATGCAAGTTTGCACATAGATCGGACAACAATTCAATATTTGACACAAGGAAACATCGAATTGTTTCATCATCCCTCGTAGAGTCTGAATCTAAGTCGATTCCTTACTTTTCCGAAAACGAAGAAAGGACTGCGAAATCAAATGTTTCAGTCTTCAGAAAAAGCTGTTAATGGCTTTCAAAAGGCCATTTCTACGGTAGCAGCAATCGATTGGAATAACTGTTTCCAGAATTGCTTCTAACGAATATTCAAGTATGAGAGGAAAGTCATCAAGTAATGAAGGCAATTCGTGTTACAAACACTGTCTACGAATTATCATCTTGAGGAATTAATACTTGAAATAAAATCCCTGAGAAGAAACGTCTGGATCCTTTAAATGTGATAGAGGTGTAGCAAAGAATAACGAAGATCCGATAAACAACTTTATAGCTAATATTTCCTAACACGGAAATTTAGTGCCGGTCTGTGGATTTTCTTTCATTTCATTTTAAACAGCTTCTCCTATCTGATGTATTCGAACAGTACTTGGCTTACCATCTTCATTATTTTTCTTTTCAATAATGACAGTATTTATTAGATGCCTATGAATATTCGAAAGTGATTCACAGTTTAAAAAAAAAATTTTTTTATTGTTGCCCTGGATATCATCGCAAATTTTTATGTTTTCAAGTGCCCAGATTACGAATATATTCATGAAAGTTCTCAATGTGCTCGTATTTCCATGATTTTTGCATTTCTTATGTTTTGAACAATTATAAGCTTGTTAGAAATAAAATTTAATTTTCCAGTCATGATTAGGCTTCTGCGCAACTTTTTCGCGCATACAAACATCACCTGATCCCCACTCTCAGACCCCTTGCTCCACAGAACAGCTGAGATCTCAGTTATTTGACAATATTGAAGTACATACACACGTAAATCTGGATAAAGTGTCATGGATTAATATTTTGTTTCAATTACTGAAACTCCATACTTATATATTTGTCTTCTAGTCTAAAATATGAGTTCGTCACGAAGAAAGTGTAAATATTGTAGTGATTTATTTTGTTATATTTGCGGTGTTTATATACCAAAAAATAAAAAAGAAATATCACAGACTTTGTCAAGGAGACTTATGTTGAATATTTTGGTTTCAAAATGGACAAATTAGGTAAACCATGGGTTCCTAATAAAGTTTGTAAGTCCTGTGTTGAGTCTTTACGGTTGTGGAAAAAAGGTGAACGTTCTGGATTAGACTTTGGTATTCCTATGATCTGGATGGAGCCTATGAATCATTTACATGATTGTTACTTTTGCGTAGTAGATGTTAAAGGTTTTAATCGAAATCAAACGTGGAGATACCCAGACTTACAGTCCGGTTCAACACAGTGAAAATCTCCTCGGCTCATATACATTTCAAAAGTAATTCGCATGCCCTCAGAAACAATGATGTTACCAAATTCACAGAAATCGGGACCATCTACTAGTGGAAGTGAATGGGAAGGTGAAACATCTACGCCAAAGTTATTTTCTCAAAATGAACTCAGTGATTTAATACGTGATCTCAATTTATCAAAACAAGGATCAAAACTGTTAGCCTCAAGATTGAAAGAAAAAGTTTATTGGCACCAACAGTAACAATTACAACATACAGAACGCGAGAAAAGAGTTATTACAATTTTTAGTGAAAATGAAGGATTAGTGTATTGTAATGATATCGCGAAGTTGCTTATAGACATGGGTTTAAAAGAGTACAAATCTACTGAATGGCGCCTTTTTATTGATAGTTGCAAAAGAAGTTTAAAATGCGTCTTATTGCACAATGGAAATAAATTTGCATCAATTCCAATTGCCCATTCAACGAAACTCAAAGAAGAATATGAAAATGTAAAATTAGTTTTAGAGAAAATTAAATACTCTGAGCATCAATGGCCGATCTGTGTGGATTTAAAATGGTTAATTTTTACTTGGCCAACAAAGTGGATATACAAAATACCCTTGCTTTATTTGTATGTGGGATAGTAGAGCAAAGCAACTTCATTGGGAACAAGATGTTTGGCCTGTAAGAAATTCTTTATCTGTCGGTAAAGCCAACGTAATAAGGAGCCGCTGGTGAGCAGAGACAAAATCATACTTCCATCATTACATATTAAGTTAGGTATGATTAAGCAATTTGTGAAAGCGTTGAACAAAGACGAAAATTGCTTTAATTACATTTGCAGAATATTTCCGAAGCTTAGTATGGAAAAATTGAAAGGTGGAATATTTGATGGTCCTCAAATACGGCAATTGATGAAAGACTCAGATTTTATCAAAGTTATGACTGTTGCGGAAAGTAAAGCTTGGAAAAGTTTTGTGTTGGTTGTCGAAAATTTCCTAGGTAACCATAAAGCAGCAAATTGTGAAGAAATTGTGCAAAATATGCTGACAAACTTTCATGTAGATAAATTTCCAGATAATTTAGGAAATAATAGTGAGGAACAGGAGAGCGGTTTCATCAAGATCTAAAAGTGATGGAAGAAAGGTATCAAGGTCGATGGGATTGTCACATGATGGCAGATTACTGCTGGTCTTTGAAAAGAGATTGTCCCTGAAAAATTATAGAAGAAAAGCTCATAAAAGGCGTTTTATGGAAATATGAAATATATTTTCGACATTTTCCTCTTTATTTACTTCGATGTATCCGAATTTCTCAAAACATAACTGGCATTATACATATATCTGTTATTTTGTTTCTTTTTTACGATTTTTGTTATGTAAAATGAAAATAAGGATTTAAAAAGATATCAGAGCAAATCCTACAAAATCATTGATAGTTTCACGAATTGTGTGCATAAATAGACCCAAAATCATTTTCATATCTAGGGCAACAAAACCATTGTAGATCAGTGTTATGAAATTATCATTTATTCATTATAGAAATTATGTCTAGTATTATTACGGTCCCAATAAATGTTTTGATAAGTATATAATCAGAGAACGATTCATAATAATTTTCTTGCATGAGAGCGTCTAAAGATACTGAATAAATTAACTGAGCAATTTTTACACATCTTACCGAAACATTTCGTGCAAAGAATTGATATTTTTTTCGTTTTTCAATCAAGTATACTACTCTACGTATATAATGATATGCCATTCCTTTCTACTTACTTGTCTCGAGGTCCAGAATCTTTAGCCAAATAACTTAATCCTTGAATTGACGAATGTTCGCAATAATCGTAAAAATGTTTCGTGCAACTCTTTCCAAATGAAGATCTAACATTTTTTGAATCCATTTCAACACTTTTTCCTTGCGTTCCCCTCAAAAATGTGTATTCACCTCAATATTTTTACACTATGAAACACTATTCAAGACTTTCAATATGGTGAATGATATAACAAGAATAACTTCAAATGAAACGAGAATTTATTTACTTCAACCCAACGAAGATTGTGTAATGTCTTTCATCGTCTTATTATTCGAAGCGATATTCTATAAACACGGAGGATGGGATTATTTCAAACTGATAGTTTGAATATACAGTTAAAAGCTTTACTTTCTACATTGAATTATCTTTGATATACAGCGTTGTCAAAAACATGGAGTAGAGTTTTATGGTTCAGTAAAGAAGTTCAGCTGAAACTGGTAGGTATAGAAATAATTAATTCTCACTTTTTGCGAGTATGTTTCAGTTTTTCTGATGAAAATTAGTACTCAAAATCTACATAATTCGTGAATCTACTCACAGTTTCAACCAAAATTGAATAGTCAAGCTTATTACTAGTGTTGACTTCTATGTTTTGCATACTGGGACAAAGAGAACACTATTATTCAACTGTCAGTACTAAAATTGAAATTCTGTGATTTGTTAATATAAATGAAGTTGTGTTCGTGCTGTGTCTAAGCCAAAAGATACTATCAAAGCTGTTAAGTTAGTGGAAAAATAGAATTAAACCATGAGCATTTTGGCGCAATAATTTTCTACAATTTTCAAAGACAATTATATCAAAAAGAATGTCTCGACGACTTGGTTTCTGTTTTTGGCATTGAAGCACCACACCAGTCCACAGTTTTCCGTTGGTATGAAGAATCTAAATGCGAAAGGGTTAGACCCAGGAACATGCATCAAAAACAGTAGGCGGTCGAGAAAATGTGGATGTTTTACGTAAGATGATCTATAGAGATCAGCATATAACACATCGAGAGATTGAAGTATCATTGCGAATGTCAACGACCTCAATACGAAAAACTTAGCACAAACAATTGAACCTGAAAAATTATTTTCTCGTTAGATACCGAATCTGTTGACCGAAGAAGAAAAAAAGAAGAAGAAAATGTAAAGGTAACTTTGTAATGTCTAAAAGCGTTTACAACCTTGTTCGTGTAAATGAATCTTGGATCTATTCAAACTAGTTAATCTTCTGGTTGGGTAAAAGTTGGAAGAAGTAGAACCGACAAAAGTTATCTGTAACCGAAGTTTCTCCTAAAAGATGGTCGAAATACAATACGCTTGAAAACATCAAATTGTTACATCATCCTTTGTACAGTGTAGACCTAAGTCTCATAGATTTTTTACTTTTCCCAAAATCAGGAACGGAATGCGCGGTCAAAAATGTTTCAGTCACGAGAACAAGCTGTTGATGCCTTCCGAAAGGCCATTTTGAGTGTTGCAGTGAACATATGGAAGAACTACTTCCAGAATTAGTTCAAAAATGTAGAAGTCAGTTAATCTTCGCGGAAAATACTTCGAGAAACAAGCTTTCAATTGATTCATTCTAGTCTATATGCAAAACTGAAAAGACATCTCTCGTATTATATGTCTTATGAAAATCATTCTCAGACATCGGCTAAAACAGTACTTGTTTTATATACAACATTTAAAATATTATAATGCTTTAGAATTTACAAGCTGCTCAAATATCCCAACCAAAGCCCAGAATACAACCAAAACAATCATGGATTTCCACCCATACATTGTCAATTATTGAGGCACGCAGAAGAATTAAGCAGCGTATTGGCAGCTCTCGCGCGAAATTCCAAAGCATTGCCGGCGAGATGGAAACATGCCAATACTAATCTGCCGGGAGAGATGTTTTGAAGATAAACATATTACTCGGGACTTTAAACCCATAACTTGGGCGGTAAAGATTGCCGATGGACAGTTAATCACCAGCTTCGATGGGGTGATTGGGATGTGGCGTACTTATTGTCAGAACCTTTACTTTGATGATGGCATCCATTCCTCTGTTGAATTATGAACATGAATCTGATATTCTTTTTTCAGAAGTGGAAGGTTTTCCCAGAAACCCAGATAATTATCGCTTACTCTCGTTGGTCTCTCATTCAAGTAAGGTCCTACTATTAATTTTACAGTCTCGTTTGGAGAGTTTTATTGGCTGGCAAATTTCTACGGTGCAGGCAGGCTTCGTAAATTGACGTGGTACGCGTGAACAGATTTTGGACTTGAGGCAGATCATTGAGAAAGCCAGGAACATTACTTTCCTGTTTATATCTGCTTTGTAGACTACTCCAAGGCTTTTGATAACGTCAAGTGGCCTAAACTGTAGGAGCCTACGATATGGCTCTGGATTCTCATTCCCGTGTAATGCTCTCTCAGTGATAAGATCTAGGATGTCGTCTGTTATCCATCTCCGTTTTTTCTGCTGGTCTTTCCGCTTTTAGATTCATTCGCAAGATGTCATTAACGCTATTTTTGAAATTGTTCCAGGCGTTCTATATGTGGAATTCAGCTGTCTTATCGATAGATTCCAGCATGTTTTCTATTATTTCAGACACTTTCCCTTTCACTTTGGGATTCTTCAACTTCTCCAAACTTATTCTTTTTGTTGTTCTCTCTCAAAAGTTTTTTTCGAATGAACCCGAACACGGGTTAATTTATCGATATGAAATTTGAAAGTCAAAGAACGATGAAGCTTTACACCAAGATATGTTGGAGTGAAATTATGAGTTAATAGTGATTGATAGAAGAATACTCTTAGTTGCCTATCCTTCTCATGATCATTCAGATGAAAACAAGAAACCTTAGTTTTCGAAAGATTTGGACATAAACACCATTTTTAAAGAGAATGTTCGGAATTTCTAAATCAGAAGTCAGTGTTTGCACAATTGTTTCGAAGTCATACTGTCGAAAAACGCAAGCAATATCATCAGCATAAATAAACTTTGTAGAGGATGTTTCAGGATGTCAGACATATATAAATTGAAGAGAAGAGGTACAAGAACAGATCCCTGAGGTAGGCCATCATTTAGAGTGTAAAATATACTGCTTTTCTCACCGATAAAAACTCGAAGTCTTCTATCAGATAACATATTTTCAATCAAATCTACAATTTTTTCCACATTGAACTACTTCAAAGAGTTTATAAACTAAAGCATCCTTCCAAACTGTGTCATATGCCGAAGAGAGATCTACAAATACAGCGCCTATTTTAAGTTTACCCTGAAATCCTGTCTCAATGAAAGTGGATAAACCTTAAACCTGATCAGAACAATTTCAGTTTTTCGAAAACCTCCTGAGAAGTGGACAGAGCTCTGTTAATGATTGGTTCTAATCTCTGATAAAGAAGTGTTTCTAAAATTTTGAAAGAAACAGAAAGTAAGCTGACAGGTCGATAACTACTAGGAAGTTCTGGATTTTCCCAGGCTTGAGAATGGCAATAACCTTTCTAAATTCAACGGGAATACTACCTGAACTGATTATATCATTGTAAAAGGATAGTAACCACTTTTTAGCGTTATTTCCTAGATGTTTAAAAAATTCAGGGAAAATGCCATCAAATCCTGGAGCTTTACGAGCTTTAGTAGATTTTATTGCAGATTTGAGCTCTTCTTCCTCAAAAGGATTCGATAAATCCTCAACCGTGATAGCATCCCTCCTCCTTTTATGTAAGATTCGTTTCATTCTATTCCTGTCATATCTACTAATCTTCACACTTTTAGAGACATTAACAAGCCTAGATGCTACAGAATTCGGATTCATAGTAAACGGACTTTTTGAAACGGGATCAGCATTGCCTAATTCCCTCAACGAATTCAAGGAACTTCTACTAAATTGACGAAAATTCATACTATTCATTAACTCATTCCATTTATTCTTTCTACTATCATTCAAAGAACTAAGGAGTGCATCGGATTTCTCTCCTTATAAAAACATTTGACTCCTCTGACCACCCAGGTATATAATCCTTTCGAAAGCCTCTGGGAATATATTTTTAGCAGCATTTTTGAGAACTCCTATAAACCGGAAATAATTTCTACCCAAGGGGGAAACCCATCTCAAATCACTATCTACCTGTTTACTGAAATCATTCCAACGAGCTTTTTTGAAATTCCATTTTGGTTTTTCTAATGAATCTGCAAATGTAAATTGAAAACCTAACGAAATAATAAATGGCCTGTGTTGACTGTGAGGAAAATCTGAAAGTACTTTACGACGAACAGGAAGAGGAAATAATTCAGAGTCGTTAGAAACCAGACAAAGATCAGGATTATAGTCGCGATTCCATGTGGCAGAATGAAAAGTGCCCTTTGCCTTCGCATCGAATACAAGTTGAAAATCATTTGTTTCCATCCATTCAACTAATGAAATACCACTCCTGTCGTTTTCTGTATAACCCCATTGATTGTGATGGCAATTGAAGTCACCACAATAGATAGCAGGGTGGGGAAAAATAATACCGAAATTGATGGGCCAGATTTCGCCAGGAGGTTCATAAATATTAACGACAAACACATCAATTTGAACGCAATATAGAAAACACCACTCAACATACCCTTCTGTACAAGTTCAATATGATTGAATGATGAAGATTTTACATAGCAAGCAAGGCCATAAATAGGAGTAAGGAGATAATCAAAAAGTACATAACCTGCATATTTCCTCTTTCGCGGAGATGTTCTTCCGTCGCAGTGTGAGTCTCCTGAAGCATAATCACTTTCACCTTGTTCTTGCTTGCCAATTTTGAAGAATAATCGCATTTATCCTCGGAAATCCCTTCAATATTTAAACTCAACAAAATAATTCCCTCTCTGTTCGACCGAGAGAGCCCCGATGGCCAGGTTCGATCTTCTAAGTGATGCCGATTCTGAACTATAGATGTTCTAGATTCATTATGGACCCAAAAATTTGGGTTGACATCGCCCATATATTATTTCTGCGTGGATATTCAGTAAATTATAGAAAAAATTTGCAAAATTATTTTGACATTCGTATTTAAATTATGACAAATGTCATAATAATAATATCTCGCTTTCGCATTGGTACACAAGGCTGACTCACGAATTCATTCTCAAAAAACAGAACCTCTCATATGTGCAGATTGCAAAGGAGACTCACCGTTGAACACATATGAGTAGTTCGCACGAAATATAATAATGAAAGAATTCATACGCGGTGCACCTAACAATATAAAATCATCTGTAGCTGTCAATTTGCTATGAAAAATCTGGCCACAAAAATGATTATGTTATCTAAAATTCTCCTTTATATTTCCAACTTATTGAGCCAATTGCTAATACTCAGCGTGGTTAATGCAAAATGAAAAATTAAAGAGAATTATTAATGACTTTTTCATTCACCTTCATTTCTTCATACCTTCTACATTTTTTATGTGCTGGTAATATTCAATCCTTTCGCAACCAAATTTAGCATGTTTTTATAAGATTTAGCTGTGTATCTGTGTATGAATAAAAGTGATACCCTCAATTAAGCAACTGCTGACCTCTGGTTTAACTCATTCTCTTTGATTTCTATGATTTTTATTCAAACAAAATAATGCGTGCGTCCATCAATTACTATAAAAATAGAAACAATATGCTTATATTGAGTTCTAATCAACAGTTATTTTCGTATGATATACGTGTTATCGGCGTAGCTATAACTCTTATAAATTATATAGTAAAAGTATTTATATTTAGATATTTCCTAAATATATTTTAAAACCTGAACGTAAACCAGACGAGAAAAATTATATTTTTATAATGTATTGAGTTTTTCCTTGTTCAATTAACTACAATGTATACAGAGTGATTTAGCAGGACAGGGAGATATTTTTACTGACAATAGGAAACATGTAGCTGACGGACTAGTACTTTGTTTTGAACAATGTAGCCTCCTCCAGAATGTAGAGGATATTTCATGCAAAAGTGGTAGATTTTTCATGTTCCATAAATCTAAAACGATTGAATCAATTATCCATAAAAATGTTACATTAAATCCACGTCATTAGGTCTATTCTACGAAATCCTTATTCTCCCCTAAAATATTGCCGGGCTTGGTAATATTTTTCCTAGGACCTAATTCCAAAATAACACATGGTATATCTATCAATTTCAATTATATGCGCATTCGAAAACAAACAAGATGGATGCAGATAATATAAGGTAGCCCAGTCAAAATGGACATTCAAGGTTACATCAATTCGCACAAAGCTGGAAATTGACATGAATGTTGGGAACACTGTTACAAACAATTTGTCAAGAATCCCCATTGATCCGACTTGTGCAAAAAAATTTATTGAAATTCAAATGTTGCAAAATTCTGATTTTTGAATTTTTCAGCTAAATGACAAGTTTTATCATAAAAATGGATGAAATAAAAATAATTCGTTATGCGATTATCTATAGAAACTGTCCTCACATATTTTTCCTAAGAATCATCATTTCGGAGATATAGCGATGCAAACAGTTGAGAATGTTGTGTTCTTCTTAGGTACAAGTTTCCGTGCCACCCGCGAGGTGGTGCGCATTTTTTAACATGGTTTCTCCAGCAGGCCTATTTCACGATCTATTGTTGTCCTATTGTATTTAATTTAAAATAGTACTATTGGAAATGATGAAAGTGTTCATAATTAATTTGGGAAAATTATTCATCTGATCATCTGATGGAACTTCAACCACGCCGTATTCTTCTTCCTACTGGGTACAAGTAAATTGTTCAAAGAGCGATGGATCAGATGTCTACTCGCATATATTTTAACAATCCTCTTCTACTGGAGATTCCACATTTGAGCACGATTGGCAGGTGGGAGTAATATTTGTTTTGGTTCCAATGTATCGTTAGTTAACTTCCAACCCCAGTCTTCTGGGTCTAGTTTATTACCAAGCCACACTTGAACTTGATAATATACCCGAAAAAGATGTTGATGAGCAGAAGCTGAGGTTGGAGGAAGACCAGCTAACTGTACTTTTTTCTTCCCAAAAGATAAGCATCGAAACTTTTTAAGCACTTCATTTTTGGAGCTCCGTCTACAGGAAGAAGAAATCGAATTCCATTGGTAATTACAGCTTATGGGGTGGAAGTACTTTTTTAAAAACGTCAGCACACAATCAAGTAAATCTTGTTTCTCAAACAATTTCGAAACTAAGGTCTTACCCCTCCTGAAAAATGGGATGTCGTGACGCAGCTCTTTTTTTGGGCTTATAATGATTCTAGAACATCTATAGATCATAATCGGCATCGCTTAGAAGACCGAGCCTGGCCATCGGGGCTCTCTCGGTCAAACAGAGAGGAAATTGTTTTGTTGAGTTTGAATATTGAAGGGATTTTGCGATTATACTTCAAAATTGGCAAGCAAGAACAAGGAAGTGATTATGATTCAGGAGACTCACACTGCGACGGAAGAACATCTCCGCGAAAGAGGAAATATCGCAGGTTATGTACTATTTGATTATCTCCTTAGTCCTTCTCATGGCCTTGCTTGCTATGTAAAATCTTTTCTTAAATTCAAGTGAGTTCAAACATATAAGAGTCAGGTATGGTTGTTGAAATATTTTTCTGCTGGTTTTCTTTTTCCATTGTTACAGATTCCAGTCCCAAACCCCCTTCCTTTCACCCTTATCTTCGTCTGGAAATTATGGAGTGCAAGATTAGAGTTGAAGCTGCTAAGCAGAAATATCTTTGGTACTCTTTATGTACACACGACACTAACACAACATAAACAGACAAGCTATTCCTAGTGCAATAGCGACAGGGAAACGAGTTTTTTCCTCAGGTTTTTTCACTACTTTATTGAATTATACAAAATAGTATGTGATTTTGGGATTTTGGAAAAGCACATAAACTTTCCGTTGAATGATTTCCTGGTTTTAAAAAATAAGTAACATTATCGGTTGGTGTTTGAGCAGTAATACCAATAGGTCCACATCTTCACTAACAAGAAAAGTTGGATTTGCCGAGTTAAATTGTTCTATCGCTGTTTTAACTATCAGGACATCAGCATCATTATCAGTTTGTTTTACAGAAATATTTTCAAACAAAATAAATGGAATAAAAAACTGAATTGAGGACATTCTAATAAAGGAGGATGATTATAAACTGGTATGGAAGATTTATTCTGAAGATATTTTGGATTTACCATAACTGGGAACGAAGGAGAGACGACAGTTGAAGAACCAGGATTAAAAAAAAATAGAAATGTACATGAATGAAAGTCGAAACTGAAAAGCACCTAGAAGTGATCAAATAAATATGGAACTATTTAAATATGGGGGAGAAGCATCGAAAAAAGACCTATGCAAACTAGTGCAAACAATTTGAAAATAGGTGCGAATGCCAGAGGAGTGGTAAATGGGCAAAATAGTCACAATACCCTAAAAAGGAGGCCAGGGCACGTGTCAAAACTATAGGGGAGTAAAATTACCTTATACCGCATACAAAATTCTATCCTTGACGATCTAGGAACGTTTGGCGAAACATCAAAAGCAAAAGTGGGACAATACCAATGCGGGTTTGTCAAAGGCAGGCCACAACAGACCTTAAAGCAAATAGGGGAGAACGCTCACCAACACGCGATAGACTTCGAAATACTGTTAATCGACTTTATGCACGCATTTGCCTCAAAAATACCAGTACTTATGGCAGTTGTAGAACTTAGAATACACTCGAAAATAGGAAGATTGATCTGGATAAAGTAATAAGCCAAAAAGGAGAAACTAAAGGGTTCATATTTGACAAAAGAGTTAAGCAAGGAGACGCTTTGTTCGCTACACTGTTTAACCTAGCACTAGAACATATACTAAGAAAGATAAATAAAAGTAATCTGAGGACGGGGGGAAAACAAATTATGACACACGCAGACGACGTTGTTTTAATAGCAAAAGAAAGAATACTAATACAAGATATGATAAAGCAGATACTGGACAAAGGAGAAAGTTTGGATTGAAAATAAACGAAAACAAGACGAAAATACTGAGACTTGGAGTGGAAGAAACCCGAGAATTAAAATCAAAATATGGAAATATGAATTTGAGGAAGTTGAATGTTTAAGATACTTGGGCGTCATGATAACTAACGATGGTAGAAGATCAACTGAGATCAAAGACAAGATAATGGATGTCAACAGAGCGTACCATGCCAATAAAAATTCTGAAAAAAAGAATACTTATAAAAAACACCAAGCTTAACATTAATAGGACCAAACAAGATATATGCCCCGGAAACTATGACAATGGCAAAAATGGATGAAGAAGAAATAAGAATCGCCAAAAGAAAAATATTGCGCTTATATCTGGGGCCGTGAGATTGGGTAGCAACGAATACAGAATATATACAAAGGAAGAAATCAACCAAATTATGAAGAACGAAGACGCTGTAAAAAAATCAAAGAGCGGAAAGTGAAATGGTTGAGGCCTGTATGTAGGGCAGGTGAAGGAGTAGTGGATCCCGGGACCACGAAGAAGACGAGGTCGACCAAGATCAAAATGATTGCAAGAAGTTGGAGAGGACCTTATCAGGACAGGAGTCACAAGTCACAAGATGAAAGGAAAAAACAGTGGACAGGAAATTATGAGGAAAAATTAGTGAACTGATATAACTAGAGGAAAAGGGGAGTGATTCACCCCTATGAAGAATGAATTAGAGAGTTTGCGGTGGTACAATTCCACTAGGAATGTTAAACCACCATATATATATATATATATATATATATATATATATATATATATATATATATATATATATATATATATATATATATATATATATATATATATATATATATATACATATAAGGGGTTTATCCCAGACGAGTTGCCCATATCTGTCCATGCAATCAAACTGATTTCATGAAAAATATAAATCCACCACCGGGGTAATTAACACCATTGCCAGGCAATTATTATAATCAAAACATATCCTGAAATAATTATATATATATATAGTAGGATAACGTTCAATGTTATGAGAATATATCAATCTACCAGAATATATACATACTATAGCATCATCAGACAATGATATCAATGTACCAACGAGTGGTGTCAGAGGCTTTCTCCCGGAAAAATCCAGTGTACGGACCTTACTCAAGTAACACTGAATGTTACTCATTAATAGTTTCCTTTGTGTGAAGTGGTGAACGATCGAATAGAATACTGCTCTGAATATAAATATGAAAAAATTGTCAGTTAATTATATTACATTTATATAAACGAATAAACAAAATATGAAAAGAGATTCTGAGCAGTATAAACTAAAGAGAAATCCTATGACTCTACCTAATTATTTTTTCGGAAAGAAACCTACGAAGAATATTACAAGATTTGATGTTCAAACAAATTTTTTTCAGACCCAAAATCTCAATACTTTGGTGAAGATTCCTAGGAATAACACCTGTTGTGAAAATAATAATCGGTAGAATAAAAATTTTTTCATTTTCCACATTTTTTAATCTCGTCACCAAGCATCATATATTTAGAAATTTTTTCATTGTATTTATTTTGTATATTATGTGTGTCGGGTATAGCAATATCAATTATATTTGTTATTTGATTCTGTTTATCATTAAGAATGATATCTGGTCTATTGTGTTTTACAGCTCTGTTGCAAAGAATTGTTTTACCAAGATAAAGTTTATATTTGGGAATTAGGTCATGTTATATATATATAAATATATATATATATATATATATATATATATATATATATATATATATATATATATATATAAACGGTGTCCGTGAATTACATGTACAACGATATACATCAGCTCGAAATAAGTCGATTTAGGCCAACTCACCTATATGAACAATTTTTTCGTTTGACCGCTAGAAGTGGCCAAATCCAAAGAATTATTTTCTTATTTTTCGAATAATTCGAGAACGACTCGATAGAAACCAGATCTGGTATGCGTAACTGAGTGCAATATTCACGTTATTTGGTGAACCACTCATTGTTCCTAACGTTATATAAGTGTCCCTAAAAACTCGAATGTGTTTTTCATCAACCATAATTTTTCAACTGTCTGCGTTTGGGCAAAACTGTTTGAGAAAATGAGTAGCTAGGCTAATTAACCAACTTTTTTGTCTCCTGAGAAATTTTGATAAGATGAGCGGTTCAACCTCAAAACAGTTTTTCAATTTAATGATTTCATTTCTTCAACCACCTAGCAAGTCAAAATTTCACATATTGACCATGTTGGCTATGTATTTGTTTCTGTAGTGTGGCAGATTTTCATTTCATTATGTTTGACCTTTTTTAACAAAATGATGGTTTCTAGATTGCTAAATCGGATCAAGAAAGAATTTAATAAGTTCTTCACAATGACTATTTGAAGATATGAGAACAGTTTGGCCACTTGGATACTAAATAAGAAAAAACAAATCACTTCAGAATAAAGATTAATTATTTCACACCCAAAATTTCATTCAACTATAAATAAATGTTGTGAAATTTCACCATTTTGCAGAATACAAGAGTCCTCTTCAAGAAATTAAATTGGACCCTTGGCTTTACTTCAGGGTCATTTTTGAAGGAGTTGGCCGCATTTAGAATTCTCATTCTCGGGTGTCAATTGAAGAAGAATAAACCCTAGAATTTAAGCATCCCAAACAAAGAAGTCGCACGGTGTCAAGTCGAGAGATCGTGCTGGCCAACTTGCAGGAGCAGCAGCTACCCTTCCGATCCAACGATTCGATTACTGTGCATGTAAGAACTCGTGAACCGCTGAAGTGAAGGGAAGGTGCACCGTCGTGCATAAACCACATTTATGCCCGCAGTAATACTTGAATATCGTCCAACAAATCCCGCATAGTTCCTCGCAAAATTCAAATATGCCTCTCCGTTTAATCGATCTGGAATAACTACCGGACCAATAATGAAATGTCAATTACTGAAATACATTCGTTAATTTTGCATTGATTCTGATGATGTATACTTGTAAAAGCATGTGGATTTTCGACACTCTACACGTGTTCATTGTGAAGGTTAGTGATGCCAGACCTAGTAAAATGCATTCGTCAATAGAATTTTCCGACTAAAATCGAGATCCTGAGTTCTCTTCTCTTGGATAAATCGGCAGAAAGTTAGGCGATTCTCAGGACCGTTGGGAAGTAATTCCTGAACTTTCTGAATGTGATAAGGATAGAATAATTGATCCTTCAAGACATCATGAATCATTGTTTAAGGAACGACCAACTGCAAACCTAAACGCCGCGTGCTTAATTGTGGGTTTTCCTCAACCATGTCCAAAATTTTTCTTCGCGTTCTACTGTCATTACTATTCGTTGTCGTCCTCAACCCAAGTTCCTGGGCTTGAAGCAACCATTCTGTTAACTACTGTGATCCAAATCCATAGAAATAACCATGATCTTGAAAGGATTTTTAAAATATGTGGTTTCGAGTGATAGAACAATATGAATCGTTGATGGACATGCACCTAATGAATGGAATTGTGGAAAATTCAGGTTGTTTCTCTAAAAGAGTTATTGAATGCAATAATTGTCTACAAGTGTTTCATACTTCTGAAAATGATGAAAATTGCTGCATCGAATGGAGGTAATATTTCCTATAATTTGTATTTAAGAAATGCATTGCTATCAAGAACAGGAATACCCAAGGAGAAGAGCCATCGCGCAACTTAATGGTGTGTTATGGAATCAGTAAATTTCAAGACCAAGAAGCATAGAATATACAATACGATAATAAACAGTTTTGTTACGTATAGCTATGAAATATGGCCACTCAAAAGACTACCAAGAATTCACTACTGGTCGCAAACCTAAACGCCGCGTGCTTAATTGTGTCCATGTCCAAAATTTATTCTTCGCGTCCTACCGTCCTTACTTTTCGTTGTCGTCCTCGATCTAAATTTCTGGGGTTGAAGCAACCTTTCTCGAGGAGGCCCTCTCTATATTACGAAACGTTTGGTGGTTCGGCACTATGCGATCAGGAAATCTTTCAGCATACACTGACAAAATCCGTACACCATAACCATATCAACCATTTCAGAGTTATTGTTCATCTCTGTGCCTAATAGTGATGAAAAAATCACCAAAATACCTAGTTAAGAACTTGAGGAACACTGTTGTGTTAAGAATTGGTTGTCGAGCCTAATGAAATGACACTCTGCCAGACCACAGAAATAAATCCAGAGCCAACATGGTCAAATGTGATATTTTCGACTCGCTAGGTGGTTGAAGAAATGAATGAGGATTTTAAATGCGGCCAACTCCTTCAAAAATGACCCTGGAGTAATGCGAAGGGTCCAATTTAATTTCTTAAAGAGGATTAACTACTGTATTCAGCAAAATAGTGGAATTTTGAACATATACATATATAGTTGAATGAAATTTTGGGTGTAAACTAATTAATCGTTATTCTGAAGTGATTTGTTTTATCTTATTTAGTTTTCAACTGGCCAACCTGTTTTTATATTTTCAATAGTCATTGTGAAGAACTCAATGAAGTTTTTCTTCGAATTTTTCGATTTTTGTAGTACTGAACATTGAATTTCCTATTTGCTTGATCCGATTTAGCATCCTAGAAAAACATCATTTTGCCAACAAGAGGTTGTCAAGCATAATAAAAAGACAATATGCCAGAGTACAGAAACAAATCCAAAGCTAACATGGTCGATATGTGATATTTTTGACTTGCTAGGTGGTTGACGAAATGAAATCATGAAATTGAAAAACTGATTTTTGTGATTGAACCGCTCATCATATCAAAATTTCTCAGGAGCAATAAAAGTTTGATAATTAGTCTGGCTACTCAATGTCTAAAACAGGTTTCTATCGATCGAGTCGTTCTCGAATTATTTGAAAAATAAGAAAATAAATTTTGAATTTGGCGGCCTCTATCGGCCATATATATTATACAGGATATCCATCGGGACCGTCCGTTAAAAACTTCCAATTACAATTTCTAATTGAGTGAAATATTTTCGAAGTAATACCATTTCCGGTTATACCAGAAGTGGGTCATCACTTTATTATTTCAAATGGCAATCTACCTTTTTATTATACATCTAGAACCAACATTTGAGCAAGGCATAAAATACCCAAATTGTTGGCTCTTATCTGTCAAAACTTTTGACAGATTTAATTATTTTGTTATAAACTCGATTTTTGAGGAACATTTAGAAGAATTGCTCGTAGATCTTTTGAACTACAGACACAATTTTTGATTGGGTGGATAGATGAAGGAGCAAGGAATTTTTAAGCAGTCTACACATGTCAAATGTTCATTGCGTTCTTTTGTATGATTTTTCAATTTGGCCTTTTTCAAACAGAAATAACTCAATTTTTTCAAATGGCACGTGCCAATTTTTATATTGCCATCAGATGAAACGTCAAATTTCAGATGGAATTGTATAAGCATGTACTATACCCATCTCTTATAGTTCCGAAATAATTTGGGAATATATTGAATTTTGATGATTTGCAAGAACTAACAGAAAATGCTTTGAAATATTTGAATCAAGTAGGTGAACTGGCTACACTCACCGGACAGGTGCCTAAAATTAATGAAATTGTCACTTCGTTCATTCGAATTTAATATTTCAACAAGAATTGTCGTTATTTCAGATTGAAAATGTCCAAAAATACAACACATTTGGAATGAAACCACTGGTTTTCAAACGAAAATATATTTAATCTTTTTTAATTCATTTTAGAATGTTGAACAGTAGTGGGTAGAAATTGCAGGCAATTCAATAACCAATTTCCAAATTTACCGTCTATGAGTAAAACAAAATTTCGAAGCATTAGAAGAAATTTTCTACACTTCGGATGAATAAAAATTGTAGGAACTAAGCGAAACCAATCATCGAAGATAATTACATTAATACGAATAAATGATAGCAAACATCATAGGAGAAAACTAATTTATGATCTGAATAAATGTTCAATATGGGCCCCATTTTGCTCGATACACTTGACAGCTCGTATACGAACATGATGAGTTGCCCTCCTAGTTCCTCTGGATCAATATAACGATAAGCATTATGAATACGCTCAAGTAACTCTTCTTTACTTCTTACCGGAATAAGATACACTTCACTCTTGATTTTACCCCATAAATAAAAATCAAGAGGCGTCAGGTCCGGAGAACGCGGAGGCCATATATTTGGTTCTTGATTACCCCACCATCTCTCCTCGAATATTTCTGTTAGCTGCCGATCTACAGCTCGTGTTTTAAGTGCTGGTGTACCATTCTTTTGTCAATAGCAATCCTCAGAATGTTGAGGGGTAACCCACCTAAAAAATTTGCTACTGTTCCTCTCAAAATTTCCAGGTATCTTTGTCCATTAAGATTATCCTCATAAATGTGATAAGCCAACAAATCATTCATTAAAATTGCAAAAACGTTCACGCTGAATTTATTTTGGAAATCAATAACCTCAATGAAATGTGGATTTTCTGTTGCCCAAAAATGTCGATTTCTCCTGTTGGTTATTTCACTTTCATTGAACTTGGCTTCATCAGACCATATAATTTTTTGCAGAATTGTCTCATCTTCTTGAAGCCGAATTAATAAATTTTCACAGAAATTTAGCCGCTTGGGAAGGTCAGTTGGTTTCAATTTTTGTAGTCTGATAAAAGAATACGGGTGCATGTTATGTTTCTTAAGGATCCTTTGAATGGAAGTATAACTCAATCCAATATCCAATGATGCTGACTTAATGGACGCATGTGGATTGGCACGAAAATACGCTAGCGTATTAATTTGGTTGTCGTCGTCCTCGAGAATTGGTTTTCTTCTAGTTTCTATGAATTTTGTTCCTCCAAATTGCAGAAAATTGCTTCTAATCCTTCGAAATTTTGTTTTACTCGTAGGCGTAAAATTTGGAAATTGGTTATTCAATTGCCTGCAAGTTCTATCCACTACTTTTTGACATTCGCCATGAATGAAAAGAGATTAAACATATCCTTGTTTGAATAATCAGCCATTTTATTATCAATCTGGTGTTTTTCGGAAATTTTCACTTCAAATTACCAACAATTCTTGTTGAAATATCAAATTCGAATCAACGAAGTGACAAGTACATTAATTTTAGGCACCTGTCAGGTGAGCGTAGCCAGTTCAGCTACTTGATTCAAATATTTCAAAGCATTCTCTGTTAGTTCTTGCAAAATCATCAAAATTCAATATATTCCCAAATTATTTCGGAACTATAAGAGATGGGTATAGTACATGCTGATACAATTCCATCTGAAATTTGACGCTTCATCTGATGGCGATTTAAAATTGGCACGTGCCATTTGAAAAAATTGAGTTATTGCTGTTTGAAAAAGGCCAAATTGAAAAATCATACAAAACAACGCAATAAACATTTGACATGTGTAGACCGCTTAAAAATTTCTTGATCCATCTTCTATCTAGCCAAACAAAAATTGTGTCTGTAGTGCAAAAGATCTACGAGCTACAATTTTTTAAATGTTCCTCAAAAATCGAGTTTATAACAAAAATAATTAAATCCGACAAAAGTTTTGACAGATAAGTGTCAACTACTTGGTTATTTTATGCATTGCTCAAATGTTGGTTCTGAATGTATAATAAAAAAGTAGATTGCCATTTGAAATAACAAAGTGATGACCCACTTCCGGTATAACCGGAAATGGTATCACTTCGAAAATATTTCACTCCAATTGGAAATCGGTTGTTATGGCCGCGTATAAAATTTCAGCTAATATTGTAATTGGAGCTCGAAAAGTTTTTAACGGACGGTCCCGGTGGATATCCCTGTATATAATGTCATTTTTTACAGTGTTTTATTAATTTACACGTCTAAAAATGTTATCATGAATAACAATTCTACCAAGCGCTTTCTATAAAAGAATTTTTTTACTGCGTTCTTTTCAAACAATCCAAGTATTGAATATTCATTGAATTATATCATGCGGTATGGTAGATAAAAGCAAATAAAATTGAATAGTTACTGATGACAACATTATCATTAAAAAAAGTGTACAATTATTGATAAACTCACTTTTCTAAGATAGAATTTCCTTTCACAATGTAGGCAAGTCCTTGAATACTCGATGATTCACAGTATTGGAAAAATATTCTGCTGAATTTCTTGCTACATGTCTCTCTTACGTTTTCCTCTTCCACATTTTCTTCTTTTCTTCGATCTCTTTCGACGTCATATAATCTTGACCGGTTGCAAGCGTTTCCATGTCTAATGCAGATTACAAATGAAATTTTTCCACTAATTAATCATCACGAATTTATTTCCTTATTAATGCGGTTTATATTTTTTTCGTTATCAATAGGAGTCGGTTGAGAAGCACATAACTGAAAACTCGAATTATATCGATTCATCGCCAAATTTTGAATACGAAATTGGGTCATGATACGAATCGAATTCAATAATTTTTATACAGTATGAAGAAAACAATGCAGTTTGAAAAAGTTCATAAAATCATGACTCCAAGTTAGAATTTCATTAGAAAAATGCATTACAATAATGATAATCTTGTCAATCGAAAACAGTCTATTAGCCTAATTAGGTGAAACGTGAGAATAACGCATACGAAGGAAAATCAATTAATTAAACTATTAATATTAAACGGAAATTAGACGCACAAGGAACTTCGGAGTAAAAATAAATTTCCCCATGGAAAACAGAAAGAACATCAAGAGTTTATACAAGACACACCAATTTTGCTTCCCAAGAAATTAGCTTCAATGTTACTTCTATGGTTCTAACAAAACATGGCATAAACGAGATATGCATCTAGAATCTCAGAAAATAAATGCATTCCTCCAGAAACACTATAAAAATTATCAATCGAAAAAACAAAATTCACAAGAAATGGAAAACTTATCAAAACTACGATAACTTCCTAAGTTTCAAACATTTGAGAAGGGAAAGTAAAGCCCGGATTTTGGCAGATTATAATAACTTCATTTCAAATATCGAAAAAGATGTCGGAACGAATCCAAAAAGAATATTCAGTATCTCTTCTTCTAAGCGACTCGGTAGTAGCTTGGCGTCGTCAATGCACTATAACAACGAAACTGCTAATGAAGCTACGGAAATATGTGAACTGTTTGCTAGTTTCTTTCGCTCGGTATTTGTGCCGCCAACAGTAGCAGCAACTCGCGTTGATCCAGGTACGGAACCCTCTGCTTATCTTTAATTCATTTCGTTAACTCCTAAAGAGAATGAGAAATTAATAAGAGCTCTTGATCAAAAAAAAGGAGCTGGACCTGATGAAATATCTTCTCTTTTCGTAAAGTCTTGCCCTGAATTATGTACACCTCTTTCTCTTTTATTTAATGCATCACTCAAAGACGGGGTTTTTTCTGAATCGTTGGAAATGCGCGAGTGTGACACCTATTTTTAAAGTTGAAGGAGACAAAAGCTTCTTCTTCTTTAAATAGGACGATGTCCTGTTTTTCTGTTACACTCCCTGCTGCGAACCGGAGCTCCAGCACTCATGCCATCGCTTTTTCGGCCTTCCTATGGGTCTTCTAGTGTTGGGTTTTTGTGTTTTTTCCCACTTCGCCATACGTTCGGGGCCCATTCTGTCTAAGTGCTCTTGTCCACCTCACCACATCCTGGACACCTAGCTCCCTTAGCGTATCCTCATTCCTTATTCTATCTCTGCGTGTAATACCTCTTATAGCTCTTAGTGTTCTCATCTCTGTTGTCCTCATTAGTTGTTTTGTTTTTGTTGTCTCAGCTCTTGTCTCAACCGCATATGTCATCACGGGTCTCACATAGGTTTTATAGATTCGGACTTTACTTTCTGTGCTTATGTACTTATTCCGCCAGATTACATCTCTCAGGAAGCAGATATTCTCGATGCTTTCATTGCCTGCTGTTTTGCTTCTTGTAATAGTTGCCTATCGCTCGATTATTCTACTCCTAGGTATTTAAAGTGTGAAACTTGCTCTGTTATATGGTCGTTCACTACTAGTTTGCATCTAATTGGATCTTTCGCTATTACCATCGATTGGGTTTTCTGTTTTGATATTACCATGTTATATTTTTCTGCTGTTACTTTGAACTTTTGTAGTAGGCGTTGTAGGTCGTCCTCATTCTCGGCTATTAGTAAAGCATCATCTGCGTAGCACAGTATTCTCATAGTTTTGTTACCCATCCTATAGCCTTGGTTTATTTGGTTAACACCTGCTATTATTTCATCCATGATTAAATTAAATATACATGAGCTGAGGCTGTCACCTTGTCTAATGCCTGCGTTAATTTTGATCTCGAGTTATTTAGTTCTTTGATTATGTTTATGTATATATTGCTTAAGTTTTTATTTCTAAGGATAGTGATCACATCGTTCATTCGAATTCTGTCGAATGCCTTTTCCAAATCTATGGAACATATAAACATCGGTTTGTCAAACTCTATGGACTTCTCCACCAGTTTCCGCAACATAAAAATTGCATCCGTTGTTGATCTATTTGGTTGGAATCCCTGTTGTTCTTCAGACACACCTACTTCGTCATATATCTTTTGCGATAGAGTTTTAGTGAGTAGTTTCGATGCAGAGTTAAGGAGTGTGATGCCTCTATAATTTGCTGGGTTTGTCTTCACGCCTTTTTTGTATATGGGTATTGTTATGCTCTCTCTCCATTCTTCTGGTATCTCCTTGTTGTTTTCAATTTTTTGGAATAGTTTTGTTATTTCTTTTGTTATTTCTGCTCCCCCATATTTAATTAGTTCGTTATTTATGTTGTCCGGGCCGGGTGATTTTCTATTTTTTAATTTATGGATTACTTGTTGTACTTCTTCTAGGCTGATAATGTAATTTTCTGTTTCTTCGTAGAGTGTGTTTTGTTGTTCGATTTCTCGTTCCTCATTGTTACCGTTATCATTATCTCCCAGGTATAAGTTCTGGAAATATTTCACCCACCCTTCTGGTTTTATTACATTGATCTGCAGTTCTTCGGTGATTGGTTTTTTCCTGTTTCACAACATGTTCCATACCTTTTTCTGTGACAAAAGCAATGTCGAAAATTACAGGTCCATTAGCAAGTTATGTATCTTCGCCAATTTGTTTGAATCATTGATCTACAAATATATTTTTTCTCTCGTAAAATTTCAAATTAGGCCTGAACAGCAAGGATTCTTCAGAAACAGGTTAATCTAAACTAATTTATTGACATTTGTCGAGCATATTTTGAGTGCTATCGATGAAATCTTACAAGTGGATGCCATCTACAGCGACTTCGGAAAGGCCTTTGACAGAATTTGTCATAATATTCTTGGTTTTCGGGTCAAGGAGGTTGGTGTGCGTGGTTCACTTTTGCGATGGGTCGACTCTTATGTGCGAAATCGACAACGGTACGTTGCTATTGGTAGTGGGCATAGATCGGAGATATATTGCTGTACATCTAGAGTCCCCCAAGGATCACACCTTGATCCCCTCCTGTTTCTCATATATGTAAATAATATAAGATATATTTTTAAAAAATGTAACTTTTTACTATACGCTGACGATATCGTAATCTATTATACCATCAGGAGTTGTAAAGGAAAAGCTCTTGCATTTTTCAGAGTATTGCAAAACCATTAGCCTTTTCCTGAATTTGAAAATATGTCAAACTATCACGTTCACTCGAAATTCGAAATCCTTCAATTTTTCATATCAACTAGATAACAATTTTTTAATAAAAGTGATCTTGGAGTCATCCTGGATTCAAAGTTGGTTTTCGATCAACACATTGATTGCATAGTCAGCTCTTCAAGTTGAATATTGGGGTACACTCTCCGCCAGTGTTGTATATTCAAAAATTCTAGTTCTGTTCTCAGTGTTTACTATGCCTACGTATTCAGTAAACTCAACTTTGCCCCGTTATATGGAATCCTCAGTATAAAGTTTATATATCGCGAATTGAAAACATTCAGAATAAACTTTTAATATATCTGGCTTATTTGAGTAATTTCACGGTGGCGGAGGGAGTTGACTTCTATGCGGAAGCAAGAAAACAATTTCACTTGGTTTCACTTGATGACAGAAGAAATATGAATGAGATCCTACCTCTTCAGAAGGTATTGGCTGGGCAGGTTACTGCACCAACTATTCGGAAAAATATATTCTTCAACTCTACTAATTTTCACTTGGGGAAACATGAATTGTTCTATATTCCTTTCAAAAGAACTAACTATTCCAAGCACGCGCCCCTAACGAAAATGCTACGCATGGCAATGAATTTAATCAGTCTGTTGATATTTTCTCAAATAACATCCTAAAATCTAGAAAAATTCTAAGAGACTTGTTCTGGATGTAGTTTCTTGTTTTGTACTTATTTTCCAAATATTTATATTTTCTATTTCTATTTACTCAATACCAAACTTTTTTTCTAATTGTAATTAGTGAGTACTGTTTCATGGGTTTGATCCTGTTTGTATTCTCGAAACAATAAACGATAAACAATAAACAATTCATTTCGTTAACCCCAAAAGAGATTGAGAAATCAATAAGAGCTCTAGATCAAAAAAAAGCTGGATCTGATGAAATATCTGTTCATTTTGTAAAGTCTTGCCCTAAATTATGTACACCTCATTCTCTTTCATTTGATGCATTACTCGAAGACGGGGTTTTTCTGGATCGTTGGAAATGCGCGAGTGTAACACCTATTTTTGAAGGTGGAGACAAAAGCAATGTCGAAAATTGCAGGCCCGTTAGTAAGTTATGTTTCTTCGCCAATTTGTTTGAATCATTGATCTACAAACATATTTTTTCTCTCGTCAAATTTCAAATTATGCCTGAACAGCATGCATTCTTCAGAAACAGGTTAATCGAAACTAATTTATTGACATTTGTCGAGAATATTTTGAAAGCTATGGATGAAGGCTTACAAGTGGATGCCGTTTACACCGAATTCGGAAAGGCCAGACAGAATTTGTCATAATATTCTTGGTATTCGGGTCGAGGATGTTGGTGTTGCGATGGGTCGACTCTTATGTGCGAAATCGACAACAGAACGTTGCTTTTGGTGGTGGGCACAGATCGGAAACATATTGCTGTACATCTAGGGTCCCTCAAGGATCACACCTTGATCCCCTCCTGTTTCTCATATATGTAAATAATGTAAGATATATTTTTAGAAAATGTAACTTTTTACTATACGCTGACGATCTCAATCAAAATCTATTATACCATCAGGAGCTTGTCTGACTGTCTTGTTATACAGGAGGAGCTCTCGCTTTTTTCAGAGTATGGCAAAACCAATAGCCCTTTCCTGAATTTGAAAAATGTCAAACTATTACATTCACTCGGAATTCGAAATCCTTCAATTTTTCATATAAACTAGATAACAATTTTTTGATAAAAGTGTCACAAATTCGAAATCTCGGAGTCATCCTGGATTCAAAGTTGGTTTTCGATCAACACATTGATTGCATAGTCAGCTCTTCAAGTCGAATGTTGGGGTACACACTCCGCCAGTGATGTATATTCAAAAATTTTAGTTCTGTTCTCAGTGTTTACTACGTATTCAGTAAACTCAACTTTGCCCTCGTTATATGGAATCCTCAGTATAAAGTTTACATCTCGCGAATTGAAAAGATTCAGAATAAACTTTCAAAATATCTGGCGTATTTGTGTAATTTCACGGTGGCGGAGGGAGTTGACTTCTATGCGGAAGCAAGAAAACAATTTCACTTGGTTTCACTTGAGGACAGAAGGAAGATGAATGACATCATAACTCTTCAGAAGGTATTGGCTGGGGAGGTTAGTGCACCAACTATTCTGGAAAATATATTCTTCAACTCTAATAATTTTCTTTTGAGGAAACACGAGTTGTTCTACATTCCTTTCGAAAGAATTAACTATTCCAAGCACGCGCCCTTAACGAGAATGCTGCGCATGGGAAATGAATTTAATCAGTCTGTTGACATTTTTTCAAATAATATCGTAAGCTCTAAAAAAATTCTAAAAGACCCGTTTTTGATGTAGTTTCTTCTTTTGTACTTTTTTCAATTAGTCATATTTTCTATTTCTATTCACTTAATACCTAATCTCTTTCTTTTTAATTTGTACTTAGTGAATGTTGTTTTATGGATTTGAAACTGTTTGTATTCTCGAATCTATAAAAATAAACATTATCCACTCCATCATCTCTTCTTTTCGTACAATTTTCAGGAACTTCAAATCCCGTAAATATTCTTCAACAGAAAGACTTTTTAGAACGAATTTTGATATTGAACATTTTTTACTCCCATAAAACTAAATCTGCAATATTAACTGGCATCCCCTTCCTAAATAGACAAAATTCCTAACTTCAACCTCAAAAGCTCAAAAACTTTACTAAACATTCACCCCAATTTTCCACAATTTTTTTTTCATATTTATTCAAACGCCAAGACTATGCTAAGATATACACCGAGGCTTTTGAAAAGCAAAACTGAGTTTCAGGTCTGTAAAAGCCGAAGAACTAGAAATGCCACTTTCCAATCAACTTCAGTATCCACTATTCAACGATATCTCGTTGATTGTTTCTGACGACGTTTCGGCTGGATCGCACCAGCCATTCTCAAGTAGGAGTATAATTCTACTGCCCTAGTTACCACTGGTTGCTGAATTTATATTCTTTCGCGATCTCAGGTCGTAGCGTAGTGGCGGTGCCGCATTACTATTGGCCGGTGGCCTGACCCGTGGGCGGTGCGTGTTTGACTCTGTCCTAGGTGTTCCTCCATTAGCGCTCAGTTGTCTTGAGTGTGCAGTTATAGGTTTCAACATAGTTTTCCAGATGGTAGATATGTTTAGCGCCTGATCTCTTTTGTTCATTGTCTTGTTTTTCTCTATCTTGATGGCTTCTCTGATTTTTCTTTTCCGGTTCTATGTTGGCTAGTTGAGTGTTGAAAAAGAACAGATGTTGTGACTTGTTGTTTTTCAGAGTTTTTGTGTTCTTGAATCCGAACCTCCATTCTTCTCTTTGTTTCCTCAATGTATACGAGCCCATAGTCTTTACATGGAATTCTGTAAACTCCTTGGTTTTCAAGTAGTATCCGGTCCTTTGGTGTTCTGAGATTTTTACGTACCGTGTTGTGAGGTTTGTAAATCGATTTTATGTTGTGTTTTTGCAGGATCCTACCAATCTTGAAATGGCATCAAGGCAAATTTGCTCGGTTTTGTATCCTCTTCTGTTTCTTTGTGGAAAGGTTTCTTGTACTCGATGGCTTTGTGTATTGCTCTTCTCTTGCGTCCATTTTGTAGAAGGATATCCTTGAGCTTCGTTAGTTCTTTGATAATGTTGTTTGGTGAGTTTATAACTGAATCAGGTTGAGCGTGATGGTGATGTGCTTCCATTCGGGTATCGGTTGGTGTGTTAGTTTTCTATATACATCAAAGTTCACATTGCCGTTGTCTGTTTTTGGTACTAGGACGTCTAGGAATGGTATTTAGCCGTTGGACTACAATTCAAGAGTGAACTTGATTTTGTCGTGTCGTTGGTTCATTTGTTGTACGAAGTTCTCTGGTTTTTCTTGTCCGTGTTGCCAGACTATAAAAATTGCGTCCACATATTTCAACCAGATAGTTGGTTTATGTTCTGTTTGTTCCAATGCTTTTGTGTCGAATCTTGTCATAAACAAGTTTGCTACTGCAGGTGGAATCGGGGATCCCATCGGTGCTCTGTCGGTCTATTAGCTTTCATTCTCGTATCTTGAATATGTGTTCTTCAAACAGTGTTCTTTTAAGTCCACAATATGTTCTGGGACGTCAAAATCAGTGCTGAGAATGTCCAATGATTCTTATCTTGGGATATTCGGAAACAATGATATAACATCTAAGCTGGCTAGAATGTCCTGTTCTTAGATCTGTATATTCTGTAGAAAACCAACACACACCAACCGAAACCTAAATGGAAACTCACATCACCATCCAGCTCAATTTGATTCAGTTATAAAAATACTCGTTCACCGATCAAAAGTTTTTGCTCACCAAACAAAGAATAAACGAAGCTCAAGGACATCCTTCTACACAAGAGAACATCGAGTACAAGAAACCTGTTCACAAAGAAACAGAAGAGGATACAAAACCGAAAAGATTTGCCTTCCTTCCATTCATGAGAAGTGCAAGTGACAAGATTGGCAGGATTCTGCAGAAACACAACATAAAATCGATTCACAATCCTAACAACACGCTACGTGAAAACCTTAGAACACCAAGGGATCGGATACCACTTGAAAATCAAGGAGTCTACAAAATTCCATGTAGAGATTGTGGACTCGTCTACATTGGGGAAAAAGCAGAAGAACAGAGGCTCGGATTCAAGAACCAAAAACTCTGAAGAACAACAAGCCATATCTGCTATTTTTCAACACTCTCACAAATCAGGCCACAAACTCGACAACGATAACACGACACAACTAGCCAATGACAATGAATAAAAGAGATGAGGCGCTAAGCATACCTACCATATGGAAAACTATGTTGATACCTATAACAGCACACACAAGACAACTAAGCGCAAATAGAGAAACACCTAGGATAGAGTCAAACACGCAACGCCCACGGGTCAGGTTAGATCTCCCTCCTCTGACCAATAGTAACGCGGTACCGCCAAAGCAACTACAAATAGGGCAGAAAAACCAAGGTAAGTTCGCATTCAAACATCCACTAAAACCATTTTAACTAACTATTCGAAAGCCAAAGTGTCTCTGTATACGCTCGGATTACATTATCGTCCGCCGGCAATAAAGAATGCTGTTTTCTTTTCTCTATTAAATAATGCGATATCCGGTCTATAATGGGATATTGGTCTGTCCGTTTTTAGTGCGGTATCCCTGTAGAGCTTCGACTTCTGATATTCCCAAATATTATCCGGATGGTACAGATGTTGCTTTATTTTCCCTGGTGGTAAATTCTCGCCATAGCGTTATAACGCTCTAAGTATTGCTTAGGTGCTAGAATTTAGCAGTCAGATGTGACGTGTCGAATCAATTTGATTAGAGTATTTACGACACCTATCTGTTGGTACGTTCTTCATGGTTATATTTTTCTGATACGCTCTGGTCGGAACCACCTAAACCTGAATGGCTATTATCTTTCCTTCAGTCTCCAGGAAGAGGTATCCGGCTCGAAGTAAATGTGGGAGTCTTTCTTATCTATATTGTCACTTTTCAGGTGATTTGCGAACCTGCCATGTAGTGCTGTGGATTGCGAGTCTTCCAGCATCTCGGATATTGAGGTAGGTACATATTCTTCACTTTCCAGACGCAAAGCCTAGTGAACCTCATCGGCATTCTGGATCGTTCCAGTCGAAAAAAAATTTGTAACGTATCTCCTGAATTTTTTAGCTGTCATAGACGGCATATTTGTATATACCATGATTCGTTGAATCTCCTACAATTTCGACCCACATTCCGTCTCTCATCTCCATGAATGAAGGGAAAAATAAACTAAGTATTTGCTCATTCGTATAGCTAGCCATTCTGTTCGAATTAATTGAATTGAAAGTTAAAACAATAATAGTTTGTTGTCTATACTCAGGAGCCTGTCTATGCTCTGGGATATTTCTATGCACGTACAAAAATCTAAGCCTCCTTTGCCAACTTTAGGTAGGTACGTAAAACTCGTTTTTTCGACATAACTTGGGAACTTTAAATCTCAGGTACAGGGTATGCATGGGGAATTGAAAAAAATTTGGGCTACAATTTGTTTTTTTCGTTTCGAAATGTGAAGCGGAAAAAGAGCACTTTGTACACTGACTGAGATTCAGTCGGATAAATGCATGGTTTCTTGTTTACAAAACAGTTTTAAATATTTTGGTAGCTCACGACGTTCTCAAGATATATAAATTCTTTCAAAAAGCAGAAAATCAATAATTTTCAAGTGAAAATAGGATATTTCATGAACAAAACAAGCTAGACCTATATGTTAGGTGTTTTTGTAATTGGAATAACAGGTGTTATCGAACCAGTTATCAATATACAGGGTATTGTATATCAAATAACAAAGTTGGTATGCAGTTCCGGTATAACCAGAAGTGCCATTATGGTGAGAATATCTTGGAAATAGAGTTTCGGATCAGCTGAATCAATTAGTTGAATTTCAGAACTATAGCATTATTAGTTCTCCATAAACATCTAATACTCACTCAACTTGGGATACCCTGTATATGTTGTTTGGAATACTATTTTGAGACCTCTTGCAAACAACTAGACCAATTCTAAAGAAAAACTTTCTGTCTGACAAAAAATTCATTAGAGTGATAATTTCTTAATTTCTTTTTAAAAAATGTAAATATGGAAAAGTAAAACGTGAAAAATATGGGTCAAAAAATTATTTTTATTTTTCGTTACTGTATTAGATTTGACTTTCTTTTTCGTGAACATAATCGCTTGGTAGTTCTCCTTTCAAAAACATTGTTTTCATTGAATTATATTTTCACGCTCAATACTCAGATCACTTTCAGTGGAAGAACTATATTCAATAAAAAATTGATGGTACAGGATCGACTAGTGTGAAAAAGATTACTGTTATTCAACGGATGGTGGATGAGAAATTCTGTGCATAGATTTTTGGACCATTTGCTGATTATTGATTTGATCAGTAAAAATTTCCCATCAAATCTGTATTATAACACTTTATATGATAACCACTTCCAAAGCGAAATGCTTAATTTGAAGTAATGCTTATTTCTGAGTTAGAGTTTTATTAGACACCTTTGAACTTACATCAAGCATAAATTGTCAAAAGTCAAAATATAATAATCCTGCCATCTTATATTTTAAGACAATGCAAACATTTCACATTTTACTTCACACACAGGGGTTGTAAGCTTCCGACCTGGTAGTGACAGCTTCACAATATCAGATAGGCAGGCACGCTGCGCATAAAGGAGTCCATGAGTATGAAAGGAAGAGATTCATAAATCAAGTACATCTCACAGCTAAGTTTATTGACAATGCCCTCCTGTGCGAAACTTCTATTATGTTTGGGAAATAGTTAGCCACTTCTGATTGGTCTGGCTGTTTTTGAGAGATCTCAAAATAGAACCTCAAGAAACATAAAAAAAAATAGATTTGCTGCAATGATGGAGATGAAACATTTTTCTTGGAGATTAAAGACGTCTGGCGGAAATTAGGGCTTACTGAAAGTATCTGGCATCTTTAAGGTAAAAAAGATTTTCATTTCAATCTTCAAAGGTTTCTGTCTTTTAACTTCCCAAGCACGAGTTCTTAGGCACATTTGTATTATAAGTAGTAAAAATTTTAAATTTGCTGAAATGGCCTAGGTCTAAGGGCTCACAATTTCAACTCTTTTGGATTATTTAATAATTTGCTAAATTATATTGTTATACGGCTTTAACTGCGATTTCTCTTAACCATGGATCTGAGATCAATCATGAGTGATATAATATTTATATTGTAATACTGATTAGGATATTTCATTATGATAATAGCGTTAACTAATTTAGACTCCTTATGTCTCCCAGATAGAGTTCCTTAAATATATTTTTCTTTTCAAAACACTCTTAACACTTTACACTCTTCACTTAATACCCGTATATATTCAAACCACCTTTAGAGAAAAACTCTGTTTCTACTAATCTGAACAAAATTGTTCAATTCTGAACAGCTGGTTTCTTCTTGAATTTTTTTCGCATCCGAGACAGTCTCCGAACATACCAGGTCGAGTTAAAAAATAGACATTCTCTCGGACTGCATTTCCAGGAGTTTTTTCATTAGGTTTTTCCAATACAGTTATATCATTTATAAAATTTGGCTTATCAATGTCCCCAGAACCAATATTTACAGCATTATTGGGTCGTCGTTGTTTACAAAATTTCTGAGTCATTTTTCGGGGAGGATATATTCACAATAGTTAAATTAAATCTTAAATAAAGAATGCGGACAATTTTGAACTCTTTAAAGAATTTCTCATGTTAGAATAAAACGTTCGAAATGGGTATGACTCAAAAATTATTCTGTTCTTTCCCCTTTAACAGGTGGAAACATCACTAGTCTATCGTTCAAAGATTGAAGGATAATCTCATAAACACTGGACCTTTCGAAGCACTCAGAGGAAAAAGTTGAATAAGATGAAGAAGTTACAATGGTATTTTTAGAGCTGTTACTACGAATCCCTCAATTTCATGTAGTCAACCTGAAGCAAAGAATGCGATACCAAAATCTGAAGCTTCACAAATCTTTAAAGAATATATGTTTCATCAAATAAGAAATCAGTTTCTTTATCAAGGGGATTGTAAGCGACGATTTAAATTTGGCCGACCGTATCAGGAAAAATCAAGAAAATCCCAAATTCGACCAGTACACCAAATTAACTGATAAACGGATTATTCAATCACAATAATGAACACTACTGATTGGATGTCAATACCCATCAGAGTATATATATATATATATATATATATATATATATATATATATATATATATATATATATATATATATATATATATATTCTAAGGTGAACAACAAATCTGATAGGCACCTTTCTTCAACTGTAGGAGAGAATTGTTTTAGACTAAAACCTAAAACTAAACTGAGAACAGAACCCTGTAGTACTTCCATTTCACTTATTCCCATGTTTTTGACTGTTCCACTTACTTTTACGCATTGTTTCCTTTTCATTGAATATTTTTTTGCAATTTCAATGGTGTTCCCCTTATCCCGTCTTATGCTAGGACTTTCAGAAGTTTTGAGTGAGAAAACGTATCCATTGCCTTTGCTAAATCAATAAATACCGCAATTCAATCCCTATTTGAGTTAAAATTTGTCATTACGTGTGATATCATTTTGTATATTGCATCATTAGTACTTAAGCCTTCAGTGAAGCGAAATTGGTTGGGAGATATTATTAATATTTTTTGTTTTGAAAAATTGTAATAATCTTTTTTGAGAAGTCTTTCAGATACTCTTAGCAAAGTTACTGTTAACAAATACTAATTGGTCGATACTTTGCGACATTCTCAGTTCAACCACTTATACGAACTGGTGTTACTACTGCGGTCTCAATATAAGATGGAACTTCGCCAGTTTCAAAGATCATATTAATGATATAAAGCAGCAGGGTTATTATCACCCGTTCAATTTTTTTATTGAATCAGCAAGAATTTGATCAATCCCTGCAGAACTCGTATTTTTCAAAGCATTTATCTGCTCTATTAGTTCATTTTCTGACACAGGTGTGTGGGACATCGATTATACACAGGCAATAATTTCCAAGGATGTATGGAGTGGAAGGTTCTGAAATATTTTCTTCCATTTCCGTTCCAACACTTGCCTCTACAATGTCAAAATAGTTCTCACATAACCTTATTAGATAAGCACATATACAGAAATAACTAAAATTTAAAATTTCAAAATTACTCGAAAACAAAATAAAATTGCTGGCATCAGTTTTCACCAACGAATTTAACTTGAGAATCGAGGAGGGAGATGAGGTGAAACTTTTCTCTGTCTGGAGTATTTCACATAGCTGCCGATCTAAATCGCCTACAATGGGAATCCTATAAGTAAAAGGTATTGACATTCTAGGATATCATTACTGAATAAAGGTGGGAATCACACTCTTAATGAAATGTTATTTTGATTACGAACTATATATATTGAAATTTCTTATATACTTGAAAATATGAATGCAAAAGATAAAAAACTAACGGTATCTTTTCTTTCATTTTTCTTCTTCTCCATACCATCTACCAAATTTCTTACAATTTCCAATAATTCTCAGGGTTAAATAGTAAACTATTTCCATGAACGACAAAATGGAGAATCCACTAAATAGTCCAAGCAAACCTCCAAAATTACTGATGAAGTCTGTAGGACCATAAAGTTCATTACGCTCCCTAGTTAATATATCGTTTGTCTTAATGAAAATATTTATCTGAGTTAATCCACCGGCTTTCTCATCGATCCTGTAAAAATAAAGAGATTAATATCTAAATGAAGTACACAAATTGGTAAAGAATACTCAGGAGGAATTTCTTTCATTTCAAACTATCCGGATATACTCATTCAAATCACCTGTACTGAATATTTTAAGATATTTCAAGTTTCTTTGTTTCGGTAGAGCTTACAACGGAAAAAGAATATTTACAGAAAACTTGATCGAGGAGGTCGTTACTTGATGAAAATCGATATACATATGTTCAATGAAATAATACTAAAGTATTTAGATTTTCAATATATTAACAAAAATATGACCGGTTTCACCACACTTCATCAGATAGATACAAACTAATGAACAGAGTTGTTACTTATTATTCTTTATTACTCAATAATGAATTATTGAGTAATAAACCTGAAACTTCAAAAATTAAGTTCAAATTTTTCGATCACCAATTTTATGATAAGTTCAGTAATCTTTCAGATGCTAATTTTTTCACTTCTAGAAAAGGGTTTTGAACACAATCAGTCGAATAACGCTCATCTTCATTTCGATCTATTAGGAATTGAAACCGAAATAGCCCCAAATTGTTCACCGCAAGCCAAACACCTAAAACATTTTCAGCGTTACTACTTCAAAAAGAGTTCAATAGTTTTCAACCTAAGAAATTCGAAAATACAACTTTAAAGTCCATTAAATCTGAGTCCGCATCTGAAGATATCATATTCACCAAAGCAGACAAAGGTCATACAGTCATAGCCTTAAATAAAGCAGATTATTACTTGAAAACCCAAAATTTCATTGAATGAGGTTGTTATGAAGAAATTGATGAAAATCCAACTAATGAATTTCAGTCCATAGTAAAAAGCGCTTTAGAGTAGGCCAAGTCTATAATACCTACCAACCAAAAATATAAACTTTTCATTGACAACCCGCAATCACCAAAACTTTACTACCTCGTCAAACTCCATAAAACAGGGCATCCCATTAGACCAGTAGTTTCATATTTTCAAGCTCTAGCTGCAAAACTTTCATGCTTTCTCATAGGCATCATTCAACAGCACGCTAATTTTGAACTTAAATTCTCAATAAAAAACTCTTCAGTCCTATTGAATAAAATTCAGCACACGATACTACCACCGAACGCTAAACTTATATCATGGGATGTAGTGAATCTCTTCCCTAGTGTTCCACCTAGTGATACAGTGAAACTCATCAACAGCGCCCTTCAAATTAATTAAGTCAATCCGATAATTCAATCAGAAATCTAACACCTTTCAGAAATTTGTTTAGAACAAAATTATTTTAACTTCATTGGAGTATTATATAATAGTCAGAAAGGTTTAATCATGGGTAATCCTCTGAGCCCTCTGCTCGATGAAATTTTCATGGAAAATATTGAAAACACTATCCAGGAACATCCGTTATTCAAACACTTTATTTATTGGTTTAGATAGGAGGTCGACTATATCATTTGTTGTTTCACTGGCACAAACATACAATTAGAGTCATTCAAAATTCACGATAATATTAAATTCACGTTAGAGATAGAAACAGAAAACTCCATTAGCTTTCTGGATTTAACTATCACTAAAATTAACCGCAAATATGATTTTTCTATTTTTCATAAGCCATCGCTAACAGATATTACTATTCACAGCTCATCTGCACATCCTTATCCACATAAATTAGCAGCTTACAATAGTATGGTAGATAGACTCATTAATATCCCAATGTCACAAAATAATTTCATAAAAAGCTAAATATAATTGAGCAAATAGCAGTCAATTTCAAGCAAAAAATTTCAAAAAGCAATCCAGGAAGTATTTCCAAGTATAAAAAGTTCTAACAGTTTAACTTATATTGATAATCCTAGTCTAAAATCCAAATCATTCCTCTCGCATTATAATTTCAATATAGCATTCCGAACTGATAATTCTTTAAGCTGACATATCAAAAACTTCAAATCTAAAATTGATAAAAGTAATAAATCCGGTATTTATAAAATGTCTTGCGGGGATTGTAATAAAATTTATATTGGTAGAACTTTCAGAAATTTCAAAGTTAGATTATCTGAGCACAAACGTAGTTTCAATTATCATAAATCAGATTCCCATTATTCTAATCACTTACTCGAAGAAAACCATAACCTTAAGGATAATTTCAAAATTTTACACAATGAAAATGATAGATAAAAACTCAATCTATTGGAAATCTTAGACATTAACAAAGAAAATAATTCAGGTAGTTTACTAAAAGTCAATTAGATCTAAATTCTTCTCCTTTACTCAATCTTCAATTCATAAAGTAAGCAACTCCGATGGGTTTTCCAACATACCTGTTGTACCTTTTGTAATATTAAGTAGTAAATAAGACTAATATATAAAGAATAACTCTGTTTATTAGTTTGTATCTATCTGATGAAGCCACAGTGTGGTGAAACAGGTCATAGTTTTGTAAATTTAGTGAAAATCTAAATACACTAGTTTTATTTCATTGAAAATATTCACAGAAAAATTTCCTGCAAATTTCAGGATTCTCTGTTTTCCTTTCAAAAACTCTACAAAAGCTAAAATGTCTCCGAAGGCATTCGGCATTCGGAAGATCCTTCTTTTCAAGTAATTAAAGAAGTTTATTCGTGATAAATTATGCTACCGTTGAAGAAATTGGAGAGAAATTGTTTAATCGATAGTCTTTTTGAATAAAATAACCACTTACGGTGTATTATTGGCAGTTTTATTCTCTGATTGTTCTTCCCATCGGAAATCGAGAGAAGATGCAGTTCCCACATAAGTGAGATCACTACATATCGGAAAACAATTGCATTCATTCTTTACAGAAGATATCTTTTCTTCCAGGTTTTTGATGTTTTCGTCAACTTCTTCTTCATTATTTGGTTTCCAAAATATGAAACTTTCAATGGTTTTGTTCTTTTTCGCAGCAGCTAATTGTCTTTTCAGCCTTTCTTCTTTCAGTTTATCGTTGAGTTGCATTAATTCGTAAGCATCTGAAGGAAGTTATTTGATTATTCTTTTTGTTTCTTCAAGAGAAATTCAAGAAGTTAATTGCACACAGCAAAAGAATGCAAAGGTCTTCAATAAATCTGAATTTTCCCTGTAAAATATAATACATTGTTGTTGTTCCAAAAAATATAGCATAACAAAAAATTGAAAGTCATGTCGATTGGGGTAAGTGTAAATTTGGCGCAAGTGGAACCCATATTCCATATCTAATTGAGAAGCATGAATGAGATGCCACCATCTACCAAATGATCATTACATAACCATCTACTAGACATGCTCATTCGACAAGACTGCAAGTGTTCTTCGATCATTCGTGGGTTGAGAGTAGCTTTTAGCCCCATAACATAATACACAGTGGGGCAAGTGGAATTACATAGGTTACACTAGCCACATTGAAAAGAAAATTGCAGAAATGGTGCGAAACTATAAACGAAAAATTGAGTCGCCGTTTTACTCACGTCTGAATCTTGAAAATGTAGGGACAGCTGTCAAAAATGAACATCAAAGGACAAAAGACAATATGAAGTAAATCAGTTGGTGGTCCCACAGCTCTTTCCTTTGATGACGGGAACCATATAGGCATAATAGCGTCGCTATAGGCTCCGTGAACTAATCATTTGTGACTAGAATCCAGACTTCAGATTCCAGAGTGGGAAGGATTTTTGAGATGAAACACGATGACCTCTCTTGAGACAAAATTATCCAGAGGTACACTCATTACTCAGTCGGATCCTCAGGAGGAACTACCACGTTGGGCTCTTGATGGTAATACGAGTGACAATGGTTCTCTGGCTGATGCATGAAGTCCCTAAGAATCCAACGAGTGAAGACGATTCATTATTGAGTTTTGAAACATACGAGGACTTAGACACAATAATATTAATGTGAGTGCAGTACACCAGCACTTACTGTCTACGAATGTCCTAGCTCTAACGAAAACTCTAATATTGAAACAACAGTTACCTATCTCATTTTCAATGGCTATGAGTTACAGTCAGCGCTTCGATTTAACGATGATGAACTAAATGAATTTTTAGTCACTGTCTTGGCAAATCGTTTGTATCCCATTCCGTCTAACGAGTCGTCTTTATTACTGCCGTTTAAAGCAACGAAAAAACGTTCGCCAACAAGAGTGAGCAAAGATCGACTTTCTCACTCTAGAATAGCGCGGTACCATCGGCTAATTTAGGATGTTTCTCCATAATTTTTATAAATTTTAGTTACCCCATATTGTAGGCTACTAATGTTATATCACATTCTGAAAAAGTATGAAGAAACAGCAAATTTTGTGCTATAAGATCTCCATACATAAAACTTGCTATATAACTGACCAGGTGGGAACTGCTACAGCTGAGACGACAAACAACATTATCTGTTCGACTATCACTATAATAATGATAACAGGGAATATGAACAGTTACTTCAGAAACACTTTGTAAAAATAATTCATTGCCCACATCGTTTCTTAATTTTGCTCGTTCGAGCAAAGTTTTCCTCCTCTAACGATCACATTTCGAACTTTCATGACCGCAAAACATTTTTATATATAACACAATCACTCATAATTCACGCTTAAAAAGAGTCGTCATGTTTATAACTTAATGAAAATGATTCAAGATTAAAAAAGTCGTAATGTTTATAACTAAATAAAAAGCATACAAAACTTGCAGTTTAATTGATTAAACTGAATATAATATTTTCAATTCGTCTACACGTGGCAAAATATGAAGCACAACTGAAATAATAAAATGAGGTTGAAGAAACACCTGAACCTTTGAGGGCTACGTATAATAATAATAGTCGTAGCAGGCAGATGTTCATTTGTCCCCAAACGGTAACTCGGACCTCTTCTACCTGCTTAACATTCTCGAAAATGTACACTCCTCTTAGAAATTACTATAAGGAGCAATAATTTGGTAAGTTCTATAGTAAGGAAAACAGTTAGCAATGAATGAGTAGAGTTGTAGGTAAGGATTTAAGAAAAATTTTTGAGAATGTATTTACAATAAAAAAAATCATTAAGTAAAACATTTTGTTTTGACCGGATTCTCATGAACACTAACGAACTCGGTCAACTCTGGAGCGCTGTAGCAGCGTTTTAAATGAATGAAATTAGAAAAACTTGAATAGAAAAATTTTCTTCGAAAGACCATCTACAAGATTGATCTGAACTGATTTTTTCTAAAATTTATGAAGAAAAGTTATAGAGCCTATAAGAAAATTTTGATAGAAATTTTCTCAATATTTTGCTTATAACTTCTTCAATTTTTAATTTATTGCAAAAATTATATAAGCATATTTACAGGCAAAGCAATTTGCTACAAATTATGTCCTACAAATTTTTATAGGACGTATAGTTCCCGAGATATCGCGAAAAAGGTGTTTGCACCCCGTTTTCTAATATGGCGGCCAGGGGACAAGGATGACAACCCCACAAACTTGGGGTTAAGCCTCTATTGACCCCATCCACATGACACAAAAAAAAATTGCGTCTTTTAAAAACAGCAATATTCGGCCTTTTCAAATTGTAACATTTCAATGAACTAATAAAATATCTCGAGTTACAGGGTATCATTGAACATTAACAATAGAAAAGCATAGCGAATCGGGAGCCATTGCTCTCGATACCTCAAAAGCCTTTGACAGGATTTGGCACGCAGCCTTGTTGAATAAACTAATGGCATACGGACTTTCCAAGAAATTTCATGGTTAGATTAATAGCTTTCTCTTCAATAGATTGATTCGGGTGGTAGTTGATGGTGTAACGATTGAATCTTTCCAGGTTAATGCAGGAATACCGAAGAGCTCCATACTTTCGCCTTCAATTAGTTTTTTTTGCAGATCAATGATTTGCTACACTCCACCGAAAACATAATATTCAGGTTTGCGGACGACTATATTCTAGAGTCCTCATTTTCTAGTCATCGTCCTATAACTACTGAGGAGTCAAACCGATAACGATACCAACAGAGCATGTCATTGAACTCAGACTTTTAGAAGATATCAGAATAGGGCCGATTGAACCTGGTCAATTTTCATGCGAACGAGACACAATCTACTACGTTCTTCATAAAATCACTGCATCTTTCATCTAACACCTTTCCGATAACTTACAATTTATCGATCAATATGAAACCGTGCCGTCAGTCTTTCGAAAAGAAAAGTTTAAGAGGCACAATATAATCAAGATAATGATATGAAAACCTTCTTTGAAGACGAAGAGTGTGGCAATAATTTGTTCATTAGATTCAAAAATACGCAAAACTTAAGTTTGATAAAACCATAAGTAGTGGAAACTGTTAGGAAAAAAGTCCAAGTTCGTTTATAATTTCTGAATATTTCAAAATGTTGAAGGAGAAACGGCGCGAACATGTGGTGTTAACAAATATTTCTACTTGACCAGGATTCTTTTGATATGTGTACATTATTTACAATCATGTAAGTTAGTTATCAAATATATTCCTAGTTATCCTGCGTGTCACAATTTATACATACCCTTTGTAACAGATAAGCAATTAAGTTTGGCAGGTCCACAAATTGGAAATGAAATTTTCCCTAAAAATTAACAAGTTACAGCAAATTATATTAAATACAAATTTAATGATACATATCATCGCATAATCCTCATCCATGTAATATATAGGGCGTTACATAATAGTATGAAGAAAGTAAATCTACGTGCAATTTTGAGGAAAAAGTTCATATAAACATAGTTCCCAAAAGCTTCGTAACAGAGCTACAGGGCGTTGAAATTTCCGGAAAAAATGTTTTTTTCTTCAAAACTCCTGCAGTTTTCGAGATATTCAGCCCAAATATGAGATGCAAGCTATTTCTCACAACCTCCATCATTACACGTCCTAGATTTTAACTGAAATTCTGTTTTCTTTTCCGAGGCCATATCCCATTTTGCGCTTTCGAACTTTTTGCAGTACGCCACTGATCAGCGTACAATCAATTTTCGTCATCTTCGTTCCATTTGGAAACTTCTTTGACACTTGTAATTTTTTCGTATATCCAACCGTTTTCGAGTGAAAAATTATCGAATTTGAATTATTTGAATTGTATGTCATTTGCTAAATAAAAAATAATAATGGAAATTCTCGACAGGTATGCCCAAAACTTGCTTTTATTCCAAAAGCTCGTCTTCTGAGACTCAAATTATACTCATTCAATATCAAACTGAAGAAATAACAATTAATAACTAAATCAATTGCTGGAAGTATCCTCCACCCTCGAAATATTCCTTGGGTATTTCTTATCGTGTCACAAGAAGTTATTATTCGATTTCTCATTTCTTCTACAGTGTTCATCAGAATGGTATAAACTAAAGTTTTGAGATATTCCCATGAGAAGAAGTCCAAACCATTTAATTCTGGAGACCTAGGAGGCCATAGTTCTAGCCCACCCCGACCTATCCATCGGTTGTTGAATGTATTATTCAAGAATTCCCTAGCTTCTCCACTAAAATGTGCTGGTGTCCCGTCATGCATGAACCATATTATGTTTGTCAAAATGGCCCAATCGAATAATTTCCAATTATTCTGAACCAGACATTTAGTGAGAACTGTTCTTGATGATGAGATTCTTCAATCGAATGGGAGTTTGCCTCAGCCCAATAATGATTATCGTGAAAATTTGTGATAGCAATTCTCGAAAAGTTAGCTCCGTCTGTGAACATTATTTCACTATCAAAATGAGCATTTTCTCCAATTTTACCTAAGAACCATCGGCAGAAATTCAGTCTTGAAGGAAAATCTCGAGGAAGTAAAGTTTGAACGAGTTGAATATGAAACGGGTACAATAGAAAGTCGTGGAGAATCCTCCAAACTAGAACATGTTAAATATTCAACCGATTTCCAATTTTTCTTGTATTCACATGAGAATTCAAATCAATTCAATTCAAAACTGCTTCCTCAATATCTGGAGTTCTCATAGTTTGAGTTGCACATTTTAAATAATTATTTGCAATGAAAGTACCTGTTTCCTCAACCTTATGTGGATATTTGAATATGTTCGCCTGTCTGGTGTTATTCGATTTGGAGAGCGCACCTGAAATAATCGCCTAGCTTCTGTTGTGTTTCCGTCAGCCAGACCGTACGTGTAATGTATCAGCCAATTCGGCGTTAGTAAAATTAGCAATTTTTCACAGCAATAACTTCAAAAGTCTTAAAACTAATCGTTAATTCAATGAACAATTCGATCATACACTGGTGCAATTTAAGCAACTGTCAAAATAAATAAATAAATGAAGAATATTAAAGCCTACTAGTCATTTTTCAATTAGAAGTGCTTTCAATTCAGCGAATTCATACAATCGATTGATAATTTTTGCTCGAGAACGGTCGGAGATACGAAAAATCACAGGTTTCAAGAAAATTTCTAAATTGAACGAAGAAGACGAAAATTGATTGTACGCTGATCAGTGGCGTATTGCAAAAAAGTTTGAGAGGGCAAAAAAAGACATGGCTCCGGAAAAGAAAACACCTTGTAGGTTCTAGTTAAAGTTTAGGATATTTTATGATGAAGACTGTAAAAAATAGCTTGCATTCCAAATTTCGGCAACATATCCCAAAAACTGCAGAAGTTTTGAAGAAAAATCCAATTTTTTCCGGAAATTTCAACACCCTGTAGCTCTTTTGCGGACCTATGTTTATATGAACTTCTTTCTTGAAATTGCACGTAGATTTACCCCCTTAAGTTGTGACATACTTTTATGTAACACCCTGTATAAAAAAACTTCGTTTGTTTAGTCGTAATACTGTTCATTCAAATGCAATAGAACTTTGTCAACTTATTATTACACATTTTACATTTGTTGGCGCTTGTGTTGTGCACCAAGTTTGAACCCAGAAACCAGATCGACAAACAAAATAGCTTTTTACGAGGCTGACTTTGAATACTTACTCGGCATCCAAAAACCAACACAATTACAGAAACGCAGAGTATAGTTTGCTAAACATTCCATGTCACAACTGTTTTTTGTATATATTTTGAAGAAACGCAACTGTTTTTCACCTGGAAAATAACAATTCCTCGTTTCAGGGTCGTATTTTTTTACCCGAGAAGACGTTGACATCATTTCTGGGATTACAGTGATGGTTGTTGCCTTGTTAAATGGTACCATAATAGATTCCATTGTTGGTCTGGCAATTCGGCATGGAATATGCAAAAGAACCTGAAATCATATCAAAATAGGTTAATATTGAAATCTACTTAACTGCGCCAATACACTAAATCTAAATTTCAAATTATGTTCTTTTAGATATGTTGAATAATTATTCCTCCAGTAATCCACCAGCACCAAGGAATGCTTCAGAAGTCCCCTACAACCTGTTAATACCGAATATTTGCACTCCTGGCGAGAATTACTGAATGTCATATACGACTATACTCAAAAACAATGACTTTATAACATTTTGATTCATCTTGTTACAAATTTTGATCTATTTATCCCGAAAATAATTCACGGAAACTGGCCACTTTTGCTGCCTTCTTAATTTTCTATTCAAAATGTCCCAGAAATGTTCAATGAACTGAGGTCAGGACTTCCTGCATGCCACTTCATTGAGATGATTTCTTGATCTTGAAGGTATTTTCTAAGTATACAAGCTTGGTGAGGACTGGTACATGTTCATCTAAAATTTCATACCTCGGAGCATTCAGGTTTCCTTTAATGACAATGATCAAATCAGTGCGGCATTAAGAGAAATTCCTCTCCACACCATTTTTAAACCTCCTCCAAAACCATAGATGAATAAAAAGTTGCACTGGGCATATCTCACATTTCGGAACTGTACACTAGAGAACCAACTAACATGTTCTCTGGCAATATTCAATCAGACCCTTCCATGTACTACTTAGAACTAGGTCTTGAGCTACGACACATTACCTCAAACCAAATTCCTCGAGATTTTTTTTATGATTTCAGTGCTAATTTGTACTCCACTGTTCTGTAGAAGCTGTATTCGAAGGTATTAACCAGTAGCGAACCGTTGTCTCAAAGAGGAAATCCTTGAATATCGAGCATGTGTCGTCGTTGTTGCTCGAGGTCGTTCTGGTCCAGGACCCCTTTCATGATTGGCAGTCTTCCTGTACATGCGAATCATCCTGAAAACAGGATGATCTGCATGATGATGGATAGAACTCTCCAAAGCTTTGGCCTATTCTTATATAAGTCCAATCTAGGTCAACCAACATCACTTCTTCAGCACATTCTGCCAGGGTCAAATTTCGTGGTTTGCGTTGCATTATTATCGAAAATTCAGGTTTACAAGAAAAACATACTTCAATCGCAAAAAGTGCTGATCCACTGCTGTTATCAATATGTGGAGGTTACTTGCAAAATCTCAATTTATTTCTTTCATTTCATTTCTTATGAGAGAAACAAGTGCACCAAGAAAAATGTTAATAAGGTGTGAATAATTTGTTCCTAATACAAAAACGAAATTTGAAATACTGAAATTGGGCTAATTTCTTGGTGCTGTGTGGATTTAAATGAATCCAGGAACATTTGTAGGTTACCTCGCGACAAGTACGGAGAAAAAGGTGGAGCTACATTTCGGTGACACAATACATTTTTCTGGAAACCATCAGACTTCAAGTCTTAAAAACCAGAACATAGAAACCTCAACTTATATATCTAACACACCTTAAAATAACTGGTTATGCCTAACTCAAGGCAAGTACAACTTTTTGACGTGATTCGACGCTGCAGATAATTAATGTTGAGCACGTTAAGTAGGCTACTCGAAGAAGTGCTTCAAAAACAGCTACCCAGACCCTTTATGTTGACGCTTCAAGAACGAGGAGAATATGCTGCTCATATAAATCATTCTGTTCCTTCCCCAAACAGATCCTCGAGAGAAACACATCAAAAAGATCACTAATCTTTATAATTAAACAAATCTTTTCATGAGAAAATTGGATCGTTGTATAATTTCTGAATAATTTCCTTCAAATATCCTTCAAAAGCTAATAAAAAAGTTTCATACTCCTCCTAGAAGCGCCTCTAAACTTACCTTATAGCCTTGCTCTGCTCCATTACATTCGTAATTAATATCTTTTTCACTATGACCCATTATTATTTCTAATGAATTTATAGCACCAGATAAAAGAGCTCTTCTTGGATAAGTATCCAATTCTGCTTCTTCTGGGTATCCTACTTGAGGAATCCATTGCGAGGGTTCAGCAGTTTCGACAAATCCATGATATTTGGCACTAAAATATAGGAGTGCGAACTAAATGAGATGAATTCAGTAAAACATTAGGGCAACCTTCAAGTTTTTGTCTTCAAGGTAAACGTATTAGACATATAAAATTATCTCATTGTTTCTTCGAATTCCGAGACACGTAAAGTTCAAAACTGAATGATTGAGGCATTAAACGCATCGCGATTACTTCTAGGCAGTGTACTAATAGAATATAAACATTTTTTCTCTTTGGAGAAAAAATGAATTCGAAGGACTTTTTTGATTATTTTATCAATATGTGGGACCTTTTTTGTTACAGGTGAGGCTAGGTTAGATTTATTTCAATATATTTCCTCAATGAACTCTAAACTACGTTTGCTGGATGAAAAAGTGTTATATAATAATAATTCTGAGTAATTTGTCAAACCCAATCGATTGAAATTGAAATTCTGATGATGATTAGCTTTGCCGACAAAACGAGAACTCAATCTGCATATGTTTGGTTATATCGAGAAACACATCAAGATTTGCGTTAAATTAGCCAAGATTTTGAAAGCAAGACTGATACACAATGCCCTAAATTAGGCATAATGATTGGTGTTTTCAATTACAATAACCAAATTGTTAACTTATAGTAAGGATTATATCGAGGAGGCCGAAATGGATATCGATGCATGGACATATGGCTCTTAGTGGTCTCCTTTCTTGGAACTCCAACTCAATAACAGTTCGAGGGTGTATTTTAGGCAGCTCATTCACTGTCAGCATTTTCGCGCCCAATCTATAAGGCCTAAAGCCGATCTATCTGGGACCTCGAGCATTCAATCAGGTATCCCTTGCAGAAATGATGGCTACAGTGGGTTCGACTGCTGAGAAAGTAGGAAAAGCACCCACCTTTCAGAGATGAATGAGTGAGTCTGTTATTGACATAACTTTCTCTAATGCGAAAATGAGCGAATGTTCGAAAGGCTGGAGAGAGATGGAGGAGGATTCTCTAAGCCTTTACACTTACATCACGTTCGAAATATTTTAGAAAAAACAACCTGTGGTTAAAGGAAAACAGCAAGCAGGCTGGAATGTACACAAACTAGACTCGGCAACCCTGAAGGGGAAACTTGATAGATTTTTCGAGGACCTTCGCAGGAAAAACCAAAAAATAGACGTGGAAATATTAACAACTATCATAACAAAAGCCTGTGATGTAGCCATACTCAAAAAAGAAATACCTATGGAACAGAAAATAAAGTGTACTGGTGGAATGTAGATATCGCTGAGCTGAGAAGGAAAGCTGCAACAGCCAGAAGGGAAATAACGAGAGCTAACAGGAAAGGTACCTCTACCATTGAACTTGAGACATCCTACAAATATACTAAAAGACAACTCTCCCTTACCATCCTACGAAAGAAAGGAAAGTGCAGGAGAGAGATTTGTAGGAAGGTGGGCGAAGACGTATGGGGAAACGGCTATAAGCTGGTCACAAAAAATCTGGGCACATAAAGCACCTGAGATTCATGCTAAACTAGCATAAAATTGTTGAGGCTCTTTTCCCCACTCGGGATATTCGAGAAACAGACGCGAAGGAAGTTGAAATATTTCCACACTTCTCACAAAGGCAAATTTTGGAAGCGGCCAGACGCCTGAAAAATGGTGAGGCGCCAAGACCAGATGAAATACCACCAGAGATAATACAGATACCAGCGGAAAATTACCCGGTAGAAACCACTGAAGCGATGAACGAGTTGCTTTGCAGAGGAGATTTTCCTGCAATATGGAAAACAGAAAAACTAGTCCTCATAAGAAAAAAGGAAAAGACGAAAATGACCCAAAAGAATACAGGCCACTGAGTCTCATGAACTCGTTGACAAAACAATAGGAGCAGCTGATTGGAATGAGAGTTAGAAGAGAGCTGAGAAATAAAGGTGATATATCGCGCTCACAATTTAGTTTTATGGAAGGGAGATCGACTGTCAATGCTCTGAAGTGTGTTGTTGAAACTGCAGGGAGAGACAAGAGGAAAATTCGGAAAACAAGACAGTTCTGTCTTATGGTTACTCTGGACATGGAAAATGCATTGTATGTAGCATTGTGGCATATTATTCTCGAGGAAATGGAGAAAAGAAGAATGTCGCCATACTTACTGAATATTGCCATAAGTTACCTGAAAGAGAGACGTGTCAGCTATGAGGGTATGGAGTATAACAGGACTTGTGTTGTAACACAGGGCTCGTTTCTTGGGCCTCTCTTATGAAATATTCTGTTCGACATGGTCTCGAGGATGAACCTGCCCAATGGTGTGAAGATACTGGATTTTGTCGACAATCTAGATGTACTAACAACGGCAAAGATAGAGACAGAGCTGATGGAAGAAACTAACAATGCCCTAAAGAAAATAATTGCTTACCTAAAAACAAGAGACATCAAAGACACAGACCAGAAAATGGAAGATATACTTCTATCTGTAAGAAAGCAACGTGGACATATAGAGGTGGTGCTGGAGGAAACTAACACTTAAGACACTTCAAGTAGGAAGTCCAAAATAGTGACTGATCGCCTTAGAAGGAAAGTAGCCATAGGAATATTCCGTACCTATAGGACTGTCTCTGCAACAGCGCTGGAGGTAATTGCAGGAACGATTCCTTTAGATTTGTTAGCAAAGGAGAGAAACAGCACCCATGGGATTTGTAAAAAAAACAGGCTAAAGGAAAGAATGATAATAGTGGAAAAATGACAGGAAAGAAGGTCGTCAGGAACGAAGGGAGCATGGACAAGGAGGTTGATACCGAACCTGGTCCCCTTGTACAACAGGATGCATGGAGAGGTAGATTACCATCTCACTCAGCTCATCTCGCGACATGGATGCTTCCAATTTTATCTGCACAGAGTAGGTAAGGCTGCGAGCGCTCATTGCCGCCATTGTAGAGAGGTTGATACGGCGCAGCATACTGCTTTCGAGTGCGTCAGATGGGAAGAACACAGAAGGAAAATGAACAAGAAAATAGGAAGGGTGGTGACCGACGACACCATTGTGAACTGTATGTTGGCGTCGCAGGAGGATTGGCTGTCTGTCAATAAATGTGCTGTGGAAGCCATGAAAAGAAAAGTACAAGACGAACGGAAAGGTGGAGCGAAAAGGGAATAAACGACTGTGATGGCAAGTATGCATGGAGGTAATGCAAAAGCGGTACTCATGCATATCTTGGAAAATAGGAGGGGTTTTTGTAAGGGTATGATGCTGATGGTGAGAGTCCCACACTACCCGACGTGACAGAGTCAAATCGTTGGGTGTCCATAAGGATTTCTCCTCCACCGAAAAAGAAAATAGGAAATGTGTCCCTATGTTGTTCCGCTAGCTGATCTACAAGTTTTCCTCAACAAGACCGGCTGAAATCCCAACCACGGGCTCTAGTCATATTAGAGTATTCTAAGCTCCCGAACAGCCCATCTGCAATCTCATTTTCTCTGATCCCGGTCTGACTCTGAACCCGGAGGGGACAGATATTGTTGTTCACCGCCAATTGTTCCAGTACCTGAACGCATTCCCAGACCACCTTAGAAGTAATCCTGTGAGCAAGCAACGCTTTCAGCGCAGCTCGACTGTCGAAATAGATCATGAACTCATTAGTTATAGCCAATTCTGCCATCTTTTGAGCACATCAAGTATCGCCATGATCACCGACTGTAAGACTATTACATTTTCATTAAATGGAAGGTAGAAACCCCTCTCGTTTCTCTGGCACTAGATCCCTCTTTGGTATTCATAACATCCGTATACCAGATGTACCCTCCACCTAGCAACGTGCCTTCATTTCCTCCCACTTTCATCTAGATGAAATGCTCACCTCGATCCTATGGCCGAAGTGGTACCTCGTCGTAGTTCTATCCGAGCCTTTTTATAGCAGTCTTTTTCCAGTATGTTTTTCCACCCGCGTCCACCAGACCAACAAGACATAGGTGAATCAGGATAGCAGAATCGCTTTGAACATGTCGCTCCACACCTCACATGCCGCTGAAGTTTTTCTCTCATGTCATTAGGGCTGCGGAAAACCTGCCATTCTACAGCTCAATATGCTGAATCAACAAGTACAGTGGTCCTCAACATCACGCTGTGGTATGCTTCCTCGTGAAAACCTTTCAGTCTTTTCTTGGTTGAATCCTCAACTTCGGGATGCACACAAACACGTTTCACTCCTTCCAAGTAATCTTCAGAGTATTCATAACTTTAATTGCTAATAATGTCGAAGTCGTCCGCATAAGAAGACAATCCGTTGTTGCCCACGACACTTGATGAAAAATGGTATGGATACTCTTATTGGATAAATCTCAACTTAACTTGAACGGTGAGGTCATTCATCGGTATTAGTCTAGAGAAAATACTCATACTGTAGTATGGAAATATATGAACAATATAAAGAGAAAATTTACGTGTGGACCGACATTCTGGTAATCATTAAAAAAGCAGTTCACCTAAAACTTGAAGTGTTTATATTTTGTGACATCTTCCAAACCGTTCATCTAATATGATTTGATTTTTCCTCATTTTAAAAAATAAGTATCTAGGATTGTTACTCATCATTCATTTGACAACATGTGTAGATTTGACAAGGCTCAGACCACAAATGATTTTTTTCAGCCAACTTCCAGCAGGTTCACGTTATGTACCATTTGTAACATTCACTTCATTGTTCTCGTTCTAAGTTTTCCTAATTTTTGTTATAACATTCTATTCAAAAAATTAGCGAAGATATAAAGCAGCCGAGTCACCCATCCATTTCTGATAATTTGAAATGGAACCTCATAAAATTGGTTTCCGTCAACTTCCAAACAAATAGAATGAAGTAACTGAAAAGTGAGTAAAAATCAACAATTTTGAACTCCCGTCAATACTGGTGAAACCAAAAAATAATGAAACAACCATTATGAAATCTCATCATCTATAAACACTAGTCACAAAAAGTAAAAAACAACGCAGCAATACCAAACTAATATCTTGTGTTTCGCGTCTTGTATAGTATGACAGCCTGCATACGACCCGGCCTACTTTCTCCTAAATTTTGAATAGTTTTACATTTTGATTTCCGAGATATCACCGAACGAAATAAGCCAAATTTTTCTTAATCCAAGAAAAAAAAAACTTTATCTTTGATGACCTTTGGCATGACAAGCAATAACTATGAGAAACACTACAGGGTGTTACATAATAGTATGTCAACTTGGGGAGTAAATCTACATGTAATTTTGAGAAAAAATCCAGCGCGTCCAAACTCCTTTGGTCCTTCAAGACTGAATTTCTGCCAATGGCTCTTAGATGAAATTAGAGAAAATGCCTATTTTGATAGTGGAATAATGTTCGCAGGCGAAGCTAACTTTTCGAGAAATGCCATTACAAATTTCCACAATAATCATAATTCGGCTGAGAAAACCCATATTTGATTGAAGAATCTCATCATCAAGAACAATTTTCACTTAATAACTGGGTCGGAATAATTGGAAATTATTTGATTGATTATATTATTTCTTTTGCCTAACAGACTAAACGCTTATCGGTAATTTCTTGGGGAGGAGTTTTCTTTATTACTGGAGGATGTGCCACTTTTGGTGATAATTATCATGTTGTTCATGCATGACGGGGCACCAGCACATTTTATTGGAGAAGCTAGGGAATTCTTGAATAATAGATTCAACAACCGATGGATAGGTTGGGGTGGGCCAGAACTATAGCGTCCAAGGTCCCCAGAATTAAATAGTTAACACTTTTTCTTATGGGGATATCTCAAAAGTTTAGTTCAAACCACTCCAGTGAACACTGTAAAAAATTGAAAAATCGAATGATAACTTTTTGTGACACAATAAGAAATACCCCAGGAATATTTCAAAGAGTGCGTGATAATATGCGAAGAAGGACAGAGGTCTGTATTCTTGCAGGTGGAAGACACTTCCAACAATTTATACAGTTTTTAATTGTTCTCTTTTTTAGTTTGATATTGAAAAAGTATAAGTTGAGTCTCAGAAGACGACCTCTCAAAATAAAAGCAAATTTACGGCATACCTATCGAGTATTTCTATAATTGTTTTTTATTTAGCGAATAACATACAATTTGAATGATTCAAATTCAATAATTTTTCACTAGAAAACGGTTGGAGATACAAAAAAATACAGGTGTCAAAAAAGATTCTAAATTGAACGAAGATGACCAAAATTGATTGTAAGCATTTTTGTGAATCATTTTGAATTTAATTAATGGGATATTATATCAGTGGCGTACTGCAAAAAGTTCGAAAGGGTAAAAGGAGACATAGCCTTGTTGAAGAAAACACCTTGTGAATTTCAGTTGAAATCTGAGACGTGTAATGATGGAGGCTGTGAAAATTAGCTCGCATTTCAAATTTGGGCTGATAATCTCGAAAACTGCAGGAGATTTGAAGAAAAATTTCAACATCCTGTAGCTCCGTAACAAAACCTTAGCAGACCTATGTTTATATTAACTTTCTCTCTTAAAATTGCACATAGATTAACCCCGTCAAGGTGTAACATACTATTATGTAACACCCTGTATAGTAGTAAAAACGTAAAAGTATGTTTTTCGCATAAGTGTTCTGTAAATTGACGTATTTTTCAAAAACACATAAGTGACAGTTATGGAGGATCATAGTTCTGTTGAAGGATAATTGTGAGATTTGTTATGTTGATGCAAATTTGACAATTCATATTGATTCGATTTGATTTCTCCCTTTATATGCCCTCCGTGATTCTAAGCATACAATTTATGTTCGGTTGGTATTTTGCTCTTGACAGATCGCAACCAGATTGATGACTTATTTTCCGATTTTCGAGCAATCTCAGATCGTTCCGAATTATTTCCAGCCGAAAACGCTATAACAAGGAGTTGAACGTAATTTGAAAATTATTCAAGAAGTTTGCTTTTTTGGACTACTTCATATGCGTAAGATTTCCGTTAATTTCTTGGGCTTAATTATTTGAATTTCAGTGCATTCTTGATACTCACGCATTATCTGAAAATATTTCCTTTCTATCCATCATATTGAATGAGAAACAAATACCATCATCCGTGATTACGGGAAGAAAAACTTTGCTGAACTCAAATTGATATCTATTCATGAATCGTACTGTAAAATTACTCCTCGCGAAGGGAGAACACTGAAATAATAAAAAATGTTACACATTGTAAAACAACCAAGAGAAAATCAGGTTTGACGTTTCAGTACTGCAGCTATGTGAAATATTGTGAATCGAGGAAAATGACTCCCTTTCCCGTATTCTTTCTGCGTGAGAGCTTTTGGTGTAGCAAATTTTGAAAATTTTCAAAATCAGTCAAGTCAAGTGACTATATTTCGGTTATTTTTGAAGTTTTGTAATTGACTTCTATCGGACATCTTACAACTTACAATTAGCCCTCTTCTAGAACCGACTGAACACACACAATATTGAATCATCTTGGGTGGACACAGCAGTGGCGTGACACGCATCGCCTTCTTCCAAGAGTTGTGAATTAAAATAAGAATGTTTCTGAGTTATAACAAAATTTTAGTTTCTTTGAATATGAACTATAAGTAAATAATTGATCGATGTAGCCTGAACTACGTGATAGTTGATATTCATAATCAATAATAAAATAAAACAAGTTACTATGTTTTAAATATAACTAATTTTGAACTCAGAACATGTTAATTGGTATACTCCTGATTTTCGAATTTATCTGTTTTATCTTTTGTACAAAAGATAGAATACGATAAATTCGAAAAATCAGGAGTATACCAAATAACATGTTCTGAGTGCAATTCCTTTTATATAGGTCAAACAGGACGCTCTTTCAAGGCTAGATACAAAGAACATTTACGGTCATTCCTACATCAGAAATATGATTCAGCTTTAGCTGCACATTGTCTGAATGAATGTCATCCTTTTCCAGAACTTCAACAGCTAAAATTTCTTCATTCCTGTCATAAATCTTATAAACTCAGTTTCTTTGAATCGATAGAAATTTTCAAGGCATCTAGGGTACAAAGGGTTAAGTTGCTTAAAGACCAGGTAGACTTAATTACCTACCAATCACCATTATTCAAGTTACTCTGACCTCTAATAGCATTTTATTGATGGTAATTCCTGTATTGTACATGAGTATTCAGTTTTCATTAGCTTGTTGTTAATAATGGACGTATGTCCGAAACCGGTCCAACCAATGTAAAAATTTTGTCATTCTCTACATCAATAAATTGGTGATAGTTAAAACATAGTTACTTGTTTTATTTTATTATTCATTAACTATAAGTAACTTTAATTTCATTTGCTTTTCAAAAATATTTCCTATGTGATTTTCTAAAAGGATAAACTCAACAAAAATAACTTATAGTTCATGAAACACAAATATGCATTATAACTCGAAAACCAAAGAAAAAAAAAACAATTTAGCAAGTATTGTACGAAGAATGTCAATTTAATTTTTACATAATTTTGGAAACAAATTCTTCTAGAAGATTTTGACGACAATGTTGAATACCAATTAGCAGGGACCAGAAAATTGATTTTCGTTTCAAATTTGAAAACTCGAGAATATCAAAAATGATTAATAAATAACGTAGGATCGAGTGGTGTAAAAATAACAATTTTTGCTGGTTTTCCCAAATATTTCGATCAAAACGGAATCGAAAGTTTGAACAATGTACAAAACCAGATTCACAATGTTCTTGTGGAATCGGTAAGTGCCTGAATTGAGTATTTTCGACACGAAAAAAATTAAACTTTGTCTTATTTCTAACCAGCATTTGGGGTTAATATGAAACTCAAATAGGAAAAAATGAGACAGGGCTTCATTTCGCCTATTGCCGAACTGTGAGACTATTTCAACGGCTCAGGTGAAAAAGGAGACAAAGTTGTATAAATATAAGCTTCGAAATTCATTTTTTAATAGCAAAATATGAAGTAAAAATACAAAATGAATTACCATTCCATACAAGTAGTAGATATAAAATCTTATAAGCGTAAAAAAATAATAGGAACTTAGGATACTCTTCTTCGAAATTTAAGTATTTATTGGGTATTGAACGCATCAAAGTTGATGAAAATATTCAGTTGCTGAGACATTCGGTCAGTTCCTCCCTGGCAAGTTGGGGGAGGTAGTTTCATGACTATGTTCTATCTAGAAACAATGAAGTCTTCCGGAATGGTGGGAAAAACAAATTTCTGTTCCTTACGCCATAAATATGATACTGAAAAATTATCTTTCTCAACCTTCTCGACAAGTGCGACATAATAAAAAAGTTTTTTCTTCAGCAAACTTTACTAAAATATATGTTCCAGGTGTGATGTTATCATCGTCGTTTTCCTCTTGATCAAAATCTTTTTACTCACAAGATCTTCTAATGTGACATTTTCCAAGTCACTCTCATCATGTAATGACAAGGTCTTAGTATCGCTTTCTGAATCACTTTCATCATTTATTTGTTGACGCATGCATTTCTTCGCTTTCTGTTTCTGTGGAGTTGCAACTTCACCGAACCCGGGATTCTTCGTCAATTGTGTTTTATTTGTACTCATTTTCGTTGATTTCACAGTGCCTTTTGTATGTTTCCTCCTCTCCTCTTTTTCTGTCATGAAATTTAGATACTCTGCTTTTCTAAGTACTGCTGATGCACCATGAAGTTTACGTCTTTTTGTAGTTTCAACTGTTATTTTATTAATTTTACTTAATAGAATGCTTTCAAATGAAACGATTGAAGTAGATAGAAAATTTATCTTCTTTTATGGGAGCAGTTTCGGCAGTTTTTTTGTCATTATATGACTCTTCTCCAGTTCTTACTTCATTGTTCGTTTCTTCTTCGGTTCCCAAGATATTCAGGGGTTTTAATAAGGTACCCTCTGTATATCTCTGCAGTTTGTTAATATCGAGTCCATCTTTGGGATATTTATCCTGGTCAAATGGGTAAATTTCCGTGTTTTTGAAGGAATTCTTGATGGCATCTTCTGTTATGCCTAGGTGCAGAGAGTACAAATGTTGTCGGCAAATTAGCTCTTTATCATTTTTCTTTGGTTTTCTCGCTACCACATTTCATGATTCCATCGAAGCTTCCAAAGCCCAAAGCAGCATCTACCCAGAGGCTGCAACAGATCTGTTGAGTGTGGTGGAAGTTTAACCAATTTTATATTGTTCTGTATTGCATATTCGATTGTACCTGTCTCCAAGTGTGTGACATGGCCATCCATGAAGACGAGAAGTAGTCTTTGGGACAGCATAGCACAAAATTTAACGAACCAATTATTGAAGATTGCAGTGGTCATCCAACCTTTTTCAGAAACTGCATAACAAGTATTCTCAATATCATTAGTACCTTTCCATGTACTCCAGAGGTTTTGGCCTTGAAATATTATCAAAGGTGGTAATAACTGTCCACTTGCGGAAATGCAGGCCATCGTGGTAATATTTTCCTTTCCAGAACCCTCGATATTTCGGTGTACTTTTTGACCTCTTGCAGCATCTACCTTGATTCGGTTAGGGTCCATGGAGAAACTACTTTAATCTACATTGAAAATATGCGAATGCTTATCTCCTAAGATAACTAACTAACTATCTCAACGATAGTTTTATTGAGAAGTTCATAAAAACCATAAATATTGAAAGGATCACTAGTTGCTTTTCTCCTACATTTCTCTAACTGCTCATCTTTTTTTGGCTCAGACGGTTTCTCTTACAAAAAAGACGAAACCAATCATCGCCAGGTTTTCCGTCTTTAAAAACTGTTAAAATTTTATTTTCACTTACATAGGTTTGAACTACTGACTTAACTTCTTCTTTAGTTGGTGCGAACTCCCACTTAGCCATTATAGTTATTTTTTCTGTAAGATTCTTTTCGTCTTCTCCGGACAAGGCCGGTTTTCTTCCTTAGCTCGAAACGGATTTATTATTATTATTCAAGATCTGACTCAATTTGGATTTTTCAATTCTAAAGCATACTGCTGCGTTTCTGATAGTAAGCTTCTTTTGGTGTATTAGAGTAAGAGCTGTTCGCAAATCTTCCTCTGTATATCGTTTGGCTTTTAGAACATATGTTCGTGGTATTTTGATGTGATATCTGAAATTTATATTAAAAGTAAGTCTCAGATTCACCCCAAGTGTTGTCTCATATTTACCTCACAAGATGTCTCAAAACTACCCCACCACTTCAATCGAGGATATCTCACCGAAAGACAGAACCAGACTTATTCAACAGCACAGTGTTCTACTTAGGTATATCGATTGATCGCGATATGTGCTGAGCAACGTGCGCCCCCCAACCGCCAACAGTATCGAAAGTTAGCGACGTTGTTTTCAAAGTTTCAGTGCGCAGAATATGAAGAATTTCACATGTACTTTCTTTTTAGGTCATTTACTATATTGGAAAACGGTGAACATATTCAAGGAGTATAAGTAGTAGTAGTAGTACATTCACAAATTATTTTGTACTTTTGCAGTATTATCAAGGCTTCTGGCATTTGTTAAACATCATTGTCTCTTTTTCACCCATAATTTTGTATGTCTCATTTTCACACCACTTGACCCTATTCTCTTTCAATCAAGAACACCGTGTATATCGAAAATGATAAAGAATGTGCAAAGTCGTCTTACTATAACCCTGGTGCTCAAATAATTCAAAAAAAATTGGATGATACTACCTTTAGAAGAGTTTTAAAAAAGTGTTCCGTATAGAATGCATCCTTGAACGTACCATTATCCCTCGAATTTCTTGTCTGCTTTTTACACAATGATAAAGTATATTCAGCAAGTTTCCTGAAAAATTAATCAAAAATCATGTAGAAAAAAGAAATATGTGAGAATTCAGTTTTCTCTCAATCATTTATTGCTTATGATATCGGAAAGTGTTCGGAGAAAATGAAATGAAAATGTTCATTTTTAACGATATTTTAGCTTTCATTATCCTTAGGCTAGAAACAGAGCTACTTTCGACACATTGAATAATTTTTATTCAAGGAACAGTATTCAATCATCCGTAGAATGTTGAATATCCTTCCCTGAAGGAACTGGTCTTCTGATTCACCCATCATAATCACCGCCAACCAGGGTCACACAGCAGCCGTACAGCTCGGTCGGATGTCATGAATAGGAGCAACAGACTGCAGTTTCGGTCTCATTTGACCTCGTCAGTATTACATTCCCATTCACAACATCAGGCCAGACTGCCACCTTATCATCTCAATTCATTGGAGCATTACAAAACATGTAAAGATTATTGCGCCCTCCAACTAACCGAGACAGAGGCCACTCACCATTGCCATTATCATGTTTTCCTGGTGGCAATGGTGGGTAGCCTGTGTCTCATTTCATTGGAGGGAGCAATAACATTCCTCCCTTGTACCCTTGTTTGGAAAGAAATGCCATCCCTTGAACTCTTAGAAGAATAGGCTATATGAAATATATATATATATATATATATATATATATATATATATATATATATATATATATATATATATACACTCGAAAATTTAACCAAATTCGAAGTCCGATATTGTTCTTAATTCTCAACCGATTTAGATGATAAGTTCGGCAAGTTATAGATCAACTCTTCTGCTTTGTAAAAATTATAAAAGAAAACAAAAAAATTTGAGAAAAATTTCATACGGGGGCAAAACTAAAAGTGTTTTTTTTGTCAAAAATTCGTAACACCCTGTGGAATTTCGTGGTCCGAGTTGAAACGTACAATATCATGGTCTGTCAAGACACATCTTCATACAGTAACGCCCTTCTTGTTTTATGCATTTATCTCTATTTTTACAAGGGATATCCAATTTGAAGCGAAAAGTCACAAATTTCAAGAATTTATTTTTAATCTTGCGTAGGTGCATAACATCGGAGGTTAGCCAAAAATTAAAATCAAAATTAGAGAAGCGGAAATCTAACAAAGTGAAAATTTTTGAAATTCACTGGCCAATTTCACGCTCCGGGAGAACTCGAAGTACACTGGAAAAATCGTTGATTTTGCACATTTATTTTTGAATTTTTTTGTGTGACACTCTATAATAATTATTGTGTTGTTGAGGTATGGTGCTGTTGAGGTATGTTGCCCCACTCTTCCACCAAAGCCAATATCAGCTCTTCAACGTTGCCTGGATTCCGTTGTCGAACCCTTCTTCCAAGAATGTACCAAACGGTCGGTTCGATCGGGTTTAAATCCGGTGACCGTGACGGCCAGTCCATTCGTGTGATCCCAAATTCATTGAGATATTCTATCACTATGCGCGCAGTATGAGGGCGCGCGTTATCGTGCATAAAAAGGAAATTTTCCCCTATGTAAAGAGCAAAAGGCACAACATGGGGCTCCAAGATTTCTGTTATATACCAATGGGCATTAAGTGATCCACTGCCAATAATCTCCAGTTCTGTTCGTACTCCCAAGCATATGGCACCCCATATCATAACTGACCCTCAACCGTATTTCTCAGTTCCTGCGGAGTTCGCTTGTTTGTACCGTTCCCCTCGATGCCTCCATATTCTATCTCTACCATCCACGAAATTCACACAATATCGGCTCTCATCACTAAATAAAACTCGTCTCCACTGATTGATTGTCCATGCTACATGCTCCCTAGCAAACGCCAATCTTGCTACCCGATGGGCTCTATCGAGTCTTGGTGTTCTTGCTTGCGCGTATGATCTCAGACCAACTTCATTTAATCGTCTTCTGACTGTCCTCACACTAACGTTAATGTTATCCACTGCTTGTAAAAGGTTACGTGCCTGAACAGCAGTAAGACGAGATTTCTTATGGTTTGATTGACGATGAATCGGTCATGTATAGGGCGGATTGCCCGATTTCTTCCTTGTCCTCGCCTCCTCACGTACAATCCAGTTTCCTGTAACGTCGGTAGATTCGATGGATAACCGACGTCGAGACACCAACATGGTACCGACTGAGCGGTAGGTGCGCCCTTCCTCGATCAATGTAACTGCTCTTGCTACTGAGGTTGGTGGTAAATCTCTCATTCGGAATGAAAAATACCGTTTCGAATCGTAAACAGTAAAAAATCACAAAACACCGCAACCGATCGAATTTGTATCAAATCAAAGAATAGAAAACTCTCATTCTTTAAACAAGTGCAAATGTTGTCATATACAGAAAAACGTGTGTTGTACTTCATATTTGATAAAAAAGGTGTGCACATGTGTAAATGAAAAGTTTTATCAATGGTCCCAGAATTCGGTTGTGTATTTTAATACCTACCGACTGTTATCTCCTATGAATTCCTAATTTTCACCAAATTAACCAAATTGTCATCAATAACTAATGCAATTCGAATTCAAAACTCGCAAACGACAATTTTAACACGCCTGAGTGATAATAAGAAAATTCCAAATTGATAGACGAATTTTAATGACAATTTCTTGATTCAATGGAATTTCTCCAAAATGGTGATTTTCCACTTGAAATTAAATATATTTTGCAAAAATAGAGATATACGCATGAAACAAGAAGGGCGTTACTGTAGGAAGATGTATCTCGACAGACCATGATATTGCACGTTTCAACTCGGACCACGAAATTCCACAGGGTGTTACGAATTTTCGAAAAAAAAAACACTTTTAGTTTTGCTCCCGTATAAAATTTCTTTAAATTTTTTCATGTTTTCTCTTATAATTTCTACAAAGCAGAAGAGTTGATCTATAACTTGCCGAACAAATCATCTAAATCGGTGGAGAATTAGGAAAAATATCGAACTTCGAATTTGGTTAAATTTTCGAGTGTTCCGCTAATTTTGCCTCCGAGTGTATATATATATATATATATATATATATATATATATATATATATATATATATATATATATATATATATATATATATATATATATATATACCAGAAAACTCACATAAACTATCCCAATATAACTAATTATCTGAAGTTTTGTCTAGTTTGAGTTGTGGTATATGCCACACTCCTTTAGAATTTCCAGACTCATCTTCAACTTCATAAGTATTAATACCAAGTTTTTCCTTAATACTAGAGGAAAGATGGTGTGTTTTCACCAAAACATAATCATTGGCATTATAACATTGTGGTCTGTGTCTTAAATTACAAGTGTGTTTAGCTTTTTCATGAGCCGATTTTGATCTTTCTTCAAAAACGTTCTCAACAATCCTAGTCTTGATTACACGGTTTGCTCTTTCAGTAAAATTTGGTTCTGGATGATATAATGGGTTATGAAAAGGTTTTACATTATACTCTTTCAATAGTTCACAGAACTCTTTGCTTTTGAATTGGACTTCGTTATCACATTTAAGCAATTCCGGGACTCCAAATTTAGAAATAATTGTTCTTCCAACAATTTTACAATTGTTGAAGCAATGGCCTCACGAATTGGAAAAAGCAAAGTAAATTTACTAAAATAATCACAAACTACAAGAACATGTTGGTGGCCTTTAGAATTACGTGAAAATGGACCTATGAGATCCAATACAATGTATTGCCAACACCTATTTACTTTAGGTTTAGTTCCCATTTCCCCTGAATTGAGTTTCTGTTCATATATTTGGCCTTATTCATTCTTCAGTGTTTTTGCAATATTTGATATTCTGAAGGAATTTCGAATATTATTGCTTTTTTGGTATAATTTTACTGACGTATGAAAACCTGTAATCATTCTTGATGAAGCATAGATAAATATATGAATAAAGCATGCCTGTATAATAGGCTAGTTGTCGGTACTAATGTTTTTATGAAATCTAAACTACGTTACTCTACCTTAAATTTTTAGAAGATGATGTTCCTAAGTTACTAGATATGCTAATCGTGAAACCTCAAACGATGTAGTAGATGAATGATAGAAATTAATTAACGTTGATATAATTAAATCTTAGTTCACGGAAGAAAAAAAGAAAAACACTTCTGTTGAAACAGCCATCTTGTGAAGATACGATATCATTTTCGAAACTCTTTACCCAACAAAAAGTCATATAAAATAGTTAAAACCTGGTGTACCTAATATAACGAACATAATTAATACAATTTGAAATCAATTTTCACTATTGAAATTATAGACTCAAAGATGATACATAATCACTCACCTTTTATTTCTAACACTAAATAATTCGTCATCTCTAAAGCATTCTCTGGTATACTTAATTGTTGGGCATATGGTGACTGCAGGGAAAGGTATTTGGTAGATTGGAGTTTCTTTGGTTGCCAAAGAAACAATTACTGGACTTGTAGCCCATTTTTCATAAATCAGAAAGATACAAAAAGCGCAAGCAGAGAATGTTATCAAAAATACCAGAAGCCACCATATCCTGAAAACAATATAAATCGGATTAGTATATCAACTTTCTGTTCAATTATCCATAGATTTTGCTTACTTTTCTATCAGTGTCCGATGTTGTCCGAAGTATTGGAATCCATGAATGCCAGTATGATTGCAGAAATTACGGAAGTATATTTTTATCTCTCCAATGAATGATGGATCTTCTATTTCATCTACATCAGACGCTTCACTTTGTTTAATTGGTCGGTTATTTTGTTTTTCATTTTGTTCTACTGTTGTTGAAATATTCTACAATCAAAACTTAACGAGTTCATTATGATAGAACAGCCTGTGTTATTAATGTCCTGAATCATTTTCATGAAATACTACAGTGCGAATATAAAGTGAGAGATATAATTCATAATTTTCACCACTTCCACCGACAGTTCAATTTTGATATTCAGCTAGAAATTTTTTAGTCAAGTAGGAATTTTTCATCGCCTTTTCTCAAGTTATGAAGTTATCGACGATGTTTTCGAATATGACCTTCAATTCTCTTCATTTTTATCCTAAATAGCCTATTTTTCTGAGTTCTGCAATGCTCGATAATTAATCATATATTAAAAATTTTCATTTCCCTCCATTTAAATAACGAAGCAAAAAATGTGTTTTTTTCGATTCTCAATACTTTTGAAGATATGTCTCAACCATTGTTCCCTCTCAAGATTATTTTGTTAGGGATACAGAGGGTGTTGAACGATTTCCTCCATACCGAATTGATAGAAGAAATGGTTTTTTCGAATCAAAAGCTTACAAGGCCAGCTTTTCAAATTTTCGAATCTGTCAAAGAACAATAATTTACTTTTTTCTCCAATGAAGCATCCTGTATTTCGAGAATTTTTCATCGTATACTACAGAACCCAAAGAATAGGTTCACAAAATTTCTATCTAAATATAAGATATCACCTGTCGGAGCATTTTTCACAAAAACTGAAGTGAAAAGATTTACCATTTAATTCCTCAATATAGAGTCGAACTGTATTCACAGGATTCTCAAAACGTCTCGGAACGGATGAAAAATCTCGAAAAATGTCCGTCGAACAAATCAATTTTTTCTGGTCTCGGAAATAGAAAATGAGGGAATTCTACGTTAAGATATGATCTTGCCTACACCTTCATAACCTAGAAGTTAAGGACAAGGTCGAATAATAAACTCTTCCGGAATAGCTGAATAATTCAGAAAGAAGGAAGGTCGATCGAATGGCCAGAAAGACCACCCGATTTTACCGTTCTTGACTTCTTTTATGGATCTATTTGAAAGATAGAGTGTATCGATTAGAGCCTAGAAGTATCGAAGAGCTTCAACGACGTATCAGGCAAGAACTAATGAATATTTATCAAGAACTTATAAATATTGATCCAGAACTGATTCGACATGCAATAGATGCTTTTACCACCACACATTGTCAAAATATGGAACAGGTCGAATATTTACTTCAAATATTTGATTTTAATAATTTTATTTTCGACCTTATCTTGATCATCAGGGTTCCTTCCTCATCTCCACAGACTATGTTACTTTCTGCCCTGCTTTAACCGAATGGATTCTTTTCCAACCTTATCTTCACTGACATTGACTTTTAAATCACCTTGAAGATCAAAGACGAGGTCAAATTCAGATTTACGAGATAATAGCCAAGACAAAATATTACCAGTTTTATCCGAAGAGATTTTTGGTTCCACTTTCGCTTCCTGCAGGGGCATAAACAGTTTTGTGGCTGGCAAGGGCTTCCCCTCAAGAAGGAGTGTCATTTGTTGTGGTCCTTGCTGGTTGATGACCAGATAATATAATCATTCTGGCTGGTGGGGATGACGCCGACGTCTTCGACAGACTTCAGGAGGCTATTTAAACTATTCAAAGGTGGAGTGTAATCTAACCTCACACAACCTTTATGGTATCATTCACCAGAAAAAGGAGGATATTTCTCGACCCCCGATCCACAGTGGACTGTTTATTTCGGTTACGAAGGAGATAAAATATGTGGAGATCATCTTGGTTGGTAAGCTAAGGTGGAATTTACTTATGTGCAACATAATACACAAGGCTAGACAAATAACGTGTAGAAAGAAATGGGGTATTGCCCAAAAACTTCAGTGGCTATATGTGTTGGTGGTGAGATGACGTATCACATATGACTGCATTGGTTGGTGGGAATGTAGTCTTGAAAAACAATACCAACTTAAGCTCTCTAATTTTCAGGAAACATCCTGCGTGATGTTCACTGGAGCTGTTCGCTCTGATTCTACTACAGCCATGAAACTGACAGAGGGCCTTGCATCTCTTCATCTGGTGATAAGAGGAGCAGATATAATGGCATACATATTCCATCGTCTTTCATGAAATGGGATAAGTATGTTCTTCTTCGTGCCCAGCACTTCACAGTTTGAAATTGAGGACAACGAGATGCTGAGTATGACATAGCAATGCCCAAAGCCAACATAGAATTAGCATTTCAGATCATCATTCCTAGCAGACGAGCTCAGACCAGTTCCATGGACTGTTTACCAAAGGACTCTCATTGGTTCACACATGACTTCAAAACTGCCTACCGTGTTAAAGCTGCAGTCTATTATCGAGGTGCTGTACAGGAACAGTCAAGCAGAAACAATCGTCATGGACACTATGCCAACCTCTTGCGTGCAGTGGGATTAATAAGTAGGTCAATAAAAATTATCACCAACAGCCAAGCAGCACTGAAGTCATTGACATCCGATAACTTCATGTCACTTATTGTGCAGGAATACCATTAAACGCTCACCAAACAGGGACAGAGAAATAGGCTCCATCTAATATGCTTATCGGGCGACTCGGGCATGAAGGGTAATGAGAAATGGAATTTGGAATTTCCTTGAAGACATCGAGGATAGAAGATAACTGGTGGTTGGACCTAAAGGTGCGAGAGCGAAGCCTTCGCTAAAACTATCCAGGCCTGAGAGTTCTAACTGACATAATGCAGAGGTAGTGTTGCCTCAGAACCTAAATAATTTAGGATTGATTAAGGACCCTTCTTGCAGGCTATGTGAGGAGGAGATATAATCAGTAGAACAGGACATGTGCGAATATCCAGCTGGGAGCATAATCAGTCTTAAGGAACTTGGATCTAACAAACTGAAACTGACTAAACTAATCAAGGTATCACAAAGCTCATAGCATTTACAAGAAGGATGGAGCTTAAAGGTAAAAATTAGGACAGAGTGTGCCACAATAGACCACTGGGTCGTAGTGGCGGGGCTGTTAATCAGTCCAAACTGATCTTGTTATTCATGTTTCTAAAATATTCAGCTTTCTGGGAGAGCTTATTATTTGACCTTTTCCCAAACACCAAGATTACAAGGGTACAAGAGGATGTCATATTCTCCCTCTTTCCACTTCCATTTTCGAAAAATATGTTGATCTATTTTGGAAAATGAGTTGACATTGGAATGACCTTGGAGATCAAAGACGAAGTCAAATTTAAGATCTTGAAGTGAATATTTTTTTGGGTCCTACGGACATTTTCCGACATTAGTCCTCGTTTCTGGTCTTTTGCAACGTCTGTTATAAGACTACTTTTCTTAAGCAAAAAAGTTAGCTGAAAGGACAGTAGACCACCATCCAATTAGATACTGATAGGTTATTTTTCCTGTAAATTATTTTGAACATGCATAGAATACGTAGGGCTAGGGTGCGGGTAGAATATAATTCAGGAAAACAATTATTGCATTTATCACCTTAAACTTTTAACACAAGAATGCCATATTTGAATTTGAGAGAGTTAGATTTGAGTCAAGAGTTTTCTTTGAATAACTAGATTCTACAAAAGATCTTAACGTCGATGTACTGTAGGGATTTGAATTATTCAATAGAGCACGATCATTTGGTATCGACCTAATGTATACTATTCAAAATTCTTAACAGAAAATAAAAATACATAGAACGTTTAATTTCAAGACATTAGCGTTCTTTTCTGATAGCTCGCTAAGATCTTTCAAAAAACATTGGCAATACTATTAGCGAATGGAAAAAAACAACAGAATGAAGAGAAAAATATTAGAACTTAGAGTTGAAGCTATTTGGAAGGTCTATCGTTTCAGTGTTTCTCAAACAATTGCTGCATCACTTGTCTGCTAAGATTTGTTTCTCAAATATTTCCTGCAAATTAACGTTCTGTAACTCTATTTGCTCAATCTGTATCCTTCCCCGTTATATTCGTCGTAGCTTTGTAATGTTTATATTCATAGAAAAATTGAAGAAATAAATTATAATTTTTTCAGTGTCCATCCTTATGAAAACTTTCATATTATATGAATACATTATTTTTATGGTCCAGCTCACAGTATTTCTTGAATTCTTTGAAATACATTGCACCAAGCACAATTAACGGACAAAATCGAAAATTCAATCTTATTCAGAATTTTGGATATTTCGACGAATTGTTTTCTGGTTATTCACCAATACTATGGAGTGATTAGGAACATTCGAAATCAAAGTGGTATAAAACTCAAATTTATTTATTTATTTATTTGATGAAACCAAAGAACCCCAACAGGAAAGACCCAATTATAGGGGTTCACAAAAAATTATGACAAGAAAAGTTTGCAGATGTGAAACATGTCTTGAAAATTATTAACTATAAGTAACCTAAATTGAGCAAGAATCAAGTCAAAAAAAAATTATTGAAAGAAATGAGCTATTGAAAAAATACAAAATCAAGGAAATTTTCGTGAGAATCAGCAGAATTCGAAGATCATGCTGACTCAGATCTATTTAGATATGTGATGTCTGAATTTCTGTATGATGAAAAAGATACTTGCAAAATATCAATACCGGCATATGCCAGTTATATAAACGGATAATTCTCAAGAACACAGAATGATAAAACAAACTAGTACGTGCCTTTGGAACATAGAGGAGTGCATTGCGACGATTAGGATAAATTGAAACGCTGAAAGTGAGATAGTTGTCTAGCGGATAATTGAAAGAATTTTTTAATATTCGACTAAGGAAAACTGTGTCGAAAAGCACTCTTCTCTGCTCCAGGCTTAACATCTTGTGACGAGGCAAACTCAAAATATAATCTTGTTTTGCAATGAAGAATCTGAATTAAAAATGTTTGACAAATTTTTTCTGAACCCGCTCAATTCTGTCAATGTACTTGTGACAGTGGGGGGACCAAACAGGCACACAATATTCCAAATTACTTCAACCAACGAAAAGTATAATTGTTTCAGAGATCTAGGTTCACTAAAACTTCTAGTTATTCTAAGAACGAACCCCAACATTTTGAAAGCCTTTGAAACGATATGATCCACGTGATACTCGAAAGACAGTTTGGAATCGCGATATATACCGAGATCATTTATCCTGTTCACTCTTGCAATCACAAGCCCACAGAAAAAGAAGTATCAAAGACTTTATGTTTTTTGTAGAAGTTATATGTTTACCTTTTATAATGTTTAATGAAAAATACCTGGTCTGACATAAAGAAAAAAGTCTGTCCAGATGTCTCTGAAATAGCACAATATCGTAATGGGACCGAATGTCACTATAAATTCTGAGATCGTCGCGTACTCAGAAAACATTCCGAAATGTCATTTATGTAGATAGAAAATAACAGTGGGCCCAGATGAGACCCTTGGGGCACACCGGATGTAACACAAATAGAACCGGAATGAGCGCCATTGAGCGAAACATATTGTATTCTATTAGATAGATAAGATTCGATCAATTTCAATAGGGACCCTACCACACCAAAGTCTTCTAAAACTCGCAGCAAAGTTGCATGATGCACCTTATCAAACGCTTTAGCCATATCTGTGTAAACAGCAGCAACCTGAATACCTTTGTCAAAATTATTACTTATGAAATTAATGTAAGAAGTCAAATTAGTTGAGACCAACCAACCCCCAAAAAATCCATGCTGAGATTGAATTAACTTGGAACTGGATAAATGGAATAGTTTATCAGTTATTATTGCTTCAGAAACTTTGCCGAAATAATTTAAAATAGAGACAGGTCGGTAATTACTGACTTCATTTTTCCTACCACTTTTGCAAATCGGTACGATCTTTGCCGTATTCCACTTATCTGGAAAACACAAAGTGTTAGAGCCTTGTTGAAAATAATTTGATCAATCGCGTTAAGTGAAATTGATGAAGAAATTCCATATCTTCTTCGGTAAAGAACAGGTCTTTTCGGATCTTCATAAACACTAGCAAAGTACTCAGAAAAAGCCCATGCCATGCACAACGTCATTCAACATATTGAAGAACACTTGGAAAATATAGAGGTCTTCAAAAACCTGAAAATACCGTATATTTCCGACCCTGACGAGAATTACTTTGTGACATCGACGACTCATACTCAAAAGCAATGACGTTATAACAATTTGATCCATTTCGTTCCAAATTTTGATCAGTCTGTTCCGAACCTCAATCACCGTTCTGACTGGTTCTACTGTCTTTTCAATATTATATTGCGAATCTCTCAGACATGTGCGATAGGATTAAGGTCTGGATTTCGTGCAGACTACCCCATTGAAAAGATTTCGTAATCTTGGAGGTAATTCCTTGAGGTTGGTAAGGTCTGGCGTTACCATGCATAAACAATAAGTTTTCATTCATGTTTGCTGCAAACGGTACAATATGTTCATCTAAAATGTCTGTTACGTACCGCTGAGGATTATTTACGATAACCAGATCAATGCGTGCGTTCGAAGAAATTCCTCTCCACCAAAACCGCAGTGAGGTAGAAAGTTGCACTGGATGTATATCTCATTTCGCCGTCTGCACACTAGAAAACTTTAATCGCAATGAAGATTACAAAATCTCGGCTCATGTCTACACAAAACTCTCTCTTAGTCAGATTCTCACCAATTGACAAAATTCAATCGGACTCTTCGATGTGATGCTGTTAGAAATAAGCTTCGATCTGCTACACGAGATCTCAAACCAAATTTCCTGAGAAGGTATCGAATCGTTTCAGTGCTGATTTTTACTCCACTATTCTGTCGAAGAGGAATGTGAAGATTTCTAGCAGTAGCAAACCGTTGTCTTAGCAAGAAATTCTTAAATTATGATCATGTTGTCGTTCCCAAGGACTCCCTCCATGGCTACCAGTCTCCCTGTTGAACCTAGGTCATCCTCCCCACTGCATCAGACGTTACTCGAAAAAATCAACTACTGCAGCTATCAACAAGTATTTCCTCGCAAAATCTCAATTTATTTCTTTCAATCTATTTATCATGAGAGAAACAAGGCACCAAGAAAAAACATCAAATTTTGATAGCATTATTGGCGCAGTGTGTATTTCATAAATAACATCATCAATGTTTCATTTTCCTCTAATTTTTTTTGAATTTTCCTCAATGAACAATATCAATTATTCAATTTTACTCACCCCGTTTCTAGTTTTCTGGAGCACTTCTTCATACAAAATGAAATAGTAAGTCATATCGAAGTAATCAAATGTGATATCTATTCCACCACTAATGAAATTATTTTTGGATTTTGCATGTTCATGCTTTCATAGGTGTTCATTAGGGTAATTGATTTGAATTAAATTAATTAAGGAAATGGCTGTCAAGAGCTTTCACCGTGTATTCTATATATATTTTCATGCATATATGTATGCACGAAAAACTTGTGTTTTCGAGATAAAAATACATGACGGATACAAAAATCAAATGTAGGAAAAATCTGTCTAAATAATTTATTATGCGAAGATACCTTCTGTTGAGGTTCGCAGGAGTATCAATACTTAATTGTTGATTTTCTGTTGAAGTGTATCGTTTTAAGGTTATTTTATACTAATGATATTGCACTTGAGTTATTTGAGTTATGTTGAGTTTGTTTTGAATTAAGTTGAAGCACTGTTGTGCTCATTTTATTTTGATTATGATTTCGTACGTGTTATAATAAAAGACTTAGTCTTAGTTTTCTTTTGACTTTGACATATTCTTCATTTAAATACCAGTTTAACAACTTCTAACTTAACATCTCTTGTTGGTTTTGGTTGAAAAAAAGTACAATTTCACGCCACTAAACCGTGATCTAAAGGATCTGAAAGTCACTTAAAAATTCAGGACATACAGAGTGTTACATAATAGTATGTCACAACTTGAGGGGGTAAATCTAAGTGCAATTTTAAGAAAAAAATTCATATTGAAATAGGTCCGAAAAGCTTCGTTGCGGAGCTACAGGGTGTTGAAATTTCCAGAAAAAAATTGATTACTTCTTTAAAACTCCTGCAGTTTTCGAGATATGCAGCCCGAAATTGAAATGCAAGCTATTTTTTATTGCCTTCATCATTACACGTCCCAGATTTTAACTGAAATTCACAAGGTGTCTTCTTTTCCGATGCCATATCTCCTTTTGCCCTTTCAAACTTTGTTGTAGTACGGCACTAATCAGCGTACAAACAATTTTCTTCATCTTCGTTCAATTTAGAAACTTTTTTGATAATTGTGGTTTTTCTCATCTCCGACCGTTCTCGATCAAAAAATTATTAAACGATTGTATGCATTCGCTGAATTGAAAGCACTACTAATTAAAAAATGTAGGGTTTGATATTTTTCATTTATTTATTCATTTTGACAGTTGCTAAAGTTGCACCAGTGTCCGATCGAACTGTTTATTGAATCAGCGATTAGTTTTAAGACTTTTGAAGTTATTACTGTAAGAAAAAATGGCTAATTTTACTAACTCCGAATTGGCTGATACATTACATGTACGGTCTGGCTGACGGAAACACAACAGAAGCTGGGCGATTATTTCAGGTGCGCTCTCCAAATCGAGTAACACCAGACAGGCAAAAATTTTCAAATATCCACAGAAAGTCGAGGAAAGCAGGTACTTTTATTTCAAATAATCATTTAAAAGGAGCAACTCAAACTATGAGAACTCTAGATATTGAGGAAGCAGTTTTAAATTGAATTGATTTGAATACTCCTGTGAATAAAAGAAAATTGGAAATCAGTTGAATATTTCTCATGTTCTTGTTTGAAGGATTCTCCACGACTATTATTGTACCCGTTTCGTATTCAACTCGTCCAAACTCTACTTCCTCGAGAAACTAAAATAAAGAACAATTAAAAACTAAATAAATTGCTGGAAGTGTCCTCCATCCGCAAGAATACAGGCCTCTGTCCTTCTTTGCATATCATCATGAACTCTTTGAAATATTCCTGGGGTATTTCTTATAGTGTCACAAGAGGTTATTATTCGATTTCTCAATTCTTCCACACTGTTCACTGGAGTGGTATGAAATGAACTATTCTCGAGAGGAAAAGTCTAAATTATTTAAGCCTGGGGACCTAGGAGGCCATGGTTCTGGCCCTTCCGACCTATCCATCGGTTATTGAAAGTATTATTCAAGAATTATCTAGCTTCTCCACTAAAATGTGCTAATACCACGTCATGCATGAACCACACCATGTTTCTCACCAAAATTGGCACATCCTCGAGCTATAAAGGTAACTCCTCCTCAAATAATTGCCGATAAGCGAGACCGTTTAGTAGGTTAGGCAAAAAAAATGGCTCTATCAAGTAATCTCTAATTATACAGACCCAGATATTTAGTGAGAATTGTTCTTGATGACGAGATTCTTCAATCAAATAGGGATTTTCCTCAGCCCAATAATGATTATTCTGAACATTTGTGATAGCAGTTCTCGAAAAGTTAGCTTCATCTGTGAACATTATTTCACTATCAAAATGAGCATTGTCTCTAATTTCATCTGAAAAGCATCGGCAGAAATTCAGTCTTGAAGGAAAATCTCGAGGAAGTAGAGTTTGAACGCGTTGAACATGAAACGGGTACGATAAAAAGTCGTGGAGAATCCTCCAAACTAGAACATTGAAATATACAACTGATTTCGAATTTTTCTTGTACTCACAAGAATTGTATTCAAATCAATACGATTCAAAACCTGTTTCCTCAATGTCTGGTGTTCTCATAGTTTGAGTTGCACCTTTTAAGTGATTATTTGCATTAAAAGTACCAGTTTCTCTCAACCTTCTGTGGATATTCGAAAAATTTCGCATGTCCGGTGTTACTCGATTTGGAAAGCGCACCTGATATAATCACCTAACTTCTGTTGTGTTTCCGTCAGCCAGACCGTACATGTAATGGATATCAGCCAATTCGGCGTTAGTAAAATTAGCCATTTTTTCTTCAATAACTTCAAAAATCTTAAAACTAATCGTAACTGTAAATGATAGCTTGCATAACTTCGGGCTGAATATCTCAAAAACTGCAGGAAAAACCAATTTTTCCCGGAGATTTCAACACCCTGTAGCTCCGTAACGAAGCTTTTGCGGACCTATGTTTATATGAACTTTCTTTATCAAAATTGTACGTAGATTTACCCCCTCAAGTTGTGACACACAATTATGTAACACCCTGTATTATTTTTGTCCTCCTAGTGACGACGGTTTTATCATATTTATTTAACAAGATTCTTGCAGCTAATCTTGGTCTTCTCGAAGTACCATCCTCGGCTTTTTGTGTTTTCTTGGTTCATCTTTCTTGTAATCTCATAAGGTATTCACCAATGAATTTGGGTATGTCGACTGCTTGGAACGCTTTCAACGCTGTTTCTGATGGATTCCAACATACTCTGGATCCGCAGATCTCGATGTTATTGGGAGTTACAGACCTACAGGCATGGGGCGTCCACGGTCATCCTGCGTACTTTGTTCTGCACGACTTGGAGCTTTCGGATATGACATGCAGCTTCATATCCTCGGACTGTTAACGCGTATGTTACCATGGGCCTGATGATAGTCTTGAACAGCTTCAGCTTGTTCGCTGCGCTCATGTTTCTCTACCTGTTCATCAGGGTGTCCAGGAAGGCTTGAGCTGCCTCATTCGACAGTGTATGGTTCACTTCATTCAGCCGTCGTCAAGGGTGGTGCACAGGCAGACGCATAGAATGGCCACGACGGTAACCTCTGGCAAAGTCCTCTCAAGCAATAATGAACTGGAAATCCAAGACATGCTGTAAAGAAATCGGTTGACGCTCTGGCAAAGTCCTCTCAAGCAATAATGAACTGGAAATCCAAGACATGCTGTAAAGAAATCGGTTGACACTGGTGGACGGTCTTCTCGGGACAGCTTCCAACGGGAGTACATCTGCAGCGCATGAAATGGACCTGCACGGGTACAGATGCGTATGTTTCGCCTCGCGATGATCGCAGTCGGGTATTCACTCGAGCTCCTGGGACAACTTCTCTGGAAGGCTGCTCGCTGCTGAATGATCCCTTAATTTTCGCAATATGCACAATTATTTATAATAGGTACACTGAAACTTACTAAGGTTGGGCTTAATATTCAGGTATATAATAGATTAGTTTAGATAATACAGAATAATCAATTTTCAGAAATTTCACCGCCAAGTGGTCTTAATCGAAAAACTATGTACCTGGGCAAGCCCAGTGATAATATCTCTTTGCTCTTTTTTTCTCAAAGAATTATGTGCTAGATTCATCTAACGCATTCCATTCTAACCGAACATTTCACCTACAAATTTCTTCATATCAGAAATCAAGTTCAGAGGCTCTCGAGCAGCTGAACTGCAAGAAGGCAGTTGGTCTAGATCAAATACCGCCAATCGTTGGGGAGTGTGCTCCCCAACTGGCACCAATTCTTAAGCGTATGTTTCAGATTTCTTATGAAATCCAGGCACAAATGATCAACTCATCAAATATTTGGAGTTGCAGGGAATCATTAACGACCGTCAGTATGGTTTTCGCAGGCAAAGATCTACAGGAAATCTGCTCGCCTACGTCACTCATGTTTGTACATCAACGATGAAAAAGCATGCAAAATCTACAACAATAGCCCTCAACATCTTAAAAGCCTTCGATAGGGTTTGGCATGCAGCTTTGTTGAATAAACTTGCTGCATATGGGCTACTCGAAAAATTGAGGGTTGGATAAGCAGCTTTCTTTCACATAGATCAATACAAGTTGTGGTCGACGGTATTCGCAGGGAGCACGACGAAAGCGACATCTGATGGTAGCGTAAAATCATGCTCGGCAATGGTATGACATGTGAAAGATCCGTATAAATAACAGTGAATTGTTTCAAAAATGAATTTAAAATGAAAATGTGTTACAAAATCTGTGATCGAGTTTTTAAATTGAAAAACTCATTACGATGGAAAAAGTGTGTATAAAAAATTAAGGAAAAAATTCTTTGAAAACAAGCTTTCATTCAAATGCGCTAAAAAGAAAAAAATAAACTTTTGCACTAAAACTTTTACCGTTAATTCATAACGTCATTTCAAATTTAACACATTTGACACAATTTATATGTTATAATATAAAAGTTTTTCGAGAGATATAAGTACTCGTATTTACTTTATCAGTTTGAAATATTAACAGGTAGGCATAACATATAAATTGTGTCAAATGTGTTAAATTTGAAATGACGTTATAAGTTAACAGTAAAAGATTTAGGATGAAAGTTAATTTTTCTTCTATTTAGCGCATTTAAATAAAAGGTTGTTTTTAAAGAATTTTTTAAACTTAATTTCATTTTTAGTTATTCTTGGCAATCTTTCATTTGGTACCCATATTGTAGGGACGAATAAAAGAAAATTATCCGCCATTTCGTTTTGCATTAAGAATAATTGGTCCACCGCCTTGTTGGATTTAGAATGACGTCACATAGTTAATCATGCATTGTCATCCAAACTCAACGTGTATACAAAATTTCAGCTCAGTTGGTTGAGATCAAGTGCCTTAAAATTGAGTTGTAAGATTTCACCCGAACATACAAATATACATACATTGCAAGTTAAATAAAAGCTTGTAAATGTGTTTATAAATAACTAAAAGGAGTTTTAGAATCCCATGGGGTTAACCTGTGAAATGTAAACAAATTTAATACATGACAACTGCAATAATGAAAATTACAAAAGTGTTGATTGTTAATATGATTTTCAGAAATAAAATGAAAAATTAATGGCAATGTAATTGCGAATCGTAATTTGAACATACATAACCCTAGTTGCATTGTTACTGAATAATGTTACACACTACTGTGTTTTTCTTTTAACATCATTTATCCATTTATTTCTTCCATCCATTTATTTCCACTTGGCCACTGGAAATGTGTAAAATTTACATTTACTGTTTCTAGCTGTATTTTGCAATCAACAACACAACAACTATTATGGATCATTTTTATTTAATGTTAACGTGTTTATTTATGATAAAAGCATGATTTAACGATAATTTGACCACATCGAGCACTGTGATCGATTCAGCTGTCCCCACTATATACTCCGCTCCCTGCCAATAACATCTAATTGTTTCCGGTTGCAAGCGGGAGTACCTCTGGTATCCATCTTTCGCCAACCTTAATTCTGTTGCAGATAAACGATCTTCCTTCATTAAAAGAAAACAAGATCTTCGGTTTTGCAGACGATCATACCCTGGTTTCGTCTTTCAGTGATCTGCGGCCGATTACAGCTGCGAAATCTCAGCGTCAGAGATGTCAACAAATTAATAACTCAAAATTTGGTTACAAAAGATATATGACTGGGATCAATTGAATCTGGTGAGCTTCAACGTGAGCAAGATGCAAGCAACTACGTTTTCTAGAAAGATCCGCGCTGGAGAACCTCCTCTAATGATGCAAGGCCAACAAATTGCATCCATAAATTCGATGCACCTTTTCAGAATAACGGTTAACTCCGGGTCCTGCTGGCATGAACATGTATCAGCAATAGCTAAGTCGGCATCAGCTAAACTTAGTGTTCTTCTCAGAGCAAAGCGATGCTTCACGTCATCTTAGCTGTTAGTTCTATATAAGGCTCAGATTTGACCTGCTTGGAATTATTGTTCCCATTTATGGAGATCTGCTCCCTAGCATTTGTTGACGCATGTTAGAAAGTGTGCAAAAACGGGCTGTGCACCTCATCGACCACCCGGAGATCACCCGCGATGTCCACCCGCTGGCTCTCAGGAGACAAGTTGCTGACCTTTCTCTGTTTCACAGATACTTCCACGGAAGATGCTTCAATGTTCTGAAAGATCTTGTTCCTGGAAAACTCATGTTTTTCCGCAACTCTAGGCTCACAAGTAGTTCTCATCATATGGTACATTTGACGACCCCTCGAACCTCTCTCTATAAGAATTTCTTCCCAGGCGTCTACTCATGTGATGTAAGAGGTTCACCTATTCCTGGGAAGCGCTAATAAAAAAATATCCGTGCATCTCAGCTTATCTTAATATGTACAAATAGATTTATTTCCTGAAGCTCTTAAGTTCTCAACACCATCCTTATGAAAGATTCAATGTATTTTTCATGAATCTTTTATATACTTAATTTCTGTGTAGTTTCAACTAAAATTTCCAAAATTATTATTGAAGATATCCATTTTCAATGATAATTTTCCTCATTACAATTTTTGAGTGTTCAAAGTCGACGAGTTAATTAATTGCTTCGGCATAGAATTTTTTTCTTCAAACCAAATTGAATCTTGGATGATATTCTTACAGCCTCAAACATTTTGATTTATCTGTCACTTCAACAGAAAACAAAAACCTGAAGTTGACCTGCGTTCGAACATTTCAAATGGTAAGCCGTTATTTTCATTCATTTCAATTTTGAGTTCGTTCCTCTGAAACATTATCACCTGAAACGCTGGATTTTCCCAAAAAAAAAGAAATTATCGAAAATCTTTGTAGGAAACACACATTTCCTATTTATCAATGTAGTTCGTACAATGGGAGACAGATACTTCTATGGTAAAAGCTCCGAACAAATGAAAGTCTCGGTTCTAGAAAGAATCTAGTTCCAGGTTTGCCTAAAGCTGTCAATTGCGGACTAGCAACGCCACGTACCTCTCCCTATAAAAATTATTTTATTTGCACGGCTGATTAGCACGTTGAATCCCGGATGGCATCAACCTAATGCCTCACGTCATACGACCTCCAGGACATCGTGGCATCAATGTTCTACCACACAGTCAATTTTCTTTTCGGAGCGTGCACTACGGATACCGCACGCTCTAGGGAAACTACAAAGATATTGAAAGCGCCTGGTCTGAGGAACAAAACAGTGTTTGCTGTTTGGGGGTACCTCCATAGTTCTGAAAGTTATATAGATTTTTATTAGAACAGCAAAAGAATTCAACATAAAAAAGGTATTCCATGAAAAAAATCGAAGAAACCGTAATAACTATAACTTATACCATATATTCGAAGAGGAGTTATGATTTTCGAAAAAGCAAGAAACACAAAAATTTTTCTTACAAATATTACATTGATATTTCGACCGACTGGCTTTGCTCTGGGCATCTTTTCGGCCAACTTCGTTATTCATTTTTGCATAACAGACAACGCATCTATTTTTTAGCGCCTATGAGTTTATTTTTTCTGCATTAGAATTTATTAAATCCGCATCAGAAAAGTCTCCAAGTAAACCTTCAGCAACTTTCCTCTTAAAGTCTGTGACGAAGATCTTACTCTGAGTTACTTCCTTATACGTTATATATGCATTTACCATTGCAAAACCGAATAATAATTCGGTTGCTAACTTGCGGTACCTTTTATTCATCCTCCTCAAACAATGGGAATATGCTTTTATTTGGTCTGATGAATCGATGAAAGCTTTAGATTTATTGTAATCAATGACAATTATAGGCTCTTCTATCTCTATCTCTCAAATATGAGCAGTTGTTATCTATCGAACCATTTCAACATCGTTATGCCTCTATTACTCTGTCTCGCACATACACACACCACAAAAATTGTCTTATCACCTGGTATTCTGAATTCCACAAACGATTAAGCAGCTCGATCGCAGTTTCTTTGTCTACATATGTTTTTGGACATATGAGAGGAAAAAATCTTATCTATGTAGTAACATTTGTTTTCATATGATCTCAAACACGTCTGAAACAAGAATGAGTTTATTTGACTATCAGTATTCATTCAATTTCTCTTCAGTTTTCACGATAAATTAATGCAAGTTTTCTATGTTTCTTGTTGATTTTCGAATCTTCGAATTCATTGTAATGGCTGCTGAACGTCCTGGACGCTATTTGAGTGATCATGAATTGTAACACTTTCATAGGAGGGCGAAGCCAACGTTACTTGGCTAACTCGTTGAATGTTAACCAAAGCACTATTTCAAGACCGATTAATTGGTACCACGAGACAGGGGAATATGGAAGAAGGGCCGGCCAGGGAAGAAATCGGATAACAACACCAGTTGATGTTTGTTGGCTTCGTTTAACTGCACTAAGAGTTCGGCACTGTACGGCTAGAATGCTACAAAATGAACTTGCACTTTCCCGAAATGTGCATATTTTATTGCAAACTGTTAGGAACAGGCTCAGAGAAGACGATATTAGACCAAGGGTGGCTTCTACCGGCCCGCGTCTCACCAGAGAGCATCGAGTTGCAAGACTTCAGTTTTCGAGGGAACATGCAAATTGGGATATTCCAGAATGGTCGAATGTTCTCTTTTCCGACGAGTCCAGGTTCTGTCTAGTATCAAATGATAGACGCATGCCTGTATACAGACGACCTGGGGAACGGTATCAGCAATGCAATATCCGGCTAATCAAAAACTTCGGAGGGGGCTCAGTAATGGTGTAGGGAGGCTTTTCTTTCCATAGTTCGAGTTAGTCCTAGTGAATAATGGAAGAATGAAAGTGGCCAGATACATCGCAAATATCCTCGAACCCCATATTGTACCCTTTGGCCCATTGATTGGCGAAAATTTCATTTATATGCAAGATAATGCTTATCCTCATTCAGCTTGAGTTGTTACAGAATTTCTGCAAAATGACGAAATTGATATTTTAAGATGGCCAGCCAGAAGTCCCGACTTGAATCCCATAGAAAATGTTTGGGACTACATGTTGTGGTAAATTCAGCAACGTAGGATGCCTTGCAGAACACTGCAGCAACTAGAAAATCTGCTTCATGAAATTTGGAACTCATTGACTAAAGAGTACATCCAACATTTATTTGAGGAGCTTCCGAGACGTATACTTGCAGTAATTAGGACCCGGGGAGGAATCACTCGATTTTGAAAATGATTTGTTACCATTCGATGCTAGTTGATTGGTCTTTTTGCGAATGTTTGAAGGTGGTAGAATTTTTTTATTTTTCATTAACTCGAAAATTGTTGATATTTTCCATCATGAACTTATCTCTTTTGAATGATATCTTCTTATTTTACACTTCTGAAATTTACCAAGCGCCTCTTGAATGACCAACCTAAAAGTTTATATAGTATTGTCGTAAATGTAGGGTGATGCGACAAGTTATTTAGGGAGTGTATTTCATTCTTTTTCAATTTTTCCTTTGTAACATCGGTGCAATAAAATTTCCTATTTGATCTTATAGTACCGGCCAGATGAGTTTTCCTCTTCATCAGATCATGCGGGAGGGGGAGTAATAATTGCCAGTGTAGAGGGCCCTACCAGAGTCGAATAAATTCTTCATCAACGACATGACTACATTAAAAGTCGCATTTCCACCCTCATGAGTATCTCTTGTGCAATAAACTTTCAAATTATATGTCTAACCTTTTTCTAGACATAGCTTATACAATTTGATGCTTTTTATTTTTTAAATACTGCCTGAATTCGAGACGACCACGAAATTGTACCATCATCTCATCTACACATACATTTTTCCGAGGACTAATAACGAGTTGGAATCGTTCAATGAATTTTTCAATCAAAGGTGAGATTTTATGAAGTCGTTCCAGTTCCCTGGTTTGCTGAGTTTCATAATCATTGAAATGGAGCATGGATAGAAGTTGCTCGAAATGATTTCGAGTCATCACTTTTCCGATATTATTTTGATACAAAAAACTCTTACTCTAATATTTTAGCAATTGAGGGGTTTTCAGTAATCCCATCCAAATAATGATCCCAAAAAAACGTTCCATTTCTTCGCAATCGGTAGGAACCACGGTTTCGATTTAGTCTTCGGATTCATTGGCTGTTGCGCTAGTTTTTGCTAAATATAAATACTTGTTTGCTCAACAACATATACGATGATTTCATCAGGGACAGTTTGAAAAAAAAATAAGGCTATCTATTATAATCTGCACAATACTCGGTTTTATGCCCACTTCTTCGACTTCAAAATCAAATTTCTTTAGTTTAGACCCATCAACAGTATCCCAGTTCAAGTTAGAAGCACTATTTTTATCGTCTTCATGCTCTGATTCATCGGACTCTAAGTGGGATTTCGTATGATAGATTCAATGGTCCTCTGACTATTGGTGTCCTAAGCAAAAAGAAACACCGATAGTAATGATAGTAAAAAAATCGAAAAAACTTACCGCTGTATGAACAGGTTGATCATCAGAGACGTTCGATCATTTAGGACAATTAGAAACACCTGACTGATCATCTTGTGTGCTCTCGTTTACTTCTGATTTTTTCAATTTAGCTTTGTTAGGCAGTACTTTGTTATCATCATTAAAGCTTTCATTCTCGCTAGGTTCATATTCATCAGATGTGTTACAGTCGGCGTACGGATCAGCCACATCTATATCTTCATCCGACATAAGTTCATCATACAGTTTGTGAAGATGTTTCATCTCCTCTTCATATGATCTACTCATTTTTATCGCACGCATTCCACAACCAACCGTATCATTCTACTGCGTACAAGACGACACATATGCATAGATCACATAGCGAAAGATGTATAAAAGAAAGACATTTGTGTTCAGATCGCCTCATTTTTTTTTTCTAATTTGCTGCCGTAATTTTTCTTTTTTGAAAAAATTCACCCTTGATACGAATTTCTAACGGATGCATGAACTCTAAACAGCAATGAAGAATTACCGGTCAAAAAAATTTTTTCCATGCTACCTAACGTAACCTCCTATGAGTTGAGAATAAAAAAGAGTTCATTCAATTTCTTACATACAGGGTGCCAAAGTTCTAATTTTCATAAAGAAAAATTACTATAACTTCGAGACCGTTTGTTGTACAAAATTGAAATTGAGTTGAATTTCCTACATACAAGCCATAACTGAATTGAATTTCTATCAATTGTGAAGTGAAGAATTTTCAAATTAGTATTCCACAGGTAGAAAAATAAATCAACAATAAGTCGACTCTACCAGTAGAGAATATCAGCAACAATCAAAAGAAACAATTTCCAGATGACGTAGAACAAAGGGGATAGAACTTCCGTAATATCTATAAAACATAGACAAAAATTATTTTATGTGGTGCTGAAAAAATATCTTTGGGGACAAGTACAAATACCAAACATTTTGAATTTTCACATTTAAAATACAAGCACCTTGCGAAAAGCTCATCACCAAGCAATAGTGCCGAATTTACGAAATTGATATTGAATGAAAAAAATCATGCTATCTTTTTCTTTATTGATTTTGGTATAAGATGAATAACAGTTGTTTCTGAAAAATATGAGCTTGAATTCCATAGCGCATCATTAACAGAAAATTTTTAATCTGTAACCTTGGCATAGGTAATTCCAAGCCTATTTCACTATTTTAATGGAAATCCCTCTGAAAACATGAGTTTTATCTGCATTTATCTCGAATCTCTCCTAAATAATGTATCGTGCTGAAAAAGCAGAGAAATACATTTCGCAAATTGATTTAATTTTGAAAAACTCAGGTTACAAAAGTTTTGCAAGAAAATGAGGTCACACAAGAACGTGCTACGCCCCTGGCCTCATGTTTCAAAAATCTTTTCATCTGTACAAAGTTACCCATAATAAATAAAGTATTAAATTCCTTTTCTTGATGAGCAATGGCAGTTCTGAAGCATAGTTTGTTTCGAATATCAATTCTCTATTGACATGTGAAATATGTTAAATTTTAAAGAAAACACCCTTTAAACACATAACATGATAAGGCCAGGTAAGGTATCTAACTCCAAACAGAAATCAAATAAATGAGATAAAAAACACAAGGTTTAACTTTAATCTACACTTTATTTGAAAAAATTCGACGACGTTTCGCTGACACAGCAGCTTTATCAAGAATGACAAACAGAATGAAGAGTATGGTATTATAAACAAATCGTAGAACAAGTTAGATGAATAACAGGAAAATCCACACCGAGCCATTGTACAGTTAGTATGAAAGGTAATAAAACTAATTAAACAAGTTAAGTAGGGTGAAGAATTCACATCTACCTGTTCATTCAAAAGCTTGTCCGAATGTTTGTATCTATTTATTTCTAATGCTTCTAGGAGATCTAACTTTGAACTTTTTGATTATATATGTAATATGTCAAAGTTTTTATTGAATGAATCGTTTTCCTTTATTAGGTGGTTTGAATAATTTGAATCAGATTTATTTTATCGAAGCTACGTTTATGTTCAGATGTTCTTATGCCAAAACTCCTATAGGTCCTACCGATATAAATTTTATCACAAGAACCGCAATTGAGTTTATAGATTCTGATTTACTTGATTTTTCAACACGAGATTTATTATTTTTAAGATGTTTACCTAAGTTATTAGAAATTTTGAAAGTTATATTAAGATTTTGTTTGACGAGAAAGGATTTAATATTTGTACTTGCAGAACCGCAGAATGTTAAACTGTTGAATATTTTATAGTCTTTATGAATAGGATATACTTCATTTATTGCTTTCTGATACAGTTTTTACGAATGAATAGATCTATTATATCCGGATTATATGAATTATTAATGGCTATCTGTTTATTATAATCTTCTACTGATAAAGGTAAATTGAGTGACCGATGTACCATGATGTTTAAAGCTGCTACTTTGTGTTGAATTGGATGTAATGTAACTTTAAACAGCATGTTCTACGATTTGTTTATAATACCATACTCTTCATTTTGTTTGGCATTCTTGATAAAGCTGCTGTGTCAGCGAAACGTCATTGATTTTTTCAAATAAAGTGTAGATTAAAGTTAAACCTTGTGTTTTTATCTCATTTATATCATGGATATACATCAAGTAACGGCCATCACAATTCAAAAAAAAGAAATCAAATAGTATTAATCATCAAATTATATTTATTTTTCATGCTTTTAAAAGTTACAGATACATTATTCCAACAAGAGCAATATAATCATTCAAATTATTCTCAAGTTTAAGTGAATTTCATTCATAATTTAAAAATTAATTACAACAAAATAATTAATGTTCCTTTTGTCCAGCCCAGTACCCATACTGTCTGTAATTTTCAATGAGTCTAACTGACAAAAAATAAATTATTTCAGCTAACGAGAAAAGTGAAAATCCGGTAAATAGACCCAAAATACCTCCAGTGTTGGAAAGAAAGTCAACAATTCCATATAACTCACTCTTTTCAGTTGGAAGGAAAATGAACTCTTGAAGTAAACTTTCACAGCGGAGGCGTGATAACTGAAAAGAATAATAATGTTATATTTTAGTGGTAGTTTCTGAAAATATCTGAATCTCAATGTTGGAATTTAATGAATGCTTTTTCCTGCTCGATTCTATCCTGTCGAAATTAGGCTGTGCCAATATATATATATATATATATATATATATATATATATATATATATATATATATATATATATATATATATATATATATATATATATATATATATATATATATATATATATATATATATATATATATATATATATATATATATATTATATTCCGGAACCAGATCTCATTTAAAAGTCTACTTGAGATTACTTTCAACTATTCAATGATATTCATATGAATATTCATTCATATAAATATCTTGGATTTTGTCAAGAAGACAATCAACCATAGCAGCACTAAAGAAAATATTAGAAGTTCACATTACAAAAGACTCAGAATTATCATCAAGAGTCATTTAACTAGTAAAACCTTTTCAGAGCTTTCAACTCCTATGCAGCTCCTATTCTTACATCTTTTGGAATTATTACATTTTTACTGATCTAAATGAATTACAGAAACTGATCTAAATGAATTACAATATCAAACGAGGAAAATGCTTTGTAAATATCATAAGCACAACCCAAAGTCAGCTGTTCAGACAGTTACACTACCTAGACATCTTGGAGGTCGTGGATTAACTGATTTGAATAATCTTCACAGTAAACTGACAATGCAAAAGGTGATTTTGATATATTTGATGATAATTCTAAAAGAGAATGCTGGATGCAGAAGGAATTACACGGAAAGCACTCTTAAGAATTGAAAAATTATTATATTGATGAAATCGCATCGAATAAATGTTTCTAGAGAATTGTTTGCTGAAACAGAAGGCTTGGCAATTGCAATCCAGGGTCAGGTTGTTTTCACGAGGAATTATAGAAAACTCATCATCAAACGAAATATAGATGATTCTTGCCGTAGATGTTTCTGTTCTTCAGAAACAGTTTTTCATATATTATCATCTTACTCAGTCCTTTCTTCAACAGATTATTTAGAAAGACATAATGCCGTCGCTAATATTATTCATTTTAATCTAGGAATTAAACATGACCTAATTCCCAAAAGAAAGAAATTTTACAAATATGAACCTGAGATTATTTGGAAAATGACAAATATAAACTTTCTTTTGACGAAACAATTCTTTGCAACAGAGCTGTAAAACACAATAGACCAGATATAATTCCTACTAATGAACAGAATCAAATAACATATATAATTGATATTGCTATACCCGACACACATAATATACAAAATAAATACAATGAAAAAATTTCTATATATATGATGCTTGGTGACGAGATTAAAAAATGTGGAAAATGAAAAAAATTTTATTTTACCGATTATTATTTCCACAACAGGTATTATTCCTAGGAATCTACACAAAAGTATTGAGATTTTGGGTCGGCAGAAAAATTAGTTTGAACAGTTACAAAAGATAACAGTCATCAAATCTTGTAATATTCTTCGTAAGTTTCTTTCCGAAAAAATAATGAGGTAGAGTCAAAGGTTTTCTGTTCAGTTTATACTGCTCAGAATTTCATTTCATATTTTATTTATTTGTCTATATAAATGTAATATAATTACCTGACAATTTTGTCATATTTATATTCAGAGCAGTATTCTATTTAATCGTTAACGACTTCACACAATGGAAACTATTAATGAATAACATTCAGTGTTACTTGACTAAGGTCCGTACACTGGATTTTTCCGGGAGAAAGCCTCTGACACTACTCGTTGGTACATTGATATCATTGTCTGATGATGCTATAGTATGTATATATTCTGGTAGATTGATATATTCTCATAACATTTAACCTTATCTCAATATATAATTATTCCAGGATATGTTTTGATTATAATCATAGCCTGGCAATGGTATTCATTACAGGGTGGTGGATTTATATTTTTCATGAAATCAGTTTGATTGCATGAACAGATATATGGGCAACTCGTCGAGGTGAAACCCCTATATATATATATATATATATATATATATATATATATATATATATATATATATATATATATATATATATATATATATCTAAACTTTATATATATATATATATATATATATATAGCGTTCTAAACTTTCGTAAAATTTCATGAAAATAGGCTCTCTCATCATCGCATGCTCCTTCGGCCAGAGAGGATGAATACTTTTTCGTTTCGTTTTCTTATTGCCTAAGGATTGCTTTATTTATGTGTTGAAATAGATTATCCTCGTTTTATACAGGAAAGACTCAAAAAATTATTGAATATTGTAATTTTAAAAATATCATATCTTGATTTTTAAATGGAACATAATGTATTTTCTATTCATCCCAAAGCATAAAATATTGGCCATATTTTTGCAGAAGTAACCATATTTTTATCTTCGAGCATTTTCGAAATGAAAAAATAAACTGAAATAATAAAATCAGAGGTTGCGAAAGAAGGGTTTATTAGTACAAGTTAATAGTAATACTTAATCAGAGAAATCGAGATATTATAAGGTAGTCGTGTATGAAATACGTAATAGATTGGTTTCTGGTGAGATGATCTACAAGGTGTTGAACTATTTCAATTAGTGTTCGAAATGTTGCCCGTTTCTTTGTAGACACAACTCAATCCTTCTGAGGAAAGACCGTTGAACTCTCGACAACATTTGCGGATTAACTGACTGAGAGACGTCGTCTATTCTCTGTCCCATATCCAACTGCGTTGTAGAAGGACAAATACATGAATAATAAAATACAGGGTGTTCCATTTGAAAATATCAAGATATGATATTTTTAAAATTACAATATTCAATAATTTTTTTGAGTCACTCCTGTATGAAATGAGGATAATTTATTTCAATTCATCTATAAAGCTATCCTTGGGCAATAAGAAAACGAAAGGTAAAAAGTATTTATCCTCTCTGGCCGAAGGAGTATGCGATGATGTGAGAGCCTATTTTCATGAATTTTCACGGAAAAAAATATTGTGACGAAACTACTCACCAAAACACTTATTACTTTAGGACATTATAGCAGAACATTATTCATTATTACTCAATTGTGCCAAAATTAGATACAAAATAAGTTTTGCATGAATCTTTTTCAGTAACCTCAACAATTGGTTAATTCATACTGTAAACTTAGTACGTAATTTGCACTTTATAATTGTACAGAAAGTCTGTTCAGTTTCTTGCTAATAATGAAAATTTATCTGCAATCATAGTTTTTGTTTTATTTACAAAACATAATACCGTTCTAGAAATAAAAAACAAAATAGTTTTGAAATTGTTCACCAAATAAATATAGGAAAGGCCAACTTCACTTACTCCTGGAAATATTTTTTCAGGTATCCCACATCTGCTCCATTAGGGTCGTCCCAATTCCATTTTCCACGTGAAATCTCAGCATTGTAGTTCAAGTCAGTGCAAAGGGGTAAGCAATTACAATTACTGGTAAGTGGACCTTTGGATTTTTTTTCATTGTGCAGTTTCTTAGGAAAGTTAGATACTGCATATGTTTCTGCAATTATTTAAAAGTGGATTTAGTACAATTAGAAACCGAGCTTCGCTGAAAATCTTTTCGATAATACACTCCCCACAAAAATTGTCGCATCAGCCTACTTTTACAACAATACTATATAAACTTTTAGATTGGTCATTCAAGAGTCGCTTGGTAACTTTCAGAAGTGTAAAATAAGAAGATATCATTCAAAAGAGATGAGTTTATGATGGAAAACATCAACAATTTTCGAGTTGATGAAAAAATAAAAAATTCTAGCCTCTTCAAACATTCGCAAAGAGACCAATAAACTAGCATCGAATGGTTACTAATCGTTTTCGAAATTGAGTTTTTCCTCCCCGGACCCTAAATACTGCCAGTATACGTCTCGGAAGCCCCTCAAACAAGTTTTGGATGTACTCTTGAGTCACTGAGTTCGAAATTTCAGGAAGCAGATTTTCTAGTTGTTTGAGTCTTCTACAAGGCATCCTACGTTGCTGCATTTGCTACTCCATGTTGTCCCAAACATGTTCTATGGGATTCAAGTAGCGACTTCTGGCTGGCCTTCTTAAAATATCAATTCCGGCATTCTGTAGAAATTCTGTAACTATTCTAGCTGCATGAGGCCGAGCATTATCATGGATATAAATGAAGTTTTTGCCAATCAATGGGCCAAAGGGTACAACATGGGGTTCAAGGATATCTGCGATATATCTGACCGCTGTCATTCTTCCATTATTCACTAGGACTAACTCAGTTCGACCATGGAAAGAAATGCCTCCCCACACCATTACTGAGTCCCCTCTGAAGTGTTCGGTTTGTCGGATATTGCATTGCTGATACCGTTCCCCAGGTCGTCTGTATATAGGCATGCGTCTATCATTTGATACTAGACAGAACCTGGACTCTCCGGAAAGAAGAGAACAAACTGAAGTCTTGCAACTTGATGCTCCCAGGTGAGACGCGGGCCGGTAGAAGCCATCCTTGGTGTGATATCGTCTTCTCTGAGCATGTTCCTAACAGTTTGCAATGAAATATGCACGTTTCTGGAAACTGCAAGTTCATTTTGTAGCATTCTAGCCGTACAGTGCCGAAGTCTTAGTGCAGATAAACGAAGCCAACGATCATCAATTGGTATTGTTATCCGATTTCTTCTCTGTCCGGCCCTTCTTCCATATTCCGCTGTTCCGTGGTACCGATTGATTTCTTTTGAAGTAGTGTTTTGGCTAACATTCAACAAGTTAGCTAGGTAACGTTGTTACCATTTCATGATCACCCAAATAGCGTCCAGGACGTTCAGCAGACATTACAATACATTTAAAGAGAAATTGAATGAATACTGATAGTCAAGTGAACTCGTTTTTGTTTCACACGTGTTTGAGATCATATGAAAACAAATGTTACTGCATAGATAAGATTTTTCCCTTCATATGTCCAAAAACATATGTTGCCAAAGAAACTGCGATTGAGCTGCTTAATCGATTGTGGAATTCAGAATACCAGATGATGCGACAATTTTTGTGGTGTATGTAGAACAGGACATAAAGTTTCAAGTTACAGAAGCATCTGTAAAAAATATACCAAGAAATGAAGAGAGCAGGTAAATCAATGGATGAAAACCAAACGTAGAAGATGAGGGCAAATCATGCCGAAAAATACTGCAAACAGGAAAAGGAAGAAAAAGAAATAATTATTCCAAGTAAAGAAAAAAATTCAAAAAACTGATGTGGATCTTGTAGAGAGAAAAAGGATAAAATATTGGAAATGGAACTGAAGTTCAAAAAGGAAGAGATGAAGAATTTTTTATAGACTTCAAACATTTGAGGACACTGAAGCAGTACACCATTTCATAAAGACAAGCAAGGAAATGCAATTGTGGATGGAGAAAGTAGATGGAAGCATCATTTTGAATAATTTCTAAATGGTGATGTAAATGCTGTAAAAGAAGTACGCAAATACATTATAAGGAATTAACTGATGAACCAAGAAGAAAGGAAATTGATGAAATAGTAGTGTAGTAGTTATGACAAATAATAGCAGTGCTGCTGAAGATAGAATAATAGTAGAAAATTCAAGGTACGGATGGAATACAATGAAAAAGGAAATAAATGGTAAAAAACAATCTGGGCAACATCATGTATGACTCAGAATTGGAATAAATCCGTCATTTACGAAAAATGCGATGAACAGTTTGTGATAATTCTACAGGAATTTCTTTACTAGATGTTACTTATAAGGTAATGGCTACGCTGATAAGGAGCAAAATAGAAATTTATGCAGAAAAAGTTTTGTAGAAGCACCAATGTGGATTTAGAGAAAATAAAGGAACCACAGATCAGATATTTATGTTGAAACAGATATTTATAGACTATCTTGAGTGTGCAATGGTGGTGTTTATTTTGTTAATCGATTCTAGACTGCACTATAATACGGTTTCAAGAAATATTATAATGGGTTTGTTGAAAGAATTCAAAGTGGCTAAGGTTAAGCCTGTGACCACACATTCCGGTATGAGCGGATGACTTTGCGATGCCACCAAAACCATTACTTTTCTCTAGACTTTTGATTTCACACACATGTTGCGAACTGCGGTTCGTCTAGACCGCTTTTCCGGTGGTGCCACCGCAAAGTCATCCGTTGATACCGAAATTCGTGGTCACAGATTGATAGCACTAATAATGATTAGGCTGAGAAACACATATTCAACAGCGAAAATAAAAGGAGAAATGAAATATAAATTTGAAGTTAAGGAAATATTGGGACAGGGAATTTTTATTTTTGGTGGTGTTCAATTTGGTCATGGAAAAAAATAAACGAGATTCTGAAATCGACAGAGAAAATTCCTTATCCAATAGAATGCACCAATGCCTCGCTCTTACAGATGATGTGATAATGTTGATGACGAGAAATAAAATGGAATTGAAAAGTATTAGGGAAAGATTATTACCGAATGTTGTAATATGTGTACTGGTCGTCAGTGAAAGAATAAGGAAATTCATGGGGCTTTGATGCAAAAAGCCGACCAGGAAAATTCAGAATCAATTTGAGAAAGCTGAAAGGTTTGTATACAGGCTGGCCCACTAGTCACTGGAAGATTCATTATGCCAAGAAAACGACGGATTTTCAAGTTATCTTTGGAATTTGATGCACTTTTCTTACGGCCACTATTCAAAAATAACTTCATATATACAGAGTGTTCTGTTTTGAGAAACAAATCAAAGTTATGCTTCTTGAATGCAATAGCCTATATATTTTGTTCATTGTGGCTTTGTTCGTTATTCCTTATACCTAAATTCAATGGTTTCCGAAATATTTGAGATTTTTCGAAATTTAATGATATTTTGAAATTTTTCTTTTCTCGTTGTGACCTTTCGATTACAATTTTACAAATTTCATGTTACTGATACTCCATTTCTGAGTAACTATCGTTAGGAAACTCTAGAATTGATACAAAGTGTGCTACTCAAAACACCAGTTTAAGATCAATAAGTCGAAAATGATCAGAAAATCTCTGCATGGAACGATGTGAAAGCGATAAAAAGGAGTACTTTTTGGAATTCAGTTTAAAAAATGCCGTGTGTAGTCACGATCACGATCACGATCACGATCTGCCTATTTCAATCCACTGCTGGATGTAGGCTTTTCCCATATTGAACCATTTCTTTCTGCTAATAGCTTCTCTCATCCAAAGAAGACCCGCTGATTTTTTAATATCGTCTCTCCACCTTGTGTTTGGCCTGCCGATACTCCTATGCCCCACTCTTGGCCTCCATTCCATGAGCCTCTTGGTCCACCGATTGTCATTTCTTCGAGCTACGTGACCTGCCCATGACCACTTTAGTTGAGGTGCCCTCTCCATGACATCTGTCAGCTTGGTTTGTTCTCTTACCCAAGTATTTCTTATGCGATCTGATAGTTAAATATTCAATATTATTCTCTCGTGGGCTCTTTGGGTTTTCGTCAATTTTGGGCCAACTTCTTAGTAAGACACCATGTTTCGGCTCCATATGTAAGCACAGGAAGAATGCATTGGTTGTAGAGGTTTTCTTGAGGTTGTGGGGTATGTCTGATGTAAGGACATGTTTTAATTTGCCAAATGCCGCCCACGAAAGAGACACTCTTCGTGTAATCTCGTCAGTCATGTTGTCTTTTTAGTAGTTAGTTTTTGTCCCAGGTATATGTAGTTTTCGACATTCTCTAGTTGTTGACCTTCTACGTGGATTACAGGGTTATTGTTTGTGTTAGTCATTATCTTCGTCTTGCTGATGTTCATTTCTAGGCCAACATTTTTTGAATGGTTGTTCAAGTCTAGGATCATATCTTGTAATTCTTGGACGTTACTACTTATTAGTACAATATCGTCGGCAAAGCGTAGATGATGTAGAAGTTCGCCATCAATGTTGATTCCTTTCTTATGCCAATCCATTTCTCTAAAGATTTCGTTCAAAGCTGCAATAAATAGCCCCGGTGACACTGTATCTCCTTGTCGAACACCTCGTTTTATTGCAATGTTGTTGGTTTTATTCCATAACTTGACATGCATTATGGCGGAAGAATAGGTGTTTTTATCAGTTTCGTGTATCTGCTGTCCACTCTACATGCATTAAGAGAATTAAGGACTGCCCAAATTTCTATACTGTCAAAGGCCTTTTGGTAGTCTATAAAGGCTATATAAAGATCTAAATTATACTCATTGATTTTTTCTATTAGGTGTTTAATTGCATGAATATTATCCAGCGTACTGAACCCAGATCTGAATCCAGCTTGTTCACGGGGTTGCTGGAAATCTATTTTTCCCGTTAATCTTTTGGTAATTATTTTGGTGAATAATTTATATAGCTGGGATAAAAGGCTTATTGGTCTCTAATTACCAAGGTTTCTTATGTCGCCTTTTTGTGGAGAAGAATTACTTCAGCCTCAAGTCATGCTTGGGGACTTGACTTTGGTCCAAGCATTTGTTGAACAATATTACCAGTTCTTGTTTTAGGCGAAGACTTCCACATTTGAGCATTTCTGGAATTATGCCATCTGGTCCAGCCGCCTTGGAGTTTTTAAGATTATTCAGGGCTGAGTTTAATTCATTAACAGTAATTTCGGGAATATCCTCAGAACCGACATTACATATTTTTTTCTTTCCATCTTCCTTTTGCTGTGCGTTTGGTTGTAATTTGGAATCATATAATTCTTTATAAAAGCTTTCTATTAATTTGAGCATTTGATCTCTATTTGTAGTGACCTTCCCAGCTTTGTCTTTAAGTGATGTCATTTCTCTTCTTCCTATACTAACATGTCTATTAAAAATTTTTGGGCCTTTGTTATTCTCAATAGTTTTTTTATTATCTTGGTATTAAATTTCCTAATGTCTTTTCTAATTTCTCTTCTTATTAATTTGTTCAGTTCAGCCCATTCGATTAAGTTCCTATCTTTGTCTGGTTTTAGTTTCCTTCTTTCTTCAAATAATTTCGCTGTTTCGTCACTTATTTTTCTTCGACTTCTTTTCGTCACTGTTGTTACCTCACTTGCGCTTTCTTTAATGATGTTGCTTAATTCATTTGCATGTGTATTTAAGTCGGTATGTCTTAGAGTTGGGGGTGCCTTATCAATATTTTCGTCTATTTTTAATTGGTACTGTTCTTTTCTATTGATAAGGACTTCAGGGTCTACTCTCTTTTGGGGCTTCAACGTTAAATTTCTCTTATGTGTTTTTATTCTGACCTTTGCTCGTATCATTCTGTGGTCACTTCCCACATTTACCCTGCTGACTGTAGCGACATCTTCTACTATGAGAGGGTTACTCGTAATTATAAAGTCAATTTCGTTTTTATACTTGAAGTCTGAACTCCTCCAGGTCCATTTTCTATATTTACGTTTTTGGAAGAAGGTATTCATAGCATAAAGCTGGTTCATCTCTAAAAAGTCAACCATCGTGTCTCCACGTTTATTTCTTGTACCGTATCTGTATTGACCTACTGCTCTCTCGGTTTCATTTACTTGATTGCCTATTTTGGCATTAAAATCGCCTATTATAAGAATGTCTTTTCCGGTTTTGTTGTTTATGATTTCCTGTAGTTGTTAATAGAAACTCTCTACAACATCGTCGTCGTAATCCGACGTGTAGTGCAGTGTTGTAAACGATTTACCTTTTCAGGAGATAGGTATTCATAATTTGTTTTCTAAATTTATTCATTTTTTGCACATATCACTATTTTTCGAAATTCAGATTATTTTAATGGAAATAAATATGCTTTGAATGAGTGCAAATGTTTGACAATGGAGAATATTACTTCAAATCATGGAAAAGAAACGATTGCATGAAAAATTGAAGCAATAGAAATGTTACAAAAGATGTTCAAAATGGCCTGCATTTTGGTCAATGCATAAATGTAATCTCCTTTCGAAAGATGCCTTTACTCCTAATAGCATTTCGGACGTAACTGTCTGGAAAGCTTCCCTAATCATATTTTTCATATCTATGTAGTTGGTGGCGTACGATAAACAAACTCTTTAAAATATCCCCACAGGAAGAAGTTGAGGGACGTTAAATCTGATGATCTCGCTGGCCAATTGCAGGGTCCTCCTCCTCCAATCAATTTTTCTGGAAAATTTTCATTCAAATGATCTCTCACTTGTAGGCTGTAGTGCACAGGAGCTCTATCCTAACCATATTCGTTGTCTCATGTCAAGTGGTACATTTTACAACAGCTCTAGTAAATCGTAGACCAGAAAATTGAGGTACATCTGTCCATTCAGATTTCCATCGAAAAAAAAGGAGCTACTACAGAACGTCCTATAATTGCTCCCCAAGTATTAACCGACCACTGTATTGGATGTAGGATTGACGAAAATTATGTGGGTATGTGTCAGAGTAAAAATGATAATTATGTATGTTTTCTTAAGCATTATTCTGGAATGTACTTTCATCGAAAATCAGAATTAAATTCGGGAAATCCTCATTTTCTGCCACCATTTCTAACACACATATACAAAATTCGAGTCGTCGTCGATCTCTTTGTGACAGTTCTTGATGGGCTCCAACGTGATATGCATAAAAACCATGATTTTCAAATATTATTCCCACACTTTGTCTAATCAGACCTTCTTCTTGAGCAATTTTTCGTTAACTTGGTTGTTCTATCACAGACGCTAGAATAGTTAGTTCATTTTCTTCATTTCCAACAATTGGTTTTCGTCGGTGGTGTTTTTCATCGAGCATAATGTCAGTGGTTCGAAATTTTCATAGCCAGTTTTCGATTGTTTTTTTTTCTCGGATGTCTCCTGTCCGGATATTTTGCGGCGTAGTCGTTCAGCTAACAATCAGTTTTCCAAAGCTTCTCCAATGGTCAGAACCATATCGACTCGTTCTTCTCGAAATACTCCATTTTTAAAAGGCTTTTTTCTCTCACAACAAGAATGAATTCAGGAACACATAATTCAAGAATGACCACAGTTTTTACAGTTAGGGTTTTTATAGGAAATCTTGACCAATTTGGGAATCAGTTTCCTCAAATCAGTGTTCAATTACACGTATTTGTCCATGAACCTAATCACTTTTTGTTCTGACACGACTCATGTACTGAACACCCTAATCTTTTATTGAGTAGAAAACCATACTCAATTTTTCTTCGGCTTAGTATACTCATTAACACAATGAGTCCATTTGATTATGTGATTACAGCAAATCTACCTGTCTCAACTCTTGGTAATGATTTGCCACTTAGCTAACCCACTCATAATACCTTCAATACTGAAAACTGGTGTTTTGAGTAGCACATCGTACAATTTACTATTTTGTTCTTCCAAGTGACATGCACTCCTCTTCAAAAACGAGAGAAAACATTTCGAGATGAATAATGAGACACAAAATATCGGAAAAGAAGACGTTTGAAGAAGGGCGGAATAGGAAATTTTGTACTGTACACCCATTGTCAATTTCAGAGATTCCCAACGATGGTTACTCACAAATGGACTATTACTAACATAATTTTTGCTAAATCACAACCGGGACAGTCGCAACGAGAAAAAAAATAAAATTTTCAAAAAAGTCATCAAATTTCGAGAAATCTCAAATAATCTGAAAACCGTTGAACTTAGGTATAGCGAATATTCAAGAAAGTCACCTTCATTTAAAGTCAAAATCATCAAAATATGTAGGGTGTTCCTTCTAAAATAACATAACTATGATTTGTTTCTCAGGAACAAAGCACCCTGTATAAACGAAATTATTTTCAAATTGTGACCGTATGAGAAGAGTATCATATTGCGAAAAAAGATTTGAAAATCCCTCGTTCTTGGTATTATGCACTTCCAGTGACTCATGGGCAACCCTGTATATTGGTTTTTCAATAGATATCGTATGTAACAAAGACAATGGAATAAATTGGATAATAGTGAAGAGCGATAGAAGTGTAGGTACTCTGAATAGTTTGATAAGGTACAAGGATATATCACAGTTAATGAAAATAAAAATTCTTAAGAGTATTTTATGGCCAATAGTTACTTACGAAAAGTGAACGAGATATGGAAGAGATAAATGAAAATATATATCCATTGTTCAATGAAACAGTCATATCGGGCATCATAAGATCGAGACGTTTACAATGGTTAGATGTATGGAAAGAAAGGGAGGGGAATATGTTGGTGGGAAACAAATGGCAGAAAACATTGGTGGCAAAAGGAAAAGAGGACGGCTGACGAGGAAGGGCAGATAGGGAGTAATGGAGGATCTGAAGCAAAGATGAATAGAGAACTAGGGAGCTATTACCAATAATCAGGAGGAGTGAGAAAAGACCATCAAGTAATGGGCCTAAACAGGCTGTAAACTCTAAACACATTTTTCACAAGGTTCCAGTACATTCTGGAAAGAGCGCATTTGGCTTACTTCGTTTAGATCATCAAAAATGATATACACTGAGTTTAACTCTATGATCTTCGAATTCAGTGAGGATCGGAAAATCATTCCTTACACCTCTTTATCTCGTCATTTGTCTTTAAGTGTTCGAATTAAAATTTACCATTCACCTTGTGGTGGGTAGAAGCATCAACCTATCTTTGGGGATTTGTTTCGAGTATGTGTAACTGTGTACCATACTTTTTTATATTGTGATTCAGTTTTTGTTTCGTCTCATCTTCTTTTCCATTGTACCATGGGTATTATTGCTCCTAAAGTTCTTGGTTTGAATTCCATGACTTTTATTTCGTCATTTCCATAATTTTTATATTCTCTATTATTTCACTTGCCTATTTGTTCATTATCCCTTTCATTGTTTTGATTTTCGTTTCATGTCTTATCTGATTATTCATTATATACTATTGTGCCGTTCTCAGTAGTTTATTCAGAGCTATCTGTAGCTTTAGTATTTGCATGTTTTTCCTTTCAATTTTTTTGCTATTGGATTTTAACTTCCTTCGTTTCAATTCTCAGCCTGTGTAGTTTGTATCCAACGCATACTGAGTTAACTTATTCATGTCCTCTTTTAATCTTTTTGTTATAGCCTGTATGATTTTATTAAATACGTTAATTCTCGTATTGTCTTCGACTTCAGATTTTCGGCATATCTGCGTCATATATGTGGAAGAGCATGGGACCTAGAATTGATCCTTGGGGAACGCCTGCTTCCATTTTCTTCACTGTTGACTTGGTATTGTTAATATAGTACCTCCTGTCCCCTAGGTAGTTTGGAATAATGCTGATGAGCTTCTATAGGAAGCTGCCACTCTCATTTTCTATAAAAGGCCTTTGTCAAACGCTTTTTCAATATCCATATATACAGCGCCAGTTTGTGCTGAGATATTCAGTTAATTTTTTATGTCCTCAGTGATTACTGCCAATTGATATATAGTTGAAAGGCTTGTTCTGAATCCAAGTTGGCGTTCCGGTATCAGTTCCTTATCTTCTGCAGAGTTCTTGAGCATTTTGTTAAGCGATTTCCTTATCACTTTCTTCAAGGTACATATATAAGCTGATTGGTCGACAGCTACTCATTTCGTTTCTTGGTTTGGTTGAATTTCTTTGTATTATTATTTACGAGTATCTCTTCGATCTCATTCTTTGAGATGACTTCTACTTGCCCTTCTGGTTTTTCTTGTTTTGCTTCGAATACTAAGATATGTAACCATCTTCTTGTTGAATTCTCTTCCTCTATTGCTGATATTGTTTTCAAACTGGTTCTTTAGTATTTTGACCTTTTTCCGTCTTTGAACGCTATTATTTTCTTGTGTTCTTTCTTTTTTTCAGCAGTTTCTTGATGGAGTGGTGAATTCTTTCTCCAATTTCTTATTTCCTCGTTTTCCATCGTAGTTTTTTGATTTCTTCTTCAAATTTCCCCAATTTGTTAGGCGCATTTTCTCTGTGAGTCCTGCTGGTTCTATTCTCAGCACAATCATAACTCGGCAGAAGTGGATGAAAGAACCATCCTTACTATCCATTTTGTACTACCATGGTACCAAACACGATAGCGTGTATATGCCTCGTTTCCGTAGAGGCTTTACATATAGGAGCATATTACACATGTTCTCTTTCTCTGTCGTTTTGCATCTTCTATCACTAACGTTGTTTTTGCAGTAGTTACATTCATTTTCTTTCGTATTAAGATGTCATGTTGCTCTAGTTGCTTTGTTACTTCTGAATAACTCCGTTTTATCTCCTCACATTATTTATTTATTTATTAGTATTTAGTTGAGTGGTTTGAGGACTGCATGTAAGTTGATTTCTTCTCTCCTTGATGGCACTATTATACCTGGTTCTCCTATATTCTTCATCTTAAGTTTTATTTCGTGTCACACGATTAAAGTGGTTCCCAAGAAGTATCCAGCCTACCAGCTACCAGTCCTATATATTGAATAATTTCTGACTCTTAAATCGATTCTTTTCTTCAAAGAAGTTTCTTCTAAGATTATTGTCAGTTTTTGTCTCTTCGCGATGACAAAGTACGCGTTCCAAGTGGTACACCTGCGCTGACCTTTCCAATTTACTAGGGATATCCTGTTTCCTGTTGGCCTCGATTGTAGTTCCATATCTGCTTGATCTCGTTATTTTCGTGGTCTTCCATCAATTCAATTGTCCTTGTCATAAGTCGTGTATTGATTCCTTCCAGTGTGTCAGTTTCAACTTTTCGACCTGAAAATGACGACGTTCGAAACCGGTCGTCATATTCAATTTCCATTTTCTTCCCGATTAGGACGTTGCTTATGTATCATGGGGCTCTCTTAACGATCTTGTATAATTCTGCATTCAGTTTTCCATTCTTGAATCGGTCTGCTATATGCCAAATTTGTCTTGGGTTCAGTTATGTATCCAGAATCACGCCGAGATACTTCCCCAATGTCCAGAAATACTGCTCCTGTCGTTGATATGGTCTATTTGTCCTTGATATCATTCGTTCGAATTCGTCCCCTGAATACAAATTGATGCTCTGAAATATTTCTTTTACTTCGGCGAAAACTTTTATTCTGATATAGAATATCATCTCGAGGATCTTGCCCATTGCTGGTAGCAATCTATCTCTTCATATATTATTCTTTTATACTTAACCTTTTCTCACTACCCGCGGGCTCGACGAATCACAATCCTGATTGGTCGAAAGTGTTTGTATGGAATTGCCTAATCCAACAGCTTGTAGAGTACATTAAACAAAACAAACATTTCTCACTTATTCTGGAACTCGAATCCATTCTATGATTATGATCAAAAGCATGTGGAATAACATTTGACTTTCCTGTACGTCCGTGTTTTGAATGTACTATATGTTCGTTTAGTCTGGATCTAATTAATTACTTCATCCAACATATTTCTTTTCGTATTCTTCGCAACTCATTTGCTATATGCCACTTCTCTATCATAATAGTTTTGTCTTTTAGGTGGCCGAGTATGAATTTCGAGGATGAATTAGCTTTGAAATTTCTCAAAATTTTCAATTTCTTCTAATCCCTTGGGGCGTCGTTACTATAAAGCTAAAGACACGACTTTCTGATATCTGTTTGAACTATCTTTATAACCATTAAAGGTCGCCATGTTCTTGTTGTTTCTTCCTGAAGCTCATCTTCATTTATAGGAAATTAATTAAGAGGTTGTGAACTAAGAATTGAATACTAGCCGTTCTTTGTTGTTGATATGAAATGAACACCTGAATGCGGGCGCACTGAAACGTCATTCCCTAATTAGGAATGAGGTTATATTCCGATCGGTGTTCTCTACAGTGTGTTAGATTAGGAATTAGGCAATCCCATTGTTAGTGTATTCAAGCAAATGAGCACGACTCGTGTTGGAGATAGGTTAAGTATAAGTGAAGAAGGTAAGTAAAGTAAAATTGAGTGTATTGTCATCTTCTGATGATGCTAACTAAGCGTAATATGTATCGGAAGTTAATTGATACAGTTTGGGAGAAGGGCTTTTATGATCTTTTAGTGTTGACTTATGAAAGAATCTGAAAGGAATGGTTCATTACTCACCAGCTGCAGTTTGCAAACATTGTCTGTTTGCTAGAGGGCAGATACTTGTATTGGCATCTCCTGTAAATAAAAGAAAACAAGGAGTAAAAATCTTCTTTTCTCGTATTGTGAAGGAGAGACGGATTGCTCTACCAACTGTTTGGTAAAATTTATTGAACTCTGAATTCAATAGTAGTTAGACTTTATTATTTAACAAAGAAGTAATACTTTCAAATTGTTTCATTCCAAATATCTCGCTTTATAGAGTGATTGTTAAGTAGGGAATAAACTTCCAAGGGCTAATAGTATAGATCATTTGCATCAAATTGAGTCAACCAAGCCACCGTTGAATATTTCGGCTTTATTCAAGATTGTTGGAAAAGAGAAAACAAATCAACTTCTGCTTTGAAGGAAAACCTTCGAGAGTAGTTGAAGTTTTAGACGATGAGGACAGTAGGTTTGGTTGAAATGTCTTTTGAAAGCCCTTTCACAAACTACAATAATATTGAGAAGATTTGTTTCATTTGAATTGCAATTTTTTCTTATTTCTTCCAAACTGAGTACGAATGAAAAATATAAATTAAAACATTTGTTTGGTTCTTCTTTCATGGTTCTTAGAACCAGGACGTTTTTCTGATAATACGTTTGTTTGATCATTTGAGGAATTGTAAATCATTCATTCAGCTACTACTTCGCTGATGTAGTTAAAATTTCACAAAGTGTTATGGTATACATATTGCAATAACTTGTTGCGCTGGTAGTCCTTCATTACCAAAATCAAAGTTGTGCCCGAGTGTCTGCAGGAATATTCAACCAAAATCATAAAGTTCGCCTCGAGTATATAATGGAATTTAACCGGGTTCAATAATGAGTAAAAAGAGAGCGCCCTATAGAATTGTGAATGATGATTTAGCAGGTGTGGCAATGATAAAATTTATCCAACTCTTACTAAACACGCAATGTGTACGAAAAATGTCTGCAGCTTCTAGTTTTAAGAATTCAAGTTCCATCTGTTCAAAATTAAATTCAGTAATGAATAAAATAATGACGATTTCGATCGAAAAGAACAAATTTGAGAAATTATGGCTGAGCGTATCAACAATAACCCGTGTTTCTCGTATTACGTTAGCTTTTCTAATAAATGCATTTTTTTAATTCATGGAAATTGAACGGCACAAATGTAAGTTTTGGAGTGATACAAATTTTCATTTATTTCACTTTACAACAACAAAGGTCCGATTCCGTTCAGTATAAATTACAGTTTGTTAGATTAGATACGCCCACTAAAAGCATTTTCGACCAATCAGAACGATGTTTCGACGAATACGTCTAACACCAGGAACCGATTGAGTATAAACGATTGTGCCACATTGAAAAAAATTTACCTCACTATCGTCTCCTTCTCAGGCCAACTTGATAGTGTGCGTGAAGTTTTGGTGAAGTAATATCCAGTGTTTCAACTCCAAAAGTTTAAGAACTGAATTTAATTTTCATGCTAACAAATTAAATTTATCCCGGACATTTCCCCTTTTTTTTAGGGTAGAGGGGGGTAAGACGGGCTACTTAACGTTTGAATCTCAATAAAACCAACATTTTCGTGTTTATATTATCTTTTTTAATGCAGTAATCATCTCTGGTAATCAAGCTATTTCTAATTAGGAATATATTTCGAAGAATAAAGTAAAAAATTAACAAAAAGTAGAAATTGTCAATCCTCCTCATTTTGCCCCCACCATCGGGTGAGATGGGATACTCTAAGGGACAAGATGTGGTTTGAAAAAATCTGCTGACAAAATTGGCAAGTAAACGTTGCAGCTTCATCTTCATCATCTATACCAGCGCAGTTACAGTGAGCCCATTTTTCGCATGCGGAACAGATAGCCCAGCCTTTATTTGACTCCAAATAGCAACCACTGCAATACAAACATCGTGTATTGTCAACTTCACTATAGCTGTTCTTTATTGATGGCTCTTTAGATACTTTTTTCTTCTTGGTTACTTTTTTTGCTAGCCAAAGATTTTTTCGGTTTTCATTAGGTCTCTTATTGCTTTATTCTTTTGCTTTTTCTTTCGCTGCCAACTTCTTTTTTCAATTCGTCTATTCCAATTCATTTTTATATTGCAAAGAAGTTTCAATTGCGGTTTTCCCTCGATTTTCAATAACGCGAGAAGCTTTGCATGTTGCTGGAAAGGTCATTATTTGCTGGGGACTGGTTAGAGAAACTTTCAGTTTCATCAAACCAACTAAAGCAACCAGCCCTCGGGGATTATGTTGTTGTTGTGGAGGTTACAAGAGGAACGACTTCAAGACAGTTTCGTTCTGTTACAATAATTGGCTGTACTTCTGTGACAGTTGAAGCTAGAACTGAGAATTGAACAATGGTGCTGCTGCAGCTGCTAATCCGATATTAGATGTTGCAATTGCAGTTATTACTTCGGTTATCGGCTACATCTCTATCTTCGGAATATCCGTCTTCAACGAAGGAATAAAGTCACTTTCTGAGAATACTGATGAATTATATGGCCGAATTCCGCATTTTTTGAACCAATTCACAGCCATTGATTTGAAATACTGTATGAAAACTTTCCCAAAAATTTCAGCAACTTGCTGAATAGTGACGACCATTCCTGGATTGCTGCGAAGCCAAGCTGTTATTTGTTGATCATAATATGAGCTCAACGGTCTCATGTTAGCAACATCAGCGACCTGAATGTGTCGAGTTGTATGTGGAGGAAACAAAGATGATAATTGCGTGGGATCGAGCTTCATTTATGAGATCAATGTTTCGAGTGTGGATACAATGCCCATCCAACAGTAGAAGAACAGGTCGTTCGGCGGTGGGTTCACTATACTCGATTAACTTTTAAACCAACCCAGAAATAACTCTGCTGTCATCCAGCCGAAATGACTGCAAACTCCCCAAGCACCAGGTGCAGCATTTAGCATTAGTTGCGAATCAATCCTCTTTCTAGGAAATACCATCATCATGGGTGGCATATACTGGTCACTTGCACTGAAACATATTTCGACTGTGATTGTCGTACCTCTTCCTTTCGACCTCTTTGAGCTACTACTTTTGACTTTGTCTCAGGCATAATCCAAATTCAAGTTTCGTCGCAATTATAGATTCGGTCAGGTGACAATTGATGTTCATCATAAACATTTCCCAGGAAAGTGAAAACTTATCAACCGCCTGTTTGTTGAATCCGGCAGCACGCGTAACTGAGGTGCTTTCAGGTTATCCTATAGAAAACTCTGGATGCCTCTTCAAATAGCTTCGTACCTAGTTTTCGCCAGCTCTTTTTCTCGAATCATTAAATAATTAGTTCGTAGAGCCTGATCTTCCTATCGAATATATAACTGCACAATTCTTTATCTTCACCATAAGAAAAAACAGTTTGTTTAGGGCCTTACTGAACCTTCCTTTCCATTGTATCTGGTGCATTTTCTTTAGAACTTTCACAAACCATCTTCACTTTTCTTTCCAAAGAGGTTTGAAGGGAACCAAAAGCTCTTGCTGCTAGGTTAGATTTTGCCTTGTAGCACCACATTTCTCATATTCTCTTCTTTAATAAATTCTCACCATTCTGCAATGATAAACAAACACCAATAGTAGATACATTTCATATCATTGAACGTTCACTGATATAGCACAATAAACATTAGAACTATTTTAATACGGGCAAGATGGGATACACCATACCACGTCTTGCCCCCTCAGGTCCAAATAAATTAACGTTCATTCGTGAAAACAATGCTCTCGCACACAATACAGGACTTACATGCTCGACTAATCCTTGATCCATGTGAATAACTTTACTTTAACTTCAAAATGCTGTAATTTACAGAATAATCACGGTGCCACCAAAATGTAAAAATGCTAAGAAAATCGCCAAATACACATAATGAACAAAACAGTGGCGTCGTTGCCCTATTACTACGCTGACTAAAACCTATTATGGTGGATTTGGGAGGCTTTTACTTGGTTAAATTCCATTATCAATAATATAGAACAAGTACTGTGTTTTAAGGAATTTTACTTAATAATTGCGATTCGTAACGCGTTTCACTACACCGTAGCTCCTTCAGACGAATGAATATACAGAAAATATAAATGAGAATATAACTATAAATGTTCCTGAGTAATTAAAAGCTTATTGGGTTGCGTATTCTTAAGTGGTTAATTATGACAGGTATATCCAATAAAATTAAGGAATAGATTGCTCCCCGAAAAGATTCAATAGAGGTGAAGGGCTTAAATCTACTTGTTCATTGATGAGTCTACATGAGTGTTTGTATCTATTGATTTTAAAGTTTCCCAAAGATCTACCTTCCAATATTTATTATCTGTATGCAAAATTTCAAGCTGTGGGTCGAAAGAATGATTATTTTCTAAGAGATGATTCGCGTAATTTGAATCTGATTTTTATTTGAAAAACTGCGTTTGTGTTCCGATATTCTAATATTAAAATTTCTATGTGTTCTACCAATGTAGAAATTATCACAGTCATTGCAATTCAATCGATAAACACCTGATTCATTGGTTTTACCTGGTTTGGTTTTATTATTTTTATATATTTGCCTAAATTATTATTAGTTTGGAAAGCTATGTTGAAATTATTGCTACTTAAGAATGATTTCAGTTTTCACTTGTAATGCCAACGTAGGTTAAGGTATTGAATTTTTGTTTCAATTTATTGACAGGGTAAACTTCATTCAATGCGATTCTACTTTGTCTTTTATTTAAAATATTATTTATTAGTTTGGGATTGTAACCATTATTTTTGGCTATTTGTTTAATCAAATTTAGTTCTTTGTTGAAATTTTCTGGTGATAACGGGATGTTAATCAATCTATGAATAAAACGATTGAATGCTGACATTTTATGTTGATATGGATGACACTACGAGTTATTTATTATAATATCTGTATGTGACGGCTTATGGTAAATTGCGAAAACATGTTTTCCATTTTCATTCGAAATTGTTACGTCTAAGAAATTTATTGAATTATTGCTTTCTATTTCGGTTGTGAATGCAATTTTGGATGTAATGAATTTATATGATTTTCGAAAATTTTCAACTGTCTATCTGTTCCTGTGAAGCAAATAATGATATCGTCTACATAGCGATACCAGTATAAACAATATTTACTGAGTGGATGATTATGAATTAATTTCTCTAAGTTATTCATAAATATTTCTGCTAACAGAGGACTTAACGGATTGCCCATAATCAAGCCGTCTTCAATAGTATAATATTTGTTATTGAAATGGAAATAATTTTGATCTAAACAAATTTGTAATAATGAAAGAATATCTGATTTAAATTCATACGAACTTATTGCCAATATCGAAGATACCACTATACCTCCTAATTCCAAACTCATTTCTTTTGATGTTAAGAATCTATTTCCCAACATTCCTCCGAAAGATACGTATCACTTAGTTGAAGAATTATTAGAAAAGAATCATGTCAATACTATCATTAAATTATATTCTTTCATTATTACAAATTTGTTTAGATCAAAATTATTTCCATTTCAATAACAACTATTATACTATTGAAGACGGCTTGATTATGGGCAATCCGTTAAGTCCTCTGTTAGCAGAAATATTCATGAATAACTTAGAGAAATTAATTCATAATCATCCACTCAGTAAATATTGTTTATACTGGTATCGCTATGTAGACGATATCATTCATAGATTGATTAACATCCCGTTATCACCAGAAAATTTCAACAAAGAACTAAATTTGATTAAACAAATATCTAAAAATAATGGTTACAATCCCAAACTAATGAATAATATTTTAAATAAAAAACAAAACAGAATCGCATTGAATGAAGTTTACCCTGTCAATAAATTGAAACAAAAATTCAATACCTTAACCTACGTTGGCATTACAAGTGAGAAACTGAAATCATTCTTAAGTAGCAATAATTTCAACATAGCTTTCCAAACTAATAATAATTTAGGCAAATATATAAAAATAATAAAACCAAACCAGGTAAAAACAATAAATCAGGTGTTTATCGATTGAATTGCAATGACTGTGATAATTTCTACATTGGTAGAACACATAGAAATTTTAATATTAGAATATCGGAACACAAACGCAGTTTTTCAAATAAAAATCAGATTCAAATTACGCGAATCATCTCTTAGAAAATAATCATTCTTTCGACCCACAGTTGGAAATTTTGCATACAGATAATAAATATTGGAAGGTAGATCTTTGGGAAACTTTAGAAATTAATAAATACAAACACTCAGGTAGACTCATCAATGAACAAGTAGATTTAAGCCCTTCACCTCTATTGAATCTTTTCGGGGAGCAATCTATTCCTTAATTTTATTGGATATACCTGTCACAAATAACCACTTAAGAATAAGCAACCCAATAAGCTTTTAATTACGCAGGAACATTTATAGTTATATTCTCATTTATATTTTTCTGTATATTCATTCGTCTGAAGAAGCTACGGTGTAGTGAAACGCGTTACGAATCGCAATTATTAAGTAAAATTCCTTAAAACACAGTACTTGTTTTTTATTATCTATTATGGTGGCGTTGCCTCACGGGCGAAACGGTCGTGATTGGTTAAATGGTTTCCGTTATAAGACGGGTGCCCCGTCTTGCCTACCACCCTGTCTTGCCGTCCTTCCCCTATTTATTTGAAATTCCAACTTCTCCTTGATAATGTTTTCGGGAGAAGAATGAATGATATAATGAAGCAAGCAAAGGCGGTGAAAACTTTTGAAACAAGGAAGAGAATTGACAAAATTCGTGATTATATTTTCTTCTTCGCTTGGCGAATATTCGTTGCTAAAAAGAAAATATTGAGCGGTTTCAATCCAAAAATCAGCATCTAGACATTTGAAAAATTGCAATAGCAAAGATTAGAAAGAAAATATTATACAAAGTATTCAAACTTCAAATTGTATCCCATAAATAGTCCACTCACTTGGCATGTAGAAATGAGTACATCCACATTCCTGAATAGTATAGTTTGTCCAGCATTCTAAATTACAATTCCCTTGGCTATATATTCTGAAATATTTCAATGTGCGTTCTTTACTGAAGAAACAGTTTCTTTTTTCGGGAGCATAATCCCTTATTTTCGGGGTTGTGGTCATATACGTCGGCGTAACTTGTGCTGTCACCAATTCATTCAATCCTACAGGAAAGAATACTTGATTTGGTCGAGGAATTCTGGCAGGCATATGAAGGGAAACCTGGAAGTTTCATTTATGTGAATTTAAAAGAATGTTGAGTTGCACAATTTTATGTGGTCAGAATATTCCGGATAATTAAATGAGAAATATATTTAATTTTTATTGATGTGTGTTTCACTCACCCTCATTCCTTGAAACTGAAAATCTCTACAAGAATAATAAACGTTAGACTTTTTAGTGAGTAGTACAACAACGAGAGAATTCTTGGCTCCACTACTGAGAGATCGATACGGATAAATCTCTTCATTCTTTATGAGTTCTTTAGGATAACCATCATCAATATCCCAAACTGGGTTACGAATACCCTCTGATAAATATTTCATTTTACTGAAAATGTAGGAGTATTTATATTGTGAAGTAATATAATCTTTCAGCGAAAACATGATGATGATGGTGAAAGTCGAAATATTATAGAAATACAAATCTGCATCTGAATCATTGTAGTATAAGCGAACTGAGTGTTCTGGTGCACGAATGGCTTCTGCTCTCATCAGGTGCTAATGCTCCAACATTTATCGACCCTGATATGCTAGTCAAAACGCAATGCACGAGCAGAAATGTTGTGGCGAAAATCATCGATGATTAAAATAAGAAACTAAAAGTAACGAATACATTGTATATTAAAGGTTCGCGCACACTATGACAGGTCGCACAGAACAGCATCCTAGAAAAATAATCCTCGTGAATCACTTACGTACATTATATATAGACAATACAGAGGATGTTCAAGAAATTTGGAACACTCCGTCTTCGAAAATACTGCCGAAACAAAGAAAATGGTTCACTCAATTCTTCTTGCACGGCGCCTTTGTAGGCAGCACTCAGGCCGTTTAGCCCATTGCATTTGCCGTGTTGTGTTGTTTTATAATGGGTCTTGCAAAACCTTCTTGATGAAGCTTGCAAGAGTGTTGTAGGAAGCATCCTGGATCATCTGCGCGCTGGATATTTCAACGCCCAAGGTGTTCAGTCTGATTTCCTTATGAATGGGACATTCGTAGAGTATGTTTCGTTGTTTCGTCATCTTCTAGGCAGCCACGGCACTGTGTGGTTTCCGAAAGACTCATGACGTGTAGGTGTTTGTTGAGTTGTTGTCCCGTCAATAGGCCCACTACCATCCCTACAGACTTTTTATCGAATGACAATAGTTTATATACTCTCTTCTTTGATTGCGGCTCGTTTATGAACCTTTTGGACTGTCTCAGCCCCAAATGCCTGCCAATAGTTCAGGGTCCATGGAATGGTCATAATTGGTTCTGGTCTTATCGACCTGATAGCTGTTGCCTTTTTAGCAAGGCTGTCTGCTATATCGTTTCCTTCGATGCCCTGATGGTCCGGGCGCCAAATCATCAAATGGTAGCACTGAGTTGTCGAAGTGCTGCTCTACATTATCATTTAGTTTGGATGTAACCTTCGTATCTTTCAGATATTCAAAGGCATCGGCGTTCACGGCCCGAAGGCAAACATTACGATTGCTATGGGAGACCAAGTCACATACGCAGAAATACTTGCTATTCTCAGGTGTGTACAGGAAAACCTACAGAGGAACTATAGGGACGCATACATCTACATATGCTTGAACAGCCAGAGCCTGAACGCCGATACCTGTACCCATCCGTAAACCAGGTGTGGTCCTGTGTAGACTTGAGACAAGAGGAATTATTCAAAATCCTTAGACCAATGAATAATACCTCCTGACAAGAGCTAGTTCCCAAATCTGCCTGCCATGCACGCAGCCCCCAAGAGCTACAATAGTGCAACTAAGCAGGATACCAAGAAACGAAGCGGCAAACTGCAGTTTCGCCCTTATTAAGAGCTCGTCAATGTCGCATATCGCTTCTCAGTATCCTATCAATCAACATCGGGGTACCCTATTGATTCCAGAAAGGACGCTCCTCGTACATACGTACGAGAGTCGCCCTTTATGGACCGAGATGGTGAACCCGCTACCGGACTTCGAGAAAGGTGCGAACAATAACAAACAGATGTGAGAACGTTAAAAATTCCAACATTTGGGAGACATCTTTGGCTGGTCCGTGAATCACATCAACGGTAAAAAACGAGCAAAATAATCCCGCTGAAAAGTGCTCTGGGCCTCAGTTTCCGAGATAAAATCTCCCGTCGGTAAATATTTGATGGGACAATTATCCTCCTCGATAAACTTCGAGAGGAGTCTACATATGTAAACTTGAGACGAGAAGAATTATTCATAAATCCGTAGATGAATGAGTAATCCCTCCTGACAAGAGCTAGTTCCCAAATCTGCCTGCCATGCACGCAGCTCCCAAGAGCCACAATAGTGCAACTAAGCAGGATGCCGATAAATGAAGCGGCAGACTGCAATTTCGCCCTTGTTAGGAGCTCATCAGTGTCACATATCACTTCTCAGCATCCTATCAAGCTACATCGGTGTACCCTATCGATTCCAGAAAGTTCGCACCTCGTACATAAGTACGAAAGTACGAGGTCCATAGAGGGCGACTCACGACATCCGAATGGAAAAAAATGTTAGAGGGGTAGCCCTTGTTTCAGTTACACCCCAGTTAATTTATATTCTTCTAGTAATGATTTATGATTGCATAATACGCCAAAAAAATCAACGTATTGAAAAACTTACTTGACATCACTGTAGATGTCTCTCACATCGAACATATTGAAAGAATAACATAGTCCCTCATCTGTTATTATTGGCTGCAGAAAATCTTCGCAAGGTAGCTTGATTCCTCCATATTTACAATGAGAATAATTCAGACTAACGCTTTTACACTAAAATATAAAATGAATGAATTTTACTGATTCAAAATGTAAAATAAAATGGATCTGTCTGATCTGTCTGATCACTTTAATGAAATAAAATCGATCAGTTCACATGTTTTTGAGATAAAATAGTCATTTGGTTTGAAATTATATGAAACGAACTCCTGTTTCATTGAAATTATCTAAAACAAATGAAAACTAATATAGGGTCGGTCATTACTAAGTGATATATGATCTCATCATACGGTAATTTTGGTTAACTTTGTGAAAAATATGACAAAAACAGGTGGAAAATATTAAACTAACAACACGTGATAGCTGTTTCGATATTTCTATCATCAGACGTTTTGAGTCACAATTTGTAAACGTCTGATGATATAAATATCGAAATAGCTATCACGTTTTGTTAGTGCTAAGTTCTGTTAATCAATTACTTTCCACCTATTTTTGTGTTATTCTCCTCAAAATTAACCGAAATCACTATATAAACCAAATGAAACAATTATAATGAACTTTATTTTGGAATGAATTCCCAGTAAGTAGTTCATTTACATACATACTGGGTGATTCACCAGTGCCGCGGTGCTCTGTAGCTGGTGCATTCTTGAAGATTTCATTTTTGTTCGAACGGTATTGTATTTAGAGTATTAAAGTGAAAATCTACTTCAACAATTTATTTTGAAGTGAATTGGTAGTCCCAACTTCCTATAAAAAATCTTGGGAGGTTTTTTCAGATTGGAAGACCACTTTTTGTTGAAGATTCAAGAGCATCCTAATCTCTGCTATAATGTCTTTAGAGTAATAAGTCATTTTGGTGAGTAGTTTTGTCACAATATTTTCTTTTTCGTGAAAATTCATGAAAATAGGCTCTCACATCATCGCATGCTCCTTCGGCCAGAGAGGATGAATACTTTTCCCTTCGTTTTCTTATTGACCAAGAATAGCTTTATTGATGAATTAACAGGACTATCCTCATTTTATACAGGAGTGATTAAAAAATTATTAAATATTGTAATTTTGAAAATATCATATCTTGAATCTTTCGAATGGAACATCCTGTATTTGATTTTCATGTCAACGAAGAAAATATTGTGCCATATTTTTGCAGAAGTAACCTTGAACTCTCGACAATATTTGCGGATTAACTGACTGAAAGGCGTCGACTATTATTGGTCTCATATACAACTGTGTTGTAGAAGGAATCTGGTAAACGATGCTCTCAGCATAACCCCACAAGAAAAATCTAGACTTGTAAGGAGACCTAGCTGGCCCTCTTACAGGACCATCACCTCCTATCCATTTGTTCGGAAATACATGCTTCAAATGCTCCCTAACCTGATGTGAGTAATGTGCGGGTGCTCCATCCTGTTGAAACTACAAACCTTGTCTTATATGCTCTGGTACATCGGCAAGTAACATTGGTAGTTGATAAATACATTTCACTATTGAGGTGCCTTTAGAAAAAGTGCGTCCCAATTAGATATTCATCTACTATAGCGGCCCATACATTCAAGGGCCAACGATGCTGGTGATCTATTTGTCTCATGAGGTGTGGATTTTATTTGGCATAATAATGAAAGTTGTGCCTGTTAACAAGCCCATTCTTGTGGAATGTTGCCTCGTCCGAGAAAAGAACTCTGCTAAACTTATTTGGATTTTCCGCTTCTTTGTCACTTACCCAATTGCAAAAATTGATTCGATTTTCGTAGTCTTGATTGTTCAGTTCCTAAAGCAGCTGTTCATGATATGCATAAAATTTATTCACTTTCAAGATCCTCTGGACGGAAGTTTGACTTATATCTGTTCACTGAGATCTGACTTTGGCTTTTATATGGGTTCTCTGTCACTGTCAACAAAACTGATAATTGGTTATCTTCAGCTGTAGCAGTTTTCGATTTTCATATTTTTGTGAGCGATATTACCCGTTTCGATAAATCTAATTAGAAGTTTTTCAAAGCATACCTTTGTGCATAAACTCTACTTGCCAACAAAGAATAAAATATCAATCAACCATTTTTTCTTTGGGGAACTTCATGGCAGTCAATTGAGAAAATTGGGTTCAAACCTCACTTTAATAGTGTTCAATAACGAAACACTGATAATTAATCATGTAGAATGCAGAATATGATATGTCCAGACACCTGACCGAAGGCACAAATGAAAAAACACATACCTCGATTCACGTTTTAATCTTCTCGATTTTATCATTCGTTGAAAGAATTACCTTGTTTAGGTTTCATTCTTTACTACATGAATCATTACAGAAAAGAAAACTTCTGTGCCAATAATGATGCATGTTGATGAGTTTAGTAGGGTTTGTAGAATTTTCATCAAAAATATTCACAAATAATCGGATATTTCGAAAATAATCGAAAATAAAGATAAGGTTACTTCTGCAAAATTATAACACAATATTTTATGCGTTGACATGAATAATAAAAACAGTATATATATTCAATATTTTGTCGAGTCACTTCTCATATGAAATGAGGATAATCCATTTCAATTCATCAATGAAGCTATCCTTGGGCAATAAGAAACGAAAGGAAAGAAGTAAGTATTCATCCTCTCCGGCTGAAAAATCATGCGCAAATTTGAGAGCCTATTGTCATGAATTTTTACGGAAAAAAATATTGTGACGAAACTACTCACCAAAAAAACTTATTAGTTGAAGACATTATAGGAGAGTTTGGGCCGCTCCTGAATCTTGAACAAAAAGTGATTTTTTACAGAAAATTGGGACACCCTGTTTGCTGCAAAATAAATTGCTGAAGTAGATTCTTACTTTCTTAATACAATACCGTTCGAACAAAATGAAATCTTAAAGAGTGTACGAGCTACAGAGCACCGCGCCACTGGTGAATCACCCAGTATAATAGCAGTTTGCATTGAAATGAAGAAGGAATCAGTCAACTTTATGAAAAATAAATATAATAGAATTGATTGAAACAAATTCATTTGCCTTAATTGTGATAATAAATGTATGTCTTTCGGAATGAACTGAAATGATATATATAAAGTGGACCAAATTCGATGTTTAGTACGGCAACTATATGAAATATTATTGATAGAGAAAAATGATCTCCCCTCTCTCGAGCACGATTTGCAAGAAAAACTCAGTGGTGGAAACGGATCTTAGCTGTCTTTTTTAGTTTCAGAGGTATCTCAGTATTCGTTGGAATTTCGACATATGACGAAATCTAGAATTGTAGAAGTTCTGAGGGCCCTATTGTGAGTAGAAAACAGGGAGTAATTCGAACATTTTTTGCTGATAGTGTTTCTTGAAATTAGATGATTTTTTCTCTTCAAATATATATAATATATTATATCAATTTCTTCAACTTATTCATATTTCAAAAAGATCGAAAATTCATATCTATCCATTCCAAGTATAAGAGATATTTACCACTATATGGTAGAAGATGTTCATCTGTAAGCCTAAAAGATCCAATTTATTCAATTCAGTGTCCACCTCTTAGAACGTAGAGTCTTTTCTTGAAAAATTTGGATTTGAAGAAAATATATTCCGACAAAAACTATATACACTATGAATTGAATCAATAAACAAATTTTCTCAGGAGTTGAAACACTTCTGCATCTGTTTCCTTTATGAATGTTACTGAAATTTTCCGAACGAATCCTAAAATATTGTTTCACCTTACCTTGGTTATTCGTTTTTACTTTTTACAATAAAGTCCCAACATGCTCTGAGAGGAGGAAATCTAAGGGAGTCAGATCTGGAGAAGACAGATCCCCTAGTTCCTATCCAGTGATCACCGAAATTCCAGGCCAGCAATTGGGATACAGTTGGTTTCTGGTGTGGCAGTGCACCGTGATTCTGATAATATATGTATATTTCATATTTGCCTTAATAGCAATTCGTCTACATATCCTTCCATTCTCATCTCTAATACGATGGTAAATGTCGCCATCAACGTAGTCTCTGTATGCCAAAACAGGATTATCTAACAGAACGAACAACACATTGACACCGAATGACCTTTGGTTAGACTGAATATTCCAAAAGACAAAACTTGCCTGAAATATCAAGGGTTGCAATCCTTCAACATTTCGAATGAGGAAGATGGATCGAGTGATAAGTCAAAAGAAAGGTGGTATTTTTGTCTACATCGCCTTGAACGAATTTCCATTGTTAATTGAAAAACTGTAAAAGATACAGGGTGAGCAACTGAAAGATTGGGAAGACTATTTCCCTGAGACTATTCAAGTTTAGTGAAGTAAAATGGAACAGATACATGCTGATCAATGGCAGTCATCATCAAGTGTCATCCTCATCTCGAATTTCTACCCGTAGAGAAGGGTTGACCACCCTTGAAAATTTAGAAGAGGGTAGATGGGTCGAATGATACCTCGAAAGAAAGGTATTATCTTTGTCTGCATTCCCGTGAACAAATTTTCATTTTGATTGAAAACTGTAGAAGATACAGAGTGAGCTATTGAAAAATAGGAGAGGGAAAGGAAGAGGGAAACAATGAAAGAAAACAGCAGAAAAATATTTCAACAATCATACCTGACTCTTATATGTCTGAAATCACTTGAATCTAAAAAGGTTTTACATAGTAAAAAAAGGAGTAATGTGATAATCAGAAAGTACATAACCTGAGATATTTCCTTTTAGCGGAAATGAGTGTGAGTCTCCTGAAACATAATCCTTTCTTGTTCTTGCTTGCCAATTTTGAAGTTCAATCACAAAATACCCTTCAATATTCAAAATCAACAAAACAATTCCTCTCTGTTTGACCGAGAGAGCCCCGATGGCCAGGTTCGGTCTTCTAAGTGATGTCGATTATGATCTAGGTATAGATGTTCTAGAATCATTATGAACCCAATTATTTGAGTTGACATCGCCCATAAATTATTCATTTCCTCGTCCTTTAGGGTCTGAAATTATTCTCCTTGAAAATTCTGCAAGCCCTTGATTTCGGAAGCTAGTTTCAATTGCCATTGGACGGCTCGAAATTTCAGGTTGGGCTGCAACTGCTCCTACAACGTCCACGATAGCATCTTCTCTACCTTTAATTCCATAAATTTTCCTCTGTTATGTTTTGAAAGAACCCCTAGCAATTCAACTGACCTTCAGTCTTTTGAAAATAGACTTATGCGGTTGTCTCTCTCTGGGAATCTATTGAAATGAAATTCTTCCGCAGCAGACTAATCAACCAGTTCTGTGTATACCAAGCCAACATCTCAAAATTTTCACAATTTTGAAATTGAAGATCCATAACGCTCGAGTTATAAGTGGAAATGTGGAAATTTTTCAAGCAAATAGAGAATAACGATATTAACTTATGACATAAATTATTGTTCTCACAAATTCATTGCTACTAATTGAATATTGTAATCATTTCAAACACAGAATTGAATGAATCCACATTAAAGAGATTGAATTAATGAAAGAAATATCGTCATGAAAGAAGGAAAACCTATGTTGTAAGTGGTGAACTCTATTGTTACGAACACAGAATGAATGGGATAATTGACCCACATATACAAACCTCATCTACCATAGAATTGTGAATATTTGCGATAGTCCGAGTGGATAGATATAAATTCTCGATTTTATAATGAAGGAAGCTGATACTGAAAGAATTATTGAGGTATGTGATATATATTTGAAAGAAAAATAAAATAATGCACTCCATTGATACCAAAATTACCGTGTTAGCAAAAACACCTTTTTGCTTCATAATTCAGAAACTAATCGCCAAAAGAATGTGAACATATTTTTCACCTTACTTCAATAAGAATCGAGATATCGTCACATGTCGAAATTCTGAAAAATCAAGAATTCAGGAATAGCTCGAAACCTAAAAAATATAGCTAAAATCTGTTTCTACTAATGAGTTTTTCTCGGAAATTGAGCTCGAGAGAGGGGGCATCATTTGTATCTGTCTACAATATTTCACATAGCTGGCGTACTTAAACATCAAATTTTGGTCCAGCCTGTATGTTAAATGAATTCATCTTTCCTTTGAAAATGAATAAAACAAATTTATTACAATTGAAATGAAAATAATCTATTCACTCCGAAATAAAAATAAGAAAAGACGAAGAGAATGCACTCGAACAAAAAATGAATTCATTTTCATTTACACAAAGAGGAACAAATATATAATATTACCTCAAAAATAAGTACCTGTATAATATTTAATGCTAATGCTCACCTCGTCCAAAAAGTCAGTATAATCTGCCAACCGATTACTTTCTGTTGCTACTTTGTGGTTGCCAGCTTTGCACAAAAGAGCCATGTCATCAAAATATTCATTCCTGGTAATTTATAACTATCAATTATTTTGACCAAGTTTTCAGTCAGATTATAAATCAGACTTAAATATTATTTATATTATAATAACGACTACATTCCAATGAATCGTATCATAGAGAAGAAATACAAATTAATCCAACTACAACTTCATAAGTTCGTATATAACACCATGATTGGGGAGCATTATTCATAAATTATACACTAATTTTCCATGAGGAGTTAGTTCTAGTCTAGCCATTGGCATCCTACAACTGCACGCCGCTTATTGTTCAGCAATATCGTTCAAGCCTTATCAGACTTGGACAAAGAAATAAGCTCCATCTGATGGGGTTTTGTGCCACTCGGGCATTGGGGGAAATGAGAAGGTGGGCTCATTGATTGCTCGAGGAACATCCCTGGGATTCATTGGACCGGAGCGTAGACCGAAACCTCTCTAGAGGCCTAAAGTATGTGAAATAGCAGATGGTTGGACATGTCTCCGATACTCTCGGCTTCCATCAGTGGAATTTCGACTGCAAGATACAAAGCTTGGCTTAAACTCTCCAGACTAGACTTGACTGCTCTAGTTGCTATATAAACGGGCCATTGTCGCATCAGGAAATTCCTAAATAAGTTAGGGTTGGTGGAAAACCCTTCGCGTAGATAATGTGAGGGCGAGGGAGAATCTCATATCATGTGTTATGTGCTAATGCTCAGCTGCTGATAGAATCAGGCTTCAAGAATTCGAATAGAAATAACTAGAGCTGACTGAGCTTATTAGAATCTCACCCACACACAAATCTTACAGCCGTCAAGAAGAGGATGAAGCTTGTAGGTAAAATTCAGAATAGTGTGTTCAAATGCAGTTTCGGTAGAACAGTGGATTGCAAATTAGTACTTAAACGATACAACATCTCAGAGAATTTGGTTTAAGCCTCATGCAGTTCGAGGCCCAGTTCTAACCGCAGCGTATCTAAGAGAATTTTTGCAGGCAACATGTAAATTGGTTTTTGGTCTCATTGAGATCAACGTTCCTTAGTATACAGGCCCGGAGTTATGATGGCCGCTAGGGAAGTGTCTACTGATCCAGAGCTCATCGCTTTGGAGTTAAATAAGCTAGTGAAACAGTTAGTAATAGACATAATTTTAACAAAAACAGTGCCTAAAGAAGTAACAAATGATTTGTTGAAGAAATACCTCGAAAATCTGATCAGTTTTTCAGAAAATAAAAGTGTTTTCGATGATGCAGCGAGTGAACCGATTGCAGTGCGTGATAATATTGTGCAGATTCGTTGTTTGAATAGTGAGATTATTGAAATCTTTGAATAGCCACTCAGAGCTACGCATAAATGACCAAAGTGAAATAATATCATTGTTGAAAATGAGTTTTCACACTGTTACTCCAGAAGAAGTGAAAATCTACAGGAAAATTCAGGTGAAGAAGATGCTGTAAGAGTAGAAGTTCCATTTAACGTATTGAAAGAGATCAGCGCGCTTCAAACTCGTCGTTGATTGATACAGACGCGAAACGTCAGTTTCCTAGGAATCCATCAAACCTGATTAAGATAAACAATATCAATCAAGAAACAGCTGACTTGTTGGAAGGTGAAATTGAAAAGATAAATTGTGCTGGTATTTCTATTCCTACAAAAAACACTAATTTTCCAGTAAATGGACAGCAGAATAATAAATATTCGGGCGTCGCGGCAAAAATAAAAAGACGTAATACCACTGTTATGGTAGGGAATAGAATAAATACTGGGGATAAACTGAAAGCCATACCAAAAATGAAATATGTTCACGTGTATAGAATTCATCCTGATACCAAGCACGTAAAAGCAAGTAATATAAACACAATCAACTGCGAGAAATTGAATTCAAGAAATTCTGAAATTTTCTCGTCTTTTGAGATCGGTGTTAACGAGAACGATAATGAAAAACTATTGAGTTCTTCATTTTGGCCTCAGGAAATTTGCAGTTTTTTCAAAGACCCAAAGTGCAGAGCCGGAATCAGTGACAATTGGTGAACGAACTAACATAAATCGACTAAGGATTTTGCACCTCAATGCTCAATCTGTTAGAAATAAAATCATTCTGCTCAACACTTATGTGAATCTCAACTCGATGAATTTATTATGTAATTTGATTGAGGAGGTCGTTACTTGATGAAAATCGATATACATATTTTCAATGAAATAAAACTAAAGTATTCATATTTTCACTATATTTACAAAACCATGACCGGTTTCACCACACTGTGGCTTCATCAGATTGATACAAACTAATGAACAGAGTTATTCCTTATATATTAGTCTTATTTCCTACTTAATATTACAATAGGTACAAGAGGTATGTTGGAAAACCCATCGGAGTTGCTTACTTTATGAATTGAAAAGATTGAGTAAAGGAGAAGGATTTAGATCTAATTGACTGATAAATAACCTACCTAAATTCTTTTTTGTTGATCTCTAAAATTTCCGATAGATTGAGTTATTGTTTGTTATTTTTATGGTTTCTTCGAGTAAGTGATTAGAATAATGGGAATCTGATTTATGATAATTAAAACTAGGTTTGTTGTCGGATAATCTAACTTTGAAATTTCTGAAAGTTCTACCAATATAAATTTTATTACTATCCCCACAAACAGTTTATAAACACCGTATTGATTACTTTTATCAATTTTAGATTGCAGTTTTTGATTTTTCGGCCTGAAGAATTATCAGTTCGGAATGCTATATTGGAATTATAATGCGAGAGGAATGATTTTAATTTTACACTAGGATTACCAATATAAGTTAAGCTGTTGTATTTTGTGTTAGAACATTTTATACTTGGAAATAATTCCTGGATTGCTTCTTGAAATTTTTGCGTGAAATCATATTCTCAAACATAGTTGGACAATGTGTAGATGATCTGTGAATAGTAATATCTGTATGCGATGGCTTATGAAAATAGAAAAATCATGTTTGCCGTTAATTTTAGTAATAGTTAAATCCAGAAAGTTAACAGAAAACTCCATTAACTTTCTTGATTTAACTACTACTAAAATTAACGGCAAACATGATTTTCTTTCTTTCATAAGCCATCGCATACAGATATTACTATTCACAGCTCATCTACATCCTTATCCACATAAATTAGCAGCTTACAATAGTACGTTACATAGACTCATTGATATCCCAATGTCACAAAATAATTTCATAAAAGAGCTAAATATAATTGAACAAATAGCAGTCAATAACGGTTACAGCCAATAAATGATTGAAAACATGATTTCACGCAAAAATTTCAGAGAGCAATCCAGGAAGTATTTCCAAGTATAAAATGTTCTAACACAAAATACAACAGCTTAACTTATATTGGTAATCCTAGTCTAAAATTAAAATGATTCCTCTCGCATTATAATTTCAATATAGCATTCCGAACTGATAATTCTTTAGGCCGATATATCAAAAACTGCAAATCTAAAATTGATCAATCCGGTGTTTATAAACTGTCTTGCGGGAATTTCAGAAATTTCAAAGTTGGATTATCCGAGCACAAACGTAGTTTTATTATTATAAATCAGATTCCCATTATTCTAATCACTTACTCGAAGAAAACCATAACTTTAATGATAATTTCAAAATTTTACACAATGAAAATAACAGACAAAAATCAATCTATTGGAAATTTTAGAGATCAACAAAGAAAAGAATTCAGGTAGGTTACTCAATAGTCAATTAGACCTTAATCCTTCTCCTTTACTCAATCTTTTCAATTCATAAAGTAAGCAACTCCGATGGGTTTTCCAACATACCTCTTGTACCTATTGTAATATTAAGTAGGAAATAAGACTAATATATAAGGAATAATTCTGTTCATTTGTTTGTATCTATCTGATGAAGCCACAGTGTGGTGAAACCGGTCATAGTTTTGTTAATATAGTGAAAATCTAAATACTTTAGTTTTATTTCATTGAAAAAAATAAATTTATTATGTATTACTAGCACTTCCTTCTACAAGATGAAGTGGATAACTTCATTGTTGAGAACTGTCACACTGTATCATCATTCTCAAGATCTACCAGGAGAGGAGGTAGTATTATTATGGCCAGGAATAACTTGACTTGTCATTAAGTTACCACTTTACTGTGAAGTTTCAGCGATCGATGTTTCAGGGGAAAATTTGATTGTCGAAACAGTTCATCGCCCACCAAAAAGCAATTATGTGTTTTTTACTGATGTTTTTGTGCAAATTTTGAACTATCTGTCCGCAACAAAAAAATATGTTGTAATCAATGGTGATTTCAATTTATTGTTTCATTCAAACAACAATTTATATGTAGAGTTCAATGACCTTATTATGTCTTTTGGATTCGAACCTACTATTTTTCAGCCTACTCGTTGTACCAATTGCTTGGACAATATTTTGATCAATTTCAAGAATTCTCGAGGTCAAAATAGCTGTGTGGTTGACTCCGGCCTGTCGGATCATGAGGCAGTGGACATCGAGGTTGATTCAAACCAAATAATTCAGTATAAAACTAAGCTGGTGAGTACGCCTATTTTTCTTTCCAGGAAGCAAACATTTTTTGACTTTATCAGCGTGGTGGATTGGGGTTTCGTTAATCTACCAATCCTAGATGTTGTTTCCAAGTTCCGCGTATTTCTAGACGTCTTTGCCAGGGCTGTTGATGTGTCTTTTCCGGAAAAAATAAAAAAAAATTTTCAACCTGAACTCCAACTTGCGCTTTGGCTAGTTTGATGATAAACTGAGTTTACATCTTCTTAGTGAAATTAGGAGGAATTATCCTAACGATAACAATATTAAGATGGCACTAGCCCATCATAAAGTTTCATATAAGAATGATCTGCACAAAGCAAAGTCTCTGGCTCAAGAACGACACATTGTAAACTGTGGTAACAAAAATAAGGCTTGTTGGGACATAGTCAACGCGAATTTAAAAAATGAAAAGGCATTAAAATCTGAACTTAACCCAAATTCGATCAATTCTTTCTTTCTTAAAATTCCCACAAAAATTAGGACAGAAATTACAACTTGCGATAAGGACTTCTCAGATTATTTGGGTGACTTCCACATTCCGGATGGACCTCAATTCTCATTCAATCACGTTTCGTATATTCAGGTCAGAAGTATTATTAATCAAATGAAAAATAAGAGAAGCACAGATCATTACAACTTGGATATAGGTTTGATCAAACTTGTTCAGAATTTCATCATATATTCGCTTACAAAGTTGATTAATTCTTGCATTGACGAAGGAGTGTTTCCTGATTCCTTAAAGATTTCGAGGATCATTTCGGTTCACAAAGGGGGCCCAACAACCGATATGAATAACTTTAGACCAATTGCGTTGGTTTCTGTGTTTTCCAAAATATTCGAAACATGTCGCAAGATTCAAATAACTGAATATTTCGAATCATCTGGGTTTGGTTTTCGGAAGTCTAAATCTACGTGTGATGCAATAAACAGGCTACTTGAGTACATAGTACGCGGCATTGAGAAAGGGTTCGTTGTGGGAAGTTACTTATATGACCTGAGAAAAGCCTTTGAACTAATGAGCGCATCCATTCTTACCAATGGGTCACTACAATTTAAGTACATTCAGTTCCGATCAAATTTATTCTTTTCTCACTAATAGAGTACAGTACACGTTGATTAATGGGGTACCATCCGAGCTCGGTGAGGTCGTTAACGGGGTTCCGCAGGGATCTGTATTGGTTCCTTCTTTATTCATTATTTTTATTAATGATCTTCTATTTTTGGCGGATGACATTACCGTGATCGAGAAAGACTTTAGTGAGATAGAACTTTTCTTTAAAATGAATGCCACTCAAGCCGCTCTCTTTGATTTGTTTTGTGCTAACGAATTAAGTGTCAACATTGATGAGACCTCTAAGATTATATTTACCCACAGGAAAGTCGATTTTGTAAGTCCACCAAGCTTTAAGTTCCTTGGGGTAAGACTCGATTCTAAATTGAGCTGGGAGGAGCATGTCGATTGCCTAGCAGGTCGGATTTCTGGAGGCATTTTTCTGCTTCAAAACCTGATTAAGATGCTCCCGGGAGGTGTGATTCGTTCTGCGTATTTTTCACTTATTCAATCCCACATATAAACACCTCAAGAAAATCTAGGAAACACTTACCAATATCTTTAAAATATGAATTTGATGATTCGAATTTATAGAAATCTTTCGGTTTTTGTTAGGATGTATTGTATATAATGTATTCTCAAGAAAACAAAATAATATTTGACTTTTCCAAAGCACCTATTATAAAAAAAAATTTGAAATTTAAAAATGACGAAATTTGGTAAAACACAAAAAAAATCCTGAACTAATATTTTCGAAACGATATGGAAGCACTCATATTTTTCAGTACCCAGAAGGTCCACCTCTGTTATTAATGACACTTTGGCATCGTCGCGGCATGCTCAATATTAAATTGTCTATTACATTTTGGCCTAAGTCATTCCAAGCCCCCTGAACTGCTAATCGAAGCTCCTGTTCATGATGAAAGACGAGATTCCTTTTTTGGGTGTCCCAAACATGCTCGATGGGATTCAGATCTGGGGAGCAGGATGGCCACGGTAGAAGATCGATATCATTCTCTTCAAGAACGTTCAAGGCAACTCTTGTACGATGAGGAGGGGCATTATCTTGTTGGAAGAGTGGATTTTGACCCATTGTTTGGAGATACGGCACCACTACAGGTAAAACTATCTCACTTGCGTAAGAATTCCCCGTGAGGTTGTTCTGTATGAAAACGAGGTCAGTTCTTCCACCAAGGCGTATACCTCCCCAAAACATCACTGATCCGCCTCCCTGTCTAACAACTTCTCGAGCATGCTGGAGACGGTTTTGCTTTCCAGGTTCCTCCATATTCGAATTCTTCCCGAATCGGGATAATAACTAAATCTAGATTCATCACTGAAGAGAACTATGGCCCACCTCTCTGGATCCCAGTTTACGTGTTCTTGGCACCAAGCTAAACGAGCAGCGCGATTTCCATGGGTCAGTTGTGGAACTCTTAGAGGACGTCTGGAGTGGAGTTGACCTTCGTGCAGTCAATTTCTCACAGTTTGGTCGGAAATTTATACATTATGAACTCGTGATAGCTCTTGAGCTAATTCAGATGCTGTGGTAGTACAATCTCTTCTGGCTTGTAAAACCAAAAATCGGTCTTGAGCGACTGTAGTAATCCTGAAACGACCTGTATGGCGTTCTTCTACGTTACCTGTTTCATTAAAACGCGACCATAAACGGTTTATGACACTTGGGCTACTTCCCAGAACCCTGGATACTTCCCTTTGTGAGCTCCCAGCTTGGAGCATGCCAACGGCTCGTAACATCTCTTCTCTAGTCAAATGTCGTCTTTCCATGGTCGAATCACAAAACTTGAATCTTTTTTTGTGCTTACAACAGAAACAAAATGCCAACTAACTGATTTCAAACATTGAATACATGAAATGATTATAAATCAGCGTCGCATCTGCTGCATTTTTAGTTTTTTATAAAAAAAACTGAAATCTGTTGCGGCACTACATAATTCGGTGAGAAATTGATGCACGTGTTCATTTCTTGAAAAAAATCATCCATATTGATCGTTCTGGATACGATATATCGATATTCAGAAGTGTTCCCTAGACTTTTTAGAAGTATTTATTATGCTTTGACAAGTTGGGGCTATTCAACACATGCTAGTAGAATTTTTGGTTTACAACGCAAAGTTATACGAATTATTTCAAATAAACAATACCGAGAGGATGTTAGAGACACTTTTGACTCTCTCAAAATCATGACATTTCCTTCATTGTATATATTACAATGTTTATTGGAAAGAAAAAGAGATGATAGCCATTCATTAAATAGAGATTTTCATGATTATCCTACCACGAGAGACTGTGACATACGTGGAGACTTTCGACGCCTGGAATCGAGTAGGTTCAGTAGAAACTTTTATAACAAGATATATCTTAACAAGTTGAGGGTGACTATAATGATCACTTTCGTTCGATAATTCCAAGAAAACCTTAAAAAAATTTTTGCTTAAGAGCCCCTTTTACTTCACTGTTGAATTTTTAATTTGTCCGCTTGCAGTAAACTCTTTTGAGTTGTAATTTTTTAATTGTATTTGTGTTGTCTTTTTTTATTTTTACACTAATTATTTGTAGCTTATGACATGTAATTTGTGAAACCAGTGCAAACTCGCAATAAATCTAATCTAATCTAATCTAATCTAATCGATGTGAGAAATATACCCAGTGCAACGTGTCACCTACCAATGGCTTTGGTAGAGTTTCAATAATTGTATTGGGGAATTTCTTTGAATGCCCGCACTGTCATCGTAAATTATGAAACCCTGAATGCTCAGACATATGTTACAAGCATTTCGGAAGAACATGTTCTATCATAATCAATATCAATATCCCATTGAACATATGTGGATATTCTCAACAGAAGATTGAAAAGCCAACAAAACCAGTAAGCTACCATAAATGAGGTTCGGAACAAATCGAAATTTGGAACGAAATGGATCAGAATGCCATAAGCTCATTGATTTTGAGAATGTCATGCAGTTGTTCTCGTCAGGGGTGGAAATATCCTGTACTAACAGGTTATTGGGGACTTTAATTCTTTCCAAAACTTTAATATTTTTCATCATCGATTTCATTTCACTTTCCATAAGTACCATTTCCAATTGTTCCCTATTGCTAGTGAAACACTGGGAAAATAATTCTTGAATTAATCTAAACATGTGGAAATATTTCCATTCCTGATTTTGTGCAATCATTTCTTGACGCAAAGCATAATTTCCATATCATACTTACTCTCTAGCTGTTGCCAAATGTCCCATACCATCCCTTCTCATTCGGAGAACTTTAGAATAATTAACACAGTCTCGCGATATCTTCGATTCAGGACATATTGTTACAGCAGGAAATGGTATTTTGAAAATGGAAGTATCCTTCGTAGCTAATGATACTAGTACTGGTGTCTCAACCCATTTTTGACAAACTTCATATATCATGTTGGTACATCCACCGACGCAAAGGAGAAATACAAATATCCACCAACATCTAAAATGAAATGCTTCAATCGAGAAATAAGTTAAAGATTTTCTAGATGCAACAAATACGGTAATCATAACTCATCTTTTTTATACCAATTTATAAAGTAAACAGAACATATGAATATTTTTGAATCAAATTATGAAACGCGATTTAAAGAGGAGAAACAAGCTGAAGAACGCCGACGTGGATTCAAGTTTTTTCACCTCGAATCATCGACGAGAAGTTAAAGATGTATCTAATTTGAAGAAATTTTCTCGTAGAAAAACTCACGGATTCGCGAGTGGAATACCTCATATGAAAAAATTAATGATGTTTAACGTATGAGATTGAATTCGATATACAGGGTAGTGAAAAAATAATCAGAGAAAACAATTTTGTTTTTTTCATTTGTCTGTTTTTGTATGACCAATATTCTCTGTACCAATATATCATTTTAATGAGGACTGAAATACTTTGAGATATCTTTCATTTCTCTAGAACAAAAACTGATAAAATTTTGAGACTGAGGAGTTTTACGCGGCGGACCTTATATATATATATATATATATATATATATATATATATATATATATATATATATATATATATATATATATATATATATATATATATATATATATATATATATATATATATATATATATATATATATATATATATATATATATATATATATATATATATGATATCGAGTCGGTCGTTACTAAGTGATATTTGATCATCATACGGTCATTTTGGTTAACTTTGTGAAGAATATCCCAAAATCAGGTGGAAAATATTTAACTAACAAAACGTGATAGCTATTTCGATATTTCTATCATCATCAGACGTTTCAACTCGAAATTTGTAAACGTCTGATGATAAAAATATCGAATTAGTTATCAAGTTTTGTTAATTAAATACTTTCCATCTATTTTTGTGATATTCTTCACAAAGTTAACTGAAATCACCGTAAAAATAATTGAAACAATATAATGAACTTTACTTTGGAATAAATTCCAAGTGATTAATTCATTTACATACATACGCGGTACTCTGTAGCTCGTACACTCTTAAAGATTTCAATATTGTTCGAACGGAATTGTATTTAGAAAATAAGAATCTACTTCAGCAATTTATTTTGCAGTGAATAGGGTGTACTAATTTTCCATAAAAAAATATTTGGAGGTTTTTCAGATTGGAAGACGACTTTTTTGTTGAAGATTCAAGAGCGTCCTAAACTCTGCTATAATGTCTTTAGGTAAGTTTTGATTTGGTGAGTAGTTTCGTCACAATATTTTTTTTCCCTAAAAATTCATGAAAATAGGCTCTCACATAATCGCATGCTCCTTCGTCCAAAGAGGATGAATACTTTTTTTCCTTTCGTTTTCTTATTGCCCAAGGATAGCTTTATTGATGAATTGATATAGATTATCCTCATTGTATACAGGAGTGACTCAAAAAATTGTTGAATATTGTAATTTTGAAAATAAATATCTTGATTTTTTCATATAGATCATCTTGTATTATATTATTCATGTCAACGCATAAAATATTGTACCATATTTTTGCAGAAGTAACCTTTACTTTATCTTCGGCCATTTTCGAAATAAAAAAATAAACTAAATCTAAAATAATAAAATCAGAGGTTATGAAAGAAGAGTTTACTAGAACAGATCATTATACTTGATCAGAGAAATGGAGATATTTTAAGGCAGTCGTGTATGAAAAACGTAATAGATTGGTTCTTGGTGAAATAATCTACAAGTTGTTGAACTATTTCAATAAGTGTTCGAATGTTGCCCGTTTCTTTTTAGACACAACCCAATCCTTCATACGAAATGCCGTTGAACTCTCGACAACATTTGCGAATTAACTGACTGAAAGGCGTCGACTATTCTCTATCTCATATCCAACTGTGTTGTAGAAGGAATCTGGTAAACGATGCCCTCAATATAACCCCACAAGAAAAAATCTAGACTTATAAGGTCCGGAGACCTAGCTGGCCATCTAACAGGACCACCACGTCCTATCCAATTGTTCGGAAATACATTCTTCAAATGCTCACTAACCTGCTGTGAGTAATGTGCGGGTGCTCCATCCTGTTGAAACCACAAATCTTGTCTTATATGCTCTGATACATCGACAAGTAACATTTGTAAATGATTTTGCAGAAAATCTGAATACATTTCACTATTGAGGTGCCCGTCGAAAAAGTGCGGCCCAATTAGATATCGATCTACTATAGTGGCCCATACATTCAAGGACCAACGATGCTGGTGATCTATTTGTCTCATGAGGTGTGGATTTTCCGTGGCGTAATAATAAAAGTTGTTCCATTCTTGTGGAAAGTTGCCTCGTCCTAGAAGAGAACTCTGCTAAACATATAAGATTTTTCGCTACTTCGTCACTTGCCAATTGCAAAAATTGATTCGATTTTCATAGTCTTGATTGTTCAGTTCCTGGTACAGCTGTACATGCTATGCATGAAATTTATTACTTTATTACTTATCAGAAAACCTTTGTGCATAAACTCTACTTGCAAACAAAAATTTCTATCACACTCACCCAGAATGAAAATCATATCAACCGTTTCTTCTTTGGAGAACTTCATGGCAGTCAAGTGAGAGAATTTGGGTTCAAACCTCACTTTAACAATGTTAAATAACGAAACACTGATAAGTTCATCATGTAAAATGCAGAATATCATATGTCCCAACACCTGACAGAAGGCACAAATGAAAAAAAATGTCAACATATACCTCGATTTACGTTTTAATCATCTTGATTTTATCAGTCGTTAAAAGAATTATCTTTTTTAGGTTTCATTTTTACTAATTGAATCATTACAGAAAAAAAACTTCTGTGCGAATAATGTTGCATGTTGATGAGTTTGATACGGTTTGTAGAATTTTCATAAAAATTTTTTACAAATAACTGAATACTTCGAAAATAATCGAAGATAAAGATGTGGCTACTCCTGCAAAAATATAGCACAATATTTTATGCGTTGATATGAATAATAAAACACAGGGTGTTTCGTTTGAACAAATCAAGAGCCAATACTAGTAAAAATTTGTCTTTGCTTGTGAAATTCCAAAACAACTATATTCATCTCGCAATGCAAAGAGTCTCGCAAGAACTTCTCGACGCGTTTACTATCTTACTTGAGTTTGAAACAGGAGCCAATGGTTTTTCTGACCCATTTTTTCGCATAATGTGGAAACCAACCTAATTTGCAATATTGGCTTCAAATGAAACTGACAATTCAAACAGCTTGCGATAAAATATTCTATAAATTGTTCCACATCTTCTTTGTGGCGAGGGCATATCTGTGAACAAAACAGTGCGTCTATTCCACATGCGGCATAATATCTTTCAATATCACTATTACGCCCTTGTTCTCGCTTTCGCGCCATCAGTACATCTCTTAATGCATTTATTCCAGTACAAATTTTCGTTTCATGCTGTTTGAATAAATGCGTTGAAAAGTCCTCCGCTTGATGCTCAATCGGGAATTTATTTGCAGAAAAATTTCTGTAATGGACCCCTCATATTCATATCAGACTAAATATAGAAATGGTGCTTCAAATTGAATGCACTTAATTTGGTATAATTTGTTGATTTTTCAGGACAAGTGACTTATGCTCGAAGTATTTCAACGGTTTGCCTTGTAAAGATGGGTGTCTTGTTACTAGATACCAGAGTAACTTTGAAGGCTTTATGCTTTCAGCAGATAGGACTTGAAAACAAACACATTGTTGTTGTCGTCCAATGCAATACATCCATTTTTCAAGTATGTGTCGTGATATAACCTGATTTTTTTCTTCATCGTCTCATCAGACGTAGAAGAAAGCTTCCATTTGGTACAAATTCGTCCATTTTCATTCAACTTTTCAAACAACTTTCTACTATTATCTTTCTGATGTAATGTATGTTACCCAATCATTTCTGAACGATACCGTTTTCGACAATGAATTGGTCGATACTCGTGAATATTCTGTGTTTCGTCGCGACCGAGATTCATCGGTGTCTTCTAAGAAGGATGGGGGTGGAGTTTTCATTGCCGTTCGCAACAAATTCGGCCCACGACTTTTGGATGACTTCGGAAGTGACGCGGAGGATATCTGGGTATCTTTGAACGTGAATAGTTCAAAGTTATATATTTGCTGTAAGTATTTGCCTCCTGGGGATTCTGTGGCAAGTGATGTGTTCGCTAACAAATTGGAGAGCAATATAGTAAACATAAAATGTCCATTTCTTGTGTGTGGTGACTTCAATTTTACCTCAGTTGATTGAGTGAGCTCTAATAAGAGTTACTTGATACCTACTCATATTGAAAATAAATATTCAGATATATTAGATACACTTGCATTTGTCGAACTGAATCAATACAATCATGTGAAGAATAGTAACGATAAAATTCTCGCCTTAGTTTTGTGTAATAAAGAAATTGTCTCGAATATACATAAAAGTGCTCATCCGTTTGTAAACGAGGACACACATCATCCCACACTGGAGTTTATGGTTGCCTTGTCTAAAGAAAAGATGATGAAAAATTTGAAAATTCAAAGTTTTGTTTACGATTTCAGAAATGCTAATTATGAAGCTGTAGATGCTTCATTATCGCTGGTGAATCGGGAGTTTCTGCTCAACAGCAGCTCTAAGGGAATTGATGAAAATTTGGACATTTTTTATGAGAAAATCAATGACATAATTAGTTCTGTTGTTCCTAAGAAAAGAGTCACTAAGTGTTTTCCTTCATTCTTTTCGAAAGGCTCTATTGCTACGATAAGAGAAAAGCAAAAATTTCATAAAAAATGGAAAATTAGTAAAAATGTCAATGATCTCAATATATTCAAACAGCTTCGTGCTCATTCGAAGGAACTTATCGAACTTGATTTGAATAAATTCACCTCTAACGGCGGGAACTGCCAACGAACAGCAAATCATTTTGGAAATATGTGTATCTGGGACGGGGCGGCTCTAAACTACCTAATGAAATGAGGTATGGGGATATTTCTCATCAGATGGAAAAGAGATATGTAATCTTCTTGCCCGTTATTTCGAGAGTGTATATTTTCCTGGAAGTCAGCAGCGTAGTCGTAGTGTAACTGTTAGAAACTGCAATAATGATGTACTATCATATATTCACATAGAAGAGGAAGAGGTCCGAGAGGTTCTTTTATCCCTTGACGTGTCGAAGGGCTCAGGTCCAGACCGTATTCCACCAATTTTTCTCAAAAATTGCTCTCAAAAATTAAGTAAACCACTGCATATTTTGTTCAATCAGTCTCTGATTAATGGTGTATTTCCAAACAAGTGAAAGGAGTCCACTGTTGTCCCAATTTTCAAAAGTGGAGATAAAAATGATACTTCTAATTGTAGACCCATTAACAATCTTTTGATCATTGCTAAAGTATTTGAACTTCAATGAACAATTTATCAGTATCAGTGAAAATTTTCATTATCAAACAACAGCACGGATTTTTTAAGGTGGGACTCTGGAGACTAATTTGATCGTTTATAGTGAGTACCTGCAGAGAGCAATGGATTCTCAAATTCAGACTGATGCTAATCACACCGATTTTTCTAAAGGCTTCAACAAAATAAGTTTCGATATTCTTATTTATAGACTAGCCGAAGCAGGTGTAAGTGGTGGGTTGCTTGAGTGGATCCAATCGTATCTTCTGAATAGGTCACGGTTCGTTAGTTTAAATGGTTTTAAATCTGAATCTTTCATTAGTACTTGTGGGGTACCGCAGGGAACTCATCTCGGTCCTCTCCTTTTCTTAATTTATATAAATGACTTAGATAAATGTTTCCGGCATTCCAGATTCTTGCTCTATGCAGACGATCTGAAAGTTTTTGGATCTATCAGATGCTTAAGGGACTGCCTTGATCTTCAACTAGATTTGAATAACTTGGTTGAGTACTATAGAGAAAACCCATTATTTCTGAATATAAATAAATGTTTCACGATAGCTTTTACTAGAAACCATTCCCCTATCACTTTTCAGTACTCAATGAGAATTCATTGTTGCGACGTGTGTCCACGGCTTTTGATCTGGGTGTCACTTTCGATTCGAAGTTGCTCTTCAATGCACACATAGATCGCATAGCAAATAGTTCAAGTCGAATGATGGGTTATATTTTCAGGAGAAGTAAGGAATTTGAATATGTAAAATCACTTATCACTTTGTATTATGCTTACATCTACAGTAAATTAAATTATGCCTCATGAATTTGGAACTGTCGTTATAAATGTTATTCCAACCGACTTGATCGCATTCAGAATAGATTCATATGCTTCAAAACTAACTTTGTTATCCTGAATCACGACTACGCTCATGCCCGTAAATATTTCAATTTATTGTTACTCGAAAATCGTAGAACTATATCTGATATTTTGGTTTTGTTTAAAATATTGAACTGCGTACTTCAGGTACCTGAGATCTTGTACATGGTTACTTTTAATGTTCCTATGAAATCTTTGAGGCCTTTTTTCTTTAACTTTAAGAAAATCTAATAGTGCACAGAAGTCCCCTATCGATAGGATGCTACGTGTCTGCAACACGCATAGGATTATCAATTTGTTTGGGGTCACATTGGCCTCTTTGAAGAGAACATTACGCTTTCGTAATACTAATTTTGTATTTCTTTTTCATTCTTTCTGTGAATACAACTCACAATTAATGTCTCATATAATACTTTTTTCTTAGAGTACTAAATTCTATGTAACTAATATTCATCAACATTTGAATTGTGGAGGCCGATACTTGATGTAGATCCATGATATAAATGAGATAAAAAACACAAGGTTTAACTTTAATCTACACTTTATTTGAAAATATTCGACGACGTTTCGCTGACACAGCAGCTTTTTCAAGAATGACAAACAGGATGAAGAGTATGGTATAATAAACAAATCGTAGAACAAGTTGGATGAATAACAGGAAAAACCCACACCGAGCCATTGTACAGTTAGTATGAAAGGTAATTTAAAACTAATCAAACAAGTTAAGTAGGGGTGAATAATTCACATCTACCTGGTCATTCAAAAGCTTGTCCGAGTGTTTGTATCTATTTATTTCTAATGCTTCTAGGAGATCTAATTTCAAACTTTTGATTTTATATGTAATATGTCAAAGTTTTTATTGAATGAATGGTTTTCTTTTATTAAGTGGTTTGAATAATTTGAATCAGATTTATTTTTATCGTAAAATTGTCGCACTACCTTATAGATATCATTAAAATTATTGTTCATTCAAATCAAAATTTTCTATAGAAAATTCTTTCGAATTGATAAATAACATAAAGAACGTTAACTTACCACCTAACGCAAAACTTATTTCGTTTGATGTTGAGAATTTATACCCAAGTGTTCCTCCAGGTGATGTCAAGATATTAATCGAAAACATGTTGAATTCGAATCATGTTAACCACATAATTAAATCAGAAATATTGAATCTGTCGGACGTTTGCATTGAACAAAATTATTTTTCTTTCAACAACATCTATTACAGTAGTGAAAATGGTTTGATCATGGGAAATCCTTTGAGTCCACTTTTAGCAGAGATTTTCATTTTCATTGAACAGAAAATTCATACACATCCACTCATTTCCAAATTTCTTTATTGGTATAGATATGTTGACGACATCTTAGTACGTAGTAGTAGAACTACTCGTCAATTAGACTTATTTCTAAATTTCATTAATTCCATCCATTTGAACATAAAATTCACGATAGAAATTGAACAGAACGATTCCATTAATTTTTGGACTTGAAAATCACTAAACGAAATAACGAGATGTTTTTTCGGTCTTTCGTAAACCAATACATACTGATACAATTATACATAACTACTCATTACATCCAATTCAACAAAAACTTGCAGCTTTAAACAGCATGGTACATCGGTTACTCAATTTACCTTTATCAGTAAAAGATTATAATAAAGAGTTAAACATCATCAAACAGATAGCCATTAATAATTCGTATAATCCGGATATGATAGATCTAATCATTCGTAAAAACTTTATCAAAAAGCAATAAATGAAGTATATCCTTTTCATCAAGACTATAAAATATTCAACATTTTAACATTCTGCGTTTCTGCAAGTACAAATATTAAATACTTTCTCGTTAAACAAAATCTTAATATAACTTTCAAAACTTCTAATAACTTTGGTAAACATATTATAAATAATAAATCTCGTGTTGAAAAATCAAGTAAATCAGGAATCTATGAACTCAATTGCGGTTCTTGTGATAAAATTTATATCGGTAGGATCTATAGGAGTTTTGGCATAAGAACATCTGAAAATAAACGTAGCTTCGATAAAATAAATCTGATTCAAATTATTCAAACCACTCAATAAAAGAAAACCATTCATTCAATAAGAACTTTGACATATTACATATAAAATCAAAAAGTTTAAAATTAAATTAGGTGGATGTGAATTATTCACCCCTACTTAACTTGTTTAATTAGTTTTAAATAACCTTTCATACTAACTGTACAATGGCTCGGTGTGGGTTTTTCCTGTTATTCATTCAACTTGTTCTACGATTTATTTATAATACCATACTCTTCATTCTGTTTGTCATTCTTGATAAAGCTGCTGTGTCAGCGAAACGTTGTCGAATATTTTCAAATAAAGTGTAGATTAAAGTTAAACCTTGTGTTTTTATCTCATTTAATATTCATCAAATGAATGGCATTTTGGCTTTGGCTGTGGACATTCCTTATATTGAACTTAAAACAATGAATAAATAAATAATCTTTTTATAAAAATCGCACACTGGGTTAGTGAGATAATTGTTGTATATACTTGCATCTCCATGTTACTTCCTTTAAAATTTAAATAATAATGAAGCTTTGCATGGTGACATTTTGTTTTTATAACTAAGACAATTAACAAGTACAAACCTATCCTATTTGACATGTTCCAGCAAGTACACGGCAGGTTAAAGCCTTGCCTAGGAGTCCTACGACAAGCGTAAGTATATAGACTCTCTTACAAGCGTGCGCGATTTACATACCCGAAAGTTTTTATTATATTTGAATATTATAATGCGTTGTTCTGCGTTTTTATCTAACCTATTGCATTTATTGAATCACTTATTCAAAATAAAACATTTCAATAGATAATAAGGTCTATATGATTAATATAAAGTCCATAAGAAGCTAAGAAATTAAATATCTCTTTTAAATCATACAATATCAATACGTAATGAAATAAAATTATATAAATTAGTTATTAAACGTATAAATAAGTTATAAATTGAAATATTATTATATTTTTGTAGTGAGAGGACGCAAAACTTTTACTTTACTTAAAATGGTTTAGACGAAGACCTATTTCTACTATCTTGAGCTATATAGATACACATACGTACATAAACAGCATTAATCGAAACGCTCAAAATTGGGAGGGGCAAGTGATGAAACGATAGCATTAACAGGACGCACACACAATCTCTAGTCATAGACCATCGGACAATTCTTGAAAGATACTGAGCTGTTAATAAAAAATAATTCGAAGCAATCGAAGAATGTGAGATATTGAAGGAGTTTGACTGAGAAAGTTTGTGTTGTGAAAAAATTGGTCTGAATGAAAGTGGTATTATTACATGGCATATCATTCGAACTCAAGTTTGTAACCAGGCAATAATGAATGAACTTATCAAATTGTCTGATGAAAAAAATATTATGGATAACCATCAAGTGCTTTCTTTCTCAATATTTAATAGTATAACTATATCACAGCCTGTCTTCGTGAGATGTAATTCCAACCATATGGAAATTCTATAATAGTGAAACTTAAAGGAAAAAAAATGTTAACATACCTTTCGAATAGCGATATATTCTTCGTCAAATAGGATAGGCCTTGTATACTGGAAGAATCACAATATTCCTTAATATACTCTCTGATATTTTTATACAATAGTTGTTTCTTGATTTTTTTTCGCTGGATATCATCGCCATTAGAGTTTGTAGCTTGCTTGCTTGGAGGAACCTCCATCACGCAACATGTAAATGATAATACTGAATTGAGGTAGTGTTATGTTATCTTTTAACGCTATTTTTATCCGGGTTGGTTTTCACCCGGAGTGTTTTACTTGCCATTCTTAATCGAAAAGTTAATTAGTACAATTTAATTTCAAGTGCGTATGTTATTGACTATCGATTAGGTTGGAACGAATTTAATTTTGGAATTTTTGAAAGCAGAATATTGATGTAAGGGAGATGCTTGTTGAATAACTACCGAAACTTACAGCGTTTTAATTTATAACAACGTTTGCAAGAAACAACCCACAGTTATTTTCTTTGCAGTATTTTTTTTTAATCTTCACTATTTTTAATCGAAAGATACCGGTGTATATCATAATCAATATTAAAGAAGAGCAACCAAGCTTAGCAAAGCGTCTTACTTACTTTGTTTTCGTCTTCTCCTGAGGGTCTTCCATGTTACTTTCAAAAACTAGAATGCAATGCATAATTTTTCTTGAAATTTATTCCATTTCCTTGTAAAGGTTTTTTGTAAGCCGGTCTAATTATCCTTATCGTCTATTTCTATGAAAGGATTGAGTGCAAGAAGAAAAGTTCCATATTTGATGAAAATTTCTGTTATTCGCGTACAATTTTCGGATCTATGGTCGAAAAGGAGAAGCTTAGGATAAGTGAGACTAGGAGACAGACGGCCTCACCCCCGTCGCCCGGTGTGATACCATCACATCCAGCTATGGGTCCCGTGAATTGGTCACTTGTGTGACAAAGTTTCGGGATCTGTCGGATGTTCCGGTTTCTAGGGTGGGAAGGATTGGTAACGAAGCATGATGAGCTCTTCTGAAACAAAATCATTTGGAGTTAAAAGAGTCTCCCATTCGGATTTCCAGGTGGGACTGCCTCGGGAGGTTCATGATGCGGATAAGTCGAGCACTCCTCCGGCGAATTCACTAATTCCTTCACATTCAAGAAAATAAAGCAAACTCTTGATAGAGTTCTGCAATACCAGAGGACTGGGGCACAAAAACGTGAGTGTCGATGCAGTCCACCAGCATCTGCAAAACGCACAACCCCATGTGCTGATCCTAACCGAATCCCAAATAAGTCAAACAACCGACACAACATATTTACGTTTCAATGGGTATGAGTTACATACGAGAATCAGGTTCAAAGGCGGTATGTGTATTTTCGACAGATCGGATGTTGCATGCCAGAGAGAGGACGTTATGGAGGACGACGTTTTCGACCTTGCATGGTTTAAAATCTGTTTGCAGGATGAAACACTGTTTTTATGCTGTCTATATCGCTCGCCAAACAATATTCACTTTTCTGGACTGTTTCAGTATCTAGGTGATGAGGTTGATTGGATTCAGCACATCATCCGGCAGCTGAGGTCATTGTACTGGGTGACTTTAACGTTCACAACATCCACTGGCTCCGCCACTCCAATAAAACAGATGAAGCGGAAAGACAGGCTGAAACTTTCGCAATCAGCCATAATCTAACGCAGCTAGTCGACGAACCGACAAGAAAACCTGATCACCGAACCGACTTCCCGAACACCTTGGATCTCTTTTTGATTTCGGATCCACATGATTTTGGAGTGGAGGTCTCAGTACCAATAGGCAACTCAGACCACAACCTTATATCTATTACTGGAACCATTGTGCTGCCGCTAAACCAAGAACATAAACCAACCAGACGCATTTGGCACTATAACAGTGCTGATTGGAATGAGCTGCGTGAATTCTTTTCATGCTTCCCATTTAGTGATGTTTGACTTTCAGATCCTGACATCATAGGTGCACTGAATCTATTACAGAAATCATTCATGCAGGAATGGATCTCTACATCCATCATTCAATGAAAAGAACAACAGCGCAAAAGCCATGATTCATCAAATACTGCGAAAGAGCCTCTGCATCCAAGAACAGAGCTCACAAGTCATGAAAGATAAATCGAACAGAGGAAACAAGAACAACCTTCGTACGAATACGGAACGTATGCAACCTGACAACTGCAAGAGCAAAGGCGAATTTCAACGAAGAGGTAACTAATAAACACCTTGCTCGGGCAAGCGGGACTAGACAATTCTGATCTATGGCGAAGACTGTCAGTGCCGATTTCTGCAAATCTGCGTTTCCGTCTCTTGTTAGACAAGAATTATAACTTCATCTCCGAAAGAGGAAGCCGATCTTGGCTCTCTTGTTCTCAAAGAATTCTGTGCTAGATTCATCTAACGCGATACCATCGAACATTTCACCTACAAATTCTTCCATGGCAGAAATCAAGATCAAAGTCCGTACTGTGAGACGGGCTCTCAAGCAGCTGAACTGCAAGAAGGCAGTTGGTCTAGACGAAATACCGCCAATCGTCCTGAGAAAGTGTGCTCCCAAACTGGCACCCATTCTTAACCGTCTGTTTCAGATTTTTTATGAAAGCCAGACTTTTCCGAGATGCTGGAAAATAGCGAGAATTCAACCGATCCCAAAGAAAGGAAAGAAGTCCTTACCCTAAAACTACCACCCTGTTGCACTTCTTCCTATTATGTCCAAAGTGGTGGAGAGAGCCATAAATGATGAACTCATCAAATATCTTGAGTTGCAGGGAATTATTAATGACCATCAGTATGGTTTTCGCAGGCAAAGATCGACTTGCATACGTCACTCACGTTTATACATCAACGATGAAAAAGCATGGGGAATCTAGAGCAATAGCCCTCGAGATCTCTAAGTCCTTCGATAGGGTTTGGCATGCAGCCTTGTTAAATAAACTTGCTGCATATGGGCTTTCCAAAAAATTGCATAGTTGGATAAGTAGCTTTCTTTCAAATAGATAAATACAAGTTGTGGTCGACGGTATAACATCCGATTGATTCCGGTTGCAAGCAGGAGTACCTCAGGGATCCATTCTTTCGCAAACCTTGTTTCTGTTGCAGATAAAAGATTTTCTGTCATCTACAGAGAGCAAGTTCTTCGGTTTGCAGACGATTGTACCCTAATTTCGTCTTTGAGTATTCTGCGGCCGATTACAGCTGAGGAATCTCACCGTCAGAGATGTCAAAAAATCAATAATTTAAATTTTGGCTAACAAAGGATATATGAGAAGGGTCAGTTGAACCTGGTTAGCTTCAACGCGAGCAAGACGCGAGCAACCACGTTTTCTAGAGAAATTGACGCTTGAGAACCTCCTCTAACGAGGCAAGGCCTATAAATTGCATCCAAATATCTGATGCACCTTCTCGGAATAACGATCAACTCCGGGTTTTGCTGGCATGAACATGTATCAGCAATAGCTGAGTCTGCATCAGCTAAATTAGTTTTCTTTTCAGAGCCAAGCGAGACTTCACGTCATCTCAGCTGTAGCTTCTATGTAAGGCGCAGATCCGACCTGCTTTGGAATATTGATTCCATATATGGGGATCTGCGCCCAAACATTCGTTGCGGATGTTGGATAGTGTGCAAAAACGGGCTGTGCGTCTCATCGACCACCCGGAGATCACCCGCGTTCTCCAACCGCTGGCTCTCAGAAGACAAGTTGCTGACCTTTCTTTGTTTTACAGATAATTCCACGGAAGAAGCTCCAAATAGCTGAAAGACCTTGTTCTGGAAAAACTCATGTTTTGCCGCAACACTATGCTGGCAAGGAGTTCTTATCATATGGCGGTACATTTAACGGCCCATCGAACCTCTCTCTATAGGAATTGTTTCGTCCAAGATCTTCCCATCCTCAATTTGGCCTCTTCAAGAAGCGAGTAAACAGACACCTCAATTCTTTCCAGGCGCCCACTCATATGGAGTAACAGGTTCGCCTAATCCTGCGAAAAAGAGGAGATGAAATCGTCATTCATAAAAGCGACACATTTTCGTAAGAAAAAATAACTATTAGTTCACTAAACTTGTACGTCTCGTGGACAATTTAGGAATCGTAGATGTTTCTGTTTTGTTACCTCCATTGGTACATTTCATGAAGAAAAATACTCAATAGATCGGTGAAAATTATGACGCAATAGATGTAGGTGTCCCAGACACGCGGAGTATGCGAATATCATTTGCGTGAACTAGATATGAATTGTAATACTTGAAAAGACCTTTGACTACTTTAGTATATCTCAAATTATTTCAATAATTTAAATATGAACTATACAAAGCTGGGCTGACGGTTTTATACAAAATACAGTGACTGCTCAAAAATTGGGAAGATATTGTTAGATACAAAATCATTGACTCTTAACCAAAAGTTGGGGTGCACAAAATATCATATTGGTAGAGAATTCTCTAGTTTTTGATAGTTATATTTTTTTCTGAATTCTATAGTGGTCTTATTCCAAGGAATGGAACAAAAATGCATTTTAAAGGGCTCGATTCCACTTGTTAAGAAATGTTATAAAATAACCCAAACAAATTCAATGAATGTAGGATTCCTTTTCAATAAATAATACACCCCATGTTGAGAGGGACAGTTTAGAATCGGTTAAGTAGACAATCATAAAGCATGAATTTCGTTCGAACTTAAGATTCGGCTGTAGAGGAATTTTGACACCAAAGTGTTCATAAATTGAGTGAAGGATTTACCTGAATTGAATAAATACAGGGTGCTACTATTGAGATATTCGCGAGATGATATGCAAGGATGTACTTAAATATTCAATATTCGTACTCTGGATTGAACACTATTTTCCCTGCAGATATGGCCCTTCTCTTCAGAGTCTGCTTTCAGCTAGTCAAATTATGGTATGTGCGAGTACTTGTTTTTATATTATATTTTCTTGTTTGAAAGATAATTGATTAGGATTACTTTCCCATACAACGATCGCCATCACTTTCCAGCCTAGAGCCAAAGATTCTACTCCTCATGGAGTTGTTTAATCCATTTCAATGCAGTGTTCTAACCACAGTTATAGACTAAAGTTCTTGATTTATTTCATCAGGTTCATTAGAACTCACCTTTGTAGGCCAAAGTATGGACAGCTAATACCGTGGCTTCAGAGCTGCATAGCTGATCTGAAGCAATGGGAGGGTGCTAGTCTGCGCACTGTGAAAGGTAATTAGTCACCAAAGCCTGATAACATGTGGAAGCCCGATACTGCTCTAAACAACATGTTGGTGGGCAACCAAGGCCTGAATATTGGAGAGTGGAGGATGCTCCGCCATGAGGTGAGTGGGCCAGGACAGACGTGGACCTTCGCAGTAGACGAGGGTTCAAAAACTGACTCTTTGAAATATTCCTGGGTTATTTTTTATCGTGTCATAAGAGGTTATTATTCGATTTCTCAATTCTTCTACAGTGTTCACTGGAGTGGTATACACTAAACTTTTGAGATATCCCCATAAGAAAAATTCTAAACTATTTAGGTCTGGGTACCTAGGAGGCCATGATTCTGGCCCACCCCGACCTATCCAACGTTTGTCGAATGTATTATTCAAGAATTCTCTAGCTTCTCCACTAAAATATGCTGGTGCCCCGTCATGCATGAACCACATTATGTTTCCTCGAGCAATAATGGTAGCTCCTCCTCAAGAAATTGCCGATAAGCAGGACCGTTTAGTCTGTTACGCAAAATAGATGGCCCAATCAAATAATTTCGAATTATTCCGACCCACACATTTAGTGAGAATTGTTCTTGATGATGAGATTCTTCCATCAAATGGGGGTTTTCCTTTTGTGAAAATTTGTGATAACAGTTCTCGAGAAGTTAGCTCCGTCTGTGAATATTATTTCACTATCAAAATGAGCATTTTCTCTAATTTTATTTAAGTACCATCAGCAGAAATTCAGTCTTGAAGAAAAATTTCGAGGAAGTAGAGTTTGGACTCAATGAATAAGAAACGGGTACATTAAAAAGTCGTGGAGAATCCTCCAAACGAGAAAATAAAAAATATTTGACTGATTTCCAATTTTTCATATACTCGCATGAGGATTCAAATCAATTCAATTTAAAACTGCTTCCTCAATATCAGGAGTTCTCATAGTTTGAGTTGCACCTTTTAGATGATTATTTGCATTAAAATAACCTGTTTCTCTCAACCTTCTGTGGATATTTGAAAATGTTCGCCTGTTCCGTGTTACTCGAATTAGAAAGCGCACATGATATAATCGCCTATTTTCTGTTGCGTTCCCGTTAGCATGTAATGGATGTCAGCCAATTCGGCGTTAGTAAAATTAGCCATTTTTTCCTACAGCAAAAACTTCAAAAGTCTTAAAACTAATTGTAAATTTAATAAACAATTCAAGTAGACACTGGTTCAACTTTACCAACTGTCAAAATAAATAAATAAATGAAAAAAATCAAGGCCTACTAGTCATTTTTCTAATCAGAAGTGCTTTCAATTCAGCAAATGCATACAATCGTTTAATAATTTTTGCTCGAGAACGGTAGGAGATACGAAAAAATTACTAGTGTCAAAAAAATTTTAAATTGAACGAAGATGACAAAAATTGCTTGTACGCTGATCAGAGGCGTACTGCAAAAAAGTTTGAAAGGGCAAAATAAGACATGGCTGCGGAAAAGAAATCACCTTGTGTTAAAATTTAGGACGTGTAATGATGGAGGCTGTAAAAAACAGCTTGCATTCCAAATTTGGGCTTGATATCTCAAAAACTGCAGGAGCTTCGAAGAAAAACAATTTTTTCTGGAAATTTCAACACCCTGTAGCTTCGTAACGAAGATTTTGCGGAGCAATGTTTATATGAACTTTTTTTCCTAAAATTACACGTAGATTTACCCCCTCAAGTTGTGACATACAAATGAATCATTATGGACAGTAAGGATACTGAAATTGAATATGTAGCCGATTCATGGAAAAATCGAATCAACAATATTCTGCATCAGAGGCTAGCATATAAAAAAGACACTTCAACCAATATGGGGAGAATTATTGTTGAAATTTTGAAAATACTAGAAAGAATTTTTCTTCCCTTATTGAACCGAAAAAATCTAAACCCTCTGTCTATGAGATATTTACACTGCAGCGAAGCAAAGATATTTTACTGGAATCGGAAATCAATAATGACATTCAGATTTAAGTTTTGTTCCATTATATTTCAATATAGTTCTAACATATTTCAACAGGGTTATAACAAGTGCAATTTAATTACTCAATTTATCTAAGCTTCGAATTAATTACATTTGAAAGGTTAATATTAATTAAAATGAAATAATTAATGCTCTCTTTGCCCAGCCCAATAACCAAATTGCCTGTAATTCTCAATAAGTCTTATTGACAGAAAATAAATGATTTCAGCTAACGAAAACAGTGAAAATCCCGTAAACAAGCCTAATATACCCCCAGTGTCAGAAAGGAAGTCAACAATTCCATATAACTCACTCTTTTCAGTTGGAAGAAAATTTGTACTCTTGAAGTATATGTTTACAGTGGAGGCGTAATAGCTGAAAAGAAAAATATTATTACATTTTAACGAAGTGAATACGAGGGATGTCTTTCGAGTTTTGCATATAGAGCTAGGATTGAACAATTGAGACCGTTTCAAGACTTTATTGTTTTTTGAATTATTCTCCGCGATTATTAATTCACATCTACATCAGCTCGAACCTATTCTGGATGTAGTTATTCCAATTATCTATCAACTCTTTGTTTTTTACGTTAAATATTCAATTGTTTTCAGGGCAGTGTACCAACTTTCATTGTTTTGATGAAGGATGATTCTCCGTTCGTGGTTGGTTTCTCGAAGTGACTTTCTCTAAACAAATGGTTGTGTATCGATCGACAGTAACTGTTCTTTGATCTTGTAAATGAATAGTTGGTGATTTTTGTTAATTTTTCTTCTTCTTGGAACACCCAAACCTAAGATTCGCGCCTATTTCATGTTCCATATGAATCAATCCAAGATTCGTAATCACTGATAATGTTGCTTTGAGACTTTACACAGTTAATTCATTCCAGAGTTTTTTGTCACCAATTCACCCTTTGTAGCTTTCTATTCTTCTTCAACAGACGTGGTATCCTGGAGAATCTTACGCACAGCATTCGCATTTTCTTGAGTGACCACTGCTTTTGGTGCACTAGGATCGTTGCTAAGCGTTTAAATTATCCAAATCAGCACTGATTTTATTGCACCTGCCGTTGGTTCGTCCCTAATCATCTTTTTGCATTCAAATTCTCCATAACAACGGAACACTGTTGACTCATGTGGTGTTTCAATGCCGAAAATAGAAACCAACTCGCCGAGACATTCTTGTCGAAATAATTGTCCTTGAAAATTGTAGGAAAGTATTGCGCGAAAATGCTCACTGTTTAATTCCATTCAAACTAACTTGTCAACTTTGACGGTTCCTTGTGGCTAAAAGAAAACGCGCACAGAACTGAAGCCTTGGATTTAGATAAACAGATCATGGGGGATTATTTTCACTACTGATAGTTTATTGATTATGTCTTATATGTCATAAAGAATCAATTTTAGTACTGATTAATTATGCCTCACTGTCACCTGTATGCAAAACATAAAAGTCATCCCTCGTATAATGAACGAATGCAAGCTATTTAGCCGATCAATAAGTATGAAATGATATAGAAATTTCATTCAAAAGGAATATAGGTAGTCTTATGGCAAGTTCGCGAAAATGTTTTTTATGTAAATTAACCAATAAATAAAAATCCCATAGGAGAAAGTACGAATAGTTATAGTTGATGAAAATATCTTTGTTTTTGAATCGCTATCGGTATGTAATTGATTGAAATATATTGGAAAAACCGGAAAAATTTTCTTTATTTTTGCAGTATCTTCGCAAATTCAATTAATTCATTCGTAATTTCCCAGAAATATACCTCGAATTGAGCAAAAAAGAGAACTTTCTTAGAAATATACAGAATAATCTGTAGTTTGCAAGGTATTTCTATTTTTCGAAAAAAAAAAGGCGTTCACGAAAGTTATCTGCTCGTATTCGAGGAGCGATCGGATAATAACGATTTTTGATATATTTTCTTTTGGAGATGTTAGGCATATATGTTCTTCTGATCCGGTTTCAATTGGTCTTTAAGATTATTTTCATTCCATTGCATTATACATCAACAAGTTTTGTGTTCAAAAGTTTTAAACAGGGAGGAAATTATGGACATGGCAACGAAAATTGTGAATTCCATCAGTGCACGTAGCTTGCAACGGAGGCTCTTTAAGTTGCAGTTGGAAGATAGGGAGAAATCTAACCTAACTTAACACACTGATTCAGTTCTTCACACGGACGTCAGGTGGTTGAGTCCTGGAAATTCTCTAAGAAAGTTTCAAGAATTACTACCCGAAATAACTGCTTTTCTAGACGAGAGAATTGATGACACTCAGATGTTGAAAGACAAAAAATGGCTGACTGATTTGGCATTTTTGACTGACATCACACTGCACTTAAACACCAATAACTTGGAGCTTCAAGGTAAAGGCAAAACTATTATTGAGATGATTAGCGCAGTAAACGCATTCAAAAGTAAATTGCAACTTATGATATATCAACTGATAAGAAAGGATCTGAAACATTTTCCGTCTTTGAAAGCAAGGATTCCTCCGTTGAATTATGATACCTATCAGGCTGAATCATCAAATTTTTTGGGACAATTTGAAATGCGTTTTTATGATTGCAGTTTATTGGCAAATATAGCATCATTTATGAGTTATCCTTTTTTATGTAAAAACATTGAGGCATCAGCTACTGAAATAGCAAGTCAGTTTCATATGAACTTACTTGTGCAAATCTGCATTTTCTGAAAACTAAACCTAACCCAAACCTTGACTAAAATAATGTATATTGTACGGAAAGCTTATATATGCTACGGTACACCCTAACTAGGTAAGTAGGTAGGTAGGGTGTATCGTGTATGTACGACAACCCTGCATCACACATACTTGCAGCCTCTCAGAGTCGATCGTAAGTAGTCTGAAAATATTAAGGTAGATCACCAGCAGTTAAAGTTTGATCACCCCTGATAAAGAGTATCCAATAACCTTTCTTGTGGGTATATTTATGGAGACTACGGTTTTTCCTAATTCCCTGAAGACGCCACAGGTTGACAATATTCAAATCGGGAAGCAAAGAACGTGTTTCCAAATACAGACCGACGTCTTTGCTGTCGAATATTCATAAAATATTAGAAAGGGCTGTTCATTCTAGAACACATTCCTCGAGAGTTGCAAAATTTTATCGCCCCAACAATGTGTCTCCGCAGAGGTAGATTAACACAAAATGCGTTGGCGTATTTAACATCGAAGATATATGAATGCCTTGCCTACCAATTTTTGCAAAGGCCTTCGACTGCGTGGAACACAAGATGCTCTTCGATATGTCTGCGGTCATGCCCTAACCAGGCTTAGGAGCTCTCTCAGCAAAAGAATGCAGTATGTTAAAATAGGGGAGAATGTGAGTACAGGTACTCTATGGTATTCCGCAGAAGAGTGTTCTGGGCCCTCTGTTATCCCTAGTGTATTTTAACGCGCTTTTTTCTCTCCCTACAAGGGGTGACCTTATCAATTTCGCGGATAATACCATGGTATTTTATGAGGGGGACTCTTGGGCCGTACTAAGGGAATTGGTTAGTTCTAATCTTCATTTCACCTTCCTGGTTGTCTTTCTCTCTATGTTAGGAATGGTACTAACTCGTTCTCAATAAGATCAGCTGATAGAGTAAAATACCTGGGTATCCACATTGATAGAGGCTTAAGATGGGTAGCTCATATGGAGTGTATAAATAAGAGACTTAGAAATTTGGTTCCTAGATTCAGGAGACTCTCTGCTTTCGCTTATTCAAACATATTTCAAAAAGTATTTTGTGCGTTGGTTCTACTTCACTCGACCTATGGTATTCTATCATGGGGTGGAGTTACTTATTATTATATTAAAAGGTTAGAAGTTGCGCAAAAATGGCTACTGAGAATAATTTGAAAAAAACCTTATCGTTATCCTTCCAACTATCTTTTCAGAGTATCAAAGTAATTAGGCAACTATTATTGATCTCTGGCTGCGAATTAGAGACGCAGTCGAAATGAAGCGGTCTATAATAATCATTTGTACACGGTTATAGAGGTAATTTAGCTATGGTTCCGAACACTCATATAACGATCGGGTAGAGATGCCAAAATTTTCTTGACCCCAAAGTTTTCGACTACTTAACCCAAAAGGTAAGAACCTCTAGTACTCCAGATAGTTGAACTTTAAGCATGGCTCTTAGAACAACTTCGATCATTATAACATCAAGTTATTTATGTATGCATGAACTCGTATGTTCATGCATAGAGCGGTTTATATGCCTATTAGATCGGATACTCGCCATATTTGTTTTGTGAATTTAACATTCTACTGTAGCTTTATGTATTTATTCGTTTAAAAACTATTATGATTTATGTTAGTATGCTACTCTACTTTTGAAATTTTGTCATTCAAAACCCTCCTCATACGAGGTATCACTATATCAGTGGATATACCTTCGAGGTTTGGCTAGTTTATTCGATGATGAATAATAAAATAAAACAAGTTTTGAAGCTAGATTCAAGGAACATATTTCCTCAGATAAAAATCGCCAATATTTGGACACAAAATCAACTAACCACTCGATATCATCGAACAATGTTAAAATCCTTCATAAATGTAACAAAGGGAGAGAGATGAATTTGTTGGAAAGTTTGGAGATTAACAAAATATGTAAAAACCCACAATTTACTACCCTCAACAGCCAACTAGAGCATAATAGATCGCCATTACTCAATATTTAGGATAAATTTCATTGTGTACTTGTACTTGCCTACTCATGTATTATATTGTTATTCACTTGAAAATGACCGTAGGGTCGAAACCGGTCGTGATTATTGAATAAATTGAGGAAAAGTGACAAAAGTGTCTCATTTCGTTTTAATTTAAAAATGAATTTCCATAAAATAAAAATCATCAATACTATCAACCCATTATTTTTATTTATTTTTTCAAGTAACAATCTCTAAAGATTTTTTCATAACACTCTAGGATTACCTCTGTTTTCATTAATCGAAGAAAGATTCCCATTCTCTTGGAATGGGAATACACCATGTTGAATGTGTTTTTGCGTATTTTTCGATTAATTAAACTCTCAATTGCTTTTATATCGAAGACGTTGTTCTCTGCTATTGATATAATGATGTTAAATTCTGATTTTCGGGCGATGTCCGCTAAAGGCAAAGTGATTCATGGATTTGAAGGCTGCTATTTTTTGAGAATACGGGTAGAATTAATCTTGGGGTATGACATTATCCGTATGCGATGGTTTTCTGAAGATATTAATTAATAAACGGTTATTATTCTCCCGGGTAATTGTTAGTTCTGAAGAAATTGATTTCACTATCGACTTCTGTTTCTTCTTTGGACTTAACTTAAGGATGTATATTATTAAGGAAATTCAGGAAGATTTTCAGCTGTCTATTCGTTCCAATGAAACATGCTAAAATGTCATCAACATATCAGTACCAAAATAGAATATGCCTTTTCGTCAAAGGTGAAGTCATAATTTTAGTGTTTTCCAAATTAGACATGAAAATTTCAGATAGAAGGAGACTGAGGGGTGAACCCATAGCCAAACCATTATTTTGTGAATATATCCTATTATTGAACTGAAAATAATTTTGGTCAAGCATAAATCAAACAGAAAAATGAACTCATCTTTGCAGCTACGTTGAGATTTATTGCCTCTAGAATACTTGATATTGAGGGAATACATTCTGTAGCAGGTATATTCGAAAACATATTATCTACATCTAATGATATTAATTTTGCGGTTGGTGGCATGAGGAAGTAATTTATTTTATTCGATAATTCCAATGAATTTTTTATACTGTATTGTGAATGAAAATCTGAAAGTGATTTAAATTTGGAATTTAGTTGCTCAGCAAGTATTTGTGTTGGACTATTGGTATATGAAACCACTGGACGAATGGGGTCATTTTCTTTATGTGTTTTAATGAGACCATATAATCTAGGAATTTTAGGATTCATTTTAATCCATCTGTTTCTCTCGAAACTACTAAAAAGTGATTGCATATCATTAGCGGCCACTCTAAGTTGTTTTTTTGGTGTTGGGTCTTTCTGAACGAAATAAGCGCTTCTTCATCAATGAAATCTTCCAGTTTTCCCTCATATTGTACTTTTGTAATAACAATCATAGCATTCGGCTTGTCTGCTCTCGTGAGAACTAATGATTTTTCAGAAATTTTGCGTTTGATATTTTTGACAGTTCCACTCATGCACTTTTAAGAACACAGAAATTCGAGTTTGATATTGGATAAATTGCATAAAAATAGGAAGGAAGGTAGGATGTTTGTTTGTTATTCCTTTAACGTGAAATTTTGCCAAACACCTTTCGTGTCGAGGGAGGGGATCTTTAATGCCCTACACATCTCTGTTAGACAGGATTGACGGCTCTACGTCTCCTCCGAAACATCGATGCTCAAGCGATTCCCAGAATCCGAAAAATCGCACCGACTTTGTAGGGATTGAACCCAGGTAACTCTGCGCAAGAGACAAGCATCATATCCCCTACGCCACCGAGCCGGTTGGGAAGGTAGGATATTAGTGGATAAATTTGCCCATAGAGAATCCTTGCGTTGCGTTTTCATGGCAATGCAACATTCACAACAAATAGCACGGTTTTAAAACTGTCAAGAACAGCCATTTTAGTACCTGTTGTAAAGTTTCTGCCGATATAAATTAAAATGTCTCGTTTTGGAAGCACCAGAGAAGCAGAAATAAACAGTTCTATACAGAATTCTATTCCCAAAAATACAAGAAAATCGCAAAGCTCGATTTGGAATCAATTCAGTATGTTCTGCAATGAACGAACGTTCGATTTGGATATACAGCATTCTATTGAAGATAGTGCAGAAATCCTTATGGATTGGGGTTTTAATATGGAACAAATGAATGGACAAGATTACATTGCATTTTCAAGAACTGAAATTGTTAGCATGGCTCTGTACTGGAACGAGAATGCCCCGATGGTTTGTTGCTTATGAATTAGCATGGCGTGGCGGTGAAGCAGCAATTTGCAAGGTACAATTCTTCAAAGAGAAAAAATTTAATAACGGAGAAGTGACTGGTCGTATTGAATATAACCTAGTATTCTACGAAACTTGTCAAAGTTGCTCAAAAAAATGCTGTGATGGTAAATGGCTAGTAAAAAATAAGGAAACCCCAGATTTATGTCCTGTGAGGTTTATTCATAAGATATTGTCAAAAAGACCCGATCAAATTACAAGTGATAGATTATTTCTGGCTCCAAATCAATTTTGGAAAAACAGTACTTCTAAAGGTTGGTACAAAAATATGCCTTTGGGAATAAATGAAATATCCAAATGGACAAAAATTTCTGCAGCATCATTTGAATCTTCTTTCAAATCTTCGAAAAACTTCTGCGAATGCTGAATATTCCTTAATTCCTCAGGCATCGTCCCATATAGAATCGACCCGGAGTGAAAAAATTGTATACAGTAATTGCATTTTCTATAACTGCTCATTCCAATAATAACTAAACATTTTGTAATTAATGCTATATGATTTTCTCGTTGAGTTTGTGTGAATTTCTCAATAAAGTTCATTTTGTACGTTTTGTCATTCGCGGAATTTTCTCAGCAAACACCACTCTAGCTCAGATTTGGCAGGATATTTTTCTAAGCTCGTTTTCTCATACTTACTTTTCAGTAATTCAACTCAACCTGCTCGACAAAATCACTCGAGCTACGCTCTCGTGATTTTTTCGCCCAGTTCTCGTTGAATTGTAAACGTAAGTATTCGAAAAGGAGTATAGAAAAATATCCGTCAAAATCTGAGCTATTGTGGTATTACTTATGATTAAAATTGCATCTTTCGAGTGGGTTTGATTTTTATGGTTCTTTAAAATCTCTCAATTTTTGCTTTTTCAAAATTGCCAGTATTTAAAGTTCTCTTTAAAATTTCGGATTCAACGGCTAATGTTTCTAAAGAGTAACTCTTGTTGGTAATGGACGTATGTCAGAAACCGGTCCAACCAATGTAATTTTTCATTTTTCACATCAATAAATTAATGATAGTTAAAACATAGTAACTTGTTTCATTTTATTATTCATTATGACTATCAACTATCACGTAGTTCAGGCTTCATCGATCAATTATTAGTTCATTCGACCTATCATTCTTTATCTTTCATTTGAACATTACAATCTTAAAATCCGATATTCAATTTCAAGAATAAACTTATTATTCTTATTATTATTATTATCATGTTAATCGAAAGTAATTTGTGATAATTGGTTAAGAATATAATTTCGATAATGAAAAGATAAGAGAATTAACCTCTATTAGCTTGAAAATAGAAAATTTGAATATGGCAATTGTTAAACAAATGAAGATTAGCTGACCAATTTCACTTACTCCTTGACATATTTGTTCAGATCTCCTACATTTGCTGCATTAGCATCGTCCCAAATCCATTTTCCTCGAGAAGTCTCTGCATTGTAGTTCAAATCAGTACAAAGTGGTAAGCAATTGCAATCATTGGTAAGGTTTCCTTTGGATTTTTTCCCTTGTTTCTTCGGATAGTGAGATACCGCATATGTTTCTGCAATTATTAAAAACTGGATTCAATACTTAGTAAAGTCATTAACATCAGTAACCCTGCTTCGCCTTGCATCATTTCATTGACACTGCGGGTACAGACGTCGAAATGAGAGATATTCTCAGTGCTTTCTACATACCCATGCTTTGTTTCCTCAATAAATGATTAAGAAGCAAGCAAAACCACCGTGAAGAAACATTAGGAGGAACAAGAACATGCTGACTACCCAACACATACATACTGAGAAAGAAGAAAACTTCCAATGAAAACTCAATCTCCAAAAATGTAAATAATAATTGAATTGCACAAAGAGAGTTATCTGCTTGTCCAGTACTATCATACATAAACACATCTTCAGGTGAATTATCAAAGTTGTTAAAACAGAACTTCACAAATCTTTGAAACCACTATCGGATACACGCTGATATGAGAAATGCCATAAAACTTTTGAGATATCAAATTTTTCTTTTAATTAACAGTAAGAATATTTCTGCTACAAGGCCATTTACAACCGTTAGTACGTTCAACTCTTTGATTACAGTATTCAGAATATTTCAATTCTAATAGATACTTAAATGAGTGAATTGAAGTTTACTGCCTTCAGGAACTGGAGTAGAATGTCGATGTTATCATCATTGATTTTGAGTATTTCTGGCATGTTTTCTGCTAGGTTCACTCTCCTTCTTTCGTTCCTGACCTTCTGGCAGTCAACTAGGAGGTATTTCACTGTATATGGGTTGTTGCATGTGTCACATATGGGTGGGTCTCCGTTTGTCAGATGGTGTGAGTGGGTGATTGATGGTGACCAATTCGAAGTCTACGGACTATGACCTGATGTTGTCGGCTAATGTTCGGGAGAAGGTGATGTTTTGTTATTCCCTCAAGCTCTCGTAGTTTTCCAACGCTTTCTTACCACTCTGTTTGCCAACTATTGAACATATAGCCGATATGGTAGATTCGAAGATCTTTACTAATTTGAATACAATCTGTGATATGATTTATAAGCACTGCTTCTTCAGCAGATTTATCCACTTTTTCATTTTCTTTTCGACCGACATGCGATGGAATCCACAGGAGTCTTGTGAATATTTTTTTAGCTATCGGGTATTGTGTTATGTTTAGGATTCCAAGGACTATAGAATTTTTCAGTTTCATATTTGGTATGGATGTTATGGCCGATAATGAGTAAGAGCAGATAATTATTTTCGACTGTCTTTCGTCAGCATTTGATATTATAATTTGCATTGCTCGTAGAATAGCAAATAGTTGAACATACATTTGTCACATCGTTGTTGCATAATATCGCACAACCGACTTTGTTGTTTATTTTTGAACCGTCGGTGTAATAAACCGTTTCTTTATTGGCTATTTGCTCTGTTGATATAGTTTGAGGAGCATTTTTGGTGTCGTTGTTTTATCATATTTTGTCAGTGTGATGTCAATTTTGGGTGTTTGTATTTTCCATGAGGGTGTTGAGTTGTGTTGTATCGAAGTAGTTTACATTTCTGTCCAATTGTAGTCTTTGTGCAAGCGGTTTCGTTGTTAGAATTTTCTCTTGATACCTGTTGTTATACGGTTTCATCAATATTGTAGAATATACGCTGTGTTCTTCTCTGGCTGATTGTTTGAAGTGTATCTTTGCTGGAGATTCTCACGCCTGAGATTCAATGGTGGTTTGTTTGCTTCTCGAAGCCTACTTTTCATCGGATTTGTACGAGAAGCTCCCAAGCATATCCTAATTCCTGCATGGGGTGTTGCATTCAATATTCTTAGGTCCGTATTGCTAGCTGCTCCGTAAACTATTGCTCCATAAACAAGTTGCGATGGAACCAGCGCACGGTATATTCTAGGAAGGGCCCCCACGATTGGTGTGCTATTGTTTTTATTAGATTTAGTCTTCTTATACATTTTCTTTTCAGTTGGTACAAGTGAGGCCTCCAAGTAAGTTTACTATCTATCGTTATACCCAGGAATTTGAATTGGTCAACTTTTTCTAAATTCTCATCGTACATTTCTATAGGTTGGTGGATTGTCGGGGTTCTCCTTCATGAAAATACCATTGTTTTAGTTTTTGGGGTGGAGAAAACGAAACCTGTGGACTTTGACAAATTTTGCATTTAATTTACAGCCATTTACACTTTTTTCGTTATCGTGTTTATATTTTTTCCCTGCACAATAGGCATACATCATCCGCGAACTTAATACATATAATTGGAATCCTTATTTTCAAATTTATTGTGCTCTTTTCGGAATGATGAAAGCATGCGCTTCTTTAAACTTTTGAGAACCACACACTAGCAATCTGCCGAGAACTCACTGACAGTTTTCAGCAAATCATCCAATTGCTTCTGTTTAATAATTCCTATCTGTTTTTATCCTAAATCCGTATCCTGTTCTATTGAGCATTGAGGACAATAGGTTCATAGCTAAACAGAACCATAGTGGACTCAAAGAGTCTCCTTGAAAAATTCCACGACGTATGGGTCTCTCGTCGGTTTTACTTGATTTATTGTTCATGTTGACCTGCAGAGACGTGCGGCAGTGTGTCATTGTTGTCTCCAATGTCAATGTCAATCTTATTATTATAATTTATTACTGTTACCGTGTCCACAACGGTATCTAACCATAGATCGCCCTAGGCCTAGGAATGATCGGCTGCAGCAACCGTTGCCACGAGCCGGCTTTCCATACCCACGCCACCGGCCATATTGCCAAATCGCCTTTGTTCACCAACGAACCACGTGTTTTTATTTCATTTAAATTTACGTTTACAAAGAGTGTTTGTGTTAACCATCAGTGTTTCCATCGTGTGTGTGACCCCATCCCGGTAGCATTACAGTAACCTAAATTTTCAACCCTCTTTTGTACCCCAATGGGTTTCAATTTGCTGTATATATTACTCATATTACTATTATTACCATTATGTATTACTAGGTATTACATTGATAAATAGCATAACTGATATTTAAATTGAATTTCTTGTTATTGTTTTTTTCTTCAAAATTATCATGGGGGCTATAATTGAAAGATTGAAATGAAGGCGATATCGTATCTTTTTTACTCTTCGCCATGGCGTAAAATCAACTTGAACAAAAATATTTTGGGGTAAAAATTAAAAAGTTTCTCGAGCGCTGATCTAGAGAATATATAATCTAGGTTTTCTGCATTCTTATAATTTAATTTGTAAAAGACTTCAGGAAATCATAGCAATCTTCCAATAAAAGTACTCACCATCTCTATTTGAAATTCATTTTCCAATTCCTAATTCATTTTTTTCAAATCTCATTTTGAAATATTAAGTTAATAGCCGCTTTTTTTCAACAATTAGGCGTTTTAAATAATCAAACTTTCAATTTATGGACGCACTCTTCTTAGCAGCAGTAAAGTCACCTGCTACCCCCTCAAGAGTTGTGTATGCTACCACCCTGTGGCTGAATCGAATTAAACTCAATTTTTTGCACCCAAAATCTTTCATCATGCAATTCTTGTACATTCATGCTGACATGCATTTCCAACTTTTTAACAAATAATGGAAAGGTGTGTTACAAAGACAACAATTAGATGGTTTCACATTACTCACCTGTAGCAGTTTGCAAACATTGCTTATTAGCTAAAGGACAAATACTAGTATTTGCATCTCCTGAAAAAAAATCAAATATTAATCTGCTTTTATCATTGGTTGAAGCATACGAGAGATGGTGTTCAAAAGAATGAATTCTTCAATGGGGAAAGTACAATTTCAAACAAAGAAGTTCTCATTTATATAATCTGGGAAGATATAATTCATGAAAGATCTTTTTGATGTTTTGCTATTCACAGATGATCACGAGAATGATCTTGTAAACTGGCGCAATTTCCACTGTTGTGGCAATGAAAATCCTCTTGTGCGCAGTGATGCTGTTCCAGTTTATACTTTTTCAAGGGAGTTTTGAATGGGTACTTCTCGAAAATATACACACCGCTCAATGATGAGTCGAACATAGGTCAAATTTCGTGATTGGCGTTACATGATCACCTCGCAAAAATTGATCAACAAGAGTTGTTATCAATATGTGGTGGTTTATTGGAAAATTCAAATTTATTATCTTCATTTTGAAATATTGAAATTGTGCTTCAATTTTTTGGAGCAGTGAAAAACATCAGACCTCACATATCTGGCTTGCTTTCTATGGACTGTGTGAATAGCATATTGCACACAATTTCTTCAAATACTCCGAAAAATATGAAAAGCGGAATAAAGAAATCATCATCATCATAAGTCAGCTTAATCTCGTCAACAGCTGGATATAAGCCTTTCGTAAACTATGCCAAGTCCCTCTGTTCTGCGCCGTCTGCATCCAATTCGACTTCATACTTTTCATGACGTCAGACCATCTTTTAGGAGAGCGTCCTCTGCTTCGAAATTCCTCTTGTCTGGGTGTCCATTCGATAACTTTTCTGGTCCATGTATCGTCTGATCATCTGGTTATGTGCCGTCCCAGTTCCACTTCAACATAGCAATTCTGTTCGCAGCATCCATGACTCCCGTTTTTCTCCTTATTTCCTCATTTGGTATTTTACCTTGAGGAAAATTTTAGCATAGATCTCTCCATGGCCCTCTAGGCGGCTTTTATCTTAATGATACTCCCGTTCGTGAGCGTCAGAGTATCTGCTCCGTATGTTATTACAGGCACAACACACTGATCAAACACGTTTCAGACAAATGGGGATGTTCGGTCTGAAACTATCTCTTGAATTACCAAAAGCCGCCCAGGAGAGTCGCACTCGTATATAGATTTATCTAGTCTCTTTCCAGGCGTATGGTTATCTGGAGGCCTGAGTATTTGAGGTTACTTGATAAATTTCCTCTTTTCCGCAAGGATATTTCCACCTACTACCAAATTAATCATGAACTGGGTCTTAGAAATATTGATTCTTAATCCCACCGATTCTGAAATTTGGTGAAGTGCTTTCAACATTATAGCAGCTTTATCTACACTATTTGATATGAGAACAATGTAGTCTGCCAATTTTAAATGACTTAGATTTTCCCCATTTTATTCACCCCTAGGTGATCCCAATTCGATTGTTTAAACATGTGTTCGAGGAGAGTTATAAATAACTTGGAGGAGATTGTATCGTCTTGGCGACTCCATGCATCACTTCCAAATTATTTGTTTCTTCGTGCAGTCTTAAACACGCGGTTGCTGTATCATAAATTTTCTTTAGTAGAGCAGTGCAACTATAACTGATTCGAATGTCTACAAGAGCTCGAATCATTTTTTTCACGGTTGATGGTGTCGAATGCTTTCTCATTATCCACAAAGATGAAAACAAGTGGTTTGTTACACTCCACACACTTTTCAATTAAGGACTTGATAGCTTGTAAATGGTATTTGATACCGAACCCAGAGCGGAAACCAGCTAGTTACCTCGGTTGATAGTTATCTAATTATCTTGAAGACAGATCCTAATGATATGACCTAAGTGGGATATTCATAAACAGAAAGTTTTCAGCCATATTTACCGTAAATGATACATTATGTTCTTCTTAAATGTTTGTACCTTTGAGCATTCAGGGTTCCATTATTTACGATGACCAAATCAATGCGGGCGTCCAAAGGAATTCCTCTGCTCACCAGTATGGAACCTTCACCTTTTCGACGTCTGTACTGTATACTAGAGAACATTGATCGCAATGAAGAAGATAAAATCGCATTTCATTTGTGAACAAACCTCTCTCCCGATTAGCTTCGAACCAATTGACATGTTCCATGACAAAATTCAATCGAACTCGTCGATTTGCTGCGGTTGAAGCTGGGCCTCAAGCTGCGATACGACGCTTCAAACCAAACTGCCTGGGACGTTGTCGTATCGCTTCAATGCTAATTTGCACATCACTGTTCTGTCGCAGAAAAATAACGGTCATTAATAGCCGTTGTTGCTCGAGATTGTCCTTGCACAGATCTCCATTTTTGACTACCAGTCTACCTATACCTGTGGATGATTCTGGTAAAAGTTAAATACCGTATCCTAAGCCTTTTCTTATATGAGTCGAACATAGGTAAAATTTCGTGATTGGCGTTACCTGATCACCTCGCAAAAATTGATAAACAACAGTTGTCATCAATATGTGGTGGTTTGTTGCAAAATTCAAATTTATTATCTTCATTTTGAAATATTGAAATTGTGCTTCAATTTCTTGAAGGAGTGGAGAACACCAGACCTCACATATGTGGCTTTCTTCCTATGGGACTGTGTGAGGAGCATATTGCACACAATTCCTTCAAATACTCCGAAAAATATGAAATGCGGAATAAAAAAATCATCATCATCATCAGTCAGTTGAATCTCGCCCACAGCTGGACATAAGCCTCTCGCAAACTATGCCAAGCCTGTCTGTTCTGCGCCGTCTGCATCCAATTCGACTTCATACTTTTTATGTCGTCAGACCATCTTGTAGAGAAGCATCCTCTGCTTCGAAATACCTCTTGACTGGGTCTCCATTCGATAACTTTTCTGGTCCATCTATCGTCTGATCATCTGGTAATGTGTCGGCCCAGTTCCACTTCAACACAGCAATTCTACTCACAGCATCCATGACTCCCGTTTTTCCCCTTATTTCCTCATTTGGTATTTTACCTTGAGGGGAAATTTTAGCATAGACCTCTCCATGGCCCTCTAGGCGGCTTTTATCTTAATGATACTCCCGTTCGTAAGCGTCAGAGTATCTGCTCCGTATGTTATTACAGGCACAACACATGGTAAATGGTACATTATGTTCTTCTTAAATGTTTGTACCTTTGAGCATTCAGGGTTCCATTATTTACGATGACCAAATCAATGCGGGCGTCCAAAGGAATTCCTCTGCTCACCAGTATGGAACCTTCACCTTTTCGACGTCTGTACTGTATACTAGAGAACATTGATCGCAATGAAGAAGATAAAATCGCATTTCATTTGTGAACAAACCTCTCTCCCGATTAGCTTCGAACCAATTGACATGTTCCATGACAAAATTCAATCGAACTCGTCGATTTGCTGCGATTGAAGCTGGGCCTCAAGCTGCGATACAACGCTTCAAACCAAACTGCCTGGGACGTTGTCGTATCGCTTCAATGCTAATTTGCACATCACTGTTCTGTCGCAGAAAAATAACGGTCATTAATAGCCGTTGTTGCTCGAGATTGTCCTTGCACAGATCTCCATTTTGACTACCAGTCTACCTATACCTGTGGATGATTCTGGTAAAAGTTAAATACCGTATCCTAAGCCTTTTCTTATATGAGTCGAACATAGGTAAAATTTCGTGATTGGCGTTAGCTGATCACCTCGCAAAAATTGATAAACAACAGTTGTCATCAATATGTGGTGGTTTGTTGCAAAATTCAAATTTATTATCTTCATTTTGAAATATTGAAATTGTGCTTCAATTTCTTGGAGGAAAGGAGAATACCAGACCTCACATATCTGGCATTCTTCCTATGGGACTGTGTGAGGAGCATATTGCACACAATTCCTTCAAATACTCCGAAAAATATGAAATGCGGAATAAAAAAATCATCATCATCATCAGTCAGTTGAATCTCGCCCACAGCTGGACATAAGCCTCTCGCAAACTATGCCAAGCCTGTCTGTTCTGCGCCGTCTGCATCCAATTCGACTTCATACTTTTTATGTCGTCAGACCATCTTGTAGGGCAGCGTCCTCTGCTTCGAAATACCTCTTGTCTGGGTCTCCATTCGATAACTTTTCTGGTCCATCTATCGTCTGTTCTTCTGGTAATGTGTCCGGACCAGTTCCACTTCAACACAGCAATTCTGCTCGCAGCATCCATGACTCCCGTTCTTCTCCTCATTTCCTCATTTGAATTTTAGCTTGAAGGGGAAATTTTAGCATAGACCTCTCCATGGCCATCTGGGCGACTTTTATTTCAGTGATACTCTCTTTCGTGAGCGTCAGAGTCTCAGCTCCATATGTCATTACAGGCAGAACACACTGATCAAACACTTTCCGTTTCAGACAAATGGGGATGTTCGATCTGAAAACATCTTTTAAATTACCGAAAGCCGCCCAAAGGAATCCTACTGATCTATAGATTTCTCTAGTCTGTTTGTCCCTGCTTATGGTTAGGTTAGTTCATTAAGTATTTGAGGTTACTTGATGAATTTCCTCTTTTCCGCAAGAGATGTTTCCACCTTCTACCAAATTGGTCATGGACAGGGTCTTAGAAATATTGATTTTTAATCCCACTGTTTTTAAACTTTGATGAAGTTCATAGCATCTTTATCTACAATACCTGATATGCGAATAATATCGTCTGCGAACCTTAAATGATTTAAATTTTCTCCATTCATATTTACTCGTATGTGGTCCCAATTTGATTGTTTAAACATATGTTCGACAGGCTTTCAGTCGCCTCGGCGACTCCTCGCTTCACTTCCAAATTATTTGTATCTTCGTCAAGTCTCATACACGCTGTGGCTGTATCATTAATGTTCTTCAGTAGAGCAGTTTAACAATGATCGATTCCACAGTCTGCGAGAACTCGAAGCATTTTTTGACGGTTGATGGTGTCGAACGCTTCCTCATAATCCACAAAGATAAAAATGAGTGGCTGGTTACACTCCACACACTTTTCAATCAAAGACTCGATAACTTGTAAATGGTCGTTGGTAGCGTATCCAAAGCAGAAACCAGCTTGGTCCCTTGGTTGATAGTTATCTAATTTTCCAGTGATCCTATTTGTAATTACCTCTATGAAGAGTTTATAAGTGTAAGACAGTACTCTTATAGGGTGAAAGTTTCTAAAATCTGTGATATCTCCTTTTTCGTGTTATAACAATCAGTGCATTATGTCAAATTGGAGCAACCACGGAAAGTTTCTAAATAATGCCCAACAGTTTATCGCCTCCCTCGTTTATTGATTCAATCACTAGATCGTCGCATTCCAGTGATTTTTTGTTTTTCATTTTCAAGAAAGTGAGTGTTAATTCATTCATGGAGATATATGGGATATCTTCAGAACCGACGACGTTTTGTATTTTGGGTGGTAGACCAGAATCAATCTTTTCCAAGTTCTGTTTATTGAGTTCTGCATAGAAGTCCTCGACGATTAGTAGAATCTTTTATCATGTTCGTTTCGACGTTTCCGTTCTGGTCTTTCAACTTGCAAATATTCCCCTTATCCTTGCCAACTTCCTCCGTAGCACTGTCAATCTTTTGTTCTCTTCTATAACTTGGCTAATTTGTTCAGTGTTGTATTTTCTTATGTTCTCTCTGATAGACTTGGAAATTTGTATACTCATTTGTCCCACTGCTATGGAAGTTATCGAACTTGCGGCCATCATTTTCCTTCTTTTTTAGACTGTAGAATACCTACCTCTGAATTTTCCATGCGCTTCTGTTAGAGCTCCGTTTAATTTTGGTTATTAAATTATTGATGGTTTGATGGTCCAATTCGAATTCATCCATAGTAAGTCTGGTTTATTCTGATATCGTTGGATGTTATGTTATTTTTTTATGTTATCGTTTTTTACGAATATACGAATATACTTATCGAGCTTTCCATATCACTTGTTAAAAAATACTGGAACCGAATTGAAGATCATACCAGACTTTCTATGGATGAATTTCTTATGTTGTTTGACTTTTCTGTGAAGAATAGTTGTTTTATCTTTCATTGTGAAGTCTACAAACAGACCTTCGGTCTCGGAATTGGAAATTGTATCGGTCCCATTGTTTCTGATATTGTCATGTCCGAGTTACAGGATGTATGTCTGAATAAATTGTAGTTCCATGTTCCTTTTTATCGAAGATTTGTCAACGATATCAGTACCGCAGTTACTAAGGACAGAGTGAATTAAATACTTCATGTTTTTAATAGTTTTCATCCTAGACTGCAATTTACTGTGGAGATGGAAATGGACGGTAAGCTACCGTTTTTAGATGTATTGCTCATAAGAGAGAATAGAAAAATAAAAACGAATTGGTATTATGAACCGACATTCTCAGAAAGATTTCTGAACTTTTATTCTCAACATCCACTATCAGAAAAGTTAAATATTATTGAGAATATAAAATTCCGAGCTTCAAAATTATCACAACACAGTTTCCTTAATTCTTACTTTCATAAAATTCGAGAGATCCTTATAAGAAATAATTATCCTTCTACACTAATTGACATAATTTTGAATAGGACTGAAGGTGATGATGGAACTATAGAAACTATTGTGAATGATGATAACAAAAAATTTTCGAAATACCTTCTATTAATAGTCTTTCCGTTAAAGTAAAAAGAATCTTACAAGATGGTAATGAGAATATTGTTGTAACCTTAAAACCTGAAAAACACAAATATATGCTTCTTTTCCAAACTCAAATCTAAATCTGCTAAAAGCCTTATGAGTGATATCATTTATAGAATTCCGTGTGTTGACTGTGATGTTGTTTATAAAGGCCAAATAGGTCGTTACTTAAGTACCTGGATCTCCAACTTCAGAAGGATATGATTAATATTCATAATCCGTCAAAACAAAAACCCAATAATACAGCCCTAGCAGAACATGCATTTGAAAATCTACATACTTACAATTTCAATGAAGTTGAAATACTGGGTAGACAAAATGTGTTAAAGAAAAGATTATTGCGTGAGATGATTGAAATCAAAAAAGAGAGTAACTCACTTGATAAAAGATTCGATATAGAACATCTATATAGTTCATATTTCAATCTTATTAGTAAAATCAAAATAAAAACGCATAGAGTGTTATAAGTTTTTAAATCAATAGCTATCCTTCAGAAAATATAGGTTTTCGTTGTTGCTGATAATCTCTTAAGACTAACCGCTGCCTAATATTCAGTTGATATCATGCACTCGTCCGGTCCTGTAGCAGTGAATTGTATCGTTTGGTCGTTCAAATATTTATTTGTAACGTGACACGAAAAACTAAACGATTATGTTAAGTAACTCACAACTCTGAAATTCTTTTATTCAACCAATAAATACTGTAATTTTCAACCTATAAAATTTTTATCCATTTTCATTTATACATTAATGGTTGCATATATCGTTTCTGTCAGTCCTTAAATAGTTCTATATATTTTTCTCATTTCAACTTATAATATTTTTATCTATGCATTATTTCTGTGTCTGTGAGTTCTTATTGATATTAGCTTAATTTTTTCAGAAAATAATTCAACAAATTTCGTATAATATGTATCTTGATATATATGTTTGTATATATATTTTTCCGTTCTTCTCGAGTCCTGAAGAACATTTAAAATATAAATCGAAACTGTTGGAGTTTTAATCAAACTGTTTTTCTTTCAATTGGACCTTCAATCCATCAATAATTAAAGAATATAATTTATGGTCGTCAACTTGAACTGAATATTTAATTTTGGTTTTCGGGTCATCTGCAGATATATAAAAAAAAGCCTTTACTTTGAATACACCTGACACGTTGAATGAAGTGATGTGATGTGTTATTTGATCACCATTTTCAGTAAGGCATCGAGCAAGCTGGACATTAGTTTGAACAAAAGTTATAGTAGAGCATATTTGCTGCTTGATAATTTTTTTTGAATTTATAATTAATACCTCAATCGTTCAATTGATCTTCCAATGTTGTTTTTTGCTAAATTGATATTCCATATTGATTAATAGAATACTATTCAACTAGTAATAACCACTACATGCGAATTGAATACTGTATTTTAACTACAACGAATTGAACGATGTTTCGAATAACATACTACTCCCAAATTTATTTTTGTTAACATAATAGTTAATGGAAGTAAGAGCATTATTTTTTTGAAAAATTAATTTTCCGAAGAAGATTTTGGAAAATATATCCTCCCAAGAATCAATGAACTCACGTGGCATATAGAAATGAGTACATCCACATTCCTGAATGGTATAGTTTGTCCAGCATTCCAAATTACAATTCCCTTGGCTATATATCCTAAAATATTTCAATGTGCGTTCTTTGCTGAAAAAACAATTTCTTTTATCGGTAGCATAATCCCTTATTTTCGGAGTTGTTTTCATATAGATGGGTGTAACTTGTGCATTTACTAATTCATTCAACCCTACTTGAAAAAATACTTGATTTGGTCGAGGAATTCTAGCTGGCATATGAAGAGAAACCTGAAAAATGCCAAAAACGAATGAACAAAAAGTTGTTTAAAATTTTGATGTAATAAAAACTCGGATATTTGAAATATTGTAGGAGAATTCAATGAAGATAAAGAATTGTATGTAACTTTACATCCAGGGCATTCCATCTCAAACGAGTTGAATAGGGTATAGGAATTTTAACGATTGAATAGAGTTTTTAAGACTTTTAAAATGAAACTGTATCAGTAATAAGAGTAATAAATTCTTCATTTTATCAACCTTCTTACTTTTTTCACTAAGACAACGGCAAATAACTCTAAATAAATAAATACGTTTTAAATTTTTGGCGATTTGAATGACTTTTAGAGTAAATCATTGTTATGCTATGCTATGAGTTGATTGAAATATTCGAATAGTTAATTGATTCCGCCGTTACTACGTAACAGTTAATTATGATGATAATGAGAAATTAAACTATGTATATACTATCACAAGAAAATTGAAAATGAGGACTGCAATTTCGATCTTTCGACCATTTTCAGCTAACAAGTACAGAACTAAAATTGAAAATACATAGGTACATAAATAGGTAAATATAAAATTAATAAGGGTCCAAAAAAAGAGATAATAAACGAATTATGATAAATGCGGTTATTATTCGAAGATAACCAAATATTGACGAAGAAGTCGGGCATATTTGGTCGTTCAGAAAATTATCTCTGTGAAGAAAGTAGATCCGTCGATTCTCTGGTTACTGTAATCTGATTGATGCTTTTTGTATCTAGTTTTGAATGAACGACCAGTCTGACCTGTGTAGACACCTTCACAATCTATACAGGACAACATGTAAACTTCAGTATTGACAAATCTATCAGTTTTATCTTTACTGTGGAAAAATTCTTGGGAGACTTCAGTTTGGATTTTGAAATCTACTTTTTATGCTGTTTTGAGTGACATTTGCAATATTTTCGATGAAAGGGCCAAAATATGTTGATGAAATGTATTCATCTGTATTGGTTGATTCTATTCATGGGTAAATATTATGCTATTGAATTGAATACTGCCGAAAGAGCCTCTTCACTTACAATGAGCTACAAATAATCGATATTGAATGATGATTTAGTATTTTTATGAGGCCTTCTTAGGAACAACCAGAACTCGCAAAATTCCGATTGAAAATTTCATGTCTTCCTTTCGCTTGATTTCAGAAGGCAATGACAGCAGAAAAAATTCTTCGGAATTCAATTTTTCGTCATAAAAATAGAAACATAAATCATGAAATTTAAAATAACAATGATGGTCTCAACTTCCGGTATAACCGGAAGTATCACAGCATCAAAAATATTTTCGGAACTTAGTATATATATATATATATATATATATATATATATATATATATATATATATATATATATATATATATATTAATATTATATATGGTTTTGTCAGTATATATCGATGAAATGTCTTCTAGAGCTGTTCTTAATGTTTTCTGGATATCTATGATACGATTTTTATATTTCACTTATATATATATATATATATATATATATATATATATATATATATATATATATATATATATATATATATATATATATATATATATATATATGCTACTAGTTTCGGCTTCAAAATAAAGAATCCATCAACTGAATTCAACTGAAATTAAGTCACTTAATTTATTTAGATGATATTAAATTATATGCCGGAACCAGATCTCATTTGAAAAGTCTACTTGAGATTACTTTTAACTATTCCAATGATATTCATATGAAATTTGGGCTTCCAAAATGTAAAAATCTTTCTATTGAAAAGGGAAAGATTACCTCTGATTATATTAAGATTTCCAATATCGAAATCTAGCCAATGCATCGGGAGATACATATAAATATCTTGGATTTGGTCAAGAGAAGACAATTAACCATAGCAGCACTAAAGAAAATATTAGAAGTTCATATTACAACAGAATTATCATCAAGAGTCATTTAACTAGTAAAAACCTTTTCAGAGCTATCAACTCCTATGCAGTTCCTATTCTTCTTCTTTTGGAATTATTAAATGGTCAAAAACTGATCTAAATGAATTAATATGTCAAAGGAGGAAAATGCTTTGTAAATATCATAAGCACAACCCAAAGTCAGCTATTCAGAGAGTTACACTACCTGACATCTTGGAGTTCGTGGATTAACTGATTTGAATAATCTTCATAGTAAACAAATTTTTCATCTACGTTCCCATTTCCATGATAAACAGAGAACGTCTAAATTACATGATATTATTGTTGCTTCGGATTATAATCTTACACCTCTGAACTTGACAATGCAAAAGTTAGATTTTGATATATTTGATGATAATTCTAAAGGAGAAAGTTGGATGCAGAAGGAATTACACGGAATGCACCCTGAAGAATTGAAAAATGATTATATTGATGAAATCGCATCAAATAAATGGTTAGTTTCTGGAGATTTGTTTGCTGAAACAGAAGGCTTAACAATTGCGATCCAAGAATCAGGTTGTTTCCACATCATCAAACAAAATATAGATGATTCTTGCCGTAGATGTTTGTGTTCTTCAGAAACAGTTTTTCATATATAATCATCTTGCTCAGTCCTTGCTTCAACAGATTATTTAGAAAGACATAATGCAGTCGCTAATATTATTCATTTTAATCTAGAAATTAAACATGATCTAATTCCCAAAAGAAAAAAATTTTACGAATCTGAACCTGAGATTATTTGTGAAAATGGCAAATATAAACTTTATCTTGATAAAACAATTCTTTGCAACAGAGCAGTAAAACACAATAGACCAGATAGCATTCTTACTGATAAACAGAATCGAATAACATATATAATTGATATTGCTGTACCCGACACACATAATATACAAAATAAATACAATGAAACATTTTCTAAATATATGATGCTTGGCGACGAGATTAAAAAATGTGGAAAATAAAAAAATTTATATTTTTCCGATTATTATTTCCACAACAGGTGTTATTCCTAGGAATCTTCACAAAAATATTGAGATTTTGGGTCTGAAAAAAATTTGTTTGAACAGTTACAAAAGATAACAGCCATCAAATCTTGAAATATTCTTCGTAGGTTTCTTTCCGAAAAAATAATGACGTAGAGTCATATGTTTTCTCTTCAGTTTATATTGCTCAGAATCCCATTTCATATTTTATTTATTTGTATTTATAAATGTGATATAATTAACTGATAATTTTGTCATATTTATATTCAGAGCAGTATTCTATTCGATCGCTCATCACTTCACACAAAGGAATCTAATTATGAGTAACATTCAGTGTTACTTGACTAAGGTCCGTACACTGGATTTTCATGATAAAGCCTCTGACACTACTCGTTGGTACATTGATGTAATTGTCTTATGATGCTATAATTTGTATATATTCTGGTAGATATATATTCTCATATATTTAACGTTATCCTATATATAATTATTCCAGGATATGTTTTGATTATATCATTGCCTGGCAATGGTATTAATTATCGGGTGGTGGATTTATATTTTTCATGATATCAGTTTGATCGTATGAGCAGATATATATCACTCGTCGGGGTTTAACCCATATATATATATATATATAGACAAAGAGAAGACATAAAGTGAAATACCAAAATCGTATCATAGATATCCAGAAAACATTAAAAACAGCTCTAGAAGAAATTTCATCGATTATACTGACAAAACCAGTCAATTCCATATGAATAAGAATCTCGGACCTCCAAAACTTTACGAACTATGAAAAATCAAAAAGAGAATGCTTCAATACGTCCAGGAGTGTCATTCATGCCCAGTATATAAATCGGCAAATCAATTAAATCTTGTATTCAAAACAAGTTCAAACCCCAATCAAATCATATTCAATAAGTTTGGATGTAGATAACATGCATTTCAACACCTCTACAAAAGAACTATTTCGAATTCAATACCAAATTTTATAAACAACCTCACTGTCTTTAGATGGGATCTCCATTGAGCCTTTTAATAGCTGACATTTTCATTTATAGGAACCGCTATACAACCGAATCAATTTTCAACTTACATTATTAGCATTCATCCCAAAATTAAATTCGATATAGATACAAAAGTCGAATCATTTACTTTCCAGGTCAAACAATCACTCCTAAAGATAACTGACTAAGTTTTAATATATATCAAAAACCAACCTTTACTGATATTTGCATCCCTTATGACTCAACACACCCAAAATCTCATAAATACACTGCGTTTAATTCAATGATTCATAGGGCTTTCTCTCTGCTATCATCCGAAGAAAATATGTCCAGGGAAATGTCAACTATTAAAGACTAATCTAAGAACAATGGTTAACCCCCAGTTATAATAAGCGGAATGATCAGAAAGAAACAAAGGCAAATAGCATAATAAAGATTGTGAATGTCATTTCAAACAGCCAAAGTAATTTTCTGAACCCACATGAAACATGAAAGAATTTTTCAAAAGTAAAAATAAAACTGATAGATTTGACAATACACAATGAAGTTTATATTGTGAAGGTGTCTTTATAGGTTAGACTGGTCGATCATCCAAAACTAGATACAAAGAGCATCAATCAGAATACAGTGACCAGAGAAGAATTGCTATCATACGCTTCACCCATAGATGAACTTCAAACTCTAAAATCAAATCAAATATCTAGAGAGTAAAGTTTAACAGAGGTTTCGATCCCGTAACTGGAGACTCGTCTTGTATAATAGAATTTTTTATAATAGAATTTCATTTCCACTGGCTCAATATTATACTCACCCTCATTCCCTGTAACGAAAAATCCCTACAAGAGTAATAAACGTCAGTTTTTTTAGTAAGTAACACAACGGTTAGAGACTTCTTAGCTCCACTACTGAAAACTCGAAAAGGATAAATGTCCGTTCTTCTTGCCAGATCTTCAGGATAACCACTATCAATATCCCAATTTGGGTGATGTATAATCTTGGATAAGTATTTCATTTTACTGAAAAATGAAATGTAGTTACATTGAAGATAAACAAATAATCGCCAAAGATTGTTTCGTCATAAAACGCAGCAGTCATTGACTATCAGGAAAAAGGTAAATCGATCAACAGTGATTATTATATCGACTTCCTGATACATTTGGAGAAGGAGATCGCAGCAAAACGACCGCATATGAAGAAGAAAAAATCCACCAAGACAATGCACCATGCCACAATTCCCTGAAAACAATGGCAAAATTGAACGGGTTGGGCCTTGATTTGCTTTCCCACTCCCCCGTATTTGCCAGATTTAGCCCCCAGCAACTACAGGCGCTTTGCTGATCTCAAAAAAAAATTTCCAGAGAAAAAAATTTGGGTCCTTACAGGAACTGAAGCCAATTTTGAAGTAAAGAATAAATCCTTCTATAAACATGGTATAGAAATACTGGAACAGCATTGTAAAGATTGTATCACTCTAAAAGGAGACTATATTCATGAATAAAAATGATTTTTGAAAAAAAAATGTTGGTATCGTTATAAGTCTCGGGACTTATTGAACGACGAGTTATCAGTCCCAACAGTACGTAATTCTGGTGGTAAAAAGAGTGTGAGTGGGCCTAAGGTTGCTGAAATCTTTGCCGAGACATTCTCAGCATTCTATTGTGATGGACCTACAACTCCTCTCCCCCAGTTCAAAACTTCTCGGTGCTCTTTCGGCTTGATGTTACCTTCAGCCCTAACGTTGTTGAAAAACACATAGGTACGCAGGAAAACAACAGTGCCGAGGACCTGATAGACTCTCTACTTTGGTCCTGAAATATTGTACACAGTTTATCTCATCCACTTTTCATCATTTTTCCTGAATCACTTGGTTCTCACACTCTTCGGCATCTGTATTACCCGTCTACAGAAAAGGTGGAAATTATCTCTTTCGATTGCCGTCCAATCAGATTGGTCTCCATTGCAGAAAAATTATGTGAAAAAATCATCTTCAAAACAGTAATGAAATTTGCTCTCACGAATGAACTGTCTCCTGAAGCACAACATAAATTTCTACCAGAGCAATCTGAATAACACAAATCTTCTCTTCTGTGTGGGTGACTGGTCAAAGGCATTTGATCTCGATATTCCAGTTGACATCATTTATTTCGATTTTTCGTGCTTTTGATTATGTAGCTATAAAACGTTTATTTCCTAAACTGAATAATATTGGTATCAGAGGTAACCTCCTGAATTAGATAGGAAGTTTTTCATCTGGAAGACAATTTCATCTCAGAGTTGGAATCTCACGATCTTCCCAACCACCTGTAAAGTAGTGTTTCACAGGGGATTTTTCTAGGTCTTCTGCTCTCTTAGATATACTGCCAAACTTCCTGTTTTAATTCAATCTGATTTACCAATATTTGTCGATGACACTAATCTTTACTTTATACTCCTCTCCATAATTGCCTTTGAATTTGGATAAATGTCGGATTCTTCAGGTGGGTAAGAGCAACCCAAGAAACCTGGAGATCAAGATTAAAAGAAATTTAACGTAGTCCGATCACATCCAAGATGTGGTGAATAGAACATCAGTAAGCGTATCCATGCTCAGAAGAACTTTTAATAACTGTCAACTTAGAACTTGCAGTCTGCTCTACGAAACATACGTCAGGCCAATCATGGAGTTCATGAGACCAGTGTGGCATCCCACCCTGAAACGCGAAATGGTTTCTGGAGTCAGTACACCATGAGGCAACAAATATCTTCTATGTCCCCCACATGAAGAACTTTCGAGTTACCAAACTTCCTCTCCAGACGCTCGAGAGAAGACCTGATAGTCATCCTACAGCTACAGAATCCTCCACAACATGTTCAACGGTGACATCTCTGGGTTATTTGATTTTAATCAGAATAGACATATTCGCGGTCATAGGCTGAAACCATATAGAGAGAATTTCCTGACACCCCAAAAGCAGTATTTCTTAGTAAATAGAATTTTGAGCTGTGAAATAAATTGCCTTCAGACATTATCGACACTCCATCTCTCAAAGCGTTCAAAAACAGATTTGATCTCTGATCTAGATCACCTTCTCTTAGGGTTCTATTCTAAAACTGTACTTATTGTTCTAGCTTCATCACTGATGCATAATCAATTTTGAATATTGTTAGACTTACATACTGAATTGATGTTCTATGACTCCCGCTGTTGCGTTTGCGAATTCAGTCTTGTAATTTCAAAGGCTATAGCGGCATAAGATCATGAAATCTGCACCACCCTAGAATTCCAGTTTTATTTGACCGTTCGAAAGTATTTATCCAAAACCCCGTCAAATAAATTTCAGCCCAAAACCCCCCAGAGTGTTCTCTATGCTGAAAACAACGTTTTTTCGACTTTTATTTTTCCTTGCGCTTCATTCATACAAAAAAATCCTCAAAAAATTCACTGATGTGTGTTTCAGCACAATAAATGACCATGAATTTTTCAGATTTTTCCGAGTGAAACTGAGAACTATAAAAATCTTTGAAATTTTCAACGATTTTTTAGGTTATGTAAATAATTTTGGACAACTTTAGAGTATTTGAATTTGGGAGGCTTTTAGTATTCACTAAAGCAAATAAAGGTAACACCGTCATCGCGATTAATAAAACCGATTTCTATAAGAATTCTGAAGAATTCTTAACAGCCGGAAACTATATAACATCAACTAAAGATCCTACCGCAAATTTTCAGAAAGTGGTTAAAACATAATTTCGACAGCAAAATCATTAATTACAGACCACGAAAAGAATACATTCATTAACTCCATTCCACAATCCCCGAATTATATTCGTTGATAAAACTTCATGAGCCTAATTACCCTATTAGACCTGTTGTTTCTTATGTAACGGCACCTTCTTTCAAACTTTCAATATTCCTCAACGACTTGCTAATAAGACAATTTTAAATATAAAATTTTCGGTCAAAAATTCATACGAACTAAGTGCCCATATCAAAGATACCATTATACCACCTAATTCCAAACTCATTTCTTTCGTTGTTAAGAATCTATTTCCCAACATTCCTCCGAAAGATACTTATTACTAGTTGAAGAATTATCAGAAAAGAATCATGTCAATACTATCATTAAATCAGATATTCTTTCATCATTACAAATTTGTTTAGATCAAAATTATTTCCATTTCAATAACAAATATTATACTATTGAAGACGACTTGATTATGAGCAATCCGTCCTTTGTTAGCGGAAATATTCTTGAAATTTAGAGAAATTAATTCATAATCATCCACTCAGTAAATATTGTTTATACTGGTATCGCTATGTAGACGATATCATTATTTGCTTCACAGGAACAGATAGACAGTCAAAAATTTTCGAAAATCATATAAATTCATTACATCCAAAATTGGATTCACAACCGAAATAGAAAGCAATAATTCGAGAAATTCCTTAGACGTAACAATTTCGAATGAAAAAGGAAAACATGTTTTCGCAATTTACCATAAGCCGTCACCTACAGATATTATAATACATAACTCGTCGTGTCATCCGTATCAACATAAAATGTCAGCATTGAATAATTTTATTCATAGATTGATTAACATCCTGCTATCACCAGAAAATTTCAACAAAGAATTAAATTTGATTAAACAATTAGCAACAAATAATGGTTACAATCCCAAACTAATAAATAATATTTTAAATAAAAACAAAGTAGAATCGCATTGAATGAAGTTTACCCTGTCGATAAATTGAAACAAAAATTCAACACCTTAACCTATGTTGGCATTACAAGTGAGAAACTGAAATCATTCTTGAGTAGCAATAATTTCGACATAGCTTTCCAAACTAATAATAATTCAAGCAAATATATAAGGAATAATAAAACCAAACCAGGTAAAAACAATGAATCAGGTGTTTATAGATTGAATTGCAATGACTGTGATGATTTCTACATTTGTAGAACACAGACATTTTAATATTAGAATATCGGAACATAAACGCAGTTTTTCAAATAAAAATCAGATTCAAATTACGCGAATCATCTCTTAGAAAATAATTACTCTTTCACTCAGGTAGACTCATCAATGAACAAGTCGATTTAAGCCCTTCACTTTCATTGAATGTCTTCGGGGAGCAATATATTCCTTAATTTTATTGGATATACCTGTCATAAATAACCACTTAAGAAGAAGCAACCCAATAAGCTTTTAAATACTCAAGAACATTTATATTTATATTCTCATTCTTAATTTCTGTACATTCATTCGTCTGAAGAAGCTACGGTGTAGTGAAACGCGTTACGAATCGCAATTATTAAGTAAAATTCCTTAAAACACAGTCCTTGTTTCTTATAACTTTAGAGTAAATGAATTCTGTGTATTTTTCCCTCGAGCGAATGGCGGTGTTAGAATGCTCATTTTCATGCCGAAACATGCTCAAATATCGAAATAAAAAACATTTTTTTCGCCTGTTTTTCATTTTTATTCGCACATAACATAAATAATGACTGAATGATTTTTTACACTTTTTATTGTATTGTCAAGTTCTGAAGATCAAAAAGCACCATTTCCAACTCACAGTGTACGCATAAATACGATAAGAACGTTTTGTTCCAACATTTTTCCAATTTTTTCAGCACGTAACCACAAAAAAAACCAAAAGCTAAATAATTTTTCACACTTTCTTTGTACAGTCAAGTTCCAAAAATAAAAAACCACCATTTTCGAAACACAGAGTACACAAAATTACTATAAAATCTTTTTTTTTTTTCAAATATTTTTCCATTTTTTATCACTCAACCTCAAAAAATAACGGCAGAATGATTTTTCACGTTTTTGTTGGTCCTTGGAAGTTCCAAAGTTAATACTACCATTTTCTAATAATTTTTTTTGCACATAACCTTAATATCAAATTTTTGAATACTTTTTTATAGTTCACGGTTAGCAGACCATTGCTACTTATCAGCTACTTTCCACTGACACCACGATTTGGAAATAGTGCTTTCTGATATTTTAAACTTGACAATACAATGGAAAGTATGAAAATCATTTAGTCATTATTTTTTTAGGTTATGTGCGAAAAAAGTGCGAAACAGGATAAGAACGGTTTTTTGAATTTTTGAGCATGTTCCGGAGTGAAAATGATCATTCTGACACTGCCATTCAAAAGAGGGTGAAAAAATACACAAAATTTATGTACTTTAAGGTAGGCCAAAAATTATTTACATAACCCAAAAAATCTTTGAAAATTTCTAAAATTTTACTGAGCTCGAAAAAATCTGAAAGAATTCATGGTCAGTTGTTGTGCTGAAACAACCATCTGTGAATTTTTTAAGATTTTTCAGATGAAAGAAGCTTCCAGGAAAAATGAAAGTCGAAAAAACGTTTTCAGCATAGAGAACTCCTTAGGGGTTTGGGGGACTGAAAATATATTCCAGAGGTTTTTTAGAATAAGTACTTTCGAATGGTCAAATAAAACCGGAGATGTCGGGCGGTGCTTCTTCTTCTTCTTCTTCTTCTTCTTCTTGTGGTGCCTATCTGGTCCGGATGTTGGCGATTATTCTGGCGATTATAATCTTGTTCGTTAATGCACGGAAAAGTCAATTTGTTGATACTGAGAACCATGTCCTGAGGTGCTTGAGCCAGGAGATCCTTCGTCTGCCAGACTCGCGTTACCTGGGATCTTCACTTGTAGTATCCTTTGCAGCAGCCCATATCTTCCTTCATTTCTCATTATAGGACCTAGATATTCATGTTTGTGCGTCTTTATCATGGTTATTTATTCAGGATCTTTCTCTTTTCTTTGGCAGACTTCTTCGTTAGAGACATGGTCTATCCACGGAATTCTTAGAATCCTACGATAAAGCCACATTTTAAAGGCTGCAAGTTTCTTGATAGTTGCCTCTCTTAGGGTCCATGATTCCACGCCGTGAAGTAAGACAGAGAAGTCGTATTTTCGTGGTTAAAGTTAGAGATCGGCTCTTAAGCACTGAACTCATTTTAAAAAACACTGCTCTTGCCTTCTCTATCCTGCAACGGATCTCCTGCGAATGATCCCATTGGTCAATAAGTACAGTGCTCAGGTATGTGCATTTTGTCACTCTCTCGATTTGTTGTTGGTTGAATTTTATATGTTGATATGGGATTTGATTTTTGCTGATCACCATGTATTTTGTCTCGTTGACATCAATATCTATACCGTACTCCATGCTGACTTCTACCACTCGTGCCATCAGTTGTTGTAATCCACTCACACAATCTGCCATGATTACTGTATCGTCAGCGTATCGGATGTTGTTCAGTATTTTACCGTTGACATTTATTCCGGCGTTCACGTCCTCAAGAGCTTTCCTGTGAATGTGTTCTGAGTACACATTGAATAGTAGTGGGGAAAGCATGCATCCTTGTCTTACGCCCCGGGAAATACTTATCGCCGTTGACTGTTCTTCGTCTATGGTTATATATACTGACTGTCGATACATATATTGCCAAAAATTTCGATTTATTTGTGATGTACTTGGTCCAAAGCCTTACTATAGTCTACAAAGCAAGCATATACATCGCAGTTAACATCTTTGCACCTCTGGAACAGGACCTGAATACTAAATAGGGCTTCTCGGTGCCTATTGCATCCCGAAATCCAAACTGAGTTTCCGACATGTTTTCTTCACAGATCCTTTATGTGTCTTTTGAGTATAATTTTTAGGAAAAGCTCGAACAGATGTCCCATAAGGGAAATAGTTTGATAGTCTTCACATTTCTTTGCACCAGGTTTTTTAGGTATTATGACGAACTCTGATAGTAACCATTCCTTAGGTATTTCTCCAGCTTCGTGGATGTGGTTGAACAGGTTTGTGATTTCTGCGATTGCAGAGTAGTCTAAAAATTTGAGGAACTCAGATCTAATATTATCTGGCCCAGGAACCTTCCCTTCTTTTATTTGTCTTACTGCTGCTCTTACTTCTTCGTTGGTGATGGAGGGCCATGATCTATCCAATATCTGTGGCTGCTGTGGTCTTACGTCCTGGAGTAGTTCTGTGATATACGTCTCCCAGACCTTTATTTGGTCTTGTTCATGTATGACTATATTTCCTTGATTATCCATCAGTTTACATATTGTTTTGGGCGTATACATGCCAGCCGTTTGCTTAACTTTTTCATGGATGTTAAACCTGTCCTATTTCAGCTGCAGAGCTTCTATTTCTTAGCAATATCTTTGAAGTTTTCTTTCTTTCGCTTCTCTGATCTTCTTTTTCATTTATCTATGTATTATGAAGTAAGGCGATGTCTCTTTCGCGAGTCTTCTTTGTTCCATCGTCAGATCTAATGACAGACATCGTCTGTCATCCACATTTTTCTTTCAATGTTTTGATCTGGTTTTAAATATTTGTCGCATGCTGCTTAGCCTTTCTAGTTCGGAACACACCTATTGACTGCTATTTTTTTTTTGCATTTGTTCAGCTGAGTAGTTTCTTACTTCTGCTTCCGCGCTCGGATTTTTTAGCTTCTGCATATCATACCTGTTTTTCCTTTATCTTTTCTTCACAGTTTTTAATTTTAGTTTTAATGTGCCAAGTGCAGGAGTATGGTCTGACATTATGTCGGCCCAAGGATAGGTTTTGACCGATTAAAAAGAGTTTTGGTATCTCTTTTCAACCATATATAGTTTCTAACTATATGTTCTTTCGAGTCGAGTGGCGATGATTTTTTCACTATTTTATACGGCTATAGCCTTTGAGGAATCCATAGTTCGTCTTTTATTTCAAAGATAATAACAATAATAATATGCTAATGACAATTTTTAATGTTTTTTAGGAGGAAATCTCTTCTTGAAATTAATGCATACCTGAAATATCTTGTATATTGATATACGCTGTGTACAATGAAAATTTATCCCCTCCTCTATCTGACTCTGGAGTGATACTAGCAAAAAACTTGAACTTGATAAACTTACTTCACATCACTGTAGATATCCCTCACATCGAACATATTAAAGGAATAACATAGTCCCTCATCTGTTATTATTGGTTGCAAAATTGTTTCGCAAGGCATAACAACTCCTCCAAATTTGCAATAAGAATTGTTCAAGCTAACACTTTTGCACTGAAATGAAGTGCAAATTTATTTAAGCCGCTTAGAATGAAAACAAATTTTTTGCACATGAATGTGAATATAAAACTCACACTCTAGAACATTATATCAATTCATTTTCACTGCAACAGATTGAAATTAATTCATTTGCCTAAAAATAATGATAAATATTCATTTTCAATTTTAAATGTTATAAGACATACACTATAAGGTCTTTATTCGCTTGGTATATGTTTCGTGTATATGCCACGTTCCTAGGTGAGAAAGTAAAAAGTAAATATATAAAAAAATCAATCAATCGATTTATTTGTTCTATATAAACATAAATTGTTGTAGAACACATCATCATAAACATAAAATACATAGAAACAAACAGTGTGAACAGAATAAAGACGAAACGAAATCAGCTGAGACAAATATTGTCCTCAAAATATTCCTGGAGAGTGTAGTATGGTGTCCTTTTAAGATCAGTATTTAATCTTCTTCCCAGTTTATTTTGTGGCCAAACTCGTGCCTCCTGTGGAATGTGATTATAAATTTTCACCAAAGTATGAACAGAGTTGTTCTCAGGTGAAGTATGCTTAAATTTGGGTTGCCTCATGTCGTTCTCAGCTCTCGTCTTATGCTCATGTTCACGCTTAGTCTCCACAAACAGGTCTCAATTATTAACTATGAACATAATTGCTCCATAAACATATAGACTCACAACAGTTAGCACTAATCTTTCCACAAAATGAGCCCTGCATGATTGTGTTTTGCTCAGCTTAAGAATCCCACGAATACATTTCTTCTGCAACAAAAGGAGCCTCAAGATATCCGATGAATTCCCCCATATAACTATCCCGTATCTCAGCCTACTATCAATATATGCATTGTATGCGGTAAATGCTGTGGAGACATTCACAAGTTCGGACAGTGTTCTTAGTGCATACACATATCTGGCCATATCATTTGCAAGTTGGTCTACATGATCACCCCAATCTAGTCGATAGTCAACCGAAACACCCAGGAACTTGAGGCTATTAGATGAAACCATGGCACTCTTATATCCATGAGATATGGTTATGTGTTCTTTTCCATATGTAAACCTGACAAGTTTGGTCTTTTGACTGGCATCAAGATCGTCAAGCACATCGTCCACTACCGCATCCAGAGAAACCGGATCGGCAAGCACCAGAGAAGTGCCGTCTGCAAATTGGACCATGAATTCAGTTGAACATGCAGGTGAGTCATTGATATGAATCAGGTAAAGGAGGGACACAAAACCAACCCCTGCAGCACCCCCTATCAATAGCCAACATCGTTGACTGCAGTGTCTTCCTAGTTGTAGGCTCTTTTTCAGCAACACATTGAGATCTTTCTGATAAATAAGACCGAAGCAGATCCAAAGGCCTGCCTCTAATTCCAACCGCATACATCTTCTCAACCAACTTATCATGGTTGACGGTGTCAAAGGCTTTTCTGAGATCGATACACATCATTTTACCACTGTTTAAGTAGGAGAGAATCTTTGTTATAGCCTAGTATATAGCTCTTGTCGTAGTCCTACCCTTTCTAAAGCCATTTTGGTATTTTGAAAGTACCCTGTAAGTCTCAAAAAATCGACAATTCTGTTGTAAATAGCTTTTTCAAATATCTTGCCAATGTTACTGAGTATAGATATAGGTCTGTAATTCCCAATTAGCTGTTTGCTCTCCTTCTTGTACACTGCTCTCACCTTGGCCATCTTAAGTTTATCAGGATATACACCACTGTCAAACATTTTGTTTGTTCAAAAAACACCGAACGGGGTGAAGGCGGCTTATTTTCAAGGAAAAGTCGAACTATTTGAAAACATACTTTACGCGTAGTAATAATAAGGTCTATTTTACTTTTTTATTAGTTCATTTGACGACGCATTCACAAAGGATACCGAATACTATTCATGAATACTCGTGTATGTACCGCGTTACCGACTGGATCCGTGAATAAAGAAATCTTTTGTCGCGAATATAAGAATTGGGTCGCATTTTTTTCATCCACGAATAGTGAAAACGCGAATTTAAGAAGCACGAATAAAGAGCTTTTACTGTACTCATTCACACTGAAAAATATGAAAACACTAATGTAATGAAAGAATGAAATTGAAATGCTTTTGTGTAATATCTTTGTGAGAATTAAAGTTATCTCCATTTGCATTATTCAATGACTATACTATACCCACCTCGTCTAAGAATTCGGTATAATCAGCCAACCGAGCAGTATCAGTTGCAATTTTATGATTACCGGCTTCGCATAGAAGAGCCATGTTGTCGAAATATTCATTCCTGTGAATTGATGAATATAAATTAGTTTAAATAAATTTTCCTTCAGATAAACGATGAAACTTTTATTTTTCTCATACTGTAATGTCGACAATTCTGTTGAATATGCAATTTCGAAGACGGCACATATCTGAATATTTAAACTTTTCAGGATATAGAGAAAATCTAATTATTTTCCCATTGAATGTAATATTTAGCTAAAATTTTGGAGTTACATTTTGGGGCATATTAACTTTCGAAAGTTACAGAAATATTTCGATGTTACCGTTATTATATTTATATATATATATATATATATATATATATATATATATATATATATATATATATATGGTGCCCTTTTCGGAATTTACCACGATAAGTACTCATAGAATAGAATAGAATAGAATAGATTTATTGCGTGCTTGCACAGGTCTCACAAAGTAGTTTGCACATGTCATAAACTACAAATAATTAGTGTAAAAATGAAAAAAGTATAGATAGCACAAATACAATTGAAAATTACAACTCAAAAGAGTTTACTGTAAGTGGACAATTTGAAAATTCAACAGTGGAGTAAAAGGGGTACACGAGCAATAATTTTTTCAAGGTTTTCTTGAAATTATCGAAAGAAAGTGATCTTATAGTCACCGGCAACTTGTTAAGAAATATCTTATTATAATAGTTTCTACTGAACCTACTCGATTCCAGGCGTAGAAAGTCTCCACGTATGTCACAGCCTCTCGTAGTAGGATAATCATGAAAATCTCTATTTAATGAATGGCTATTATCTCTTTTTCCCTCCAATAAACATTGTAATACATACAATGAAGGAAATGTCATGATTTTGTGACGAAAGTGTCTCTAACATCGTCTCGGTATTGTTTATTTGAAATAATTCGTATGACTTTGCGTTGTAAACCAAAAATTCTACTAGCATGTGTTGAATGGCCCCAGCTTGTCAAAACATAACATATAACATATGTGGGATTAAATAAGTGAAATATAGGCATAACGAATCACATTTCCCGGGAGCATCTTAATCAGGTTTCGAAGCAGAAAAATACCTCCAGAAATCCGATCCGCTAGGCAATCGACATGCTACTCCCAACTCAAATTAGAATCGAGTCTTACCCCTAGGAACTTAACGCTTGGTGGACCAACAAAATTGACTTTCCTGTGGGTAAATATAATCTTAGAGGTTTTATCAATGTTGACACTTAGTTCGTTAGCGCAGAACCAATCAAAGAGAGCGGCTTGAGTGGTATTCATTTTAGATGAAAGTTCTATCTCACTAGAGTCTTCCTCGATCACGGTAGTGTCATCCGCGAACAACAGAAGATCTGCAGCGCCCACAGATTCTACTAAGTCATTTATAAAAATAATGAATAAAGAGGGACCCAATACAGATCCCTGTGGGACGCCGCTGACGACCTCACCGAGCTCGGATGCTACCCCATTAACCAACGTGTACTGTGCTCTGTTAGTGAATTGATCAGATCGAAACTGGATGTACTAAAACTGTAGTGACCCAGTTTTATGGTAAGAATGGCTGCTCTCATTAGATCAAAGGCCTTTCTCAGGTCAGTAACTACCCCCAACGAACCCCTTCTCCAGGCCGCGTACTATGTATTCAAGTAACCTGTTTATTGCATCACACGTAGATTTAGACTTCCGAAAACCAAACTGATTCACAGAAAAGAGCTCAGATGATTCGAAATATTCAGTTAGTTGAATCTTGTGACATATTTCAAATATTTTGGAAAACACAGGAACCAACGCAATTGGTCTGAAGTTATTCATATCGGTTGTTGGGCCCCATTTGTGAATCGGAATGATCCTGAAAATCTTTAAGGAATCAGGAAACACTTCTTCGTCAATGCAATAATTAATCAACTTTGTGAGCGGATGTATGTGAAATTCAGAACAAATTTGATCAAACCTACAATCAGGTTGTAATGATCTGTGCTATTCTTATTTTTCATTTGATCAATAATATCTCTAGCCTGAATATACGAAACTTGATTGAAAGAGAATTGAGGTCCATCGGAATTGTGGAAGTCACCCACTAAGAAGATGTAAACTCTCCCTTTTTTTTTCTAAGTTTATCATCAAACCAGCCAAAGCGCAAGTTGGAATTCAAGTTGCAAACTTTTTCATTTTTTCCGGAAAAGACTCATCAACATCCCTGGCACAGATATCTAGAAACAAGCGAAACTTGGAAGCAACATCCAGGTTTGGTAGATTTTCCCAATCCACCACGCTGATAACATCAAAAAAGTTTTACTTCCCGGAAAGAGAAATAGGCCTACTCACCAGCTTAGTTTTATACTTAAATATTTGATTTGAATCAACCTCGATGTCCACTGCCTCATGATCCGACAAGCCGGAGTCAACCACACAGCTATTATAACCTCGAAATTTCTTGAAATTGATCAAAATATTGTCTAAGCAATTAGTACCACGAGTAGACTGAAAAATAGTAGGTTCGAATCCAAAAGACATCTTAAGGTCCTTGAACTCTAGATATAAATTGTTGTTTGAATGAAACAGTATATTGAAATCACCATTAATTACAACATCTTTTTTTGTTGTGGACAGATAGTTCAAAATTTGCACAAAAACGTCAGTAAAAAGAACATAATTGCCCTTTGGTGGGCGATAAACAGTTCGATCGCTGAAACTTCACAGTGAAGTGGTAACGAAAAATTCAGCAATTCCTCTACCTCATGACAAGTCTGGTTATTCCTGGCGATAATAATACTACTGTGAGAGTTCTCAACAATGAAGTTATCCACTTCATCTTGTAGAAGGAATTGCTCAGTAATACATAATATCTTTACCAAGTTGAGATGCTCTGCAAGTTCATTCACATAAAACATTTTCATAATTTAAAGAAAAAAATCATATAAATATAGCGCAACTTTTATTTTAGTAATTTATAATCAATTATAATACTGAAACAAAATAAATAAATTGGTCTTTTGTTCAAAAATCCTCTTCTGGAAGCTCTCGTTCGTGTGTAGTTGGCCATTGCAGTAATTCATCATAAATTCCTGTGAATTCTGACGGTATATATTATTTTACCTTTGCAATATCAGCAATTTTCAAATTATTAATTGTTACTTTGCCATTGTTAGCTTGATCAGTTTAGCTAGTTAAGTTAGAGCAAGTACCTTTAACTGTAGAAAGAACGAAAATTTCCTGAGAGATGTTGTTATCTATATATTTTTTGCGATAACTTCACCGGGTTTGTTTGGATCAAAACATATTCAAAATGGGTCGATACTTGAAAATTTATTTCTTCATTTTAGGTACATCATATCCATAACTGATAAAGATTAGCTTTGAAATTTAGTTCAGCCCATTTCTTGAAATCGATAATATCTTCTGTATTTACTTGTTCGACGTTGAGTTTTTGGTGTTGCTGGATTGTACTATAAGACTTATATATTGTTGATGCGTCAACACACGACCTTCGCGTTTAATTTTCCGTTTCACGACTGAAAAATTTCTGTCATAATTATTAAAAGAGTGGCCGCGCACTGGAAAATATAGATGGATCATCATATTTCTCTGTACTGATAATGCCATCAAAAATGTTATAATAGTATTGCTTTTATTTTATCGGGGCATTCATCACAAAAAACATGAAGATTGTGAAACAAGCTTATTGATGTAATCGTTTAAACATGTTGATACTTCATTGGGGCCTTTCAATGCTTGTCCTTCATGATAAGAATGAAATGTTCCTCTGCCAGTTTTCATGTTATGAATGCAGAATTCATAGACCCACAGCTGTCTAAATTAAAAATTTCTTGTACAAGTAATGTAGGTAAAGCCTAGTTTTGCATGTAGTCGAAGGATAAACCAAAAACTTTTTCGTCATTGGCACACTTTTCTTCAATTTCTTTAACCTTCTTATAAAAGTTGCTGGCACGATGCTTGTGTACTAATAATTCTGCAGTTGTTGGTCATTTAGCATCGTCGTTTAAATGGGAATCTTTTATTTCAACATTTAAATCTTCGCACTTACTGAAACTGTCGATTTGTAGTCTGCTAAATGATAAATCGAAATTGACATTAGAATATTGCTCAAAGAACTGATAGTTAACATTGCCTCTTGCATTTAAAGATTACGGTTCAAAAATATTAATAATAATAATAAAAATAATAATAACAACGTGCTGAATAAGTTCCAGGAGAAATAGTCCAAATACACAGAGATCAAGCAGATGTGACACCTTGATAAAATAGATTGTTCCTGTCATCGTATCCTCAACTAAGTTAACCCCAAAACCTTTCCATGATAGCCTTAAGAAATTAAAATTGCATAAGAATACCTATAAAGAAATGCAAAAAGCTGTAATTCTTAATAGATGTAGACTAATAAATAATAATAGTGATAATAATATAATAGATAATAATGATAGATTATATCCACAACTTCTGGTACGAGAAGTTGTACAGGCTTCATGGAGCCCTAGCGAAACAGATCACTGATTTTCTTCAACATCCCAGGAAAACACCCACTTTCCTAACACTAGGCTTAACATATATGCTACCGAAGAGCGATAGAACACAGGATCCGTATCAATATAGGCCAATAACTTGCCTGCCAACACTCTACAAAATACTCACCTCATGCATATCCAATCGAATGTACCAACACCTCGACGAAAACAATATATTAGCTGTGGAGCAGAAAGGATGCAGAAAGAAACACCTCGGGTGCAAGGAACAACTCATCACCGATTCTGTAATAATGAAACAGGCACTTGTAGGGCATCGAAAGGTTCATTCAGCTTTTCTCGATTATCTGAAGGCATTCGATAATACCGCCCATTCTTGGCTTGTCGAAGTATTGCACATATACAAAATTCATCCAGCCCAGGTAGAATTCTTGAAGACAACAATGACACACTGGCGCATGTCTCTGCAGGTCAACATGAACAATAAGTCAATTGAAACCGACGAGATACCCATACGTCGTGGAATTTTTCAAGGAGACTCTTTGAATCCACTATGGTTCTGTTTAGCTATAAACCCACTGTCCTCAATGCTCAATAGAACGGGATACGGATTCAGGATAAAAACAGATAGGAACTATCATACAATCTCCCATCTGCTGTATATGGATGACATCAAATTCTATGCTTCGAACAAGAAGCAATTTGATGATCTGCTGAAAACTGTCAGTAGGTTCTCGGCAGATGTTCATATGAAATTCGAGATTGAAATTGCAAGACCCTGAACATTCAAAGAGAGAAAGTCATAGATGGTAAAACACAACTTCCAAACGGTGATATTATACAGTGCATGAAAGATGGCGAAACATACAAATATGGCAACAAGCCAGATTGCTAGACCAAAACCAGTCAAAGGAGAAGATTCGTCAGAATACAGTCAGCGTCTGACGAATGTACTGAAATCAATGTTGAGCTAGGGAATCTAGTCAAGGCAATTAACACCTACGCCATTCCAGTGTTGCTTTACTCATTTTCTGAATCTATCGTTCCTATCAGATACAGAAAAACATGAGCAATGGTCAAGAAAGGAATTGCATGGACGACATCACCATGAGATTAATCAACCACACATCGATAAAGAAGCCTCCAACAAATGGTTGATGAAAGGAGAATTATTCGCGAAAACTGGAGGATTCCTTATGGTCGTTCGAGACCAAGTGATCGCTACAAACAACTACAAAAATTTATTACTAAGGACGGAACATTATTTATTTATTTTATTTAATAAAGCACAACAGACCTTGAAGGTCTAGGGCTTGAGTTTACAGAGATTGAGTAAAATATCTCAAAACATGAAAGAGTTTTTAAATTCATTAAGTTCCTCCAGCTTGACCGGTTTTGCGCCACTGTTTGCCAATCGTCTATTCCCATACTTCTTGCATCTTCGGAGACTTTTGCGCCCACCTCATTCTTGGTCTTCCCAATTTTTTCTTGCCCAGGGTTTCCTATCTAGCACCATTTTGGCATTCTTTCTCTGCTCATTCTGATGACATGACCGAACCATTTGAGACGCTGTACTTTTACGTACCTTGATATGGGTGGCTCCTTATAGAGTTCTTGTAATTCTTTGTTAGTTCTTCTTCGCCATCCCTCTGCCTCTTGAATTCCTCCGAAAATTTTCCTTAAGATTTTTCTTTCCCACCTATCCAGTGCATCTTCATCCACCCTTGACATTACCCAGCTCTCACATCCGTATGTTACTGTAGGACAGATAACCGTTTTGTATATTCTCAATTTCAGTTTTCTAGAGACATGTTTAGAGTTCATAATCTTGTATAAGCTTCCCATTTTCTGTTTCCTTTAGCTATTCTTGCTGTTATCTCTTGCGACTCATGTCCCTTCTCCTCTATGGTCACTCCCAGGTATATAAAAGTGCTTACCCTATCAAAGCTGTATTCTTCCCCGTCGTTATTTTTTAGTCTAAGCTCATGAAATACCTCCTCGGTGTTACCCATAACCATAAATTTTGTTTTATCTTGGTTTATCACTAAACCAAAAGTTTTTGCTTCTTGTATTACTCTTGTGGTGATTTTTGAAGCTCTTTCTTAGACTTTGCTATGAGGGTGAGATCATCTGCAAAAGCAAGACATTGGTGTTCGTTGCTGAAAGTAGTGCCAGTCATTTTAAGAGAAGCAGCCCTCACAATCTTTTCCAAGACGAAATTGAAAAGAACCGTTGACAGTGGGTCTCCTGTCTTAAACCTCTGCCAACATGAAATTCTTGTGACTTATATCCTTTCCATATAACCTCATTGATTGTCTGGTTTAGAGAAAGTTTGACACACCTAACAAGTTTTTTGGTATTCCAATTTCAATCAATGCCTGGTATAGTTCTCTCCTTATAATTGTGTCATAGGCTTGTCTGAAGTCGATAAAAGGACGTATAATATGGTCTTATATTCGTAACAGGTTGTTTGTATCTCCTTTAGTGTAGAAATTTGGTCTGTTGTAGATCTCCGCTTCTAAAACCTGCTTGATACTCTCCTAGCTTTTTTCTGCATATTCATTCAGTCTATTCCTCAATACACGGGTGAATATCTTATAGCAGGTATCCAGAAGGGCAATTCCCTGTAGTTTGTGCATTGTAGCTTGTCTCCTTTTTGTGGATTGGGATTATTCGTGCCTTTGAAGGACGGAACATTACAAACAGATAAGTGCAGAAAATGCCATATAAGATCGGAGACGATACAGCATATCACGTCCGGCTGCGAACAATAGGCAAATACGGACTAACTTCACTGGCATAATCTAGTGTGCAACTTAATCCATCAGAAACTTGCACACAAGTACGGCCTTCTGAAAACCTTTCAGCCATATTACAAGTATTAACCGGCACCCGTATTGGAAAATGACTCTATCAGATTATACTACGATAGGCCTGTTATCACTGACAGAATGGTGATGAATAATAGGCCGGACATAGTGGTGTATGATGAGAGAGCCAGAACTTCAATGCTGGAGGATGTCGCCATACCGAATAATAACAACGTGCTGAACAAGTTCCAGGAGAAAAGTCCAAATACACAGACCTTGCTATTGAGATCAAGCAGATGTGGCACCACGATAAAATAGATATTGTTCCTGTCACCGTATCCTCGACTGGGTTAATACCCAAAACTTTGCATGAAAGCCTTAAGAAATTAGAATTGCATAAGAATACCTATATAGAAATGCAAAAGCTGTAATTCTCAATACATATAAGATAGTTAGGAAATTTATGTCAAATATATTGTAATCGAGCCTATTCCTTTGATAGCAGAATTTGGGAAAGGTAAATTATATCCAGCTAACAGATGAGATAGTGCATAAGTCCACGATAATAAATAATAATAATAGCATTTCATTGGCATCTTGTACAAAAATAATAATTATCAATTACATTAAAGGTCTTAAACTTATTATGACTGAGTGTTTCTGTACATTGAGAGATATCAAAAGTTAGGATACACCATAGCTAATTGATCCAACCTGAATGAATAATGAACATATACAAGTGTAGCCACAAATGTACGGAACCATCGATATGTGAGAAATATTTCTCACCAATCTTACCAACAATTCATCTTGAAAAGAAGAATTAAACACTAAAATAAATCAATATTAATTCATGCACTCCACATATAAAAGATTTTTTCCTCGGTGAAAAAAAAATTAGAAAACTAGGAAATACTATAGCTCATTCAACTGGCTCTCAAAAAGCCAATGCCTCACCCTCCTCTTAAATGCATCCAAACTCGAACCTAAAAGACTACTTGGTATTTTATTGATTTCATCTACAATTATATAAGAAAAACAACGTTGAAACATGGAAGCACGATAACGCGGTATGGCAAGTTTATGCCTGAACCTGACGTTGATGCTATGAACATCTGTTCTATATTTGATTCGTCGGTGCAGATAGGAGGGTTTCTTCTCATTCAAAATCATGTAAGACAGACTCAGCAAATGCAGCCTTCTTGGATTCGCCATGTTCAACCATCCTAATTGGTATAAGGTTGAAAACAATTCGAACACACCACTTTTGAATTTTTTGAACTCAGGCCACATTCTGTTTTATCAGACTTGGACCATATACGGTTTCGCAATAATTGAGGTGAGACAACACTAGCGCTTCACAAAGCATTTTTCTTTGTCTAATATCCAGAAAGTCTTTGCAACCATATATCCATTTGATATTCACGAAAGCTCTTTTAAGTAGCAAGCTTATGTAAGAATCAAACCTGAAATCGCTTTCCATAATTAAACACAAATTACGACACTCGCTAGTCAGAGGAAGAACTGCGCCATTCACAGATATCTTAATTAGATCTTTACATGCCTCTCTCATGACCTTCCTTCCAAATAGCATAACTACAGTTTTTGAAGAGGTAACACTTAGACACATACTCTCAGACAACTTAAAGATGTTATCCAAATCTACATCAACTCTTTCTAGGGCTTCATCAAGTGAGTTGCGCAAAAACTGTAAATAGAGCTGTGAGTCGTCGGCATATAAATGAGCCGAGCAGAAAATTAAACAACATGAGCTGAAAGGTATAGATAATAAAAAATATCGGTCCGAAAATGGATTCCTGTGGAACTCCACATGGGTTCTCTATTGGATCAGATTTAATTTCTCCGTACAAAACTCTTTGTGTTATGCCAGTCAAATAGTTTTCAAACAATAAAACCGTATCTTCAGTGAAACCAATATAATGAAAGATTGCCAACAATAAATCGTGATCAATTTTATCGAATGCCTTCGAATAATCCAGTAGGACGAACAAAAGTTCATTATCGTCTACAGCCTTTATGATGTCATCCACTACTGTGAGAAAGGCAGTGGTACAGCTATGATCCCCCTGAAATCCGATTGGATATCAGGCAAAATACTCTCCGACTCAAAATACGCTTTTACTTGGGCAGCGACAAGTTTTTCAAAAATTTTGGACAATACACTCAATATACTTATAGGTCAGAGATCCTTGTAATCCTGAGGATCGCGTACTTTTGGAATCGGAATTACATGAGCCATTTTCCAAGACCTTGGATAAAGTGACTCCTCTATACAATAATTTATTATGTGACATATAAACTTCAGGATAAAAGGTGAACACAACAAAAGCATCTTCACACTTATACCATCTGAACCCACCGAGGCAGACTTAATGGAAGTTAAAGCAACATAAACCTGACTTTCAGTAACCAATGACACTTGAAATGATATAGAATCCCTTAGCCTGCCATTACCGTACTTATTCAAAAGTTCCAAGCTTGGAACAGGATTGTCAGCAAAAACATTGGAAAAATATTTACTCATTTCATTCACGTCACTGATTTCATGTAATTTTTTAATATTTAATGACGACGACAAATACTGATTCTTAACGTCGTTTGAATAATGACGTTCTTTCTTGTCAAGAGACTTTATAAAGTTGTGATTTTCGAAGGAATATTCCCCAGAAATGACATTACTTCTTGAGCCAAGTGATTTGCCTCTCAGATCTTGTGGTATTTCATTCTCCTTCTTCAGTTCTATTAGGCGTCTGCATCTCTTAGCCATTATTCCATATAAACTTATGAAAGCAGATCTACATACTTTTTTTACTTGTACAAATATCCAAGATATCGTTTTATATATTGAGTTTGCTGGATCATTGGCCCCCTTTGGGGCTTTGGGTACAAATAACTCGATCATACTTTGAAGATGGATATCTTGTTCATTTTTCGTTCCAAAGGAATTGATTCGTTCACACAAGCTAGCCTTATAGTCTTCAGATAAACCATCGAAACACTTTTGGGGACTTCTAGAATAGAACAATAAAATCAGTCGTCACCGACACATATTATTAGACAAATATTGAAACAATACGTAAATAAGTTTCAAATACAAACCCACTAATAAGTGAAATACTTATTTAAATAAAGAACTACCTTCGTACTTTTCTAACGAATTAAAACTACTTAAATATTAATCAATGAAACCTACCTGTAAGTCCCTCTCGTTCGTCGTCCTAGTAACTGTTTTCCTCTATGGTTTAAACGAGGTGAACCTTTTATTTCAGCGGTTTTTATAACTACGTATTTATATTTCTCGTCATTTCTTACACCTCTTTTCCTTTTTTCTCGGTATGTGATTATAAGAATCATTTATTGTGGATGCTTAACCGCAATAAGTTTGGTGTTTTATACCACATGAATAAAAAAGACAGAACTATTGTGGCGGTTTACGGTCTTATGTCTAAGCAATAAATTCGAAAAGGATCTCAGAGTTGTTCCCTTTTCGAAATTATTTCTGTGCGCGCCATAACATGAACCATAGAACGAATATCGGAAATATGCTTTTTTAACAAAATAGGTGCATACAAGTATTGAGAACGCAATGACATGAAGAAAAGTATTCGAAGAAATATTCGAAATGTGCCTTTTTCGAAATTGCATATTCAATTAAACTCAGCAAATTCATATAAAAAGTAAGCGAAAACTTCGAGTTCAGAAATTCAAGAATGTTGTTATACAAGGTGTCCCCTAAGCTCTATGACAAACTTTGAGAGGTAATTCCTGAAAAAATTATGAGACAAATTAGTGAGTACAGCATGAACCTAATCTTTTTGAATTCGAAGATATTCAGCTTCAAAACTTTGATCCTCACGGGATCTGAAATCACAATATCACATACAAGAGCTACTCTGTGGTGTTACCACAGACGGAATGAAATATAGTCCTGTTCGACATCCAGCTGTTCCTACAGTTCTTACTTCAGTATTTCGAAGACTCCGAGCCAAAACATGTACGACCTCGTCCTGTCAACATTCAAAATGGGGAGAACATTATAGATTGAGTAGAAGATAATCCTTCGTTTAGCTTTCGTTGCATTGCAAATCAATTGCAAATGCCCCAAAGTGTCGCGTGGCGTGTTTCGAATAGAGAGGAACTGAACTTTTATTACGACAGGGAGAGGAGACATTAAATGAAAGGGACGAGTAGCATCGACTCACTGCTGGATTCTGCAGAATCATGCTCAGGATCCAGCTTTCATTTCAATATTCTATGGCTTGATGAATCATGCTTCACGAGAGATGGTATAATTATTATCCACAATGATCATTTATGGGCCCTGTAGAATCGAAATGAGGATAGGCGAAGACATTTTCTTCAGTACCAACGGTTTCGGTGGCCTTTATAATAATAGAATAATAGCTTTTTGACTATTCTCATCTAAGACGACAGATTGAATACCATTACTAATTGAAATTTTCTACAGAACACCTTGTGGTGATCATATTCCTATACTCACACGTTTAAGCGACACATCCTCATTGATTGCAAGTCGCACACCTTTTAGGGTAGCAGGCGGCCTCACCCCCGTCGCCCAGTGTGATACCACCACGTCAGCTATAGGTCCCTTGAATTGGTCATCTGTGACTAAGTGCTAATTGGGATGGGCTGCGTGTATTCTTTTCGTGCTTCAATGTGCGCACTAAATCTGTTACAGAAATCATTCATGCATGAATGGATCTCTATATCCCTCATTCCATGAAAAAAACAACAGCTCAAAAGCTACTGGTTTAACAGAGAATGCGAAAGAGCCTCTGCAACCAAGAGCAGAGCTTACAAGTCATGGAAGATAAATCCAACAGAAACAAGAACAACCTTCGTACGAATACGAAACGTAAGCAACCTGACAACTACAAGAACAAAGGCCAATGTCAACGAAGGGGTTACTAATAAACTCCTTGAACAGGCATGCGGGACTAGACTATTCTGGTCTACGGCGAAGACTGTCAGTGCCAATTTCTGCAAATCTGCGCTTCTGTCTCTCATTAGAGAAATATAGCATCATAATAACAATTCTGTGCTAGATTCATCTAACGCAATACCACCGAACATTCCACCTACAAATTCTTCCATGACAGAAATCAAGTTCAAGTCAGCACTGTGAGACGGGCTCCCGAGCAGCTGAACTGCAAGTAGGCAGTAGATCTAGACGAAATACCGCCAATCGTTCTGGGAAAGTGTGCTCCCGAACTGGCACCCATTCTTAATCGTCTGTTTCTGATTGATTATGAAAGTCAGGCTTTTCCGACCAACTGGAAAATAGCAAGAATTCAACCGATCCAAAGAATGAAAAGTAGTCCTTACCCCAAAACTACAGACCTGTTGCACTTCTTCCCATTATGTCCAAAGTTATGAAGAGAGTCATAAATGATGAAATCATCAAATATCTTGAGTTGCAGGAATTATTAACGTCAGTATGGTTTTTGCAGGCAAAGATAGACAGGAGATCTGCTCGCCTACGTCACTCATGTTTATATATCAACGAAGGAAAAGCATGGGGAATCTAGAGCAATAGCCATCGACATCTCTAAAGCCCTCGATAGGGTTTGGAATGCAGCCTTGTTGAATAAACTTGCATATGGGATTTTCGAAAAATTGTGGGGTTAGATAAATAGCTTTCTTTCAAATAGATCAATACAAGTTGTGGTCGACGGTACAATGTTTCCGGTTGCAATCAAGAGTACCTCAAGGATCCATTTTTTCGCCAACCTTGTTTCTGTTGCAGATAAATGATCTTCTGTCATCTACAAAGAACAAGATCTTCGGTTTTGCAGATGATTGTACCCTGATTTCGTCTTACAGTAGTCTGCGGCCGATTAGAGGTGCGGAATCTCAGCGTCAGAGATGTCAACAAATTAATAACTTGACTTACAAAAGATATCTGAGTGGGGACAGTTGAACCATCTACGTTTTCTAGAAAGGTCCCCGCTGGGGATCCTTCTCTAATAATGCAAGGCCAACAAATTGCATCCAGGGATTCGATACACCTTCTCGGAATAGGGTCAACTCCGGGTTTTGTTGGCATGAACATGTATCAGCAATAGCTAAGTCGGCATCAGCTAAACTTAGTTTTTTTTCAGAGCCAAGCGATACATTCCGTCATCTCAACTGTTGCTTCTATACAAGGCGCAGATTCGACCTGCTGTGGAATATTGTTCCCATGTATGGGGATCTGCGCCCAAACATTCGTTGCGGATGTTGGATAGTGTGCAAAAACGGCCTGTGCGCCTCATCGACCACCCGGAGATCACCCGCGATCTCCAAGCGCTAGTATGCTCCTGTAACTGTTCTCCTTTTTGAAGATGATCCATTAAAATAACTCCATGACTATCCCAAGAACAGTCACCATCAGTTTTCTGGCCGGAAAACAGTTTTTGCTTATTTTAGAACGGTTGCTCTACTGTTTTTCTGTTGTTTTGTACCTGTCATATGATGATGTATCTAAGTTTCATCTACAGTAGTTGATCGGGGCCAAAACTCGTATTTATTTCGCTCAAACTGCTCCAACAAAACGTTGGAAATGTTCATTCGAACACGTTTTCGATCTGACGTGTGTAAACGCGACAACCAAGGCAAGGACAAACAAGTTCCTTCGAGATGTTCATAATCTCTATCTATCTTTCTCACTTCGATTCGGCAGTCATCTAACACCATGTGATGAACCTTGGCGATTGTATCGTCGGTTGTTGACGTTTTTGGACGTCCCGAACTTTCATCATCTGCCAAGCTCTCACGGCCACGTTTAAGTTCAGCTGCCTAAAATTGCACTGTGGTAAATAATAATGCAGAATTTCCATACACAATTCGATGCTAGATTTTGCCCATTTTCACAAAAACGCTCAGTCAACTCAGTCAAACGGCTGTTCCACAACATATGCTAGTCCGAAATGGCTGAAACTTGGTGAGTAACTGTCAACAGATGAGCAATGAAAATTCACTAGAATCTATTTACAAATACTGCCATCTTCACATAGAGTTCAGAATCTTTTCAGCCCATCCTCGTGTTATCAAGAAACGAGTTTTCTGTCATTATTAAACAATATAGGTTGATAAAATCGAAAACAAGCTAAATATATTATGAATATCCAATAAATACATCCCCGTAGGAAGTTATATCCTTCATTTTCGTTTTGTGCGACACGCTAAAGTAAAATTACATTTCTAAAATTATTCATAAAACTTAGATAACTAAAAATGATACTAGGCTGTTAACCCTTTTGATAATATGATATGTTGAAAAAGTAAAGTTTTGGTAAACGGTTAGGGAAGATTACAATATTCGATTGTCGATTAGTGAAGACTTATAGCAATCTTGTTGAAGCATCTATAGAGTTGAATTTGCACACATCAGAAATGGAATTGCCCTCTTTACCAACGAGAATCAGCCAACAAAGACTATTATAATATAGACTTGTCGATAAGATTGCATAAACCGTTAACAATCAGTAGAAACTATGAAGCAACCATGTTCCCAATAATGTTGACAACCGAGTTTTTGAAAATTGAAAATGTCGTACTACCGAATAGATGAGGCCACTATAAAGCGTTTTTCTGGATAACCCCCTCCCCCTTTATTCTGGGTTATATTATATAACATTTAATACTCACTCTCGACTTGTTACCAAATGTCCTAAACCATCCCTTCTCATACGAAGCACTTTAGAATAATTAACACATTGTCGCGTTATCTTCGATTCGGGACATATTGTTACTGCAGGAAATGGTATTTTAGAAACAGAAGTAGTTTGAGTAGCTAATGATACTAGTACTGGTGTCTCGATCCATTTTTGACAAACTTCATATATCATGTTTGTACATCCTCCAACACAAAGAAGGAATACAAAAGTCCACCAACATCTGAAATCAAATCTTTTACTTCAAGAATAAAACCAAAGATTTTGATTCATGAAACACTTTTGCCTTAATTCGTATCTAGTTTTGTTACAATATACCCTTAGATAGAAAAAAGTGGCTCAGACAAATTTTCGAGTATTTGCATCATATAATATCCCACTCAATTCAAAATGATCGAAGTTCTTTCATATCCTCATTTCACAAAAATGCTTACAATCAATTTTGGTCACAATCAATTTTGGTCATCTTCGTTCAATTTAGAAACTTTTCTGAAACCCGTAATTTTTTCGTATTTCCGAACGTTCTCGAGCAGAAAATTATTAAACGATTGTATGCATTCGCTGGACTGAAAGCACTTCTAATTAAAAAAATGACTAGTAGGCTTTGATTTTTTTCATTTATTTATTTATTTTGACAGTTGCTGAAGTTGAACCAGTGTCTGCTTGAATTGTTTATTAAATTAACGATTAGTTTTAAGGCTTTTGAAGTTATTGCTGTCAAAAAATGGCTAATTTTACACCGAATTGGCTGATATCCTTTACATGTACAGCCAGCCTGACGGAAACACAACAGAAGCTAGGCGATTATGTCAGGTGCGCTATCAAATCGAGTAACACAAGACAACAACGAACATTTTCAAATATCCACAGAAGGTTGAGGGGAAACTAATACTTTTACTGCAAATAATCATTTAAAAGGTGCAACTCAAACAATGAGAACTCCAGTTATTGAAGGAAGCAGTTATAAATTGTATTGAATTGAATCCTCATGTGAGTACAAGAAAAATTAGAAACCAGTTGAATATTTCACATGTTCTAGTTTGAAGGATTCTCCTCGACTTTGTATTGTACCCGTTTCATATTCAACGCGTCCACACTCTACTTCCTCGAGATTTTCCTTCAAGACTGAATGCCGATGGTTCTTAGATAAAATGAGAGAAAATGCTCATTTTTCAATTTTTACAATAATCATTACTGGGCTGAGAAAAACCCCCATTTGATTGAAGAATTTCATCATCAAGAACAATTCTCACTGAATGTCTGAGTCGGAATAATTGGCAAATATTTGATTGAGCCATTATGTTTTTCCCTAACAGACTGGACGGTCCCGCTTATCGGCAATTTCTTGAGGAGGAGTTATCTTTATTGCTCGAGGATGTGCCTTTTGGTGAGAAACATAATGTGGTTCATGCATGACGTGGCACCTGCACATTTCAGTTGGGAAGCTAGGGAATTCTCGAATAATACATTCAACAACCGATGGATGGGTCGGGGTGGATCAGGACCATGGCCTCCTAGGTCCCCAGGCCTAAAGAACTCAGATTTTTTCTTATGGTGATATCTCAAAAGTTTAGTTCATACCACTCCAGTGAAAACTGTAAAGAATTGAGGAATCGAATAATTACCTCTTGTGACACGATAAGAAATATCCCAGGAATATTTCAAAGAGTGCGTGATAATATGCAAATAGTTTATTATTGTTCGTATATCCGGTAGCGGGTTCACCGTCTCGGTCCATAGGGGGCGACTCTCATACGTATGTACGAGATGCGTCCTTTCTGAAATCGATGGAGTACCCCGATGTAGTTTGTTAGGATGCTGAGAAGCGATATGCGACACTGATGAGCTCCTGATAAGGACGAAACTGCAGTCCGCCGCTTTGTTTCTCGGCATCCTGCTTAGTTGCACTTATGTGGCTGCAGGCATGGTGGACTGTTTTAGGAACTAGCTCTTGTCAGGAAGGATTATTCATTAATCTTCAGATTTTTGAATAATTTTTTGTCTCAAAATTACATATGTAGACTCCTCGCGAAGTTTGTCGCGGAAGATATTTTTTTCATCAAATATTCACCGACGGGAGGCTTTATCTCGGAAACAGTGGCCCAGAGCGCCATTTCAACGGGATTATTTCGTTCGTTTTGTACCGTTTATGTGATTCATGGATCAGCGAAAAATGTTCAAAGTGTTGGAATTTCCAACGTTCCCACATCTATTTGTTATTGTTCGTATCTTTCTCGAAGTCCGTTAGGGGGTTTACCGTCTCGGTCCGTAGGGGCCGACTCTCATACGTATGTACGAGATGCGTCCTTTCTGGAATCGATGGAGTACCCCGATATAATTTGTAAGGATGCTGAGACGCGATATGCGGCACTGATGAGCTCCTAATAAGGACGAAATTGCAGTCTGCGCTTTGTTCCTCGGCATCCTGCTTAGTTGCATTATTGTGGTTCTTGGGAGCTGCGTGCATGGCGGCGGGCAGATTTGGAAACTAGCTCTTGTCATATAAGGTTAGGTTAGATCTATCTATCTATCTATCTATATATATCTATATATATATAATATGAATAAGTACTTTTTCTTTTGTTGCATGAAGGGTGATTTTGGTGATTGTGGAGTCTGGGGATCGGGGAAAAACTCGAAATCCTTCGAAACTGGAAAGTTTCTCGTACGAAACCAACCTAAAATTGACACAGGTGTCTTTTGTCATTCATGAAAAGGATTTTGAAAAATGAAATTCTACTGCCTGCTTTGTTGAAGATAAAAACCGTTAATGATATTTAATCTCTCTACCCAGCTGACTTAAGTTACAATTTGTGCAAAGTTGAAACCTCGAAATTCGTAAATACTGAAATAAATAAAGAGTTTCTCACCTTTCAAACAGCGATATATTCTTGGCCAAATAAGACAGCCCTTGTATACTGGAGATATCACAATATTCTTTTATATATTCTTTGATATTCTTATAAAACAGTTTTTTTCATTTTCCTTGTATTGGATATCATCTTTATTGAGCTGGGTAATTTCTATGGCTCGAGGAACTTCCATCACGAAACATTCACCTGATAATACTGGCTTGATTTAGAGTTGTGCTATCATTTAACACAATTTTTATCCTTTTTAATGCTATTTTCATCGTTGTCGCTATTCACGTAAATAATCCATTCTAAATTGATTTATTCAATGTGCAGATATTTTTCAATTTGATTTAAACAGATTCAGTTTTGGAATTTTCAGGAGAAGAGAAATATTTAGAGATACCTGATACATAAATCTACTCAAAATTATAATTATAGTATCTCGCTAATCAGCCAAGTAAAATAATAATGACATATTCTCAGGATGATTGGCTATTAAATCCCTTGTTTTCAATTCACTTTCATAACTATAAAAAAACATGAAATGATTGTCATTTTTTCAATCTGACTTCAAACAGATTCAAGGAATAAAGCACTCAAAGAAAGTACATATCCTTTCTTCTGTCATCCCAAATTTTGCTGAATCTCTGTGCTTTCCTCTTTCGGATTCTTCTCCGGAATTCATTCCACATATACTCACTTCGGTACATATCTGGACTTTGCAAAAAGTATAGTGTCTGTTCAATTGTCACTCCTTCTAGGTACTATGTTACACTTGCAGCTGTATTCTAAAAAGCACTACCCTGGATAAAACAAATTCTTCCCCAATTACTACAACAAAGCGGACCTTAGTGAACCGTTCGACAGTTAAAGATTTTTTTGGTAGTACACATATATTGTTTTTGAATCTGAATGGAATACGTTCCTATACCAACACAAAACCTCTTTCAAAGCTCACTCTGTAAACATAGACGCTACAGCTGTGTATCTCTTATTTCTCAATGTTTGCAAGTAAATCAATTCATCGTCTTGTTGATTGCTTTTGTTAGGGCGTTTCTTGACGACCTTTCCTCATTCACATCAACCCGTTCGTTCGAGATTCTTTTTTATTATTCTCCACTCTTGGGAGGAGGCGATGCGCGTCATGCCACAGCTGTGGTCGCCCAAGATGATTTAACGAGTATTCCACTCTCTTCTTGAGGAGAACCGAATTGTAAGTTATCGGAAATGTATTTGATGGCAGCGAGTTCCACAGCTCACTAGCCCTGTAAACAAGATAATTTTCATAGAGAGAGGTACGTGGCGTTGCCAGTTGGACTTTCCGCTGATTAGAGTTTTCTGCAAACCTAGTTTTCCTTTGAAACTTGATTCTTCCCAAAATCAAGCCTTTCGGTTCTCAGGGCATTCACCATTGAAGTATCTGTAATAAGGGAAAGATCAGCAACCTGCTACCTTTGAGCAAGAGGCTGGAGGTAACTCGCGTACTGCTCTCTTCTGGACACTATCCAACAGATGTAATGAATATTTATGTGAGGAGCCCCACAAATGGGAACAAAGTTCCAAACGAGGGTCGCACCTATGCTGTGTATAGAATCATCACTTGAGAAGGCGTGAAGTACTACTAAGTCCTGAAAACAAACCTTCATCAGTTTATCAGGAACCGATTTAGCAGTGGCAATGGACATATGCTGCATATGTGTTGCTTTGATCATCTTCAATCAGCGCCATAATCTTGGCTATTTGCCTGGATTTAAAGGTAATCACATTTTTATTAAAAGGTCAAGGAACGTATCGAGTACATATATATCGAATTGGTGGCGGTCTGGTTTGATGTTGTAATGTATGTAACACTGACGAGGTCAAACGAGAACTTAACTTCAATATGTTGCTCTTATTCATGACATCTGATTTCATTGTTACACTTCTAATGGTCCAGTTGACAATGATTATGAAGGGTATATCAGAAAACCAGTTTCTTCAGAAACGAATATTTAACATTCTAAGAAGGTTGAATATTGGTTCCTGAACAGAAGACTTCATGTGGCGATAAATTTCGCGTGTTATCGGATATTGGGATATAATATACATCTAGTTTATAATCCGGAGCAGTACTGGGATTAAGTTGATTTTGACCACTTCATCGAGCCGGAACAGTATGCAGCGTAGCGGTAAATAGTGAAACTAGTCTGGCTTCGTTTGATCTTCTCTTTGTCTTCTTTGTTCCAGTGGTGGCCTTAGTAGTCTTTTGTGTAAACCTATTAGCATACACATACATATACTTGATACATTGCAACAAATTGATACGACTAGATGTTGCTCTGGTTTAATATTGTGAAAGAGTATGCAATACTGAGGAGGTCAAAAGAGACCGAAATTGAAGTCTGTTGCTCCTATTCATGACATTCAACTCGATTGTACCAGATTGTGACCCTGGTTGACAATGATAATTGAGAGTGGATCAGAAAACCAGTTTTTTCAGAGACGAAAATTTAACATTCTAAGAAGGTTGAATATTGGCTCCTGAATAGGAGACTTCATGTGCGAAAAATTCCGCGTATTATCGGATACTGAGATATGATATACATCTAGTTTATAATCCGAAATAGTACTGGAAGTCAGCTAATTTTGATCACTTCATCGAGCAGGCACAGTAATCAGCGTGGCGGTAAATAGTGAAACTAGTCTGTGGCCTTGGTAGTCTTCTATATATACCTATTAGCGTACACATACATGTACTTAATACCTTGCAACGAATTGATACGAGAAGATGTTTCTCTGCTTCGATATTGTGAAAGGGTATACAAATCTGATGAGGTCAAAGGAGACCAAAACTGAAGACTGTTGTTCCTATTCATTATCGCTTTGGTTCGCGTGTTATCGGATATTGAGATACGATATACATCTAGTTTTGTGAAAGGGTATGCAATACTGACGAGGTCAAAGGAGACCAAAATTGAAGTATGTTGCTCCCATTCATAACATGCAACTCGATTGTACCAGATTGTGACCCCGGTTGACAATGATAATGAAGAGTGGATCAGAAAACTTCAGGAGAAATAGTATTTTTCTACGAAAGTTGAATATTACCTCATAAATAGAAGTCTTTAATGTGTTTTCACACATATGGCTATAGATTTCGAGTGACATCGGATATTGAGATATGATATACATCTGGTTTATAATTCAAATAAGTACTAGAGATTTAGCTGATTTTCACCAGTAGGTCGCCTGCTTGACACTAGGTAGCCTTGCGGTGAATAGTTAAACTATTTACGAAAAAGGTTGTATAAATGAGTGTGGACGCAGGGCGGGTTTTTCTGCTGCAGAAAAGATTTATCGCAGTGTTAGTGGAAATACCCTGGATAACTAACTGTAAAGAATATTTTCTAACCATCCCGGGTTCTTACATTTTAGGCTGATGGTTGTATTTTCACTAAAACAAGAAAAATACTTGCAACATTCAGCCACTCATGGCTATAACACAAAACACAAAGATCTTTTGCTTACAATGGTACAGAATTCTATTACCGACTATCAGAATCGGTCAGAGGAATTGACAGTCGGCGATTTGGAGTGGCTGTGGAGATGGCTTCGAGATAGTGGCTTCTATAGCTTAGAGGAGTATTTAGACTACTTCTTATGACCATCCAAAAATGCGAGTGTTTTGTCAATATTCGATCTTCGTAAAATGTATGTGCGGGGCTTTTGGGAAGTTTATATTTTCATCTTTCCGCCCATGAAACTTACAGGTCTATATGATAATTGACATTATATTCAACGATTAAAATATGTGGAACTAGTATGTATGCCCTCTCAAATTTGAAACCAGACTTAGGTTAAGCAATTGGGTTATTATCCAATAATGTTTTTATTCATTTAAATTACTACTGAAGGAATATGAACTCGCAATGTAATCTTTTATTATTAATAAATATATAACTGTCGATCAATCTAGTTTAACCTTTCAAAATTTTCTTCGTATCATCGCGTCTTAGTCCTATTCGTTCTTCCGCTGACCTTGATAGTTTTCTGTGTCAGTTCGTTGGGGGGCGCCAATTGTATACGTATTTGTTCACATATACAGTGTACTTAATACCTTCCAACAAATTGATAAGAGTAGATGGTGGTCTGGTTTGATGTTAAGGATGGTTATGCAAAACTGACAAGGTCAAAGTAGACGGATATAATCATTTCACAAGAACAATATAGCCAGACAATGAAATTATTCATGAATGAAGAACAACTTAACTTTAATTTAGTTGACGGTGACTACGAAAAGTAGGTCGGAGAACCAGCTCGTGCAGTGAGGGATATTCAACATTCTATGGAAGGTTAAATATTGCTACCTGAACTAGAGTTTTCAATGTGCTTACACATATAACGATACATTTTGCGTATTATCGGTTTTTGAAATATGATGTACATCTGGTTCAACAGCCGATCAAGTACGGAAGCAATACTGGCGAGTTTAAACTTCAGTCTGCTTATGATTTCCAACTAGGTTGTACTACTACTACTATTGTGGCTCTGGTTGACGATGATTTTGAAAAGTAGATCGATAAAGCAGCTATCCTGGTGAGCGATAATCAGTACTCTATGGAAGGTTGAATATTGGAGTGTTAATGAATGCTGGTCTCCTTTTCCGTCCACCCTCACCTTTTCTTCTCCAAATTCTCAATGGAACATAATTGAATGATTTCTACTAATTATTTACGTAGCTCTATTTCTATGTGATAGTTCATCATTGTGAACACGAGGTAGTGAAACTATTGCTATATTTTTGTTCATTTATTTCATATTATTCAATTAGTTGGACCGTTTTCGTACTACATTCGTCCCTCTTCCTCGATAACATGATTGCTCACTGTACTCATTATCATAGAAAATTACCAGGCAAAATGAATCAAATAATTATTGGAATCACAATAACTTGAATATTGGTGATTGGTATGACGAGATCTACCTGGCTTTTATAATTCTCAGCTCCATCAGTGAAGCATATTAAACATTCTTTGGAAGGTTGAACATTGATCCCTGAATAGAATATGAAAAACATTATTTACTTTTCAAAACTGAATATCAAAAACCTTCAACATCTTGACCAATTCTTTAATTATAAATTCACATTTCATAGACTGAAAACAAAAGCAGAGACTATCACAAAATATTTCTAATACTTATTAATAAAGAGTAATCAAGCTTTTCGGATTAGGTTTGCTTCAAATTCACACTTAAAGTTTAGTTATAATGCAATGTAGAAATGACAATCAAAATATAATAAAAATTTATTACAAATTTTTCTTAGTATTATTTAAAAACTAGTAGGAAACTAAATATCAAATTCCACTGAAGTCCATCTATTCATCAATATCCCCATACCATCTTCCTAAGAGCCTTCTGTTGCCTAAAATCCGAAGTGAGCAAAAATAGAGAATTTCCATGAAAGATAATATGGAAAATCCAGTGAAGAGACCAAGTAAACCACCAAAATTACTCAGGAAATCCAACGGTCCATAAAGCTCATTTCTTTCAGTAGTAAAAATTACATTGCTATCAAGGTAAACGCTGATAAGGCTAAAGTCGATGCTGTAACATAAAAGAAGCATTCCCTTACTTATAAGAAACTTAGGGTTAATTCTAAATATAATGCTGGTTAGTTCATGTTCCGTTCACGGTCAGGTCAAGTCTATTTATGAAATTATTTTCGCATATCTGACCACAGTTTGTCCCAGGCCCTGTCACACTTCGTTCGAATCCAACTCAGTTCACTCAATGACGGCACAATTTCGAACAATATGTTTTCAAGACCAATCGACCGACTGGAACAAGATTAGCCATGAACTTTACTGATACCCACAATATGAAACTTTGTATTTTTGACTAGTTGGACTAGTTGGAGAACGACGCTTTCGACCTGGTTCACAATCTGTTTATATAACAAAATCATGTTTCTATGTCGCCTTTATCGATCTCCTAACGATGACAACTACCCTTGATTAGATGTTCCATCTAGTCGACAAGGTAGACACAATCCAAATCCAGCATCCCTCAGCTAAAAAAATCATAATGGAAGACTTGGCTCCAACACTCAAATGGGACCGATGAAGCTGGAAGGCAAGCGGAGGCCTTTTCGATCAGCCGCAACATACTGTCGACAAGATCTTCTGACAATATAAACGACCTCTGTCATGTATCAGATCCAGATGATTTCAGTTTACAGGTGTTACCTCCCTTAGGTAACCCCGACCACAACCTTGTTTCTGTCACAGATAACTTCGTACAGCCACATAATAATGAATCAACGCATTCCAGAAGATAAGGCAGCTGAGAGGAGCTACTTGAGTTTTTCTTGTCTTTCCTTTTAATGATGTTTTTCAGATCCTGGCATCAATGTCTGCATTGAATTCGTCACTGAAGTTATCCATGCAGACATGAACCTCTACATTCCACACTCGTAAAACAACCACATAAGTGCCTTGGTTCACTAGCAACTATCAAAATGTTGCGCAGTTAAAAACAGACCATATGTGAACTACAAGAATTATCCTGAATGAAAACTATGAAACTAAAGCTGAAATGGGCATTTCAGGAATATTTGTGACTCATCAAATGATAAAACGAAAACCTATTTCAATGGAAGAATAAAAGGCTCGTAAAGCAGACCAGTGGAAGTCATCAATTCTGGTCTATGGCGAAGGTAGTCAGTAACAACTTTTACGAGGCATCCCTTCTACATTTGATTATAAATAACCTGAAGCAAAGACGGACATTCTGTATTGAATAGATCAAACACAGTGCCTCCATAAATCCCATGTTCAATCGACTACGTGTGAAGTACAGTTCCGAGTGCGCTCAATAACGTGCGTTATTCAACAAGAGAACTGTAAGAAAGCAGTGGATCTAGATGAAATACCACCAACTGTTCTGAAGATATGTGCTACAAAGTTATTACCTGTTCTTTTCTGAGGAGTCACACCGACAAAAATACCAACAAAGCATGTCACTGCATTTGGACTTGGATATGATATCAGAGTGGGGCCGGTCAATTTTAACGCGAACAAGGCGCTATCAACTACGTTCTCCAGAGAAGTCACTGCTGGAGAACCTCATTCAATCACTCAAGGACATTTAATACCTTCATCCATCTACCCGACATGACTGTCAAAAGTAAATTTTGCTGGCATGACCATGTGTCAGCCAGTGCCAAATCTGGTCCTGCTAAACTGGGTGTTCTTCTCAGGGGTGAACAGTAGTTCAGACCATCAGAGCTGATGCTTTCATATAAGGCACAGAGGTATGACCAAGTGTGAAATACTGTTCCTATGTATGGGACTCCACACCCAAAAACTCATTACATTTATTAGATAATGACCAGAAGAGACCAGTGCGCCTCATTGACGACCTGGAGGTCACTTTTAATCTCCAGCCTCTCGCTCAGAGGCGGCAGGTTGCTGATTTATCCCTTTTTCACAAATACTTCCATGAAGAACTGAAAATATTGATTCCGGGATGAAACCAGTTCTGAAGAAAAACCAAGCTCACGGAAGCTCTTATGAGAGGATTGCAAACTAGCAACGCCACGTGCCTCTCTCTATGAAAATTTCTTTGTTCACAGGGTAGTGTATAGTAGCAATCGCTTGCATCGAACATCTTTCCGATAACTTACAATTTGACCCTCTTCAAGAAGCGATTAAACACACACATTGAATCATCTTTAGCATCCACGACGGTAGCACGACAGGCATGGCCTACTGCCAAGAGTTGAGAATAAGGATGCAATTGAAACTATAGCTCACAACAACGGTTTTTATCGTGGCCTAATTGACAGAATACTAAAGAAAACAATGACATATCGCTATTAGCCAAATAAATCCAACAAATCAAAAAAATTCATCCCTTCAAAACTAAAATTCGCATTCAAACCTTTAATAAATTGTTATCAACTCCTAAAGAGAATTAAAATAAACCAGGAGTTCATAATTTATCTTGCCAGACTGCAATAATTTCCACTTGGGTCAGACTAGTCTTTCCTTCCCAAAATTTGATATGAAAACATAAAATTTCATTCCTCAATAATAAACGATTTTCAGCATTAGCTTACCCCTGCATCCAAAATGGCAACTCTTCTCCCAGTTTTGATATAGTATTTAATTACTAAAGCTTTCATCAATCTGACTCCTGAAATGATCCTCAAGCTGCACAAATCGTATGTCAGACCGCGGCATGAATACGCTCAAATTGTATGGAGTCTTATATTCGTAAAACATATAGAGGCACTAGAAAGGGTGCAGAGAAGGATCACAAATCTGCCTACAGCACTGAAAAATGGAAACTACGAGAGCAGACTACAAATCCTGAATCATCCGGCTCTTTCCCAACGAAAATTGAGAGGTGAATTGTTTGAAACTTAAAAGATCCTTCAAGGACAATACAATTGCATTGAAATTTCAAACTATCAGACTCCCAACAACTAATAGGTCACCACTTGAAACTCAAAAAAGAGAAGTGCAACAAACAACAAAAGAATGAAAAAAGACTTAACCAACGAATTTATTAAAAGAGATAGACAATTGCTTTGTACAAATATTAACAGCAAGAATATGTTGAAGGCAATCAACAGTGCCTGGAGCAATTACCCATATCGGTAATTTACAACGAAAGGTGATAACGCTGGTGACGGAGACACACAAACACCACCAAAGGAACGCTATCAAAAGAACTAGATTTCCGAAACACCAAGGAGACAGAGCAATAGTTTATATCACGAAGCTGTTGAATCAGCAGAATTAGAACTTGCGAGACTATTACCAACAAAATTACTATATTACTACAATTCTCCATAGAATGATCAGCGAATTTGAATACTTAAATCCTTAACGTTTAAACGATCACGAACAGAGGACTCATCACAAAACCGACGATGAAAAACTACAGATGTGGAAGGAAAAACCGCTACACGGAAGACATCCCAAGGAGGCTAGCAGGGCACATGTCGACAAATTTTCGTCGAAGTACTGGCAGACCTCGGGCAGATGTTTTCTAAGACGGAAGAGTTCCTTTTGGCAAAAGAAGACCAAGTTATTCCAACCAGAAATTATATAAAATTCATCGTCAAAGACGCTTCTGTAGCTTCAGACACTTGCAGAAACGAATGCCAGACTTCGGAGACGATACAACACATATAACAGGTAGGGACTTGAAAGAAAGCATAAGAAAGCAGTGGAGAATCGAATCCGTTCAATTATTTACAATGATGATATTCACAACTGGAGTTATACCCAAAAACTTACAAACGAATATCAAAAAACTGGGACTGAACGAACATTTGTACAAACCCATGAAGAAAACGGTTCTATAGGCGACAGCAATTCGATAATAATAATAGTGAAGGGCTGATAAAACTCGTAATCATGTATAAAATAGGGTCTAATCTAGTGTCATTTTTAGAATACTCCATGTCATTATGGCGAACTAAGATCCGGCGTAATGCCGCCACTGTCAATTTGGAAACAACGACTATCCCCATAAAAGAGGAATGTTTCAAGGATACTCCTTGAGTCCACTAGGGTTCTGTATTATTATGAATCCACTGCCGCACCGTTTGATCTCGACAAGATACAGATTCAGCGTAAAAAAGAACAACGCAGAAATGATGAGAGTAAACCATCTTCTCTTCATGAACGCCTTAAAATTGATGGCAGCCACTAAGAACCAACTAAAGCAAATGCTGAAACTTGTTGAAGAGTTATCCGATGACATAGGACTGTGTTTTGGACTGGAAACATGTCGCACCCTTAGTGAAATTAGAAGAAAACTACAAGAAACCGCTGATGGGATCGGAAAGGATCAAAATATTGCCGCCATGATCGGAGGGGAGACATACAAATATCTGGGCTTAAAGCAAGCACTACGTATAGATCATGAAAAAATTAAAAAGACTTAACTAACGAATTCAATAAGAAAGTTAGACAACTGCTTCATACAAATATTAACAGCAAGAATATGTTTAAAGCAATGAACACTTATACATGCTCAATCCTGAATTATTTCTTTGGAATAACTGCTTGGGGCAACACCAATATCTATAGTCTACAACAAAAGGAGAGAACGCTACTGACGAAGACACACAAGGAGCGCTATGGAAATGACTAAATCGATAGACATCAATGAGGCAGAGCACTAGCTGATATCACGAAGAAGTTATATCAGCAGATTCAGCACTTGTGAAGCTGTCTCCAACTAAAAGGAATACTTCAATTCTCCATAGAACTTTCCACGAAGTAAGCGACTCAACTCCTTCACGTCTAAACGAACACGAACATAGAACTCATCCTAAGACCGACGATGAAAAACTACAGTTGTGGAAGGAAAACTTCTTCCTTTCCTGAGACGGAAAGGTTCCCTTTGGCGATACAAGACCCAGTTATTCAAACCAGAAATTATCTAAAACTCATCGCCAAAGACTCATCTGTATCGACATACATATGCAGATGCGGATACCAGAATTAGGAAACGATGCAGCACATATCCTGTTATATATTGTATCGTCAGATGTTAGATCGTGTCGACAGAATATAAGAAGAGACAGGGCGCAACGGCCAAAATCGTACACCAAGAATTGGCACAAAAGCAGAAGCAAGCTCACGCACACAATAGACCTGACATCATACTTAATTTCTTGGCAACTTTGATAAACGTGGCCATTCCCAACATCAACAATTTGGAGCTGAATAATGCCGGGAAAATTGCGAAATATAGAGACCTGTAAGAAAGCAAAAGAAAATAGTAGATAATGGAATCCGTTCAAACACTTGATAATGTTCACAATTGGAATAATACCGAAGAACTTACGAAGGAACATCAAGGAACTAGAACTGAACGAACATCTCTACGAACCCATTCATAAAGCGGTACTGTTGGCGACAGCTAGAGCCATCAGGAAGTATATGGAAAACAAAACCACACGTCAACATCGAACTACGCTACTTGTACCTGATAACCTGGAAAGGGGTACATCAGAACCGAATCCTTTTGATGTTGAATATATTCCTCCCTTAAAAGGAGTACGAAACACCTAAAGGTGAATTCACATAATAATAATAATAATATTAATAACAATCTTGACATCAAATTATATGCTTCGAACAAGAAGCAATTGGATGATTTGCTGAAATGTGTCAGTGAGTTCTCGGCAGATGTTCATATAAAATTCGGGATTGAAAAATTTAAGACCCTGAACATTCAAAGAGGGAAAATCATAGATGGTGAAACACAACTTCCAAACGGTGATATTATACAACGCGCTGAACAAGTTCCAGGGTAAAAGTCCAAATACACAGACCTTGCTATTGAGATCAAGCAGATGTGGCACCTCGATAAAATAGATATTGTTCCTGTCATCGTATCCTCGACTAGTTTAATACCCAAAACTTTGCATGATAACCTTAAGAAATTAGAATTGCATAAGAATACCTATATAGAAATGCAAAAAGCTGTAATTCTTAATACATGTAGGATAGTTAGGAAATTAATGTCAAGTATATTGTAATCGAGCCTATTCTCTTTGATTGCTGAATCTGGGAAAGGTAAATTATATCCAGCTAACAGCTGAGATAGTGCATAAGTCCACGACAATAAAATAATAATAAACTACACAAAGAACCTAATAGTAAAGTAACTCAATTACTAGAATCATTAGAAATTTTCAAATTACTCTTTGATAACAACTTTCCGATAATGAACGACAGACTGATCTATGGAAATCCAAAATTTTCCATGTATTCGAATAATAACTCCCTTTCAATAGTTATTAAATACATCTGGTTTTTCCAAACCCAAATAACAACCTATTCATATATATCTCATGACACTTCGTACTAGATTTTCATACTGTCTGATAATGACCGAGACTTCGCGTAAACTGTGATTCATTAATTTATTTTTTTAATGCGCGCTTCCTAGGAATAGGCGAACTTGTTGCACTACATGAGTGGGTGCCTGGGAAGGATTGAGGTTAGGTCTTTTTACTCGCTTCTTGAAGAGGGAAAAATTGTAGGATGTTGGATGGAAGCGAGTTCCACAGCTCACGGGCCCTATAAACAAAGAAATTCTTATAGAGAGATGTTCGAGGAGTCGCTAATTGTACCGCCATATGATGAGATTTCCTTGCCAGCCTAGTGTTGCGGCAAAACATGAGTTTTCCCGGAACAAAGTCTTTCAGCTCCTTGGAGCATCTTCCGTGGAAGTATCTGTAAAACAGAGAAAGATCAGCAACTTGTCTTTTGAGAGCCAGCAGTTGGAGATCGCGGGTGATCTCCGGATGGTCCATGAGGCCACCCTCATCCCTCATGTTGGTGGTAAAAACATGAAAAATTCCACTGTGTTTGTTTCAATACAAATCATCTCATATGTTGTGTATTTTCAGTTAATGATAATGGTGAAGAATTAACTCACTTCTTTTCCAACTCTGCTTCCAATAATCCGAAGATACTTTCCTGTTTCCATTCGTAATCTACAGAAGCAGAACTTGATCCATACGTGATATCATTGCATGATCGTAAGCAGTAGCATCTTGCATTACTATGTTTTCCATCGTTATGAAAAGCATCCTTTGACCTCTTCACGCGTGGTTTAGGTGTACTTTCCGTCAAATTTTGTCCTGTTGAATTTATTTTTTCAGACGACATTTGAAGCTTTTTAGATTCTTTCAATTTCGATTCAAGATTGTCCAGATTATATTTTTCTGAAAAAAAATTGTTCGTTATATAGGGTGTTACATAATAATATGTCACAACTTGAGGGGGTAAATCTCATATAAACATAGGTCCGCAAAAACTTCGTTATGGAACTACAGGGCATTGAAATTTCTTCTTCAAAAGTACTGCAGTTTTGAAGATATTCAGCCCAGATATGGACTGCAAGCTATTTTTTACAGCCACAATCATTACACGTTCTAGATTTCAACTGAAATAGACAAGGTGTTTTCTTTTCCGAGGCCATGTCCTCTTTTGCCCCTTCAGATTTTTTTGCAGTACTCCACTGATCAGCGTACAATCAATTTTTGTCATCTTTGTTCACATTAGAACAACCGTTTTCAAGTAAAAAATTATTGAATTTGAATTATTTCAATTATAAGTTATTCGATAGATAAAAAAAATAATAGAAATACTCGATAGGTATGCCCAAAATTTGATTTTATTTTGATAGCTCGTCTTCTGAGACTCAAATTATACTTATTCAATATCAAACTGAAACGAAAAACAATTAAAAACTAAATACATTGCTGGAAGTGTCCTCCACCTGCAAGAATACAGGACTCTGTCCTTCTTCGCATATTATCACGCACTCTTTGAAATATTCCTGTAGTATTTCTTATCGTGTCATAAGAGGTTATTGTTCGATTTCTCAATTCTTCTACAGTGTTCACTGGAGTGGTATAAACTGAACTTTTGAGATATCCCCATGAGAAAAAGTCTAAACTATTTAAGTCTGGAAACCAAGGAGGCCATGGTTCTGACCCACCCCGACCTATCCATCGGTTGTTGAATGTATTATTCAAGAATTCCCTAGCTTCTCCACTGAAATGTGCTGGTGCCCTGTCATGCATGAACCACATTATCTTTCTCACCAAAAGTGGCACATCCTCGAGCAATAAGAGTAACTCCTCCTCAAGAAATTGCCGATAAGCGGGACCGTTTAGTCTGTTAGACAAAAAAAAATGACCTAATCAAATAATTTCCAATTATTCTGAACCGGACATTTAGTGAGAATTGTTCTTGATGATGAGATTCTTCAATCAAATGGGGGTTATCCTCAGCCCTATAATGATTATTCTGAAAATTTGTGATAGCAGTTCTCGAAAGCATTTTCTCTAATTTTATCTAAGAACTATCGAAAGAAACTCAGTCTTGGAGGAAAATCTCTAGGTAGTAGAGTTTGGACGCGTTGAAACTCCAAACTAAAACATGTGAAATATTCAACTGATTTCCAATTTTTCTTGTACTCACATGAGGATTCAAATCAATACAATTCAAAACTGCTCCCTTAATATCTGGAGTTATCATAGTTTGGGTTGCATCATTTGAATGATTATTTGCAGTAAAAGTACCAATTTCCCTCAACTTTCTATGGATATTTGAAAATGTTCGCCTGCCTGGTATTACGCGATTTGGAAAGAGCACCTGATATAATCGCCTAGCTTCTGTTGTGTTTCCGTCAGCATGTAATGTATAACAGCCAATTTGGCGTTAGTAAAATGAGCCATTTTTTTCTTACAGCAATAACTTCAAAAGACTTAAAACTATCGTTAATTTAATGAACAATTCGAGCAGACACTGGTTCAACTTTAGCAACTATCACAATAAATAAATAAAAGAAAAAATCAAAGATTACTAGTATTTTTTTAATTAGAAGTGCTTTCAATTCAGCGAATGCATACAGTTGTTTACTAATTTTTTGCTCAAGAACGGTTGGAGATACGAAAAAATAACAAGCGTCAAAAAAGTTTCTAACTTGACCGAAGATGACGAAAATTGATTATACGCTGATCAGTGGTGTACTGCAAAAAAGTTTGGAAGGGCAAAATAAACCTCGCCTCGGAAAAGAAAGCACCTTGTGAATTTTCAGTTAAAATCAAGGACGTGTAATGATGGAGGCTGTCAAAATAGCTTGCGTTCCAAATTTGGGCTAAATATCTCAAAAACTGTAGGAGTTTTGAAAAAAAAAAAATTTTTCCGGAAATTTCAATGCTCCGTAACGGAGCTTTTGCAGATCTAGATTTATATGAACTTTTTTCTTAAAATTGCGCTTAGATTCATCCCTTTAAGTTGTGACATACTATTCTGTAACACCCTGTATAGAGAGAACAGAATTGATTGACTGAATTGCTTCGATTGTCAACATCTCGATTGCTTAGAATATTTTGACATTATACAGGCACTTTTTCGAGAACAATTGAGTGGTTTACCGAAAATTTCTTGTCATTTGGCGGTTTGAAAGTTACAATTACGAATTCATACCTTGACTTGAAAATCAAGCTGCTTGATTTTCTTTACTTCAGATTTCAAGTCAAGTCAAGCTTTTTTTCCTCAAAATCTTGAGAATTCAAGCTTCTTGAATCACAAAACTTGAAAGCTTGAATCTAAGCAGAACTTCAATAACATTAGACTTATCTTCAATAAGTCCGAGAATAACAGTTTAAATAATACTGAATATTTGATCGGGAAATATTTAAATAAAATTCAACGTGATATTCTGAAAAGAGTTCATGAAGTTGCTGAAGGAATAACAAGGACGGACAATAGTGAAACTGGAATGTATATTTTCGAATGAAACAAAGCTAAGTATCACAAAAACAACAAAAATGAATTTTCTATAGAAGAAACTGAAATAAACTTCTGTGAAAATAAAAGAAATACCTTCATTGAACTTTAAGTCATAAAGAAAACGTATAAGCGAAACTACATTCCCAGTTCATCAGATAGTTGATAGTTCACTGTTTTTTAACTAATAGATGAGGCACATCAACATCTTAACTGATTTGCGACTCAATCTATTTCGAGTCTTGGTAATAGTTTACACAGCTCTTGAGAACTACCTCTCTGTTGGAGCCGAACTTGCAGTTGTGGCCAAAAAATCTCTCGCCATATTCCTCAAATTTGAAAATATAACTTTTGGGCCTTTTCCACTACTCTAAAATGTTTTCCGACCTTCCTGCATAGGAGTCACTCAGGTAATTATCTACTTCTGATCGCTAAATATCATCATTGGGTGCGGGCACAAAAAACTTTTTGTATAGACCTAATAGGTCTATCTCGAATTGATTCGACCCCAAGTCCTGCAGTCGCCCTACTTCAATGTAGACATTCTTGGTGGAAAACGTGGGCTTAGGTAGGGGCCTAAAATATTCTTTTTTATGAATTTTCTCGAAGTTATAAATTTCTTCAATCCTCAATTCCTTTCTCCAACTAGAATTTATAAATATTTCCACCTTATGGCGAGAGTCCAAGATTAAAACTACACAGTACATCGAGTTGCTTTTTTTATAATGTTTAACGATTTTATCCCTCTCCTCCTTTTGTCGATTATATCTCTATCTAGTTGATTGTCAAGCTCAATAGCCAGTTTCCTTATTTATCAAGGGGCATGGCGATGTCAATAACTACAAGAGGAAGAATACAGTAGGCTTCGCCTTTTAATATTGTTTAATATAATTTTGAAGATTCTGAGGTATCTACAAACTTTCTCAATCAATAGTCAATCTGTGTCCATCAACTTGAGTTATTTCAAATTATTTGTTTCAGTATATTTAATAGCCCTCTAAACTTCAAAGCTCACTGCTACGTTTCGGAGGTGGAATTCCAGTGGGTAATGAAAGATTCATTTCATTTGAATCAAATCTATATCATATGGAAATCTATTATAGATTGTAAGCGACATCAATATTTTGTTGAATGTTGTTAAATACAGAAACTCTTCACGTTTCTGAAACGACTGCTTTTTTCTTCAAATTAACCAAATTTCTTCGCGGAGCTTTTAGTATCTACTTGTTGCTCTGCGCAACGAACTGATTAGATCGAACATACTAAGGTTTGAAATCCCATTTTGTCGCAGCCAATTACGAAATTCTTGAGACACTACCGACTTCTATCGAACCTTTAAAGGTACGTCAACAAGCTATTAGGAAGTGAACTTATCTTCATGTTCTTACAAGTATCCTGCTTTCGAGCAACTTGGGTTACAAAATCAAGTCAAGTCAAACGTTTGATTTTCCGAGAACTTGAATTTCAAGTCAAGTCAAGTTGTTTCGAAAATTTTTCATACAGCCATTGAAGAACTAAAATCCTCAAACTTTATTCGCACCGTCAAGGGGCACTGTGATTTTTGCGTCGCTAATAATGGACAAACTTTGAAACCTTTGCGAAGTGTATAGTAGATTCTTTAGTGATAATGATTAGCAGGTATATCAAAAATTCTCAGTGATTGCATTTTTCAACAATTCATTGTGTCTCATTATATATGTGTTCCATTCTATCTTGATTTTTAACAATTTTCTAATTTCCTACTTATTTAGCCACTGAACGAACTGCTGTTGATGAGATTGCCCTTGAATAGTGTAATGGGGCTGCCTTTTCATACATTTTTTCATTGGATTTGATCTTAACCACAATTTTGCATGTCCTCAACGCTTAATCTGAGTGAATTCCATACAAAATTGCAAGCCTTTGTTTATATCTTCATGGTTTAGCAAGAAAATCTAAAAAACACTTGTTCATGTTTTTGAAGAACACCTAATATGAATCCTTCAACCCCTCCTTGCCTATTTTTGTTAATACAGATATCGACCACTTCGAAACCCAAAGAATCCCCAAACAAACTTTAAATTTCTTCTTTGCATCCCAATAGGTAGAATTTTCAAAGTACTATATTAACTCAACATACACCTATGTTCAATTATTTAGCCATGGCAGCGTAACCAGCAGATGAACAGAATACTTCCATATTTGTAATACTAATATGAATCAAGATCATGACTCAATGTTTCTTGCTGGCCGATCTGTCGAAGACATATGGAATGAGTTCTCATCTATACTCAAATCCCTCAATGAACAACATACACATACTAAGACTTTCATTGAGTACCCATCAAAACCGTGGATCGATAATGAGGTACAAAGAACGATTCGACACAAGAAGGCATTATGGCAGCGTTACACTCGAAGTAAACGCATACAGGACTAACAAAACCACAGGAATCACTCAAATTTCCTGAGCTCCACGATTTCTTCAAGAAACCTAATATACCAGGAGAAGCTACTCAATCCATCGAATCGAAAGTTCTTCAAATTTGTGCGCTCCACTCTTAATTCGAAGGTCACTATACCATCTGTTCGAGACTCACGAGGGAAATTATGCGACGATCATAAGCACTCCGCTGAGGTATTCGCTAGTGCGTTCGCTTCATCCTTCAGCGTTGAACCAGACGGTTCGCTGTCACGTATAACGTCTCCTAGATTCCCTGTAGAACAAAGCACAGTTTCATTTTCTGCTGACGACATCGAGAAGCACTTGCTTGATTTGAAATCTTCCTCGGCTCCTGGTCCAGACGGAGTCACGACCTTCGTCCTCAAGAATTGCGCCTCGCCTCTATCCTCACCTTTAAGTGTGATATTCAACGAGTCTTTCAGATAAAGTTTGCTGCCGACACAGGGGTTGCGTGTCTCAGTTACCCCAATATTTAAGAAAGGCACTAGAAATTCTCCTCTTAACTACAGACCCATAAGTTCAGTATTGATTGTCTCGAAAATTTGTGAGAGAATGATTATGGCTGAGATACTTAAATTCATAATCGATAACAATATCATACCCGAAAACCAGCATGGCTTCCTACCGGGTCGGTCTGTGATCACTAATCTGCTCAGATGTCTCCATGAATGGACCACTGCGCTCGATTCAGGGACTTCCATTGAAGTAACTTATTCAAATTTCGCCAAAGCCTTCGATAAAGTCCCACGTAGACGTCTTCTCGCGAAACTAGAACACTTCGGTATTCGCGGTGGTGTCCTTTCCTGGATTGCCTCGTTTCTCTCTAACCGTGAGTTTTTTGTCGCGTTGGTTACTTTCTTTCTGCTCCCCAACCAGTTTCAAGCGGAGTCCTGCAAGGATTCGTGTTGGGACTTTTGCTAATTTTGATTCATACATCTGATTTACCTAGTCTACTCACCTCTTTATCTTCCATGTACGCATTAGACACAATGATTCACGCTGATCCACTACAAAACCATCACACTGTACAACAGAATCTCATAATTATTCACGGTTGGTATGAGGCATGGTTGATACCTCTTAATCCCGAGAGATGTGTCATCCTACATATTGGTAGGAAAAATCCCAGACTTCACAACAGCATCAACGGAAAGACCATCGCATCATGCAAAAACCATATGGACTAGAAGTTACAATATCAGACAACCTCAGCTGGTCTGCATATCCATTCCGTATGCACAAGAGCTTTCAGAACGTCGTATTTTATGGAGAAGGTATTTGGGAAATGCAGCATCAATACCTGTCTCGTCCTTTTTACCACCTACATCAGACCAATTTTGGAATTCGCCAGACCTGTTTGGGATTCTCATCTGCTTGGCAATACAAACTCGCTGGAATCTATTCAACGGAGAGTTTTGAGAATGCCCTGCGGAGTTGTTCGCTCTTCATACAAGGATCGTTTTCGTCTTCTGAAAATTCTACTGTTTGCAGATCGACGACTTCGTAGTGACCTCGTAGTCACATAAAGAGTACTCAACACTCTGTTCGGAGTAGACCTTCCAACCATGTTTCGTCTGAATTACCGCACACGTCTTCGAGGTTACGACTTCAAGTTATACAGGGAAAACTTTTGATGCACCGCCAGGCAGCACTTCTTATCGAACTGATAAGAATTATATATTTCACTCATGGAATGAGCTGCCGATAAAGTAGTTAACAGTTCAAGTGTTAATATGTTCAACAATACTCTCGATAGATGGTCTACGCGGAACAATATATAGACTTTCTAGTGGTTAATTATGGTTGAATTTTATTATTCCTTTCTTTCTCTTCCTTCACTCACTACTGTATTGCAATCAATTGTATTTTTGTGATTTGAGCGATATAGGTTCACTTGGGCTCATGTTAATGTTCAATAAAAATAATATTAATGATATACTATTCATTATTGGTTAATGACCTTCTAGATTAAATTTGATTCAGTTACTTACTTCTTGCATAATCCAGACATGTAAGCTTGGACAGGCCGCATATTGGAGTCGACGCTTCCCCTGAAAAATATACACACAATTACAAATACTGAAAATTTACGTACTTACTTGGCATGAAGAAAGCAACGCATCCACACTGTTCAAGGGTATAGTTTGTGAGACATTCTAAAGCGCAGTTCGTCTTGGAGTATATCTTGAAAAATTTTAGATTTTTTTCCCCTTGAAAAAAACAATCTCGGTCAATCGGCCTATAGTACTTCACTGGGTCAGATGTTGTCATCATATTAGGCGTAACAGTGATCACTGAAGCTTTACCAAATGGTGCCATATCATATTCTAGGGTTGGTCTAGGCACTCTTGTAGGAAGGTGTAGAATAACCTGAAAGGAACATTCTTTAGTTTAATGAATCGAAAGTTGAGTGGTGATCATACATTCTGTCGGACAAGTATCAGGAATTGCTCAACGAAACACAAAGTATTTATTTTTCATCCAAATTTCGCCTTCAAAGTAAGCCCTTCGGACATAATACATTTACGCCAATGGATAATCCAACCATCAAAATATCTTTAAAAGTTTTTTCCGGTATTCTCGCCGCGAATTCTCTCAGAGGATCAGGGACATACGGGCTTAGCGAACCCGAAGTACCCAAGCTGAACCTGGCAGTAGCTATACCTGCCGGAGTCAATGAAAGTATTACAGATAAAATCGAAGCCACGGAAAGGAATATTAACATGGAACGTCCTCCTGAGCAGAATCAGCAGAACGAATTTATGTATTTAGCAAGATCAGAACTCAACAGACCAATAACTGAATTCAATGCAAGTAACCCAACTGCCCAAACTCAAGACGAACAAGAACACCAATGTCATCCTAGCAAGCTAAACTCAGTGTTTGAAGAATACACTGACCAGAACACCCTGGAGAAAATTCACAATTTGTTTACTGTGGAGCGGTAGCGGTTCTTCGACTACACAAACAACAAGTCTCCACGACTCTGATTTGATCTGAGCCAAAAAGCTCAGAAAACCACCATGGCAAAACCAACTGGAGAAGGATATTGACAATATAGAGCTGAAATCGGTCGCCTCACAGAATTATTGAGAAACAAAAAGCCCTCAGGTGCTTGAAATCTCATATACGCAAGATTCATAAAAAAATTGCTACGATCACAAAACATTCTGTTCACAAACAACATATCGACGTGTATATGGACACTTTAGAGCAGAAACTCCAAGCAAAAACAAAGAGGCTCTCAAGATATATCAAGTGTACTAAAAGGTAACATCAAAACCAAAGGTTCCTCCAAAGCGCGGCCAATTTTCATATGGGAAATAACTAAACTGCGAACAACAATAACAGAGAAATACCTGACGCACAATACTTGGCCGGTTATTGGTCATCGTTATGGTCGCAGCAAAAAGAACACAATAAAGATGCTGAATGGATCGCGAATGAAAGACAACGCCTTGATATCAATCATAGGGACTTTGAAGAAATACCGGAGGAAAAAATCGCTACAGTAGTTAGAGCGACCAACAATTGGAAAGCCACAGGTATAGATAATATCCATAACTTCTGGTACAAGAATTTCAGTAAGCACCATGAAGCCCTAGCGAAATAGCCCACGTATGTTCTTCAACATCCCAGGAAAACACCCACTTTCCTATTACAAGGCTTAACATATATGGAACCTAAGAGAAATAGAACACAAGATCCCTCTCTGTATAGGCCGATCACTTGTCTGCTAACGCTCTATAAAATACTCACCTCATGCATATCCAATCGAATATTCCAACACCTTGATGACAACAATATATTATCAGAGGAGCAGAAGGGATGTAGAAAGAAACACTACGGGTGTGAGGAACAACTCATCATCGATTCTGTGATAATGAAACAGGCACACGGAGGGCATAGGAAAGTTCGTTCAGCTTTTCTCGATTATCTGAAGGCATTCGATAGTACCGCCCATTCTTGGCTTGTCGAAGTATTAGAGATATACAAAATTCATCCAGTCCTGGTAGAATTCTTGAAGACAACAATGACACACTGGCGCACGTCCCTGCAGGTCAACATGAACAATAAGTTAATTAAAACCGACACAAAACTCAAACGCTTTTTCAAGGAGATTCTTTGTGTCCACTATGGGTATGTTTGACTATGAACCCATTGCTCAATAGCACAGGATACGGATTTAGGATAAAAGCTGATAGAAACTGTCACACAATCTCCCACCTGCTATATATGGATGACAACAAATTATATACTTCGAACAAAAAGCAATTGGATGATTTGCTGAGAGTTGTCAGTAAGTTTTCGGCGGGTGTTCATATGAAATTCGGGATTAAAAAATGTAAAACCCTGAACATTCAAAGAGGGAAAGTCATAGATGGTGAAACACAACTCCCAAATGGTGATATTATACAGTGTATAATGTAAGATGGCGAAACCTACAAATATCTGGGATACCAACATGAAAGATGGCGAAAAACTACAAATATCTGGGATACCAGCATGAAAGATGATCTAAATCATTTTTGAACCAGGGAATCTTTTCAAGTCTCAAGTTTACAAATGTTGCTTCTCATTTGCAATGATTAGTTTGTTGCGGAAGATTATTATTGATCTATAATATATATATATATATATATATATATATATATATATATATATATATATATATATATATATATATATGGAATAACAAGAGTTATCGAACCAGTCATCTATGTAGATACAGGGTGTTCTATATTAAGTAACAAAATTGGTAAGCATTTTCGGTATAACCTAAAGTGACATTGAGGTGAAAATATTTTAGAATTAGAGTTTCGGACCAGCTGAATCAACTTCCATAATTTGCTGTGAGTTGCTACTCATCCAATTTAATTAAATTACTCAACCTGGCTAATTTCTCTAAAATGTTCGTTATATCATTAACGATTTCATAAACAGTTGAATAAAAGAGTACTTTAGACTCGGGAAACTTGGGTAGATTTTACTATACCTTGTAACCTTGTTCGGCGCCTGTGCATTTGAAGTCAATATCTGTCTTTCGATGGGCAAGTATAATTTCCAAGGAATTCACCGCTCCTGAGAACATTGCTCTTCTAGGATAAGTTTCTATAGCTGCCTTGTGTGAATATCCAAACTGAGGAATCCAGTAAGATTTCGGACCTGAAGTGTTGTAACCGTCTGGAATAAACCTGGAAAAATGTGAGATATAATATTCATTCAAAATATATAAGCCATTAAAATCTATCAGGACATTACTGAATTACATTGTTATTATTATATTTTATGGCTCAAAGGTATTGAAAATAATCGTGGTTAAGTATCAGATGAACTGCCAATTGAATATTACATAAGATTTTTGAAAATATTGAATATACATTTTTTACATATCAATTCGAATTAGTTATAACGATTGTTTTGAAATATTTAAATGAAGATTGGTTCTCCAATTTTTCATTATGAATTCAAGAAAATGACGAAGTGTCTTATCAATTTTATAAATTTCCAAAATTTCTTGAAGCCATGAATGGGAGAACTGTCAAAAGCCTTTTGGTAATCAATGAAGGCTGTATGAATATTTCTCTTCTTAGTTTGAGCTTGATTCAAAGCAACAGAATCAATTACAAGTTGCTTTTTAGTACCAAGGTGTTTTTTCTACATCCTTTTGATGTTCGGAAAGAATATTATAATTCTCCAAATGTGCATAAATTTTTTGGGTAATACATGCAGTTAGAATTTTATATATTGTTGGAAGGCAAGTAATTGGTCTATATTGAGACGGATCAATAGTATTATCACTTTTCGGTTTTAAATAAGTAATTCCTTGTGTGAAAAATAAAGGAGTAGCTGAGGGTTCTTTATTATAAATGTGTCAGAGGCTTTCTCCCCGGAAAAATCCAGTGTACGGACCTTAGTCAAGTAACACTGAATGTTACTATATATATAATATATATATATATATATATATATATATATATATATATATATATATATATATATATATATATATATATATATATATATATATATATAATATGTATAAAATGTGATATATATATATATCTATCTCTTTATAAATATATATAAATAATATATATATATATATATATATATATATATATATATATATATATATATATATATATATATATATATTTTGTATTCTTTTGAAAGAGAAGATTTACAAAATTCGAATAATTTTATTTACAATAAATGCTAATATCTACAATTTTGGTGTGTGTGTAACAGTAACCATACTATCTTGCGTATTCAATAAACGAGTGAAAAATCCTGAGGGAAAAACTCGTTTTCCTGTTGCACTAGCAATAGCTTGTCTGTTTATGTTGTGTTAGTGTCGTGTGTACATAAAGAGTACCAAAGATTTTCTGCTTAGCAGCTTCAATTCGTTTACTGGAGAAGCTAAGCACATATGTTATAATAGTTCTACTGAACGTATTGATGATGGAAGAACAATTAAATTCCTTTTTCGTTTAATTTAGAGAAAAATATTACTTTCATCTCTAGCATAAATCTTCATTTATTTTCGTTGTTCTAGTAGCATTCAGAAATTTTTCTGTTGTGGAATTTAACAAATGAAACATATATTGCTCTTCCTCTTGTCACATGTTAAAAATTTTAATCTGATCGAAGAGATTTTCCTAACACAAAGCAGATGCTCATTATTGAACTGGAAATAACCTTCAAATAATATGAAAAATATCACGTATCACTTTTCAATAGTTCAACAAAATCCTTTTACATTTCCAAGTAGTTAATGTAATGAATGGACGGTCAGCTGGAATCAATTTTATACATAAGCCTTGTTGTTTACAATAGTATACATAAAAATGAGATTATAAGTCAGCAGAGAAAAGATCTATTAAGCAGGCCGAGTTAACTACCAAAACATTCAACACCCCCTCAAGACCCCTCACCTATCCATTTAGTTCTCCCATAATACATATAGATGGCACTAATTGAACCACGTCAAGTGTCAAACTCTGTCGATCAAACTTCAATCGCTGATAGATGAATTGTCAATGTCAAACTTTTCAGTTTCCTGCTAAACTCTTCGACTCAAGTTTAGTAATTCTCTTGAAAATTTATGGTAAGTAAATTGAATTTGTAAAGTGTTAACCGATATTTTGTGCAGCTTGAGCTTTGTTAGATTCTACGGTACCAAAATTGATTATATCCAATTCTTATCGGTTTTTTCTTAATTTTGAGGTTCACCCTTTGGCGTGCGGCGGAAAGGACTATATACTATACTAGAGGACCCCTGTGAATGGCGAGGAAATAAAATAGCCGAGGAAGCCTTTTTCGAGCTCTGAAAAAAAGTTTTCATGAGATTCTCAACTTTCGTATTTGTCAGGATGACTTCGTTAGGGAGTAAATATCGCTGCAAATTTCCCACATGCCCCAACAAGTACGTCTTCCGATCTGAAAATATCAGTTTCCATGTTTTCCCTCGACAAGATCCATCAACTCGTTTGAATTGGAAGGAGTTTTGTTCTATAAGTGAAACTGTCGACACTACTAACTTTTCCTTATGTAGTGATCACTTCAAAGAAGACGACTTTGTTCATGCAAAAAGGATTCAACGGTGGCGTTATACCATCTCTTCCTATTTTGAATAATGAACCATCTTGTTCTTATGATAAAGAGGGTCAGTCAAAAGTAGGCAGTATTTCTTCTTGGCCAGGAGATCTCAACGGGTAATATCATTTATCATCAAATGATCACTCGAATGTTGGTGGTAGATCAGACCAGAGACTCCCAATGAACCATCTTGTCCGATTTCTAACATAGGGCACCCTTCAAACATTGCTAATATGCCATCTCTGAATAAATATTCTTCGGTTTCTGTAGTTATGGGAGATCACTCATATATTGGCAGTTTACCGTCTTTGCTTGAATCTTTAACTGTAACAGCATCTCTTAATGAACCATCCTGTTCAATTCCAAGTATTTTGGAAGATCTCATTTTTCTCAATTCGATTTTTGTCAATTACATTCGGTGAAAGATGAAAAAAGGTACTGTTATTTTTAATTCTTGAAAAGAAGGAAACTGGGACTGAAAGCAAATCCAAGAGGTTCATGAACAAGTAGGACAGCAATCTTTGATGGGTTTAATTATAGGTGTTTATTGTGATTTTAAAGAGCGAGTTATCTACATCCTACTATGTGTGTGTTATTTATTTACCATCGATCTTATACAGTCGGTGGTACTATACATGTTGTTTTGTCTGGGCTCTTATACCTTCTTATAAGTTACAAACATGTTTTCTAGTCTGTGATATTATTTATTTTCCTCCATGCACCTTTTACACTCGGGGAAAGAAATTGATCTGCGACCAAATAATTGAATTTTTTGGGTTCTTTGCACCCTACCTTCCCTGTGTTATCTATAATTCATGTTTGTTTTGTGATATACACATTGTTATTATTCATTTAATTTTCTGAATTCGTTTTACTCAGAGTATATATATTTTTTTTTGTTACAATGGTTTTCTTACACCCTGCTTACACTTAAGGTTCTGCGGGCGGAACCTTGTATATATGGTTCATATTTCTACCATGAATCTATCAAATAAACCCATCAGGAATATTAATGTAACCCTAGTTTTCAGGATTAGTAATGAAATTGCCGATTTTCACCTTATTCAACAATTTTGAGTGATCTCAAATTCATTTAAATTAAAACTTCTTGAGACAATTATTACTGCGTTTTTTTCTATTTTCAGAAGCAGTATGGAATAACTGCCATGAAGATGGCAGTAAAGGCAGTTTACCCCCAACGGGGGACCAACCAACGGTAGCAATGGAGGACCAATATTATGGCTGACAACAATATTTCAGAATTTCTTTCTATTTCTATGTACCTGTTTTCTGTGATATGTGATTTATATTTTGGATTTACATGTATTAAGAATTTACTTTATTTTTGGAAATGTTGTCTGTATATATGATTTAAGAGATTTTTGTTATTTTAAAATAAAAGTGTTATTGTGTAAAGAATACTCATTATTTTCTCAATTTTTGAACAGTCTAATTAAGGCAGAAATAATCTACATCGATTAGACAGTTCATATATCCCATTTCAGTCAAGTTAAATTCGATCGTGGGTAATCTAGAATTCAAATAAGGCGCCTTTTGGTTTAGTTTCCCATAATGGCACGCACAGCGCTAGTTTCTATGCTGAGACGGCCATATTGTTTCCTATGTGGGAGCACTGAGTTTTTATTTCTTATTAGGGTCTGTTCTGTGTAAGTCAGTCTTTTGTTGAGTTTCAAAGTGAGCGGTTCTCTCTGTGTAGTGAAGAAAGTGTTTTACTATGGAAATATCGGGATAAATGCGCCGCAGTTGCGAAATGTCTCATGACAAATTTTGTTATATTTGTTAAAAAAGCCTACTTCCTGTATTTTGGTGTTTCAATTGGAGATCGAGACAAGTAGTGGGCTCTCCATACGTGCTGTGTTATTTGTAGCGTAAAGAATAGAATTTGATTAGTATTTAAGTCCATATTTTCAATCTCTTTGTTCTTCTTAAGAGTAAAATATGTTTACTGGGTGTAAAAGTAAATAAAGTCAATATATTCTGTCAAAACTTAAATAATATTTTTTCTTTACACATTAGATATTGTAACATTATATGTGGTTCTACGAAAGTAACGGGAAAACCCTATGTGTTACAACTTTTTTTCGTATTTGTATGATTCCATTCTATCCTGATATACTATTGATATGTTACATCCAGAACAATGTTTTTTGTCGGCCAGTGTTATTAATTGGAACATCTCGCACCAGTACATCAATGAAAACTTCAAGAGGATTTTTAAAATATAATAAATTTTTTGTTAGTTTCCCAAGAAGCCCGGATGCAAGTTATGGACTCCACAAAATATGACAATCGGTATTAAAGTATTCTTTCACACTGATAATCCTAAATATTACTCTCTTCGAATCAAATATTTCAGGAAGTAAGTATGGCACAGATCGGCACCCAGATATGGAAACAGAGAAAACCCTGATCGAATCGTAACAATGTCAAGAATTCCCAATTATCTAGTCATATTTGAAGGTACAAATGCTTATCCGCCATAAATATATGTGGAACTGTCTCTTCATTCATACTACTATATGTGACGCTACCTTGTCGGTGTCTCACTGAAAGGGGTCACTTATACGCCCTTATCTTCCAAGGTTGCCTCTCGAGCGCCGTTCTTGTATTTTATAGCAGCAAGAACCTACTTCTGGATTTAGACTTTTGAAGCTTCGAAGTCTAAGGACGGGTAACTACTCTAATGACAAATGTCATATTTTTCGAACGACTGTCAAAATTTTTTCGCAAATTTTTCTTTAAATTGAACAAGTTCCACGAAGAAATAATATATGGGCGATGTCAACCCAGATTATTGGGTCCATAATGATTCTAAAACATCTAAAGATCATAATCGGCATCACTTCGAAGACTGAACCTGGCCATCAGGGATCTCATGATCCAACGGAGATGGAATTTGAGGAAATATCGCAGGTTATGTATTTTTTTATTATCTCCTTAGTCCTTTTCATGACCTTGCTTCCTATGTAAAATCTTCTCTTAGATTTGTTTATAGACATAACAAATATGATTGTTGAAATATTTTTCTGCTGGTTTTCTTATTCCATTGTTACAGATTCCTGTCCCAAACCCCCTTCCTTTCACCCTTGTCTTCGTTTGGAAATCATGGAATGCAATAGAGAATGAAGCGGCTAAGCAGAAAAATCTTTGGTACTCTTTATGTACACACGACACTAACACAACATAAACAGACAAGCTATTGCTAGTGCAATTGCGACAGGGAAACGAGTTTTTTCCTCAGGTTTTTTCATTCGTTTATTGAATCATATACAAGATAGTATGGTTTCCCTGTTACTTTTCTGAGCTCACACTTGTGTGTTTTTTCTGACACACATAAAAATTATAGATATACGCATTTATTGTAAATTCAATTATTCAAATTTTTGTAAATCCTCTCTCTTCAAAAGAATATATATATATATATATATATATATATATATATATATATATATATATATATATATATATATATATATATATATATATATATATATATATATATATATATATATATACGTACTATATATCTGGAGAAAGTTGATCTAAAGTTCATAGTAACGATAAATTCAAAATAAAGACTGGATACGTAGTCATATCAGGTCAAATAACTCTTTATTCGACTCGAAATTATATCCAACATTATTCTTTGAATGAATTAGGTTAGGTTAGGGAAAGCAAAAGAAAAGTAACTGTTTGTTCGAATTAATTCATGTGGGAATATCAAATAAACTAGAAAGTACGGAGCTACTCTGAATCATACCTTACGATAGGTTAACCTGGTGGCATGAACGCTCTTGGGTAAGAGACATACCTTACTCAGGACACAGCAGCTGCGTAAACCGCCCACGCGCCCCAAGGTATTAAATGTGCGAGAGTCCAGAGTGAGATAATCACAAACCACCTGCACAAGTATGAGTGCTACACCACTCTCGACTTCTTGTAGTTATGATAAAAGTATGAGACGTTTTCTACAATAGGATACAGCAACTATGTAGGGCGTCTACTTAGGAAATTAACTATTGAAAAATATAGCTTGCTTCATGCTCACGGCACAGCAACTGCGCAGGACATCCATCTATTTTCAACTATTACCAGCAACTACTCGGGAGCGAATTATCATACCTAGAGCACAACAAACGGACCACACACCGCAGTTCAGGACAACGGTGGTATCTGGAATTCACACACAATTTCACTGGAAGTTGATTCCCACTTTAAAGAACTGGTCTGGTCTGGAACTCAAGAACTACCTGAATGCGTCTGTTTATATGATTTCGTGATTCCAAAAATGACACAATGCGCAGACTTGCGTAAACTCGATATTCTCCCACTTCTTACTCGATACCCTTTTTTGATCATGTTAACTGACTCGATTCTGGTTTCCCTTGTTTTCTTTTTCTGTTTCTGTCTGGTCAGTGTCTCTCGGTATGGCTACAATGTTTTTGTTTCTGATAACTGGTGTATTGGAATATTGATGAAGTAAATAGAGAATAGTACAAAACGGAAAACGGTTTGTTACGAATAGATAAATAGATTCATTTTCAATAGCCACATGCGCCAATATGAGAAATGGCACTTTCTTCTTCCGTCACTCAAAATTTTTAACTACTTTTGTGGCCGCTGCCGTAGTTTCCCATTCATAGTGACTACTCTGCTTTACTGCAGCATTATATATGATCGAGACCTCAGGATTTGTTCTTCAATAGTTCGTTTAGTTTAATACTATTACAGAAGTATGAGTCTGAATCATTTGATTCATTTTATGTTAGTAAATGCTATTAAGCAAAAGCTTCATCAATCCAAGGTAGAGATCATGATTCATCTCAATTTAACGTGCCAAATGAGTGCCAAATTTTGTTTATCCCCTTTTGAATGTACTCACATTTTATCAGTATATATATCCTTCGTTGATAACATATTAAATGAGAAGCAAAGGCCGTCATCTGTCAGAACTGGATTAAAGCTCGAATAGAAATCAAGTTCTTCCTCCATAAATTTTGCAGAATGACGCAAATTCTTGACATAAGGAGAATACTGAAACACAAAATGTTAAAAAATTATTAAAGTAACAAATTATGGACACCATCAAAGACCCTTTCATTTTAAATGACATGAATACCTCACAAAATGAAGGGAATACATAAATATCGATATGGATATTATGGTTCATGAAACACACTTGCATTTTTCAGAAAAAAATGAGCAAAGCAAAATGGAATTTTATTTCATTATTATTTTATTCTTGAATTTATTTCCTTGCCTTTATTTTTGTTGCAGAAGGAAGACTTTTAAAATTCGTGAAACGTTATACAGAGCTAGTATTGCTCTAGAACATGTTTCCGTGTGCTGGAAAACGGCAAAGGTAGTGTTTATAACCTAAACGGAAAGACCAAATCATACTTCGGTAAGGAACAATAGGCCTATCAGCTTGATATCATTCGTTCATAAAACTCTTGAGAGACTGGTTAATAGGTTTTGTCGGGAAAAGATGTTTACTAATACTTTTTGCATCCTAATCAACACGCGTACACCGCTAGACTATCTGCAGATACAGCATGTTCAAATTAGGGATCAGCAGTTGCATAAGGGAAAATTTTGTATGGCGACGTTTGTGAATGCCATTGGGACTTTCAATATCACCCCACTCAACCTGGTTCGGCAGGAGGTGAAAGGATTCAATGTCCCAAATCCTCTTACGAAATAGCTCAGAAAGCTTTTCGGAGCTAGAAAAATCACTTCGTCGATCTGAAATTACACTGTCACTGGAATAGTAAGACGAGGCTATTTGCAGGTCGACGTATTGCTCCCGATAGTCCAGTGCATGGTGGCGAATGATCTATTAAATGCACTGGTCGGGAGACAGGCGTGTTCAAGCCTACGTAGACGACTTCGTCATTCTTAGCAGAGGAAAGAATCTACAGACATATATGAGTACACTGCATATTACTTTGAAAAGATTAGTGAGCTGGTATACTTCTCCGCTGGGGGTTAACACGGGACTGGTTGTTTTCACGAGGAAGCATAAAATTCCCTCATTTTCGAAGTCTATTCCCTTTGGATCAAAACTCGACACACTGTCTGGTTGTGCTACCCGAACTTACTCGTACCTCGCTGGTTTGGTGGACGAAGGCAGACAAATAGACAGAGAAGCTGGCTGAAGGAATAATCAGGGTACTGATGGGTGCTCATGGAAACACCCTTACTGCGGCGTTAGGAGCACTGTAAGGTTAGATCTCATAGCCAAAATTCTAACTGAACTACTGACTCTCACAATTGTTAGGAATGCAGTTTTAACTGCTTATAGTCAACGGTAGTTGGTACGAAACACACCCTGTTTTCTAAAGCTGTTAACTGTGATCGGCTCTTCTGAATCAACTCGAATAGAACCACGCCGAGGCACCAGTTCGGTCATAAGAACCACGTAAAAATCGCATTCAGATCAGAGTGGAAGGAAAAGAAGGATTCGTTGCCCGGTGGACACGGATGACTCGAAGACCAAAGAAGGATCAGGTAGCGGAGTCTACTTCCACAAAAGTGGGAGGAAGTTTCAACTCCCATTGATGGTTTTTCAGTTAGAGTTCATACTTGGTTATGCTCGAAGGCTGACAAAACTGGGTACTACTAATGAGTGAGTCACGATCTGCTCTGACAGTCGGACTACTCTGGGAGCCCTGGACGCACACAGCATTATTTCTAAGGTGATTTGGAAGTGCGTTCAGGCACTGGAACTATATCCGTCTCCTCTTGGTTCCGAGTCACAGAGGAAATGAGATTGCAGATAGGCTGGCCTGTCTAAGGGCTAAGAACACTCTAATAGGACTAGTAGAGATCTCACCCTGTATTGTTAAGGCAAGGCTGGAGAACTGTTCAGAACAATATGAGTTCAATGTTCAATGCTTGGTGTTGTCGCCAGACCAAGGCAATGAACGGTAAACCTGGACATGGTTAAAACTTGAAGACAGTCGAACTAATACATGGCTAATGACACAGATAGTGACGAGGCATGTTCAACATAGGCCTGGAGAATAATCAGATGCAGATGTTGTGAATTTCATTCCACATACCCGACATAGATCCGCCTTAGACGTAACCGAATGGGCGCAGAAATGCTGGAAGAGAGTGATCTTCCGAAGATACCTCCTCGTTCTTTTAGAAACTCCTTCCTAAGGATCGAGATAGGAATTTAGTTAAAAGGAAGAGGGATACAAAGAGCCATAGGTCCAGGCGTCGCTATGCATGACGGAGTTCTTGATATAGGCCCTATTTTAATAATATATATTACCACATTACCACGTTTCGAATACACAAATAGCGTAGAAGAATTAGTTAGACAAATTGATTGCATATAGATCAACTACACTCTAGACTTTGAAAGTGTTCCGACAAACTCCAGTGACCGTGCTATCCAGATTCGAGACGAATTCGAATAAGCAGGGAACCGTCTCTTTCTCTATAAATTATCCGAAAAGAAGACGAATCCGTCAACTTTCGAGAAGGTATTCATCGTAGTGGAACATTTTATCTCTTTCTAATATAGTTGATGAATTCTTAGAGGAATGAGATGATTGTACCCAATACTGTAAAAGAATTGAAAATGAGAAAAGTTTCTTTTAAATACACTTACATTCAAAAATGCCTCATAAATTTCATTGGTATATGTAGGTGATTCATGCATCAGAAATGGAGGCAATAAACTCGGTTTGCATAAAGGAAGCATATAATCGAGAAGACGGTATCTGGAAAATACATTTGGTAACATTTGGTTTAATTGAAGAAAAATCATATAGTCACGATAATAATGAAAAGTGAAAAAATAGGTTTCGATTTGGAAAATATTTTGCACAAAAGCATTATCTACTGGTCATACTGTATGTTTCTGGATTTAAGAATGCTCGCACGAGTGATTATTCACATTATTTCACATCAACATATTTGGATGGAAAACTATGTCAATAGTTTATTGACATACACTTGATAGAAAATATATTCACAAAGGTTTACTACATGGAGATACAACAATATATTTTTTACCGTTTCTTTGTTTTTCAAATACTTTGTGGGTTCAAATTAAACACTTTCGCGTTACAAGAATCTCAACTAATTTATTTACACTTAGACTGAACACTTACAACTAATTTATATAACACAATTTACTGTCTAATTTATTTCACTCGTACTGTACAAGATTCACTCGAGAATGACTTGACTTCTGTGGTTCCCGCTCTCTTTTATATACAAACGCGGGAATTCGGGAGTATTCCGTTTCTTTCTAGAACGTAGGTCGGCGGGCCAGATTGTCTAGAGTGTTCTGGAACGGACAGGGTCGGCTTCAGGGGCGATTGGATATCGTTACAATATATTTTTTACCGTTTCGATGGTCTTGCGTTAGATTACCGATCACCTAGTGCATCGTTTCTCGCCCAGGCGGGTTGCAATTTTTGGGAGAGAGTCGCGGTTATCATTCAAGGGTGTCGTACTCGGACGGTCAGTCATGACCGAAAGGTCTAAGGCGCCAGACTTAAGTTTTCTTTGCCTATTCGCAGGTTATGAGCGTTCTGGTCCTCTCTGTGGGCGTGGGTTCGAATCCCACAAATCATTTCAATGATTCAACAGCGAGCAGCCGTCCAGAGAAAACGTCCCAGTAGCTCCAGCGGATACCCGACCGACCGCGGATCATCGCGAGGCAGGACATTAGGCATTGGTTACAGCGCAGGCTATTCCAATTCGCTTAATATGCACTTCCATTGGAAACCGTTCCGAGGAGACCGTCCAACAGCGTCAGCGGATTCCCTTCAGCATGACTTGGATTTCTAGTTGAGCTTGACTTGAGGAGGCTTTAGCACAGGCTACCAACGCGGCTATTCTTTGCGTCTGCCTGTGCACCACCGTTGACGTCGGCTGAAGACCTCACACCGTCGATTGAGGAAATCTGTACCTTTCAGTACTTAAATTGGAATCTTGAAGAGCATCGGGGAGTTCCGGATTATCGGGCATTCTTGCCGTGCCTTAATCTCGGACATCCCATCCGAGTTATTCTGTTTCTTCTGCTACTTTTCTTTTTGCATGGGAACTATAGCCTTCAGGCTGGAACCCAAGAGAAGGTTTTTCGTATGTAGAAATCCGACATTGGCCCCTTCTCCGGAGTGCATCTTTTCAAGAATTTTCCTCCTCTCTGTCCAAAATGAAAATAAAATAGATTCGATGATATATACAGACTTTATAAAAGCCTCGTACGAACTTTTCCATCTCACTTCAATATGGAGAAAGCAGTGAATATTCCTTTGAACTCGTTTCTGCACAGAGTGTGGAAAGTAATCTAGTTTACAACAGTCGACTTTTAATAAAATAAACAAATTTAACAGCTTGTGATAGAACATTTTGTAAATGGTTCGGCATCTTTTTTGTGGCAAGCGCATGTCTGTGAAGAAAGAAGTGCGTCCATTCTACATGCAGTATAATGTCTTTTAATTTTACTATAACGCCAGTGTTATTCCCCATTATCGTTTTCGAGCCATCAATATATACCACAATGGATTCACTTTATTTAATTGTTTCTATTATTTTGTAGTAAATATCGACAGCCATTTCATAAATGCGCCTCTATATTAATTTGAAAAAGGTATGGTTTCTAATTTTTCAGCTTCTTCTAGACTTCTTCAAGGTACTCTATCAATTTCTATTACAAAGAAGTGAGTCATAGACTCATCACCAGTTAGACTACAGGAAATTTGCCAGGCAGGGGTTTTTCTAATTGAACCTTCATAATAAGTACTATTGTTTTCTCCTTATATTCAAATTTTCAAGAATACCTGGAATCTTTACAATAGAATGAAATATAGTAATTGAAGGTTGATATTCAATATGGATTTGAGGCAAAAGATTAGTAACTATGCCTTTCCTACATTACATTACGTTCGTGAGGGTCGATTGGCTTTGCAAGCCTTTCCGAACTGCAACCAAATTGATCTTTTGTTCGTAACCCTTCTTATTCATTTCCCTGTAGGTCTAGATCCCTTACAAAATTAAGAATCTCCCTGGGAGCTTTCGCTTTCACTTCGTGTGGCTCTAGTTTGTCGCTACCGAAGTGTATATGTCCTTGACGGACAGTTGCGATGCAACTACAAAGAATATGTTCGGCAGTTTTATCGCCCTCTTTACACATTCTGCATGTTGCCGTTTCCGATTTGCCCATTTCATTGAGATGGTATCTCAGTGGGCAGTGTCCAGTAAGGAGGCATGTTATAGTCCTCAGCTCGTCCCTAGAGAGGTCGAGAAACTGTTTTGTCTTCTTCAGCGAATAGTCAATGAACTTTTTTGCTTGCCTTTCTTCCTCCAGTATTCTTTTTTGCTAGATTCTTCCCATCGTTCCAGTTCCTGTCGTCTGTGCGGCTTACTTAGACCGCAGAACGGTTCAGGTCCGGTGGGTGGGATTCCAGCAGCTGATTTGGCCAGTTCATCAGCGGCTTCATTTCCTTATATGCCTTCGTGGCCAGGCACCCACCACAGGAAAAGTTTGTTCGCCTTAGCAAGTTGCTTCAAGGATTGACGGCATTCCCAGATAGAGATGCTCCGATAACTGTAAGAGTTAAGAGCTTTTATCACTGCCTGACTGTCCGTTAAAATGTAAATCTCTGCCCCGTTGAGTTTCCTTCGTAGTCCCTTCTGGCAGCAAAAGTTTACAGCAAGTGTTTATGCTTGCATGATTGTGGAAGTAGAGCCCAGAGGCACTGATGAAGAGTACTTGGGTCCATATATGCCTGCTCCTGTTCCATCAATCGTTTTTGATCCGTCCGTGTACCAAATGGAGGATTTTTGGTCTAATTGATTTATTTTTCCCTTTACGATAGTGCGGTCTTCTATGACCACTTCGAAGGGTGTGTGAAAATCAAACTTGAGCGGCATTATATCCGATGGTTAAGATAAGATTTCTGGCGCTATGTAACCCAGAATCCCGAGGTGTCCTTTCAGATCACCAGGTAATAGTTTTTAGTGTCTTGGAGCCGAAATGCCGCCATCAGAGCCCCTTTTTCAATTTTATATGAAGAGAAGGGGATTTAGGATTACCTACTGGGCAATAGTCGGGGTGCTTCTCATAGCACCTGTTATGCCAAAGCACGCAAGCCGCTGCAGTTTTTGAGGTTGTTTTGCGTAGTTATTTCTGATGTTCTCGTCCACCATACTAACGATGCATATGTGACAATGGGTCTTATAACCGCTGTGTATTACCAGTGGGTTATTTTTGGCTGTAGTCTCCAGGTCTTTCCGAAGAGTCTACGGCATGCCCATAGGAAAGATGTAGCCTTGGAAAGAGTTTTGTCAATGTGTAACCTCCAGTTGAGTCTCTGATCTAGGGTTAACCCTAGATACTTAGCCTGTTCCGAAAATTTCAGAGTATGTTCATTCAGAAAGGGGGCTTTAAGTTCAACTTTCTACGTCTTGTGAATGGAATTAGAATGGTTTTGTCTGGATGGATGCTGAGTCCTTCTTCAACACACCATTCATTTACGATGTTAAGGGCTTTTTGCATCAGGTTCGATAAGATTCCATCAAGCTTTTCCCTAATGATGATAACTAGATCATCAGCATAGCCTTGTGCGTTGAAGCCAGCGTTGTTCAATCTTTCTAAGAGGCCATCGACAACTACTGACCATAGTAGCGGCGATAGGACACCTCCTTGAGGGCATCCTTTCACTGCTGACACCGATATTTCGGTGTCTCCAAAAGTGGCCTTTCCTAAGTACCTAGTATCTTTGTGATACCTCAATGGGTTTATATAGGATTAACGACATAACAAAGAAAACGGAAATTTAGGAGGTACAATCGTATTGCGTTATCGTGAGAACGAATGATTCAGATTTAACTGGTTCTCAGTTTAATAATACAAATTCATTAAAGATGGTAAAAACTCTATTCATCTAAATATTTTATGCAAACAATTAAAATATGAAACACAAAATGAGTTAAATAACGAAAAGTCAGATAGTCCTTCATCAGAACTAGAAGACTCGCTATTGCTGTCCACCGTTTGTCTCGTCACTCCAAACCTTCTTGTGTGTATGGGAAGAATGAATATATGTTTCGTCCATGTGAATTATTGGTCTCTTTCCATCACGGTATCGTTTGATGCTTCTTAAATAATTCGAACGTAGTTGCTGTATTTCAGGCTTTTTTCTATTAGTAGTAGATCATCGAGATCTGTTTTCTTCGCTGATTTTCTTCTCGTTTTATCTGGAGTTGAACTGTTATTTTCGCCATCTTCAATCTTCGTCATTTCTCTTCAAATTTTAAGCACCGTTCGCGAACCTACTCATGTTGCGACAGTTACACGTTCTTGAACCTTTTTCGAAGAAATTACAGGTTCATTTTGCATCCCTTCGCGTTTCATGATATAAATGATATTAGCAATTATTTCCCTGGATTGCTGACTCAATTTTTCCCTTTCAAATTGGAAACGAACACCATCCTTACCAAAACTTATAAATATTGAAATGAAATTTGCAAGATTCAGTCCTGTTCGCTTGGCTCTTCTTAAAGCTTCAAAAGTTCATTGAGACCTGAGCTCTCGGCCATGTGACTGGCAAAGTAACGCGCATCAAGGGGAGGGGCTATTTCTCCCGAACAGATGTTCTTGTTGACCCGTACACCGCATGTTAGATCCTCGCCTAGGACAGTCATTTATAGATTCTCAAATAAGCTGGTGCGACTTACACTACCGAAAATTTTATTACATTTAAATATTTATAATGCGCGGTTCTGCGTTTTTATCGGCTAGGAGAGCCTTGAAAATCTACTATCTATTGAATTATGCATTTAAAATAAAATATCTCAATTGGTATTTTAATATGATCAACATTATGATTGATAAGTCTGAAATAAACAAAAACAACTATACCCTCTCAAATTGAACAATATCGGGACGTAATGAAATGATAAATCTTATAAAAAGTATTAATTGAAATTTGATTATAATTTTATAGTAATGAGAAGACTTTTCAATTAACTTTTAGGCTGTTTCGTGGGACAAGACATAAAATTGGTTGAGAAACAATGTTCTAGTGTATCCATTGTCTCATAAATATAAACAAGATTCTTGCGTTATTAATTCAATGTATTAATTGATCCTGCATCTCTTCACACAAATTCTCTAGCTTTTGCTCGAATGTAAATAGGGCCACCTTCATTGATTCCTCTTAATTTGTCAGACTATGGTATTGCTCACGAGGATGGTTTGAGAAGTCTATAGGAAGATGGCAGCACTCGTAAATAAAACTAGTGACAGTTATTCACCATTTCAGTCATTTTGGTAGTGCAGTTGTTATGGAACAGTCTTTTGAGTAAGCTGATGTGAGTGTTTTTGTAAAGATTGCCAAAATCAAGTATCGAGCTGTCATTCAATATTCGTGTTTGAAAAGCAATAAGGCTATGCAAATTGAAGATGAGTTGGATTCTATGTATGTGGACTTTGTACCATCATTTACCACAGTGAAATTTTGGCTGCTGAACTTATACGTGTTCGTAAGAGCTTGGGAGACGATGACGTTCGTGACGTTCGTGACGTCCAGAAGCTGCAACTATCTACGAGGGATGCTCAAACGGTCGATCACGAGTGCTTCCTAAATAGATCTCGAGAAGAAAAAAATTTTAATAAGTAGGTATCTAAACTACAAAAAAAATAACACTCTGGTAGCGGCAAAAGACGTCTTTATCAAAGGAACGCGCGGTACTTGTCTGAGAAAAGCCTCGTTTTTTATTCTTGCCGTATGTCAGTTGCAATATCTAAGCGTGATAGCTTAGAGAGGCATCATAAAACACTTCATAAAAACTATGTAAAGGATTTTCCGCCAGATAGTGAATTAAAAAAACGAAAAGTAAGTGATTTGATATCTTGTTTAAAAAAAAACAATTCACTACTTCTGTCTACAGTTCAACGAATTCACCGATATGGCAGACCACCCAGCTGTGTATTTTTATTCGGATGGTATTCAATTACATGTTGGCTAAGGAAGAATTATTAACAGTCATTCCTCTGAAGGGGAAGACCCGTGGCGAAGATATATATGACGTTTTCTTCATTTTTGTAGAATACTACAAGCTACCAATAGATAAATTAGTGTGCATTACAACCAATGGATCACTAGCAATTACTGGAAACATAAACGGTATTGGGCATTGTGTCGAGCTAATGGAGATTTTCCTTTTTTTTCATTCCATTGCATTATACATCAGCAAGTTTTGTGTTCAAAAGTTTTGAACACGGAGGAAGTTATGGGCATTGCAACAAAAATTGTGAATTCCATCCGTGCACGTGGCTTGCAACGGCGGCTCTTTAAGTTGCAGTTGGGAGATAGAGAGTCAGCTGAACGCACTGATTTAGTCTTCACGTGGACGTCAGGTGGTTGAGTCGCGGAAAATTCCTAGAAAGGTTTCAAGAATTATTGCCTGAAATAACGGTGTTTCTGGACAAAAGAGTTGGTGACACTCAGATGTTGTGACTGACATCACAATGCACCTAAACACCATTAACTTGGAGCTTCAAGATGAAGGAAAAACTATCATTGCGATGATTAGCGCAGTAGACGCATTCAAAAGTAAATTGCAAGTTATGATAGATCAACTGAAAAGAAAGGATCTGCAACATTTTTCGTCTTTGAAGGCAAGGATTCCTCAATTTAATTATGATAAGTATGAGGCTGAATTATCAAATACTTTGGGACTATTCGAAATGCGTTTTTATGATTGCTTTTCCAAGTAAAAATATTGAGAATTAGCTACTGAAATAGCAAGTCAGTTTAATATGAACTCATGTTCTGTTGAAAATGAGTTGGTGCAGATTATATCAGATATACATCTCAAAGCTACAGCATCTGATACAAATTTCTGGTGTTTTATATCTGAAGATAAATATCCGATTCTAAGGCAAATCGCCCTTCAACTGACGGCAATGTTTGGGTCAACTTACTTGTGCGAGTCTGCATTTTCTGAAATGAAGATAATTAAGTCAAAATATCGCAATCGACTAACTGACGATCATATGTCATCATGCTTGCGATTAGCACTCAGTGGTTACGTACCATCTTATGAAAAGTATGCTGAGGACATGCAGTGTCACGCTTTAACATCCAAAGTCACTCCTCAGTTAAGTTTAACACTTTTGTTTTGTAACAACCAATAAACTCGCAATTTTGAATAACTATGAGTTTTTCCATTGATATTATAGAGAAGAACTTAACTAAACCTAACCCAAACCTTGACTAAAATGATGTATATTGTGCGGAAAGCTAATATCTATATATGCTACGGTACACCCTACCTAGATAGGTAGGTAGGGTGTGTCGTGTATGTATGACAACCCTGCATCACACATACTTGCATCCTCTCAGAGTCGATCGTAAGTAGTCTAAAAATATTGAGGTAGATCGCCAGCAGTTCAAGTTTGAGCACCGTTGATCTACAATAACATCGCCAAGTTCACCAAATAATGCTAGACGACCGCCGAATAAAAGTGGGAGAGATAGCAGAGGCTATGAACATGTCAGAGAACGTATTTGTAATATATTAAATCAACATTTACACATGTTGGAACTGCCGCGATCATCTTGAACGCTCTGTTGGAACAGTTAGGGCGCAAACAATTCGAATTTTGGCCCCAAAATATTACTGTAGATGAAACTTGCATACATTATACGCCAGAAATAAAAATAAAGTCCAAACAGTGGACTGCAAATAAAGAACCGGTTCCAAAGAAAGCAAAATCTGTTTTATCAGCTGGAAAAGTGATGGAGACTTTTTTTAGAATAGTTATGGAGAGATTTTAATCGATTATCTTCATAAAGAGAAACATCACAGGAACAATCCACGCATCATTACTGGACAAGATAAAAGCAGAACGCCATGACAGAGATTTTCAAATGAAAGACCAATCACCTTCGGGAACCGCTATTTGTCAGAAAGGCCAAAAAACGCCTAGTACAATTTAAACGGGTTACAGAACTGGAAACATCGCTAAGGAAAATATGTAGAGATACAAGGAGACAGTATTGAAAATGAAAAAATATACTGAAACAATTTCTTTGTTAGGTCGAGAAGCTTTCAGTCCACCCTCATATTTTCAATGGGACCAACTGATTTACTTTGCATTTTCATCGAACATGATACGAAACATCATTTTCAACATTAGCCTCATCGGTACCGGAAATATTTTGAAGCCTTATCAAAAATAAACACAAATCGAACTTGTGAACTCAACTTTTAGGATAATCCGAAAGTATTAGCTTTTAAGCTCCATCAATATGGCAGAGAAATATATATTCATTTTAATTTTAGCCTGTCACGTATATAACACTGGTCTACAATGGTTTTGATATGAAAATGATTTTGGGTCTATTTATGCACACAATTCGTGAAACTATCAATGATTTTGTATGATTTGCTCTGATTTCTTTTTAAATCTTTATTTTCATTTTACATAACAAAATCATAAAACAAGAAACAAAATAACAGATATATTTATAATATCAGTTATGTTTTGAGAAATTCGGATACATCGAAGTAAATAAAGAGGAGAATGTCGAAAATATATTTCATATTTCCATGAAACGCCTTTTATGAGCTTTTCTCCTATAATTTTTCAGAGGACAATCTCTTTTCAAAGACCAGCAGTAATCTGCCATCATGTGACAATCCCATCGACCTTGATATCTTTCTTCCATCACTTTTAGATCTTGATGAAACCGCACTCCCTGTTCCTCACTATAATTTCCTAAATTATCCGGAAATTTATCTAAATGATTGCGCAGATAGTGTAACTTAATACTCATATTTGCTCCTAAAGTCTGAAAGTTTGTCAGCATATTTTGCACAATTTCTTCATAATTTGCTGCTTTATGGTTACCTAGGAAATTTTCGACAACCAACACAAAACTTTTCCAAGCTTTACTTTCCGGAACAGTCATAACTTTGATAAAATCTGAGTCTTTCATCAATTGCCGTATTTGAGGACCATCAAATATTCCACCTTTCAATTTTTCCATACTAAGCTTCGGAAATTTTCTGCAAATGTAATTAAAACAATTTCCGTCTTTGTTCAACGCTTTTACAAATTGCTTAATCATACCTAACTTAATATGTAATGGTGGAAGTATGATTTTGTCTCTGCTCACAAGCGGCTCCTTATTACGTTGGCTTTACCGACAGTTAAAGAATTTCTTACAGGCCAAACATCTTGTTCCCAATGAAGTTGCTTTGCTCTACTATCCCACATACAAATAAAGCAAGGGTATTTCGTATATCCACTTTGTTGGCCAAGTAAAAAATTAACCATTTTTAAATCCACACAGATCGGCCATTGATGCTCAGAGTATTTAATTTTCTCTAAAACTAATTTTACATTTTCATATTCTTCTTTGAGTTTCGTTGAATGGACAATTGGAATTGATGCAAATTTATTTCCATTGTGCAATAAGACGCATTTTAAACTTCTTTTGCAACTATCAATAAAAAGGCGCCATTCAGTAGATTTGTACTCTTTTAAACCCATGTCTATAAGCAGCTTCGCGATATCATTACAATACACTAATCCTTCATTTTCACTAAAAATTGTAATAACTCTTTTCTCGCATTCTGTATGTCGTAATTGTTACTGTTGGTGTTTTCTTTCAATCTTGAGGCTAACAGTTCTGATCCTTGTTTTGATAAATTGAGATCACGTATTAAATCACTGAGTTCATTTTGAGAAAATAACTTTAGCGTAGATGTTTCATCTTTCCATTCACTTCCACTAGTAGATGATCCCGATTTCTGTGAATTTGGTAACATCATTGTTTCTGAGGGCATGCGAATTACTTTTGAAATGTATTTGGGCCGAGGAGATTTTCACTGTGTAGAACCGGACATTTCGTAGACTGTAAGTCTGGGTATCTCCACGTTTGATTTCGATTAAAACCTTTAACATCTACTACGCAAAAGTAACAATCATCTAAATGATTCGTAGGCTCCATCCAGATCATAGGAATACCAAAGTCTAATCCAGAACGTTCACCTTTTTCCACAACCGTAAAGACTCAACACAGGACTTACAAACTTTATTAGGAACCCATGGTTTACCTAATTTGTCCATTTTGAAACCAAAATATTCAACATAAGTCTCCTTGACAAAGTCTGTGATATTTCTTTTTGTTTTTTGGTATATAAACACCGCAAATATAACAAAATAAATCACTACAATATTTACACTTTCTTCGTGACGAACTCATATTTTAGACTAGAAGACAAATATATAAGAATGGACATTCAGTAATTGAAACAAAATATTAATCCATGACACTTTATCCAGATTTACGTGTATATGTACTTCAATATTGTCAAATAACTGAGATCTCAGCTGTTCTGTGGAGCAAGGGGTCTAAGAGTGGGGATCAGGTGATGTTTGTATGCGCGAAAAAGTTGCGCAGAAGCCTAATCATGACTGGAAAATTAAATTTTATTTCTAACAAGCTTATAATTGTTCAAAATATAAGAAATGCAAAAATCATGAAAATACGAGCACATTGAGAACTTTCATGAATATATTCGTAATCTGGGCACTTGAAAACATAAAAATTTGCGATGATATCCAGGGCAACAATAAAAAATTTTTTTGTAGAGCTGTGTAATACTTACTGTTCTTCTTCAAATACTGAAATATTTCGAATTTCACCCTCTGCTAATTTCTTCAGGAAATTAGAATAATTAATTTTTTTGCTCTTAAATTTGATCGTAGGACAAATAGTAACTGCTGGAAAAGGAACTTTATAAATCGGTGTGTCCCTTGTAGTCAATGACACTATTACAGGGGTCATCCACCATTTGTTATAAACAAGATAAATTACATAACCGCAAGCACTAACTGTACAAAGGAAAATAATAATCCACCAGCACCTGAAAAATAAAAACAATGAAAGTTAATTATTCAAATAGAAAAAAGTGAGTAAGATATAAAATTTCTAACAACACGAACTTCAAATGAAATATCACAAATTCTCTCCTATCTGAAAAAAATATGTCTAAGAACAAATCTCATAAAATCAGATTCTAACATTCTTGTCCTAAACGGCAAAATATATAATGCCTTTTCGATTGATTTCAGGAGGCAATGATATGAGAAAATATTATTCAGAATTTAATTTTCTACAATAGGAAAAACTAGAAACATACATTATGCTATTTGAAATAACAAAGTCGTTGTCAACTTCCGGAAGTGTAACAGCATTGAAAATATTTTCGAAACTTAGTTAAATAACATTCAAGACAACAAACAAAAACAATCTCAAATCGGTCATTCCTTTCTCCATATACTTTTAATATTCCATTTCGTGCGGACACCCCGTATAAGGCACATCATTCTTTTGAATGTACTACTTATCTGATGAATCTACAGTATGGTGAAACGCTTCATAGGTTTGTCAATATAGTGAAAATTTGAACATCATTGCTTTATTCATTTAAAAAATAAATCGGTTGTGTCTAAAGTCGGTTTCTGACGAAAATTTTAATTTTATTTGTCTGATAGACATTTCGTATGGATATAGAGAAGGAGGTAAATGGAAATCACAATTGAATTGATCAAGTTACATTTATTTTTTTACAATGTACATAAATTTTATGAATGAGCTTTGAGCAATTGTTTTACAACTTTTAAACATGTGTGATATTCAATTTCTTACAATCTGTGTTATTCTGTACTACGACGTAATTTTGAGATTTTTGGTTGTCTCTTAGATGGCATCATAAAAATACATCATTCAATATCGATTATTTTTAGCTCGTTGTAAGTGAATAGGTTCATTCAGCGGAATTCAATGCATTTAGAGGCTTCACGGTATACAGGGTGTTTCCAAAGGAAGTAGCAAACTGTAGTACCTTCGAAGGTACAAAAGACCGTTTTTTCAAATTAGATTACCTATTTTCGCACACACCATTTAACTCGTAATATTAATAAGCATCGATCCGTTATATGCTTTTCTTCACCTAAAATGCATCGTTTCCAAGTTATTCGCGATTTTATCCCAAAAATTACGATTTTTCTTGCGAGGACCCTGGAAACCGATTATACGACCGGAAATTTTTCAAATAGTACATTTCGATCTCCCAATACGAAACCCATCTCAAAATCTTCATTGAAGTAATTCTGGTAAGAATTCCAAGAGAAAAAGAGCGAAATCAATTACTATTGAAGTGGATTAAATCTGACTTCTCGTTTTCCTTCTTTTCTAGTAGGTATTCTCGATTAGATCAGTTACTTGTCAGGAGTCATCTTCGAATTACCAGAAATATCTGAATGAAGTAAGTCGATTTTTCTTGGTTAGACAAAGGCACTTTTTGAAATATTGCCAACAGGAAAAAAATGGACGTATTCCTTCGCATATGCTGAAAAACTCAAAGTTTCAACTTATGAAATAATATTGGAAATATTCTGTTTCAGGACAATTTGTGGATTTCAGTACGTCTAGATCTAAAATCATGACTTTTTCCTTACAAGTAACTGATGTAATCGAGAATACCTACTAGAAAAGAAGAAAAACGAACTCAAATTCAATCCACTTCGATAGTAATTGATTTAGCACTTTTCATCTCGGATTCTGACCAGAATTACGTTGATGAAGATGATGAGATGGATCTCGTATTGAGAGATCGGAATGCATTATTTGAAAGATTTCTGGTCATATAATCTGTGAATTACAGGGTCTTCGCTAGAAAATCTTAGTTTTTGGGATAAAATCGCAAATTACTCGGAAACAATGCATTTAAAGTGAAGGAAAACATAAAAAAGATAGATGCCTTTCAATATTACGAGTTGAATGATGTGATGATGTGTGCAACAGTAGGTAGTCTAATTTGAATAAACGGACTTTTTTACCTTTGAATATGCTGCGATTTGCCACATGCTTTGGAAACACCCTGTATACCGTGAAGCCTCTAAATATATTAAATTCTACTGAATGAAGCTGTTCACTTACAACGAGCTAGAAATAATCGATATTGAAGGATTTTTAGTATTTTTATGATGCCATCTAAGAGACAACCAAAAATCAATTGAAACATTCATATCTTCCTCTCGGTTGATTTCAGTTGGCAATGATGTGAGAAAACATTGTCCAGAATTTAGTTTTCTACAATAGAAAAAACTAGAAACATACAATATGATATTTGAAATAACAAAGACGTTGTCAACTTCCGGAAGTGAAACAGTATTGGAAATATTTTCGGAACTTAGTTGAAAAACATTCAAGACAACAACAAAAATTCTCCAATCGGTCATTCCTTTCTCCATATACTTTTAATATTCCATTTTGTGTCGACATCCGGTATAAGGCACATCGTTCTTTTAAATGTACTACTCATCTAATGAATCTACAGTATGGTGAAATGCTTCATATGTTTGTCAATATAGTGAAAATTTCAACATCATTGGTTTATTCAATTAAAAAATACATCGGTTGTCTGTAAAGTCAGTTTACTGACGATAGTTGAACATGACAACATCATAAGAAAATATTAATGAAATCGTTACATTTTTCGAAAGAAAATTTTGATTTCATTTATCTGATAGAAATTTGTATGGATATGTAGAAAGAGGTAAATGGAAATCACAATTGAATTGATCAAGTTACATTCATTTGTGCGCATAAATACAATTATGTCAAGTTTTAGAAGTATGAATGTGCTTTGAGCAATTGTTTTACAACTTTCAAACATTCAATATCATATTCAACTTTTTACAATTTGTGTTATTCTGTTGAGAATAGGACGATGATAGGAAAAGTAGGAAATGAAAGGGAGTGTTTCGAGTGTAATGTGTCTTGAGTAGGAGCAGGAGTTTTAGATGCTGTGATACGCTGTCTGTACTCTCGTTGTTCTTGTGATTTTGATTTTGAAGTAGCGATTATTGTCTGCGCGAATGACGTTGCTGAAGTAGATGCTACAGCATTCACCCCATGGGGGTTTCACTCTTCGATGGTAGTGACTCATTCGTGAAATTCTCTGGTTCGTCAGGTAGGTTCCATGGTGCGATTGTAAGCGGTTCTGCAAAATTAATCTTATTTTATGAAAAAATTTTCAAAATTCTTTCGCCACTTCAAAATCGAAAGCACAAGAACAACGAGAGTACAGACAGCGTATCGCAGCATCTAAAACTCCTGCTCCTGCTCAAGACTAATTACACTCGAAACGCTCCCTTTCATTTCCTACTTTTCCTATCATCGTCCTATTCTCAACAGAATAACACAAATTGTAAGAAGTTGAATATGATATTGAATGTTTGAAAGTTGTAAAACAATTGCTCAAAGCACATTCATACTTGTAAAAACTTGACATAATTGTATTTATGCGCATAAATGAATGTAACTTGATCAATTCAATTGTGATTTCCATTTACCTCTTTCTATATATCCATACAAAATATCTATCAGACACATAAATCAAACTTTTCTTTCGAAAAATGCAACTATTCCATCAATATTTTCTTATGATGTTGTCATGTTCAACTATCGTCAGAAAACCGACTTTACAGACAACCGATTTATTTTTTTAATTGAATAAACCAATGATGTTCAAATTTTCACTATATTGACAAACATATGAAGCGTTTCACCATACTGTAGATTCATCAGATAAGTAGTACATTTAAAAGAACGATGTGCCTTATACCGGGTGTCCGCACAAAATGGAATATTAAAAGTATATGGAGAAAGGAATGACCGATTGGAGAATTTTTGTTGTTGTCTTGAATGTTTTTCAACTAAGTTCCGAAAATATTTCCAATACTGTTTCACTTCCGGAAGTTGACAACGTCTTTGTTATTTCAAATACCATATTGTATGTTTCTAGTTTTTTCTATTGTAGAAAATTAAATTCTGAACAATGTTTTCTCACATCATTGCCAACTGAAATCAACCGAAATGAGGATATGTATCCTTCAATATCGATTATTTCTAGCTCGTTGTAAGTAAACAGATTCATTCAGTAGAACTTAATATATTTAGAGGCTTCACGGTATACAGGGTGTTTCCAAAGCATGTGGCAAATCGTAGTACATTCAAAGGTAAAAAAGTCCGTTTATTCAAATTAGACTACCTACTTTTGCACACATCATTTAACTCGTAATATTAAAAGGCATCTATCTTTTATGTTTTCCTTCACCTTAAATGCATTGTTTCCGAGTAATTTGCGATTTTATCTCAAAAACTAAGATTTTTCTAGCGAAGACCCTGAAATTCACAGATTATATGACCGGAAATCTTTCAAATAATGCATTTCGATCTCTCAATACGAGATCCATCTCATCATCTTCATCAACGTAATTCTGGTCAGAATTCCGAGATGAAAAGTGCCAAATCAATTACTATCGAAGTGGATTGAATTTGACTTCGTTTTTCTTCTTTTCTAGTAGGTATTCTCGATTACATCAGTTACTTGTAAGGAAAAAGTCATGATTTTAGATCTAGACGTACTGAAATCCACAAATTGTCCTGAAACAGAATATTTCCAATATTATTTCACAAGTTGAAACTTTGACTTTTTCAGCATATGCGAAGGAATACGTCCATTTTTTTCCTGTTGGCAATATTTCAAAGAGTGCCTTTATCTAACCAAGAAAATTCGACATACTTCATTCAGCAAGATATTTCTGGTAATTCGAAGATGACTCCTGACAAGTAACTGATCTAATCGAGAATACCTACTAGAAAAGAAGGAAAAGGAGAAGTCAGATTTAATCCACTTCAATAGTAATTGATTTCGCTCTTTTTCTCTTGGAATTCTTACCAGAATGAAGATTTTGAGATGGGTCTCGTATTGGGAGATCGAAATGCACTATTTGAAAAATTTCCGGTCGTATAATCTGCGGTTTTCAGAGTCCCCGCAAGAAAAATCGTAATTTTTGGGATAAAATCGCGAATAACTTGGAAACGATGCATTTTAGGTGAAGAAAAGCATATAACGGATCGATGCTTATTAATATTACGAGTTAAATGGTGTGTGCGAAAATAGGTAATCTAATTTGAAAAAACGGTCTTTTGTACCTTCGAAGGTACTACAGTTTGCTACTTCCTTTGGAAACACCCTGTATACCGTGAAGCCTCTAAATGCATTGAATTCCGCTGAATGAACCTATTCACTTACAACGAGTTATAAATAATCGATATTGAATGATGTATTTTTATGATGCCATCTAAGAGACAACCAAAAATCTCAAAATTACGTCGTATTACAGAATCACCAGCTCCCTGGTTAACTCTAGAAATAAGGTAATCAATGAAATCTAGGATGAGGCCAAATGCAAATATAAACGCTCAAAAGAGGAAACACTCTGGTACACTTACAAAACTCTCCGGAATTCAACAACTAAATGAATCCGTAAAGCTAAGGTCAGTTATTTCTCCGAAATGCTGAATCACCAGAATTCCAGTCTATTGTGGAGACAATTGAGGTACATCAATATTGAACAAAGGAACAGGGCACAGATTCCTTAAGAATTTTCGGTTGTTGCTGAGCTCAATAAACACTTCCCAAATTCTTCGTCCGGACCTGTTAGTCGCAGAACACTCGATATTGTGAATTTCTATACCAATAACAGTTATTGCGCATTTTCAGAACGGCGAGATTTTTTCTTGGTTGACGAGGTCTTGGTAGGAAAATGTATTAACAAGATCATGTGGTATAGATTAGATCAATATTCGTATGTTGAAATTGGGTTGCCCCATTATAATAAAGTACATTGTTCATATAATAAATTCTTGCATCATTGACAACTGTTTCCCTAATTCATGGAAAAAGGCTGTAGTATGCCAAATCGCTAAATCTCACTCAGTAGGCGAGTATAAAGATCTACGTCCGATTTCTATTTTACCAACCCTTTCAAAAGTTTTTGAGAAAGTTTTGTTTTACCAGATGACGGAACATTTGAATAGTTTTGGCGTAATTCCCGAGGTTCAGTCAGGTTTCAGGGCAGGTCATAGTAGCAGAACTAGTTTACTTAAGATCACCGATGACATTCTGATAGCTACTGAGCTCGGTTGTGTAACTATAATAGTCTCATTAGACTGTTCCAAACCATTTGATACCATCTATCATGATATACTTGCAGCGATTGTATCCTTCGTTGGCCTTTCTGGAGGTGCAACAAATCTCATCAAGAATTATCTGTCCAACAGAACCCAACAAACAAAGATCTGCGACAGTCTATCTAGTACTTTGCCTGTTACTGCTGGTGTACACCAGGGTAGCATTTTAAGTCCTCTGCTCTTTGTGCTTACTACTCACAGCTTTCATCGCTACTTGAAACATGGTCAAGTTCATTTCTTTGCTGATGATTTGCGACTCATAGTTTAAGACCTGAGAATTTTTAAGACGCTGTTAGTAAGGTACAAGAAGATTTTGATAGTATTGTTAGAGTATTCGAGGTTCATAGATCAAATAATAACCCTTACAAGACCAAAGCTTTTCTATTCGGCAATGAAGCAACGTGTAATCATTTGAGAGTAATCTATTGGTGGGTAGTTCATCTCAATTGTAAAGTCAGTTCGTAACCTGGGTCTCATTATGGATAATTCATTTAGATATCGCGCACAAATTGCCAGTTGTATTCGTAAATCTGTGATTATTCTACTTCTTCTGTATCGACATAGACAATCACTGCTTCTAAAATTGAAAATATCCTTATGCAATACCCTTGTGCTATCCAGTTTTAATTATTGCTCGCAAATTTATCATTCTTGCCTTGATCAACAAACAATGTACACTATTCAGAAGATTCAAAACTCCTGTTTGCGAGTAAGTTGGTGGAAGCAAAGTGGCTCAATATGGCCAATAGATTTCACTTAACAGCGTTGATTTTATATCACAAAATAATGATTACCAAGAAACCTTCCTATTTGCAACGGAATATCACTTTTAGATCTTATGTTCATAGTCTAAACACCAGAAGTAGAGGTCCCATTTCTCCTCCTATGCACAGACTTGTCATTTTCGAGAGATTTTTCTCGTTCGGCATTTATAAGCTCTATAATGAACTCATAGCTGAATACTACAGGTCTTCATCTGTTGCCTCGTTTAAGTCTCGTGCTTGGACAATCTTATTCGGAAAACCTTGACTGATTGCAGTTCTATCATAATCATTTTCTTTTTCTAATTTTTGTAGTTGGTTTCCCGAGAAGGGTTCGCTTAGTAATAGGTAATATTATTACTTTTTTTTACATCACGGTTTGAGTGGAAGAGCAGAGTGTGCCCATGGCAACTCTCTGAACTCCGCCTTGTGATAATGAAATGAATTGTATTTTATTTTCTTCATTGTCCTCATGAATTGTTCAATAAAGTCAATTATTATTGAAATACGAGGAAGCATACTGTCAATCATACTAGAATTATAACTATTGTTGATCGAGATTCATTTTTTAATACTGAGCACATCGACGAAATTTTTTTTTTGACATCGGTATCGTGCTGAGTCTATGTATCCTACTGTTATAAGAATTCTGAATGGTAATGTATGTATGGTATGGTTTATGGAATGTAGAAAATCATGTGGTTAATTGTCGTTATAGGTAAAACTAAAATTTAATGGAATTCTTAGTTTCCATTTCCAGAGTGAAATTTTCATTAGAGTGAATTGAATTTATAAAGTTACTAAAGGCGTCTAACTGTCTATGTATACATGTGAAATGTCATCCACATATCTAAATCAATAAATGAAGTGATTCGACAGCGCATGATTATAAATTATTTTCTCAATGCCCTCCATGAAAATTTCTGCTAGTAAGGGACTGAGAGGTTTAGAAGAACCACAGTGTGGTGAATCGCGTCATAAATTCTTCAATGTAGTGAAAATTTGAAGATCATCATCTCATAAAGTAAGAAACTCCTGAAATATTCCAAACCAATATCATCAGCGCAAAAAATTTGTTGGAAAAAATGAAGTCATGAACTATTCCTCGCGTGAAATTCAGATATTGGATGTTCTGCAGTTTTAATGAACGGTATCACAGGTTAAGATTAAAATAAAAATAATTGTGAGCTTCCTTTTCCTATATCTAATGTATCATACGTTGTTTTGGATACACTCGTGTTTATCATATTTCCAATGGTTGATATTTCCAGATATATTCGAAATTAATTAATTTAAAAATAAAAAAAATGAATACTAACCTTTCGAACACAGTCCTATTTTGCCCAAGGTACTGGAAACCATGAATACTAGTATGATTGCAATATGATTTAAAATGCCTTCGTATCTTGCACAAGAAACTCGTCCTTTTGAAATCAGACGACGGTTTGGTACCTTCTTTCTCTAGATCCACTTTCAAATAATCCGAATTAACATCCATGATTTGACTATAACAAATCCAAATTATCTGAATCAAGTTGAAACTGAAAGTGAAGGAAATACTTCCTTAGATAAAGCCTCTGTGATAAGTGTTGAATTAATTGGTCTCTATTTTTACGTTCCACATAACCAGCATTATTCTCATTAAGAAAATGAAATACGAGGGTATTTTCGGGGGAATTACATTTTGCAAACACGTGAACACGCTATTGTTTTGTTGAATAAAAGTGGACTAATACGAGGTGCGTATGAAATTAGAGTCCATAATAGGTGCTGATGAAATTTTACGAAATCAGAATGGTTCTTTTCGATTGCAAAAATTTATTTCAATATTCTATAAACCAATACGACTACAACAATTGAGCAATTATTTCTAGATTCAAAAACGTTTAGGTCTCATATGTTTATATGTTGTTTTGGAGCCGAATATGTGCATGAAAAACTCACAAGTCACGACCAGACTTGCAGTTTTTCGAACTGGGTATTGAGTTTCTATGTTATCTACCTCTAACTCTTATTACCTCTTAATTATGATTCTCAATTTCTGAATAAATTTGTGAATTCCTTCAATTTACCCACACAAAAAAGTATTCTTGTTGAATGTTGAAGAAATGAACTAATAACAAGAATATACTCGAAGAGTGTAAGATGAGTAATTGAGGTTGATTGAAGTCAAATTTCGGATAAAAACTGATCTGTAAGAAAGCAGTCTTAATCAAATACCTCCAAAAGGTCTGAAGAAATGTGTTCCATTGTTAGCATCTGTTGTTAATTGTAGATTTTGTATGAGAGCCAGACATTTCCGGAATGATAGAAAGTTGCGACCCTCGTCATAAGTTAGAAACATTTCTAAATTCTAGTTGGGAAAAGGAATTGCAGGTTAAAGCAATTTCTATTTTCGAGAAAGTTTATAATACAAAATATTTTTGGCCCAACCCGAGCCCACGTCTTTCACCAAGAACGTCTGCATCGGAGCAAGGCGAGTGCAGTGAGTCGTTTCAGAGTGGTAAAAAGGGCACGAATCTATATTTCCAAATTTGGCGAGTATGGCATATTTGGCCACTCATATAGAGAGTCAATTCTCAAAGCTGTGATAACTATCAATAAGACTCGAAACGGATTGAGGAACAAATCAATTAAGACGTTGATGTGTATCAACTCTTGGTTCAAAATCGGCAAACTATCAACTATTTGATGAAGTAGTAATGTAGTTTTCCTTATTCTCTCTCTTTTTGACTTACGTTTCGATTCAGGTATTCATTTTACTTTCACAGAAGTTTAATTCAGCTGTTTTCATTTTCATAGCAGTTCATTTCAATTGTTTCATTGAAAAATTAATTATATTGTTTGTAGAAGCTATAGCTGCGTTCTATTCACCCCTCCACCATAGATCTCTGAGACCGCAACGTATTTTTGAATTCAAAAGTTTAAATCTGTATGTATCGTACAACAGTGCTAGTCTATATACCTTTTCTACACATCCATCAGTAACTCGGTGAGTGTGGACGTGCCCACGTTTGGTAAAGGTCAAATATTTCGTCAGCGGTCTATATGACCGCTCATAGGTGGTTATGTGATTTTTTTTCACCAACACGATTTTGTTTGTTTCGATGAAATGGATAAAAACGACGAAATTATAGAAAGATTGTTGCAACAAGAGATGTCAGCGAACGAGGATACGCCAAACGAAGATTGTAGTGACGTGTTACCCGATTTGGTCAAGTGCTGTTCAGGTTGAAGACTGTGAAGCCGAATCTGAGATCGAAGGTGATGATCATGAAATTCCAGTGCAGACAGTTTACCTCAGCCTGAACCAATAGGTACAGTACCAAGATCTTCATCTAAGGCTTCAAATGAATCTTCAGATAAAGATATTCCGCTATCCCGCTTGCAATCTGGAGGTAGGTTCAGAAAAGAATTATTTTGGTGCTTATGGAACCGCTTGGCATCTATCCTGAACGTCGCTCGTGGAAACACACTACAGCTTTTCGTGATATGCTCGATAATTATTCTACGCCACTGTTTACAGAAGAGATGTTACAAAAAATCTTACACACAAATGAAAAATTAAGGAAAATTGGAAAAAACTACAGAAAATAAAATTGTATTCAAGATTTAGACATTACTGAGCTGAAAGTAGATACACATAACATTATTGTTGTATGCAGCAATATTCAAAGACAATCACGAACATTATACATCTTGGTACAGCACTGATGGTACCAGGCGGCAAATTTATTGATTTAATATAAGTAAAAATAGACTAGAGGTTTTGATGAATACTATACGATTTGATGACGTCGAAACAAGAGAACAACGTCGTGAATTGGACTTAGCAGTTCCTATCTCAGAACTGTTTCAGTCTTTTAAGCAGAACTGCCAAGATGATTATTGAATTGGAACCTATACCTGTGTTGATGAGATGCTGTTGGCTTTTCGTGGTCGCTATAAATTTAAAATATATATGTCAAAAAAGCGCCGAATTAGGTATAAAAATCATGTGCCTTACAGATGCTAGAAATGGCTATCTACTAAATACCTGAATACAATTCATCATGGAAAAGATTCAGATGGCCAAAATTTAACTCAAGAGCATAAGCGAACAAAACCAACTCAAGAAGTTCTGCGCCTTGTCTCCCCAATAGAGGGATCTAATAGAAATGTGAGCGCTGACAATTGGTTCCCTTCAATAAAGCTGGTCAATAATTTGAAAGGCAAGCGTCTAAGTTATGTGGGTACATTGAAGGAAAATCAACGAGAGATCCCGCTTGAGTTCAAACTATCAAGACAGCGAGCAACTGTTTCGTCGCTTTTTAGTTTTACTGAATATATCACCTTATCGCCTTAAGTACCAAATAAGAATAGAGCTGTCATAAACCTTTCAAGCATGCATCATACTGCGAGTGTTGATCAAAATACTAGAAATCCTGAAATCATTACATTTGTATTACAATGAAACAAAAATAGCCGTTGATATACTTGATCAAAGGTGCTCAAAGTACTCAACTTCTCGTCGAACGCGAAGATGGCCTTTGAGGGGATTTCGTAGAATGTAAGATATATCTGCATCAAATGCATATGTCATCAATTCAAGTCATTTATGACTCTACAGGCCTATTTGAATTCTTTAGAAAGCAGAAGTCTAGCGGTCCAAATTTTCACCCTAGATAGGGTGATCTGGACCACCAAGAGCTTCAAACCCAAAGCACCAGGGGCGGACGAAATTTATCCGGTCATGTTGCTGAAAAGCAATACATATGCAGCCCCATGTCTGAGAGCTATATACTAAGCCAGCTACTCACTGGGTTACATACCCCAGTCATGGAGGAAAGAAGTATTATTTTTACCGAAAATGGGCAAGAGGTCTCTAGATGAGCCTAAATCATATCGCCCGCTAAGCTTAACCTCATTTTCCCTAAAATCAATGGAGATAATTCTCGACAACCACTTGAGAAGTTTCAGAACACTTCATGAAAAACAATTTGCCTACCAACCAGGCAAGTCTAAAATTAAAACCCTACACACTCTAGTCAAAGAAGTGGAAGGAGCACTAGAGGCTAAAGAAATAGCCTTAGTTCTATTTGGAGATATAGAAGCAGCTTTCGACAATACCTCCTTTATATCCATTAGCAATGGTGCAAAACAACAAGGATGTCGAAACACCCACCATCAAATGGATCAGAGAAATGCTCAAGGGCCGGATCATAACAGCTACTTTTGGAGATACTGAAATATCGATGTCGGCTGTGAAAGGATGCCCTCTAGGAGGTGTCCTATCGCCGCTACTATGGTCAGTAGTTCTTGATGGCCTCTTAGAAAGACTGAACAACGCTGGCTGATCTTATCGAACCTGATGCAAAAAGCCCTTAACATCGTAAATGAATGGTGTACTGAAAATGGGTTCAGCATCCATTTCAGACAAAACCAATTCCATTAACAAGAGACAGGAAGTTGAGCTTGAAGCCCCCCCTTCTGAATGGAAATACTCTGAAATTCTCGGAACATGCTGAGTATTTAGGGTTAACCCTAGATCAGAGATTCAACTGGAATTCACACATTGACAAAACTCTATCCAAGGCTACATCGTGCCCATGGGCATGCCGTAGACTTTTCGGAAAGACCTTGGGGCTACAGCCAAAAATAACCTACTGGTTATACACAGCGGTTATGAGACCTATTGTCACATATGCATCGTTCGTATGGTGGACGAAAACATCAGAAATAACTACGCAAAATAAGCTGCAAAAACTGCAGCGGTTAGCGTGCGTAGGAATAACAGGGGCTATGAGAAGCACCCCGACTACTGCCCTGGCGGTAATCCTAAATCTCCTTCCTCTTCATATAAAATTGAAAAGGGAGAGACTGATGGCAGCATTATGGCTCCAAGACACAAAAAACTATTACCTGGTGATCTGAAGGGACCCATGGGGATTCTGAGTTACATAAAGCTCCAGAAATCTTATCACAACCATCGGATATAATGCCGCTCAAGTTTAATTTTCATACACCCTTCGAAGTGGCCATAGCAGAGTGCACCCATCGGATCTGAACCGTTCTGCGGTCTAACCAAGCATCACAGACGACAAGAACTGGAACGGTGGGAAGAATCTAGCAAAAAAGAATACTGGAGGAAGAAAGGCAAGCAAAAAAGTTCATTTACTATTCGCCAAAGAAAACAAAACAGTTTCTCGACCTCTCTAGGGACGAGCTGAGGATCATAACATGCCTTCTCACTGGACACTGCCCACTGAGATACCATCTCAGTAAAATGGGCAAATCGGAAACAGCAACATGCAGAATGTGTAAAGAGGGTGATGAAACTGCCGAACATATTCTTTGCAGTTGCATCGCAGATAAGTGAAAATCTACCGAGCACATCTGAAGTGGAGAAGCTTGAAAACGTGTTACACGTGTGACCCAAAGAAGAAACGCAAGACTGCTTACGTATGTATTATGTGCAAGGTGCCAATTTGTTTTGAGTGAGCCGAAAACATATATGCCTCAACTACTTCTGAAATTTGGGGCGTTGCAATTTTGTTAAATTTAGCGATTATTGTTTAACTTTTTATCTTATTTCATAATAAGAGTTCTAAACTTAAAGAAATAAAGCAAATGGATTTAATTTTTTAAGTTCCTTATCTATCAGATCACATTGTTCAAGAAGAGTATATTTTTGTATTAAAACTACTAACCTTGAAAGATTATAACATATCTCAAGATTTTATTATAATTTGTTCTATTTACCCATTTAAATCCTTTTTTGATATATAGAACCCGAATGTAGTTAATCATGAACAGTCTCCAGCACCGCACCCACGTGGTCAAATTACTGAAATAGGTGGTAGGTAGTTAAAGGTTAAAAATGTACATTTCGCTTTCACTCTAGATCTTGTTCTGTATTTGCGTTTCCTTCAACAGCTTCATGAATATTTTTCACGTTCTTACGTTGAATTTCATTCAAATATTTCCCTATGAAATATTCAGTATTATTAAAACCTTTATTCTCGCTCTTATTGAATACAAGAAAAAGTTCAATGTTTTCTTGCAATTTCGTTCCGATTCAAGCTTTCAAGTTTTGCGATTCAAGAAGCTCAAAGCTTTTGTGAAAGAAAGCTTGATTGTACTTGAATTCTGAAAACAAAAGCTTACCTTGAGCTTTACTTCAAGTCAAGTCAAGTCAAGTAACTTTATTTTCAAGTCAAGCCGTGAATCCCTAGTTCGCATAACGAGTTCTAATTCTATTGGTGTATTCTAACAGTAATTAGTAGAAGAAGATAGTTTAAGGTAGTTCTAAGTTTCGCGTGATGAATTATCTTTATGATTGAATCGTTTTCTTTTGTAATTTTCTTCTTGTATCTAGGCCTTGAATCTATTCAAGGAAATATATAAAATATTAGGATGTTACCTGAGTGAATGTATAAAAAGAATTATTTATTTATTTTCATGAAACCTTTCAATCAAAACTAATCGCTGATGGAACGTGTATCTTGCCATAAATTATCTCACGTTGCTTATCACGATGACATCAGGTTTCATAACTAGCGTCTCAAACAAAATTATATCGTTCTTGATAGAAAACATTTTGGTGTCTCTGCTTTGAAACGTCGTAGCGAAAATTCATTAGTCTAGATGAATATAAGGTATGCTTGAAGATTGCAATGTGACAAATCCAAGATGAAAATTTTCTATGAAAGTGAAAATTGATAAAACTACCCCCGTATATGCAGAGTAAATTTCATGATTTAAAAATTTCATTACTTCTCAACATGCGATAAGAAATTCCCCAAGGTGCAACGGAAATTTCATTAAAATGACCTAGAGAAAGTACGTTGGAGGCCTTTTGATTTCAGGACAGTAATTTAATTAGATTGGTCTATGTTTTAAAACTACAAAACGAAATGATACACTTCGAGTGTTAAATAATATCGCAGTCTCTCATCGTTGTCAATTATTCTCCTATATACAGAATGTTTTATTCCACATCTCCTTTCACGTTTCTCAATTTTTCAAAATTTTTTCAGTGGTGCACATTTCGGCTCAGCACCCAGGTATAAGAATTTGGAAACTGCCATAGAGGTCCCAAAGTTAATTTCAGGTGTATAATCTGTATGTCTCTCTTGACTCATATACTTAATGTATTTATGATTATAATATTTTTCCAATTATAAGTTCAGGAAAGGCCGAAATGTGAAAATATGTACATATATATGTAACGATTCTTCGAAAATATATGAAAAATATTGGTTTCTTAAGCACAACTATAACAACAAGAGCTCTTAGCTAAGAAATTATTCATCAAACTTAAGATTATCCTATTGTTTATTATGAAACGAATTGGTAAGTTTTGAATTTGGGAGGCTTTTATTTGGTAAAATTCCATTATCAATAATAAAAAATAAGTACTGTGTTTTAAGGAATTTTACTTTATAATTGCGATTCGCAGTGTAGTGTACGTACGGTGTAGTGAAACGCGTTACGAATCGCAATTATTAAGTAAAATTCCTTAAAACACAGTACTTATTTTTTAGAATTGATAAGTAAATGTTTCTCAAAATTTTCTCTAAAGGAAATTCTGACACTTATTGCTAAACATATGTTTGGTGAGCATGTTATAATGCTGCTGCAAAATTTTCGAAACTTTTTGAATTTCTTCAAAACCTTCAACATTTTGGAAAACGTTTCCAATTTGCCGAACACAATTTTGTCTATTTCACATCTAACTTTTTCGCATTTTTCATTTATTCCTACAGAATCGATTAAAGGCTGGTACTTTTTTTATGATTTGATGAAAACAAGACTTTCATGCACTTCTTTATTTCCTAATAAAGTTTTCGGTGATGCTACAAGGGAGAAATTTTTAGGGTAAGGAACTGCCACACTGAGCCACGTTCCCCATCGGATCAAACCTGGTTGTGGTTAAAGCTGTAGATTAGGCAACCTTTCTCTATATAACTGTATTCAAAGGCGAGTTTTGAGAAAAACTTTTTTTACATTGCTCATTAAGTAATTTACGAGTGGAAACTTGTCTCAAATAATTTCTGCTATTCTGTCAACTCCATGAGCCAAGCATGTGATGTGAACTACATTTTCATGAAATTTCTTTGAATTTTGTCCTGTCTTTACAATTTAAGGCGTAGAATCTGAAAAAAACTTATAATTTTGGTAGGAAAAAAGTTTTAAATCATCTTTTATAAATCTTGTAATAATTATATTATTCGTTTTCTCAAGATGGTTAGAGGCTATTAGAAATGAATGCCCTGGAATATTTTCTTCCAATGCTCCAATGAGCAAATGGACTATGTATATTCTACAAGCATCTGTTGTTTCGTCCGAATATCAGATCATTATGAGCAGATCTTAAGTATGCATGTTGAAAACGAGAAAAAATTGAAATTTTCCTTCAGTCGAATAATCACTCAGGAAGGTCTATCTGAACTACACTCAAAGCTTACAAACATTGATTGGTTAAGCATTTATTATTGATACCCAGAACAATGTGCTGAGTAAATCACGGGGATTCTTCAGAATTCGATACAAGATATCTTTCCGATGAGAAAATTTAGGTCAAAACATAATCCGTTCACATTGTTCACAAAAAAACTAGAAGAAATGCGTAAAAAGCTATCGCCCTTGCAGAACGTGTTTGATGTGATGGGCGATCCAAATCATCGAGAGAGTTTAATACAGTATCGGCGAACCTACAGGAAATGTATTAACGCAACTCGAAATTTTCGAAATTTATTGATTCTACATTAATTCTTGCAAAGGTAAATCTCAACATCACACCAATCTTAAGGTAGATGATTTCAATAACTATTTCTCTAGTGTGTAAGCTATGATGTCTAAAGAAATATAATCAACATCCGTTGTCAATGCATCAGAACTTGACAGGGTACCAACTAGCAACTTATCTTTTTTTCTAATCCCAACAGATGCGCATGAAATTGAAACTCATATTAGTAAACTGTTCAACTCTGCTTGTTTCAATGTATTTGGATTAAATAGTAGAATTTTGAGGAGCACTTGCGATATCATTGCGCTACCCCTGTCAAAACTTTTTGATTCCTGCTTTGAAAGTGAAAAGTTTTCAAAAAAAGAAAAGTATTGCCGGTATTCAAGAAAGGGGATCCTGATGATACGGGTAACTATCGTCCTATATCGATCATTCCAGTCTTGGGTAAGGTGCTGGAATCAATTCTGAAGAACAGACTTTCAAACTTTGCTGAAAATAATAAGACCTCATCACCTTCACAGTACGGTTTCAAGCCGGGTAAATCCACAATAGGAGCACTTTCAGACTTGGTGTCTAAGGTGGTTGAGGGTTTGGAGAGGGGTGAACAGATCGCTGTGGTATAAGAGGAGTTCCATTGAAACTCCTCACCTCGTACCTGGAAGATAGGCTTATGTGTGTCTGCGTGGAGTTGGCTGTCTCTGAGTTCTAACCCATAACAACAGACGTACACCAGGGCTTTGTACTGGGGCCACTGCTCTTTCTGATTTATATCAGCAACTTACCATCTCACTTGAAACCAGTAGGCAGCGTCCTCTTCGTTGACGACACATGTTTATATAATACAAGCGGGGACCCACAAATGGCAAATGAACTTTGTGATTTGGCTATGAATCGTGCTGATCTATGGTTGAGAGAAAATTCTCTCAATTTAAACAGAGAAAAAACCAAAAAATTGACGAATTCAAATAGTTCTAAACTCTCAAATGGCGACACAGCTAAAATACTAGGTACTACCTTAGACGATAATTCAACGTGGGGAGCGTATGTCAACGCGTTGATCCCTTGATTGTCATCAGTGGTATATATAATGATGACATGATGAGGCTAATCCTGGTATGATTTATTTCACCCTGTTCCACTCAGTCATGGCTTATGGGGTTTTTTATGGGGAAATTGTTCAACAATGGAGAGAATCTTCAAACTCCAAAAACAAAGTGTATGTATTATCGCTCGTGCTGAATACCGTGCACATTGTGTGACTTTCTTCAGAAGACTTGGTATACTGACACTTCCTTCATTGTACGTATACGCATCATTTCAACTTAAAGGACTACAAAACACATAGCTTCAACCATCAGAAAAATACACAAAAGACTAAAAGATTTTATAATAGCACCAAGATACAGATTGGCTAAGTCAGAAAGTAATTCTCCCAATTTAAACTATTATAACAAGCTGTCTCTGGAGTGGAAAGAGCTTACAACTAAAAAATTCAAAGTTAAAGTTAAAGTACTCACCAGCGGAATTTTTGTGTTAATATTTATTACTCCCCTGTATGTATGTTAGTGTTCGAACTATGTCGAGTAATCTACATTCTTTTTTATTTATTTAACTAGGTATTTTCAATTGACTTATCAAAAGCAATCAAAGATTGTAACCATGATGAATAAAGCATACAATACATTCGACGCTTGTTTTTCTTAATGTAGATTCGTCCGGGATATTGAATTCACAATATTTTTCCAAGAAAGATACATTTAGCATCTATTGAAAACCAATCGTTACAATAAAAAGGGCTTTTCACGCCCACAATTAAGGAAAACACACAAAGACAGAAGAGAAATATAATGAAGAGTATCCTTTTACCCTACTTATACAGGGTATCCCAAGTTGAGTGGCTTATCAGCTAATAATGCTATTTTTACATTACATTACATTATTACATTGTTGAGGAAAATTTACTAAAAAAATGTTGATAAAGGGTGATAACTCACATTTTGAAATATTATTTATGCCATAGTAATTACTTCTGCTTTAACACTACATTGTTATGCATGAGACTGAAACATGTAGACTTCACATGAAATGAGCATGAAATCTATTAATGACTAGGATTGACAGAAACAGGCGCCTATGTTAGAAATGAATTCGAAGCAAGTTAGGAGGAGGAAATATTTTGCTACTTAAAATAAAACACTTGTTGGCAAAAGTATTATTGATTTCTAATAGAAACAGTTTTGTTTCAAAGTAAAATGTCTCTAACGTTGCTAAGTATTATGAGCACTCTTGAAATATATATAATCCCAAAATGATGAAACGTACCAATATGTTGAGTTAATCTCAACACAAAAGTAGGGTTTGTAAGATCGAAGGTTTTTTAAATACTTATTAGTACTATACAATTATAATTACTCCAAAAGTATTTGTGCCCACTGCTTGGTGGGTAGAAAAAAAGGTATGCTCAGAAGTAAACACAACCAAATTTATATGGAATCACTCGGTATTTCACATAATTGATTGTTTTTAACCATGGATCTTTGACGACTTGTGAAGAATGAAGTTTTTTGTTGTAAAAAAACTAGATAGTATGATAAGAAATGTTGAATTATCACCACCTGTTCGGGATATTGTACTCAGTCGTGACTGAGATTCAAAACTGTGCATTTCAAAATTTAAAAATGCCTATAATCGTAGTTGAAAATGAAAATAATTGCTCTCGTTGAAGAAGGGGTGACCCAGAGGGATATAGCGGCCACGATGGGGGTATCACTGGGGGTGATTTCAAAAACCTACGCCCGATACGTGGAGCTACTACCTCTGCAAAATAGGCCTAGAAGAAGTCGCAGGAAGATCACCTCTGAAGAACAAGACCGCTTTTTGTGCCAACTTGCAAAAAGAGACCGTAGTGCATCGCACCCCATACTCCAAAGGCAATTTCTGGAAGCAACAGGCATCAGTGTACCAGTCGAAACGATACGTCAATGACTTCATTCAAGGGGTTAATACAGCAGAAGGCCCTCAAATGTTTCAGAGCTAACCAGACAACGAAAAATTAACAAACTTAATTGATGTATCGAGCACCAAAATTAAAATAAAAAATTGGCGAAATGTTCTTCTTTCGGATGAGACCAGAGTTGGTGTTCGATCAGATGATCGCCGAATTCTGGTTTTAAGATGTCATGGAAAACAAGCTAGACTCCGAGCAACAAGACAAATTCCGAAATACCAAGGGGGCAGTGTGATGTTTTGGGGTGACATTATGTTGGGAGGCAAACTAATCTGATTTCGTTTCCTGTGAGTGTAACGGGTAGAAATTACGTGGTCCTAGTACTGGAGCACACAGTGAGAATCTGGCGAGGTGCCCACGGTGCATAATGCTCCTCCGCATACCAACAACCTCGCGTGACATCATCTTGAAACAGAGGGACTGGCCAGCTTGCTCTTCAGACCTAAATCCTATTGAACATTTATGGGATAATCTCAAAAGGAAAATTAGATCGCACCAGGTTAATCCAAAAATCCCACAATAGCTCATCCAAACCGCCAAAGAAGAGTGGCAGAGAGGAGATCTAAAATCTAATCCAAAGCATGCCTAGACGGATTCAGGCATGTATTAAAGCAGGAAGAGGTAATACAAGCTACTGACATCGAAAAAAAAATACCTACTCCGTGAGAAAACTATTTTCAGTTTTTTACTACATGCGGAAAGAGCTCTCATTTTCTTTTATTTGTTTCTTTCTTAAAATAAACCTTAATTTTAATTTCTTTTTTCAATTAAAATATCTCAAAATGGATCAATTCTAACGACCCTTCGAAATTTTCAAAATCCCTGGCGAAATATATAATATAATATATCCTTATCGCACAAGTAGAAGGTTGACACTGAGCGACAAGTTAGGACTTGTCTGAAGTGAATCTCATCCCTGTTTTATTGCACTTTTGGATTAGGTTAGGTTAGATTAGTTGTGAATACATTTTGTATCTATTCGTACTGTGAAAATGCCTTCTCCATGCTCAGAAAGTGAAAGGGGAATAAAGCAATAAAACTGTTACATTGGAAAAATAATTACTTAAGGCTATTGAGGGAGACAGTCATCCAACGATTTGAATAACGAAGGGGTCAATTCAAGTTAGCGTAAATGAAGGTGAGAACCTTCATCTGAAAAAGACTGAAAGCTCTACAGAACTAATAGACATCGAACCCGAAGCATCATTCATGCGCGGGGGAAGCGCTAATATTGTGCAAAAGCAATATTATGAGAAGAAGTTGGAAATGATGAAACTCAAGGATTCTACAGCCAAAATTGTTTCTGATGGATAACAAACATATTTCATTTTATAAAAACTCAGTAGAATATTGATTTTATGTGTTCCATATTTTCGAGCTCATCTTCTTCTGGTATCAATTCAGTTAGATCGAAGTCAGGATCACCAAAAAATTTCGCCACATTATGAACCACAAGACAAAGCATTATTACTTTTGGTACATTTTCCAATTTCATACGATAGACGTATTGTAAAATGGGAAACCTTTTTTTTGTGCTTATTTTAATTTCATTCAGCTCCTGCAGTAGGATTTCTGAATTGAGTCATTAGGCATGGCTCTATCCCATATCCATATTGGAGAATTTCTCCATATTCTTGAGTCGCGCACTGATCCAGGCCAGCTGACGTCAACACTCGTGAACATTTCTTTGGCATCACATGTAACTGTCACATTTATTGTTGGTTTTCCTTTTCGAATAATTTATTCATTTCCATGAAGATTCGGTTTCAGAATCCCTATGTGGGTACAATCGATGACACCAATAGCTGTTGAAAATTGGTATCTGCTTTGCCATAAGTTTTTCCCTGCATTATTTCATTGTTGGTAGCAGGAAACTTAATCCATTCATTTGCATGTGCATATATTTTGTCAATGGTATCATTGACGGTTCGATTAATACCTCTCCGCTACTCAGTATCAAATAAGACTAGTAATAGTATAAAATGGCCTGATGGTCTAAACCGGTCGTATTTATGAAAATAAAATGGTGCAAAGTATGAACTATATTTTAATTCATTTTTATCAATTCAAATTATACTACCTACTACTCCAAAAAAGCTTCTTGTCACTTGTTTTGCAATAGAGAAAAGAATTGCAGTGAAAATTATGATTGTAGAAAAGTTGGATTGTATTGTTCATAAGTGTGCACAAATTGTGTGAAAGACCAATCTTACCTTCATAAATCAAATACAATTAATTAACATTCTCATCAGGAGACTACTGATAGAACTTTTCTCATAGAATAATGTGCAAAAATGCCGGAAGAAAAAAATTGATGAGACATTCCTGTAAACGCAGCATCTAAAGATCATCAGCCTAAAATATTCCTCATATCAACAACGCCAATCATTACCAATAGTACTAATTCTTCATCGGATAGAATAGCATTTCTTTACAGACTGAATATAAAATTTCTACTGACAGAGTCCGCCATGAAGTCCTGAGGCTCATTTAGTCTTAGTCCTAGAGATTTTGGAGGTATCTCAAATGGAACGTATTTCAGTTACATTGAAAACTATGAATAAGCCGAGCCAAAAGTGTGTGCAAAAAAAAAGCAAATGCACAAAATAAAGTTATTCTCTTGTGCTATTTTTTTGTCACCTTGTATATTCGATCTAATAGGTGAAATACCTCAATCAAAATCTTTTATCTGAGGAATTGCTGTTTCACCTCTAGAGCTAAAAATAGGAAAAATTAATTGTTCAGAATGTTCGTAGGAACAGGGAGTTCAAACGCGCTAGTAACATAAATGAAGCAATTTTCTCAACTTGAATATGCATCTACTTCCCCATCGATAAATCAGAGTGAAAACGCTTGAATTAAAGTATTTACGTGCGAATGAGCTTAATGGAAAAGTAGCATAAACTTTGGTATTCAATCTTTGATAAAGTGAGTCTAATATTTTCTATGAACTGCGTTCCATCTAACGAAAACTATTTCTTCCTTTTAAATAGAATAGCTTCTGCGATAAATAAAATATTTTAGAAATGGCCACTTCCAGATAAATTAATATCATTTTTTTTTCCTAAATAATAGAATTTTCGCAATTCGAGAAAGCTTAATTATGAAAGGTATGTCCATTTCATCTTTATGATGTGGCATAGTTATGATACGTATTATGACAACTTTCCTTCATTTGTTTTCAATACAAATACTCCAAGCGAAATTACTGAAATTCACGGGACTAAACCCAGTAGATCGCCCTAAAATCATCAGGCTGATGTACAGCAGAGAGGTGCTCCCAAATGTGGAACTAGTGAACACGGCTATATTGACTAACCTAACCAAACTACCACTATCGATGAGATAATTGACATGGTATACTGCAGAGCAGCTGCAGTATGTGAACTTCAAGATGCCAAGATAGCTGAAACAGTACACGGCCCGAAAAACACATGGAGAACCACAATGGAAAAGACGCCTAGAAAAGAAAATCATTAGCGCTAGGGTGAAAAGTGGAGTAATGCATACCTACCGTAATACAACTAATCCCTCCAAGAAACTCCTTATGTCCTTCGAGAACGACACATCTGCAGGTCACTCTGTAGGAAAGGGTTCCAGCTTCAGGGAGAAGGAAACTGTCGTCTGTAATAAACTAAAACAATGAGTAAAAGCGCTAGGCAATAGAATAATAATAATAATTTTGTTTCCACATGAATATCATCACAATGATCATACATAAACATATATATATATATATATATATATATATATATATATATATATATATATATATATATATATATATATATATATTCCGGTTTCTCGTCCGTTGATCCTAGTATTGACCATTCGTTGGTTGTCGTTGACGACGTTTCGGCTGGATCGCACCAGCCATTTTCAAGTCGGAGATTCTTGACTTGAAAATGGCTGGTGCGATCCAGCCGAAACGTTGTCAAACTATTTTGGACTTATTTTGAAAATACATAGATATAATGAGAGAAATAAACACCATAAAAAACAAAAAGCTTTACAGCAACCAGAAACAATTCTATAGTCAGTTAGAGGAACTGAAGTCGAACAGAATGCAACAGAAGTGCATGAATTCTGGATCGGGGTTAGGTCCGAGGAGAATCCTCATAATACGAAAGCCTACTAGATAGAAGACGTCCGAGCAAACGCCCCAAGCCACAAAATTGATGGGATCAATATTGTAGAAGAGAATTTTTCTAGAGTACTGAAAGGAGCTAACTGGGCAGCACCACGGAATACATAACTATTGATGGAAATATTTTACCTATGTCCACCCCAAACTGGCACAGCTCTTTCAACAATCGCTTCATAACCAGCAAACATTGCCACAATATCTCACCCTTGGATTGACTTACCTGATTCCGAACTAGGAGGACTCAAATGATCCGAGAAAATTCCGACCCATTACCTGTCTTCCATCAATTTATAAAAAATCTAACCAAACAATTAACAGCGAGATAAAAATCAAACCAGGAATATTCCAAGGGGACACGCTAAGCCTTCTCAGCTTTATGCTGAATAACACGAACAACAGCTATATTATCAACAAAGAAAGTAACATCCGCATAAGTCATCAATTATATGTTGATGGAAAATGCGCAATTGTGAATATAAGAAGAGGTTAGGTTAGTTAAATAGTAGAGAGTGAAAAAAACACCACACTAATGGATAATACAGTGATCCCAGCTTTAGAACCTCAGAAGGTATTTAAATATTAAGGTGTCCAACAAGTGCTGGAAATAAACACTCCAGAGATGAAAGCATGCCTCAAGGAGAAGCTATACTCGAAGATCAGGTATATTATCAAGGCTGAACTCAACTCGAAATCGCTATTTCAAGCTATTAATGCATGGGCAATACCGAGTATAGCCTATTCTTTTGATGTGATGAATCGGCTCTGCAGCTTTCCAATCCGGCGTTCCAGGTAGAATCCCTTTTGAGTAGACAGTTACCATGCTAAGCGTTACATGGTAGATACCCAAATCACCTGAAAAACGAAGGTTTTGATAAAAAGGATTCGCTTACTTACCTGACAGCAGGCTATTTGTTCCCGGAGATGGACGGAAGACTGTGTGCTATACAGTACCACGTTTTCCCTCGAGAATGTATCTAAAGCACATCGCCTCACAAGACATCCCATCAGATCGATGTGTGTGGAAAAGCACAATAATCTATTCAGCATATAACATCTAGCTGCTCTTCTATTCTGGCCTCTAAGGAGTATCTCGACCTGCACATCGCAGTAGCTAAGAACTTAACTCATAAGCTAGGCCTATGCAAGCACATAACACCACGTTACAAATTTCAACCCAAGTCCAAACTAGAAAGCGCAACACACATGATATACTAGGATACAACTTTATTGACCGATCGCCCGGTTTCACACAATAGACCCGATATCACGGTTTTTTATCATGGAGAAAAAACGGCTACTCTAATGGATATTTTTCACGGAAGAATATGTTACGAGTTTCATTCCGTGTCCTTTTCGATTTTGGCGACGTTCCGACAACTTGTCCCTTGTCATCTTCAGGCGTTCGGTAGACGATGTCTCGAGCATAACTGATAGCAGCTTGTTGGTGGTTCTCCTTTTGTGTTCTGGGCGTTTAACAACTAGGAAACCGGCATCATCAACAGATAATAATGAAAGATTCCCACACCAGGTCTACCGACGCCCACAACGAGGACACAAAAAGAGAACCATATTATTGTTTTTAACCATGGATCTTTAACTACGTGTGAAGAATGAAGTTTTTTGTTGTAAAAAAACTGAATAGTATGATAAAAAATGTTGACATATCACTACACGTTCGCGAGATTTGAAACTGTGAATTTCAAAATTTTAAAAAGCCTATAATCATAATTGAAAATGGATTGTCCGATGTGCAGAGGGGTCGAATAATTGCTCTCGTTGAAGAAAGGGTGACACAGAGGGATGTAGCGGCGACAATGGGGTATCACAGGGGGTGATTCTGAAAACCTACGCCCGAAACGTGGAGCTACAATCTCTACAAAATAGGCCTAGAAGAAATAGTAGAAAGATCACTTCTGAAGAACAAGACCGCTTCTTGTGCCCATTGCAAGAAGAGACACTAGTGCGTCGCACCCAATACTCCAAAGGCAGTTTCTGGAAGCAACAGGCATCAGTGTATCAGTCGAAACGATACGCCGAGGTGCCCACGGTGAAAATTTCACTTTTATGCAAGACAATGCTCCCCCGCTTACCAGCAACCTCGCGCGACATTATCTTGAAACAGAGGGAATCGCTATTTTGGAGTAGCCAGCTTGCTCTGCAGACCAAAATCCTATTGAACATTTATGGGATAATCTCACAATAAAATTAGATCTCGCCAGGATAATCCAACAGCCCACAACAACTCATTCAAGCCGCCACAAAAGTGGCTATATATAGGGGGTTTCACCCCGACGAGTTGCCCATATATCTGTTCATGCAATCAAACTGATTTCATGAAAAAATATAAATCCACCACCCGGTAATTAATACCATTGCCAGGCAATGATTATAATCAAAACATATCCTGGAATAATTATATATTAGGATAACGTTAAATGTTATGAGAATATATCAATCTACCAGAATTTATACATACTATAGCATCATCAGACAATGATATCAATGTACCAACGAGTAGTGTCAGCGGCTTTCTCCCCGGAAAAATCCAGTGTACGGACCTTAGTCAAGTAACACTGAATGTTACTCATTAATAGTTTCCTTCGTGTGAAGTGGTGAACGATCGAATAGAATACTGCTCTGAATATAAATATGACAAAATTGTCAGTTAATTATATTACATTTATATAAACAAATAAATAAAATATGAAATGAGATTCTGAGCAGTATAAACTAAAGAGAAAACCTATGACTCTACCTCATTATTTTTTCGGAAAGAAACCTACGAAGAATATTACAAGATTTGATGACTGTTATCTTTTGTAACTGTTCAAACAAATTTTCTTCAGACCCAAAATCTCAATACTTTTGTGAAGATTCCTAGGAATAACACCTGTTGTGGAAATAATAATCGGTAGAATAAAAATTTTTTCATTTTCCACATTTTTTAATCTCGTCGCCAAGCATCATATATTTAGAAATTTTTTCATTGTATTTATTTTGTATATTATGTGTGTCGGGTATAGCAATATCAATTATATATGTTATTTGATTCTGTTTATCAGTAAGAATGATATCTGGTCTATTGTGTTTCACAGCCCTGTTGCAAAGAATTGTTTTATCAAAATAAAGTTTATATTTGTCATTTTCGCAAATAATCTCAGGTTCATATATGTAAAATTTTATATATATATAGGGGTTTTACCCCGACGAGTTGCCCATATATCTGTTCATGCAATCAAACTGATTTCATGAAAAATATAAATCCACCACCCGGTAATTAATACCATTGCCAGGCAATGATTATAATCAAAACATATCCTGGAGTAATTATATATTAGGATAACGTTAAATGTTATGAGAATATATCAATCTACCAGAATATATACATACTATAGCATCATCAGACAATGATATCAATGTACCAACGAGTAGTGTCAGAGGCTTTCTCCCCGGAAAATCCAGTGTACGGACCTTAGTCAAGTAACACTGAATGTTACTCATTAATAGTTTCCTTTGTGTGAAGTGGTGAACGATCGAATAGAATACTGCTCTGAATATAAATATGACAAAATTGTCAGTTAATTATATTACATTTATATAAACAAATAAATAAAATATGAAATGAGATTCTGAGCAGTATAAACTAAAGAGAAAACCTATGACTCTACCTCATTATTATTTTCGGAAAGAAACCTACGAAGAATATTACAAGACTTGATGACTGTTATCTTTGTAACTGTTCAAACAAATTTTTCTTCAGACCCAAAATTTCAATACTTTTGTGAAGATTTCTAGGAATAACGCCTGTTGTAGAAATAATAATCGGTAGAATAAATATTTTCTTCATTTTCCACATTTTTTAATCTTTATATATATATATATATATATATATATATATATATATATATATATATATATATATATATATATACACTCACAACTTTTGTGGCGGCTTGAATGTTATAAAATAAGCTATCCGAATAAATTGGTTTTCTGTATATTTTGAATGCGAATGAGTTATGAGCCCTACTAATTCACAAGTCTAAGAAATTCAGAAATTTTTCATTGTTCTTAAATTCCTTTGAAAATTAAATCAATGAAAAGAATTCAAAATTTGTAAGAAACTATTCAGTTGATTGTGGAAATCCAAATACAGAAAATATCATCTACATATCTTTTCCATAAAAATACACTGCGACAAAAAAGTATCGGGAAATAAAACGCAAAAATCTTAATTTACTTCAATGGTTATTGAATCTCCTTTAAAATATGCTCCATTTGAAGCGATACACATGTGCCAACGTTTTTTCCAATCATCGAAATATTTTTTATAGGCGTTTTCAGGGATGGCCTTCAGCTCCTTCTGCCAATTTTATTTCATGACGTCTATGGAATCGAATCTGGTTCCCCAGTCTGGAGGAAAGAAAAAAGTCACACGGAGTTATATCAGTCGAATATGGCAGCCGCTCGATGGTATTCATCGAGTGTTTGGTCTTAAAGTCATTAAAAACCGTGGCTCGATGAGATAGTGTGTTATCGTCATGCAAAATCCACGAATTGTTTTGCCACAAATTAGGCCTTTTAATGCGAAGATTTTCATGAAAACGTTTCAATATGGTCAAATTTAAGTCCTTATTGACCGTTCGACCTTGCGGAACGAATTCATGATGAACCACACTAGAATATCGACGAAAACAATCAGCATCTTCTTGATTTTCGAACGACTTTGACGAGGTTTTTTCGATTTTGGCTCATCTTTTCTCACCCATTCCGATGATTGTTGGCTCATTAGTGTGTCGTATTCATAGAATCTTATCTCGTCACTACTTATGATCAGTCTCATGAACGTGGGATCACGATTCGCATAATCCAACATGTCTGCAGCCACCTCCATCCGATACTGTTTCTGAAGAAAATGCAGCTCTATCGAAACAAGCCGAGCGGCGATGCGCCGCATGCCCAATTGGTTCACCAAAATCAAACGAGCGGTTTCACGAGAGATGTTGAAATCACAAGCTATCTCGCTAACACTGGCATTACGATTTTCGAACACCATTTCCTTGATTTTTTGGACGTTTTCGTCGGTTGAAGAGGTCGAAGTCGTCCGGAACGAGGCAAATCTTCGGCGATCTCCCGGCCATCTTAAGAGGCTTTGTAGCACTCGTACACTTAGGATTTCGATAAAACAGAGTCTGTATAAGCCTTTTCCAGCATTCGCAATGATTCAGCGCACGGAATTTCGTTCAATTCACAAAATTCGAGACAAACTATTTGTTCAATATTTTTTTCCTTTGTTAAATTCGCAGAGTACTGAAGTTGACTGGTTTAAACATCTGTCGTAAACAAACTAGTTGACATATCACGCTCATGTTTGGCATAGGAATTAAAAACAGTCCTACTAACATACAGACTCTGAAATTACTTGGAAAATACTCAACGCGGGCGATTTAAATGAGAATTTCCATTTATTTTTTTGTCACAGTGTATATTCTCAATTGAGCTGTCAGTTAGTGGAACTAATAATGCTATTTTCTAAATTTATCATAAATATTTCTCTTAATAACGGAGACGATAGGTAAACCATGTAGTTTTTCATTGTTGTAAACACAAGTTTAAAGCTGGCAACGTTCCTTCTACACTCGGAGGCAAAATTAGCGGAACACTAGAAAATTTAACCAAATTCGAAGTTCGATATTTTTCCTAATTCTCAACCGATTTAGATGATTTGTTCGGCAAGTTATAGATCAACTCTTCTGCTTTGTAGAAATTATAAAAGAAAACAAAAAAATATTTATACGGGGCAGAACTAAAAGTGTTTTTTGTCAAAATTCGTACCACCCTGTGGTATTTCGTGGTCCGAGTTGAAACGTACAATATCATGGTCTGTCAAGACACATCTTCCTACATTAACGCCCTTCTTGTTTCATGCGTTTATCTCTATTTTTGCAAAATATATTTAATTTCAAGTGGAAAATCACCATTTTGGAGAAATTCCATTGAATCAAGAAATTGTCATTTAAATTCGTCTATCAATTTGGAATTTTCTTATTATCACTCAGGCGTGTCGAAATTGTCGTTTGCGATTTTTGTTCGAATTGCATTAGTTATTGATGACAATTTTGTTAATTTGGTGAAAATTAGGAATTCATAGGAGATAACAGTCGGTAGGTATTAAAATTCACAACCCAATTCTGGGACCATTGATAAAACTTTTCATTTACACATGTGCACACCTTTTTTTATCAAATATGAAATACAACACACGTTTTTTTATATGACCACATTTGCACTTGTTTAAAGAATGAGAGTTTTCCATTCTTTGATTTGATACAAATTCGATCGGTTGCGGTGTTTTGTGATTCTTTTACTGTTTACGATTCGAAACGGTATTTTTCATTCAGAATGAGAGATTTACCACCAACCTCAGTAGCAAGGGCAGTTACATTGATCGAGGAAGGGCGCACCTACCGCTCAGTCGGTACCATGTTGGATGTCTCGACATCGGTTATCCATCGAATCTACCGACGTTACAGGGAAACTGGATTGTACGTGAGGAGGCGAGGACAAGGAAGAAATCGGGCAACCCGAGCTATACATGACCGTTTCATCGTCAATCAAACCATAAGAAATCCTCGTCTTACTGCTGTTCAGGCACGTAACCTTTTACAAGCAGTGGATAACATTAACGTCAGTGTGAGGACAGTCAGAAGACGATTAAATGAAGTTGATCTGAGATCATACGCGCAAGCAAGAGCACCAAGACTCGATAGAGCCCATCGGGTAGCAAGATTGGCGTTTTTCTAGGGAGCATGTAGCATGGACAATCAATCAGTGGAGACGAGTTTTATTTAGTGATGAGAGCCGATATTGTGTGAATTTCGTGGATGGTAGAGATAGGATATGGAGGCATCGAGGGGAACGGTACAATCAAGCGAACTTCGCAGGAACTAAGCAATACGGTGGAGGGTCAGTTATGATATGGGGTGGCATATGCTTGGGAGTACGAACAGAACTGGAGATTATTGGCAATGGATCACTTAATGCCCATCGGTATATAACAGAAATCTTGGAGCCCCATGTTGTGCCTTTTGCTCCTTACATAGGGGAAAATTTCCTTTTTATGCACGATAACGCGCGCCCTCATACTGCGCGCATAGTGATAGAATATCTCAATGAAGTTGGGATCACACGAATGGACTGGCCGTCGTGGTAACCGGATTTAAACCCGATCGAACACGTTTGGGACATTCTTGGAAGAAGGGTTCAACAACGGAATCCAGGCAACGTTGAAGAGCTGACATTGGCTTTGGTGGAAGACTGGGACAACATACCCCAACAGATGATAGACAACATCATTGGGAGTATGCGAAATCGTATGCGCGCTGTAATAAGAGCTCGGGGGGGTCATACTCGCTACTAAAATCAAATGTTTTTTTTGTGGGTCATCATGAACATTTTTCTCAACATGTTCATTTCATTTCACGAGTGTATCGCCAAGATACACACCTGCTCTCAATTTTGGACAGGAATGATAATTATTATAGAGTGTCACACAAAAAATTCAAAACAAATGTGCAAAATCAACGATTTTTCCAGTGTACTTCGAGTTTTCCCGGAGCGTGAAATTGGCCAGTGAATTTCAAAAGTTTTCATTTCGTTAGATTTCCGCTTCTCTAATTTTGATTTTTTTGGCAAACCTCCGATGTTATGCACCTTCGAATTGGATATCTTTTGTAAAAATAGAGATAAATGCATAAAACAAGAAGGGCGTTACTGTAGGAAGATGTGTCTTGACAGACCATGCTATTGTACGTTTCAACTCGGACCACGCAATTCCACAGGTTGTTACGAATTTTTGACAAAAAAAACACTTTTAGTTTTGCCCCCGAATTCGGTTGTGTATTTTAATACCTACCGACTGTTATCTCCTATGAATTCCTAATTTTCACCAAATTAACAAAATTGTCATCAATAACTAATGCAATTCGAACATAAAAATCGCAAACGACAATTTTGACACGCCTGAGTGATAATAAGAAAATTCCAAATTGATAGACGAATTTAAATGACAATTTCTTGATTCAATGGAATTTCTCCAAAATGGTGATTTTCCACTTGAAATTAAATATATTTTGCAAAAATAGAGATAAACGCATGAAACAAGATGGGCGTTAGTGTAGGAAGATGTGTCTTGACAGACCATGATATTGTACGTTTCAACTCGGACCACGAAATTCCACAGGGTGTTACGAATTTTTCACAAAAAAAACACTTTTAGTTTTGCCCCCGTATAAATTTTTTTTCAAATTTTTTTTGTTTTCTCTTATAATTTCTACAAAGCAGAAGAGTTGATCTATAACTTGCCGAAAAAATCATCTAAATCGGTTGAGAATTAGGAAAAATATTTCCTAATTTTCCGCTAATTTTGCCTCCGAGTGTATATAAGTAGAGCTTAATGTATTATTACATCAAGTTGAAGCTTAAATGAGATCAAGGCAAGGGATTTTACTAGTTTCTCTAACCATTGTATAGATAAAAATGAATTCATAAATTTCGACGAAACTCAACTACACCCAGGTAACAGATTATGGAAACGCGTCAACTTGTAGGAAAAACCAGCCAATTTCAAATGAGCAAACAGACTTTGGTCTACCTCCTGTTGTAAATGTCGTTATATTCAGGTAAAACTCTTCTTTCAGTATTGTATAACACATGATAATGGGACGATAACCCGAAACATATGTCAAGTATTTTAATATATTTTTGTGAAACCTTTGCCAAGAGTTTTTACATTTATTCAAAATGAGTTTTCTTAAATTTCCATTCGACTGAAGTTGCAGCAATCCAACGCGATAGTTATTAATATAACTTCATAGTTTTCATGACTGGATGCAGAATATTTCATTTTGCAGTCAAGTAGCTCTGAATTAATTGAAAGAATTACAATATAAGTAGAAATATATATATTCAAAAATATTTTTAATATCGTTTATATGCTACGCACTAAGAATCTTTCAGCATTCCATCCATCACTAAGTAATTCTTTGTAAAAGTATTTCGATTAATTTTAATAATGAAGATTTGAGATATTCAAAAATTTTCTTTTATTATTATAATTATTTTAACTAATGAACATAAACACAAAATACATAAAAGAAATCAATGAATAATTTATTATTTCGACATTATTAGTACTACAAATAACATTACATCTACCTAATAATTGACAAGTATTCATGATTTTTACTGATACTCTTGTTTTTAATGGCTACAGTGCAGGAAAATCAGCAACACAATACACAATACAAATAAAGATGCAAATTCTTTTTCAGCCGCATTACATAGATCTCCTTCATTACACGTTTGGCATTCCAAAACTCTATTATACTGCGTGTTGAATTTTTTTGATAATGCGTGGCAAACGCCAGATTCTTTACAGCTTCTGTAGATCATTACGTCCCTACCATCTGCAAAGAAATAATATATTTATATTGCTTCCTCAAAAAAATGAACTTATTGAGAAAAAAAGTACAAATCATCAAATCTTGCAATATTCTTCGAAGGTTTCTTATCATTTCCTTCTTTTTTCAGTTTTAGATTATTTCCGTTAATAGGTCTCAGCACCCTTAGCTAGCTCTGACCACAGCCTGTGATTTGTCGAATTTTCTCATCTTTTCCTTTCAACAATGTCTCTTTTTCAGATCCTGATATCAATGTCTGTACTGAGTCTGTCACTGAAGTTATTCTTACAGGCATAAACCACTACATTTCACAATCTAAGCAGAGAACGTCAGCAGCCTTGGTTCACTAAAAACCGCTAAACAGCTGCCGTAATCAAAAACATAGCTTATAAAAACTGAAAGAAAATTAAACAGATAAAGCTAAAGTATGTACGTTTCAGGAACTTGCAAGTCAACAATTGATAAAGCAAAAAACCAACTTCAATTAAAGAGTTAGGAATAGGCTCTTGAAGCAGACTAGTGGAACTTGTTAGTTCTGGTCTATGGTGAAGCAAGTTATCCTTGCCACCTTTGATTAGAGATGACGGTTCCTTCACATCATCAACTAAAGACATGGCGGAACTATTCGCAAAAATTCTGTTTTAGATACATCAAATACAGTGACACAAAGCATTCTACATGTTCTATCGACTATGTCAGAAGTAGATTTCAGGTTGCGTAAGCTGAGACGCGCTCTTCAATAACAGGACTGATTGAAACCAGTGGTTTTTGATTAAATACCAACCAAATGTTTTGAAGAAATATGCTCCAGAAAGCACCTGTTCCTAATTATTTTCTTCACATCCGGAGTGTTGCAAAGTTATGAGAGTACAACAGATTTCAAGAAAAGGGAAGAAATGTCGACCAGAAAATTACCGTCCAATCCCATTCCTGCCAATTATGCCCAAAGTCATGGAAAGAGTGAAACGATGAGCTCATAAAACCTTGCAAACTTCAAGCATTTGTGAACATGAACAATCGAGAAGCATAGCGAATCAAGAGCCATTGCACTTAATAGATCAAAGGCGTTCGACAGGGTTTGGCACTTAACCTTGATGAATAAACTATTCGCTTATGGACTTCCCGAAAAATGGCGTGGTTGGATTAGAAACATTCCCTTCAGTAGATGGATTCAGGTGTTAGTTGATGGTGGGACGAGTGAAGGTTAATGCACTGACCCTACTGCTCGATCCTCTCGCCAATTCTTCTTCTGTTGCAGATTAATGATCTACTCCACTCCACCAAGAACTAATATTTGGTTTTGCGTACGACTGTACTCTGCTCTCCTCTTTTTCTAGTCAGTTTCCTATAACTGCTGAGGAGTCACACGAACGAGACACAAGCAACATCATATTGTAGTCGGTTTAAAACGTCTTATGACGGTGTCCGACAGCTAAACTCCACTGACGTCTATTTTCGGTATCTTCTGGGGTGAGATTTCTTTCACTCATTGACTTATGGATGATACGTTCGCATTCGAGTTTTGGCTTTCCTCTTTCCTGCGTATATTCGGTTGCCACAATAGAACTGTAGCCTGTAATCTGCAATGGGTTTCATTTGGAACATGCTCTCTTCTCGATGTTCTAGAAGATCTTCTAAGTACGTCCATCTCCACCGCTTCTAATCTTGATTTGAACCTTTCTGTGAGCATCCATGTTTCTGATCCATATAGGAGTGAACTTTTTACCATTGCTTCATACACCTTCATTCTTCTACCTTTTGTAATTTCTCTGCTCCAAAAAAACACTATTGAGATAGCCGATCACCTGTTTCGCTTGTGACATTCGTTTTTCAATTTATTTCCCATCTGTCCCGGTATCATCAAAAGTAACACCTAGGTACGTGTATTCTCGGCTGCCCAAAATCTCCTCATCGAGTTCAAATGAGTTGAAATCATTTCCTACGCACAGATATTTGGTTTTTTCAATATTAATCATGAGTGCCCAGTTATTATACTCTTCGACTAGCTTGCGAATCATATATTCTGCATCTTCCTTATCACCGCTTATCATCACCTGATCATCCGCAAACTGGAGGCTGTACATACAATCGTTATGCAGCTCAACTCCCATACTGAGTACCTTTTGCTTCCAGCTCTTCAAAGCCGCTGCAACATAAATTTTGAAAAGAATTGGTGTAATTCAGCAACCCTGTCTTAAACCTTTTGTAACTAGGAACTCTTCGGTCAAGTACCTTCCTATTTTAACTCTGGATTTTCTATGTATCGATGTTATCTGAGCTAATTTCCATTGCTCTGGAACCGGATGGCCATTGAGACATTCATTTATTACATACGTAAGTCTCTCGAATGGTTTCTCACTCCCGTTCTTCAGCATTTCGGTGTATATTCCTTCAGTGCCACTTGACTTCCCTCTTTTCATACTCATCACAATCTTCTTCGTTGTTTCCACTCCAATCTTGACTTTTTCATCTTGGACTCTCATATTATTTTTTCGGGATTTGTCTCTATATTCTGTTATATTTTCCTGAAGTAGGTTGGCGTAATGATCCTTCCATTCCTCGGGTTAGATCATAGATATGTGAACTTTGTCCTTATTCGAGCTTTTTAAACTTCTAATGAATTTCCATACATCAGAACATCTCTCTTCTCCCATCAATGTTTCTATTTGTTGACAGTGTTGATCCCAGGCATTGTTCTTTTCTGTTTTTATCAATCTCCTTACCTCATTTTTTGCTGCTTTGTACTCCTGTAGATGTTTGTCTTGATTTGAATGTAACCATGTTAAATATTTCTTCTTGTTCATATCATATATTGGATTCTTCTAGCACCTTCCATAGTTTAGAAATTTGGACATTATCGTAAGCATTTTGAAGGTCAATGAAGACGATGTGTGTTTCTATGTTCCTAGCACTTCGTTTCTCAATAATTATCTTGAGACAAAACACATTATCAGTGCAAGATCTTCTGGCTCGAAATCCGCAATGTTCTTTTTCTTCATCCTGCTCAAAATCTTCTTCTACAAGATCTCGCCAAACTCTTCCGTATAGCCTACTCAGCACTTGTCACTGAAATTCCCCTGTAGTTGTTACAATCTCGTTTGCCCTTTTTTATGTATCGATGTTATCTGAGCTAATTTCTATTGCTCTGGAACCGGTTGGCCATTGAGACATTCATTTATTACATACGTAAGTCTCTCGAATGGTTTCTCACTCCCGTTCGTCGGCATTTCGGTGTATATTCCTTTAGTGCCACTTGATTCCCTCTTTCAACTTTCTTCGTTGTTTCCACTTCAATCTCGACTTTTTCATCTTGGACTCTTATATAATTTTTGGGGATTCGTCTCTATATTCTGTTATTTTTTCCTGAAGTAGGTTGGCGTAATGATCCTTCCATTCCTTGGGTTCGATCATAGATATGTGAACTTTGTCCTTATTCGAGCTTTTAAACTCCTAATGAATTTCCATACTTCAGAACATCTCTTTTTCCCATCAATGTTTCTATTTGTTGACAGTGTTGATCCCAGGCATTGTTCTTTTCTGTTTTTATCAATCTCCTTACCTCATTTTTTGCTGCTTTGTACTCCTGTAGATGTTTGTCTTGATTTGAATGTAACCATGTTAAATATTTCTTCTTGTTCATATCATATATTGGATTCTTCTAGCACCTTCCATAGTTTAGAAATTGGGACATTATCGTAAGCTTTTTGAAGGTCAATGAAGACGATGTGTATTTTCATGTTCCTAGCACTCCGTTTCTCAATAATTATCTTGAGACAAAACACATTATCAGTACAAGATTTTCCGGCTCGAAATCCACATTGTTCTTCTTCTTCATCTTGCTCAAAATCTTCTTCTATAAAATCTCGCAAAACTCTTCCGTATAGCCTACTCATTGTACTTGTCACTGATATTCCCCTGTAGTTGTTATAATCTCGTTTGCCCCTTTTTTTAAGTATCGATGTTATCTGAGCTACTTTCCATTGCTCTGGAACCGGATGGCCATTGAGACATTCATTTATGACATACGTAAGTCTCTCGAATAGTTTCTCACTCCCGTTCTTCAGCATTTCGGTGTATATTCCTTCAGTGCCACTTGACTTCCCTCTTTTCATACTTATCACAACCTTCTTCGTCGTTTCCACTCCAATCTCGACTTTTTCATCTTTAACTCTTATATTATTTTTTGGGGATTCGTCTCTATACTCTGTTCTTTTTTCCTGAAGTAGGTTGGCGTAATGATCCCTCCATTCCTCGGGTTCGATGATAGATATGTGAAGTTTGTCCTCATTCGAGCTTTTCAAACTCCTATGGAATTTCCATACTTCAGAACATCTCTTTTCTCCTATCAATGCTTGTTGTTGACAGTGTTGATCCCAGGCATTGTTCTTCTCTGTTTTTATCAATCACCTTACCTCATTTTGCTGCTTTGTACTTCTGTAGATGTTTGTTTTGATTTGAATGAAGCCTGTTAAATATTTCTGCTTTTTCATATCTATTGAATCAGCAGTCTCTTCGTTCCACCATATCTTATCACTCCGATTTGCCTCCTGTATTCCGATCGCTTTTTGAGTAACTTTCTTGAGACTATCTCTTATGTTGTTATATATTTGAGTGAATGTTAATCCCTCTGTGTCCATTAATTTTTCTTCTAACCTTCGTGGATGAAGGTTTTGTGTGCTTTCATTCCTGAAGCTCTAGAATTTATACCTTGGTTCCTCAATCACTTGCAGGTTCTCAGTATGATCTTTGGATTGATTAGTTTCTGTTCAAACTGGAAATATAACTTTTGCTCTTAATAAATGATGATCCGATCCACAGGTTGCTCCTCCAAGTAAACGAACGTCATTCCACTGAAGACGAGAGTTTTGTTGGGTGATGACGAAGTCAATAACGGACCGTAGGTTTCTTGTGTTTCGGGTCCACGTGAATCGATGTATGTCCTTAGGTTTGTAGAAACCATTACTTATTGTAAGACTATAGGCTTCACATAGATGTATCAATCTCTGACCGTTGTCGTTCACTTAGTCTTCTCCGTGTGGTCCCACAACTTTGCTGTTCAACTGCCGTCCTGTTCTCGCGTTGAAATCCCTCAACATTGTTATCTCTCTGTTTTGACACAATCACCATATCTTCCAGAATAGCCACTGCTGGTGAACCTCCTTGCCATCACAGCTGATACGTGTATACAAAGCACAGATGTGATCTAGTCTGGAATACTCCCTACCCAAGCATTCATTACATTTATTGGATAGTATCCAGAAGAGAGCAGTACGCCTCATCGATTACCCGGAGATCATGTGTGATGTTCAGCCTTACACTCTAAGGCAGCAGGTTGCTAATCTTTCACTTTTTTACAGGTACTTTCATGGTAAATTCGCCAAAGAACAGAAAGGCAACGCCACATACCTCTCTTTATGAAAATTATTTTGTTTACAAGGCTAGTGTACTGTGGAACTCGCTTCGATCGTACATCTTTCCAATGAGTTACAATTTGGTCCTGTTCAATTAATGAGTGAACATACGCATTAAACCCCTTGTGCGGCCACAGCTGTGGCATGACAAGCATCACTTCCCCCAAAAGTTGAGAATAGAAAAAAATTATATTCTTAGCTGCATTTATCACTTCACACGAAGATAATAATAAAATGGGATTCAGTTTTACTTAACCGAAGTCCTTACACTGGAATTTTCCGGATAGAAAGACTCTGGCACTAATCGTTGGTACATTAATGTCATTGGCTGATAAAAAATTGTTTATGTATAACCTTATAAATTAATATATCATCATAACATTTGAAGTTTTCTAAATATATAATAATTCCAAGACATGTTCTGATTATAACCATTTCTTGGCAATGGTATTTTCGAATATTGAATAATACTATTGTCATGGTATCATTGCAGTCATAATATATCCTGAAATATTTTATATATAAATATAATATAGGCATCTGTGTGAACACAGATGCTTAACTTGGTAGGTAATTAAAATCTCAATTACAAATTTTCATATTCCCAATTTTAACTCCAACAACGAATTTGAATTTGGGAGGCTTTTACTTGGTAAAATTCCAATATCAATAATAAAAAACAAGTACTGTGTTTTAAGGAATTTTACTTAATAATTGCGATTCGTAACGCGTTTCACTACACCGGGACCTCACAACAATATTCCATAGTAAAATTCCTTAAAACACAGTACTTGTTTTTTATTATCCAACAACGAATTTCATTCTATATTCTATCCCTGATTAGTTCCTGGGATGATTTTTTTTTCAGGAATTCTGAATTTCTACATTTCCCTCTATAATCAAGATATTTAACAGGAATTTTTTTTGTATTTCAAACTTTAGAATTGAAAAAATCCCATAAGAACCATTCAAGTCTCATATCATTCTTAGTTACCTCTTCCTCATACGTTGTACTACTGCCGGTCGTATTTCGTAGTTATGAACGAGCGGAACCTCGTGTATTGAAAAGTAGTCTGATTTATTTGTATATTTTCATAGCAAATTTGCAATCGGTGCCTGGAATTGTTATTATCTATTATTATTATTATCCAGTAGAGAATTCATATTTTTCTTTCATTGAATCACTTTAAATGCATAGATATACTTAAAACCTATTTTTATGTGTCAATAAATCGGATACAAAGAACTTTAAATTATTCATATCAGTTTCTACTTCAAGTATCTACTTTTAACTTACACTCAATCTTATAAAGAGCACATACTGCATTGTTATAGAAACATTCGTGGTGGGATATATCCGACAGGTGGTCAGTTATGTTCTCACAAGCTGATCCATGTCCAAGACTAGCAGAGCAAGAGTAGCATATCAAGGAATGTCCTGTGCAAAAGAAAATGTAATATTTGAAACATTTCTCACAGTATAATCATAATATTTGTTCAGTTACTCATGCCAAAAAAATTGATTGACTGATGGAAACCATTTGCTGCACATGCTACAGCAAATATTTCATAGTCACAATTATTTTGAATGTTTGTGCGATGCGTTCCGGATTACATGGCGTCATAGATAATTATATAGAGTGATATTTGACTCTTCAAATAGTAATTTAATATCTTACTAATGATAACATGCGAAATTTATCGCTATATGTGTAAACTTACTGAATTCTTTCATTCAGGGAACAAAATTCAACATTTCGTAGAATGATAAATATCCCTCCCTGAAGTTACGAGTTTTCTGGTCCACCTTCATAATCATCGTCAGGGCCACGCAGTAGTGGTACAGTCCGGTCGGATATCATGAATGGGATCGAGAGACTACAGTTTCGGTCTCGTTCCCATTCACAACACCAGGCCACACTGCCACCTACCCATCCCAATCGTTGTAGCGCTATAATGAAGTTGGAATTTCGTGGAATCAAGGGAAGTGATTTAGAAATTTTGAAATTCCACCTACAGAACAGATTCTAGGTGGTGGTATTGAAAAATACACTCTCGTCCCTAGAAAGTGTCGACAGTGGACTTCCACAAGGTTCTCCTGTTTGTCTTATATGTGAATGGTCTGCCTCTTGTGTGTTACCACGGGAAGAACGTGCTTTATGTAGATGACACAACTTTCATGAATAGCCCCCCAACCAGACGATGGGCATCACTGCTTGCTGATGGCACTATAAAAGACGCTGAGAAATGGTTCATGGCAAATGGATTGTGTATCAATCTGACACAAAAATTATCTCTAGGTGTAGATCGAGGCATTAGCGACCCAGTCATAAAGGTTCGAGAGCTCAGCATGAACAGGCGTCTTACCTGAGAGCCCCATGTGGAGAAAACTGTTGGAAAGCACGCTTGTGCTATCTACTCCATTAGATGCATTAGCTGCATAGTGGACGAGGTTAAGGCGCTTCTAACTTACTTCGCTCATTTTCATGGTGTAGCCACCTATGAAATATTGTTGTGAGATCCGTCATGTGAGGCTCACAAAGTTTTCCTGCAACAAAAAAGTGCCATCAGAACGATAGTGGCAGTAACCTCAAACCTACAGTTGCAGAAATATCCTCGAAAAGTATGAAATACCTACGATGCCGTCGACATTCATACTCCGTTTGCTACATTCACCAGCACAAAAATGATTATTTACCACATTCAAGAGTCCACTACCTCGATAGCAGCTGGCGGAATAACACGGTACTTCCAAAATGTAAGAAGTCAAACACACAAAAAGGTTTCGACTATAGTGGAATGAAGCTCCATAATAGACTTCCCCAGACGTTAAAAAAAATGGAGTTGAGCGAATTTTAAACACATATGGAGCATATAATGGTCGAGAATGTATACTACTCATGTCTGTTTAGTATATATAGTATATTATATATTAGTATATATAGCCAAACTGTTCTTCGACTTTCACTTTTGAATGTGAAAGTATTGTATTCAGAATTGTTTAGTTTTATCTTTTATTCTATTTGATTTTATCACACTCTCTGACCCCTATGTGAATTTTTATGGCAAACATAATATACAATATTATATGTAAATTGAACGATAGTGGTGCAAGAACAGTAAAACAAACTTTTTTCTACACGGTATCATAAGCTGCAGAAATATCCATAAATACCACTCTGAAAATTTCCGCAAGGATCTATTCTTACACCAATATCATTTAATTAGTATATAATATTGTATATTGTATTTACCATCAAAATTTACATATGGAGTCGGTGAGTATATTGAAATCAAAACGAAAAACTGATCAAACTAAACCATTCAAAATACAATACATTCACATGCAAAAACAGACATTCGAAAAGCACTTTGCTATGCATACAACACAGACATGACACCCATAAGCACTTCTATGGAGTAGTATACATCCTTGAGCAGTGTATGCTTCATTCGAACTTCAAATTTGCCCAACTCTATTGTTTTTAACATCTGGGGAAGTCCATTGTTGAGCTTCATCCCAATATAGCCGAAGCCTCTTTGTATGCTTGACTTCTTACATTTTGGAAGTACCATGTTATTCTTCCAACTAGTATCGTGGTTGTGGACTCATGAATGTGTTAAATACTCATTTTTGTGCTGGTTAATGTAGCACAGTGCACGAAGTATGAATGTTGACGGAATCGTAAGTGTTCATACTTGTTGCAGATATTTCTGCAAGTATATGAATAAAGCACTTCCACTATCGCTCTGATGGCCCTTTTTTGTTTCAGGAAAACAATGGACCTCACAACAATATTCCATAGGTGGCTACACTATGCAATAAGTAAAATAGGTTAATTTGATTGAGGAGGTCGTTACTTGATGAAAATCGATATACATATTTTCAATGAAATACAACTTAAGGATTTAGATTATTAACAAAACTATGACCGGTTTCACCACACTGTGGCTTCATCAGATAGAAACAAACTAATGAACAGAGTTATTCCTTATATATTAGTCTTATTTCCTACTTAATCTTACAATAGGTACAAGAGGTATGTTGGAAAACCCATCAGAGTTGCTTACTTTATGAATTGAAAAGATTGAGTAAAGGAGAAGGATTTAGATCAAATTGACTATTAAGTAACCTACCTGAATTCTTTTCTTTGTTGATCTCTAAAATTTCCAATAGATTGAGTTTTTGTCTATTATTTTCATTGTGTAAAACTTTGAAATTATCATTAAAGTTATGGTTTTCTTCGAGTAAGTGATTAGAATAATGGGAATCTGATTTATGATAATTAAAACTACGTTGTGTTCGGATAATCTAACTTTGAAATTTCTGAAAGTTCTACCAATATAAATTTGCAGTTTTGATATGTCGGCCTAAAGAATTATCAGTTCGGAATGCTATATTGAAATTATAATGCGAGAGGAATGATTTTAATTTTAGACTAGGATTACCAATATAAGTTAAGCTGTTGTATTTTGTGTTTGAACTTTTTATATTTGGAAATACTTCCTGGGTTGCTTTTTGAAATATTTTGCGTGAAATCATGTTCTCAATCATAGTTGGACTGTAACCGTTATTGACTGTTATTTGTTTAATTATATTTAGCTCTTTTTGAAATTATTTTGTGACATTGGGATATTAATGAGTCTATGTACCATACTATTGTAAGCTGCTAATTTATGTGGATAAGGATGTGTAGATGAGCTGTGAATAGTAATATCTGTATGCGATGGCTTATGAAAAATAGAAAAATCATATTTGCCGTTAATTTTAGTAATAGTTAAATCCAGAAAATTAATGGAGTTTTCTGTTTCTATCTCTAAAGTGAATTCAATATTATCGTGAATTTTCTAAATGAATGTTTTGAATGACTCTAATTGTCTGTTTGTGCCAGTGAACTGATAATTCTTTAGGCCGACATATCAAAATCTGCAAATCTAAAATTGATAAAAGTAATAAACCCGGTGTTAGATTATCCGAGCACAAACGTAGTTTTAATTATCATAAATCAGATTCCTATTATTCTAATCACTTACTCGAAGAAAACCATAACTTTAATAAATCCTTCTCCTTACTAAATCTTTTCAATTCTTAAAGTAAGCAACTTCGATGGATTTTCCAACATACCTCTTGTACCTTTTGTAATATTTAGTAGGAAATAAGACTAATATATAAGGAATAACTCTGTTCATTAGTTTGTATCTATCTGATGAAGCCACAGTGTGGTGAAACCGGTCATAGTTTTGTTAATATAGTGAAAATCTAAATTTTTTAGTTTTATTTCATTGAAAATGAAATAGGTTAGAAGCGCCGCATCCTTGTCCATAATGCAGCAAATCCATCTTATGGGGTAGGTGGCACAAGCGAACTTCCCAACTGTTACCTCCACATGGTGCTCCCAGGTAAGTCACCCATCCATGCATTATGCATGCATTATGACTAAGTCGCTAAATTCTCGATCTGCATCTTCCCTCTGTTTGGGGTTTTATTTATGAAAGTTAAGTCATCTGCTTAAACGCTCTTTCTTTCCGCAACACACGAGGGGAGGTAATTCATATACAAGACAAACAGGAGAGGTTAGTTTTCAGTGCTGACCCTCTCTGAGGATGAGAGTGCATTTTTCCATGACGCTTCCTTGAATCTGTTCTGTAGGTTGGATTCCACAATTCCGAGTAACCTTCCTCTGATTCCGCTACATTTCAACTTCATTATAAGGGTCAACCTTAACATGAGATCGAATACTTTCTCACAAGTGCGTTTAATCACTTCATTCATGCCGAGATTACTCTTTCTGTAAAGCTAACCATTGAGTAAATTCTGACTATCGATCTAGATTTCTATAAAGACAAAACTTTGTATTCCAATCCAATAAAAACTGAGGTATGATGTTTATATTTAAATCATTCCCAGAAGGATAGATATTTAAGGATTTTCTCAGTGGTTTTCAACTGAATCATCGAATCTCTACCTCAAATATCTTGGTGTCACACAGAACTCTTGATTTGCATTAAAATTCCGCAATGAATAATGAAATAAAACAAGTTACACGGTTAATATTTCTAAAGAGTTATTCCGTATTTTAGGAACAAATTTAGGACCTTTGGAAAGGAGATCTGTTTATTTCTTGTTGAATTGAACATCAGACAAATTAACAAACCCTTTGAGTTCCCGAAGAATTAACTCTATGTATTATGGGTGACTCAAGTGTGACTGAAAATTTTGATTTGAGTCATTTTAATTTTCTAGACTATCAAATTCTAAATAATGTAATTTAAAACTGAGTTCTGAGTGCAAGACCTTAAGATAGTGCTGAATGACATACCTTTTATCATAAAGATGTTTACATTCTTCTTTTATCCAAATTATCTTCGCTGCTTGTACTGCTTTATGTAATGATGATAAACTATTCGTTCTAATATTCACATATATCGGTATAACTTTAAACTTAAGACACTGTTTGTTGAATCACAAGTACTGTGAACAATTTCGGTACTTCTTCATGAGTTTGGCGTATAGGTTGGCTTGAACTACTACACAAGCATCTTTCAAATAATTGATCGATGAAGCCTGAACTACGTAATAGTTGATAGTCATAATGAATAATGAAATAAAACAAGTTACTATGTTTTAACTATCACTAATTTATTAATGTAAAGAATAAAAAATTACATTAGAAGGACCGGTTTCGGACATACGTCCGTTATCAACAACAAGCTAATGAAAACTGAATACTCATGTACAATTCAGCAACTAACATCAAGATAATGATAGTAGAGGTCACAGCAACTTGAATAGTGGTGATTGGTAGGTGATTAAGTATACCTGGTCGTTAAGGAGCTTATCTCTTTCTACCCTTGGTGCTTTGAAAATTTCCATCCATTCAAAGAAATTTAGTTTATAATATTCACCACAAGAATGTAGAATTTTTAACTGTTGAAGTTCTGGAAAAGAATGACATTCATTTAGACAATGTGCAGCTAAAGCTGAATCATATTTCTCATGTAGGAATGACCGGAAATGTTCCTTGCATTTAGCCTTGAAAGAGCGTCCTGTTTGACTTATATAAAAGGAATGGCACTCAGAATATGTTAATTGGTCAAGTCATCCTTTTCCAGAACTTCAACAGCTAAAAATTCTCAATTCTTGTGATAAATCTTGTAAACTCAATTTCTTTGAATGGATGTAAATTTTCAAAGCATCTAGGGTAGAAAGAAATAAGCTCCTTTACGACCAGATAGACTTAATCACCTACCAATCAACATTATTCAAGTTTCTATGACCCGTACTATCATTATCTTGATGTTAGTTCCTGTATTGTACATGAGAATTCAGTTTTCATTAGGTTGTTGTTGATAATGGACGTATGTCTGAAACCGGTCCAACCAATGTAATCTTTTATTCTTTCCATCAATAAATTAGTGATAGTTGAAACATAGTAACTGGTTTTATTTCATTATTCATCATGACTATCAACTACCACGTAGTTCAGACTTCATCGATCAATTATTTGAAAGATGCTTGTGTAGTTGTTCAAGCCAACCTATATGCCAAACTCATGGAGAAGTACAGAAATGTCTACACGTTATTAGATTTCATTCCAAAAACTACCTGCGAGATGTAAAATTTTTGTTCATAACTTCAAACAACCGAGACATTGATAAAATCAGAATTTCGAAAACACTTGAAAAAAGTTAGCTTAAATTTGGTACAGCTATCCTGAAATATCGAAATTTATAAAGACCTTGATGTTTTCAGGCACGAAAGTTCACATGTTTAAAAACGCCAAACAGTAAACCATCATAAAAAACGTAATTTGTTATGGTTAAAAATTGTTTAACATATCTCTATACAGGGCGCTTCAACGAAAACTAAACAGAGGCTATATCTACCAAGATATTCATTTCTGATCAAAACGCAAAAACATGTCAATTTCTGTTTCAAGGGGGACATCTTTTGGGGTACAATACTTGCCTGAAATATCAGCCCCCTAAGCGGGGGTTGCAATCCTTGAACATTTTGAATAGGAAAGATGGGTCGAGTGATGACTCAAAAGAAAGGTGGTATCTTTGCCTACATTGCCTTGAACGAATTTCCATTTTTAATTGAAAACTGTAAAAGATACAGGGTGAGCAACTGAAAGATAGGGAAGACTATTTCCCTGAGACTATTCAAGTTTCAGTGAGGTAAAATGGAACAGATCCATGCTGATCAATGGCAGTCATCATCAAGTACCATCCTCATCTCGAATTTCAACCCCTAGAGCAGGGGTGACAACTCTTGAAAATTTCTGTAGCTTACTCTGTATCTTCTACAGTTTTCAATCAAAATGCTAATTCGTTCACGGGGATGCAGACAAAGATAATACCTTCCTTTCGAGGTATCACTCGACCCATCATCTACCGTCTTCCAAATTTTCATGGTTGGTCACCCCTGCTCTAGGGGTTGAAATTCGAGATGAGGATAGTAATTGATAATGACTGCCATTGATCAGCATGGATCTATTCCATTTTACTTCACTGAAACTTGAATAGTCTCAGGGAAATAGTCTTCCCAATCTTTCAGTTGCTCACCCTGTATCTTTTACAGTTTTCAATTAAAAATAGAAACTCGTTCAAGGCGATGTAGACAAAAAAACCACCTTTCTTTTGAGTCATCACTCGACCCATCTTCCTATTCAAAATGTTCAAGGGTTGCAACCCCGCTTAGGGAGTTGATATTTTAGGCAAGTTTTGAACCCCAAAAGATGTCCTCCTTGAAATAAAAATTGACCTATTTTTGCGTTTTGATCAGAAATGAATATCTTGGTAGATATAGCCTCTGCTTAGTTTTCGTTGAAGCACCCTGTATAATGAAGGTTTCAATAGTATACTTAGGCAACAAATTAATTCACACACAAATTGGAACCTTCTTTTCAAATAAAGTCATTTCAATTCAACTGTGGTTTCAATAGTACCTTCAGAAATAAAGTAACAGGCGACACAACCCTAATTACTACCACTTAATTTCTTCTCGGAAATAATAGCTTATTGAACTTACCACTATTCAGTACAGATAACAACCATAATACACCCACGGTAAAAAACTTCTTGACAATCATCTTCAGTAGAGAATCAAGACCTGAATAAAGTCTTCCAAACAATGTTCTACTGAAATTCCTTTTTATTTTACTTCTACGCAAACGGTAATATTGCAATTTCAAACATTTGCTTCCTTGAATAAAGATAAAAATCTTAGTTGCATGAATATTTATTTGAATAATTAAGTAATTATTAATCAGGTTAGTAAACATCTGGTATCATAAATGGAACCATATTGAAGATAGGAAATTGGTTCAAGTAACCTTGGAATCGGAAACTATTCAAATATATTGCCACGTTTACGCTTTTAGCTCAATGCGTGGGCGTTACATACATCGCTTAATTCAATTTTCATAACATTTACTAACTATACTCATAAGTCATAATGAAACAAATATTCATTATTCAATGAGCAATTTTGGAGGGGAAATGAATTTCTACTAGATTTCATTTGTCGCCTGTCGAAGAAGTAAGGGATTTTGTATAATACTGAATGTAAAACGCCAGGTATTATTTCTTATGAAATATCACGTCGATTTTTATATTCAGTCAGCTATGTGTTACATGTAATTTTTTTCTGTTTGGCTCATAAAGGACGTGGAAAACCCAATCCCATTTACTTCTTGGCAGTCGATGATGAAAAAAAGGGCGGTACCCACCTCGTCCCCAACATAACCATCTTGGCGCCTAACTCTCTTTAATTACTCTTGGACAATACTCATTTCCGTCCAGAATACAGGTTAAAGGTAAGAGATCATCTCCCTCAGTTCTTATCATTATTTTACTGTAGTTTTTAAACATAAGAGAAAATAAAAACAGAATCAATCACATTCGGAAAATTGTTGAAAGAGTGACGTGAAAAAAGGCAATATTTGAGAATAATAATCCTACAAGTTTGACAGAAATGCTCAGTCAAAAATAAGAATCCTCTCATTTCATAAGTGTTACAAATATTAAAAACATAATCGTAAAGCAGCATCTGGAAAAACTACCTATATGGAGGTACGTTCAAATTAAATGTCCATCATTTCTTCGAAGTGTTGGTGAATCTGGGAACCGTGTTATCACGAATTCAATTAAAACTTTAGCCAGAAGAGCATCTGCTGTAATGACATAATATAAGCTGCTCTGTTCACCCTCGATCCACAGCGCGGGGTCTTTGAAAGCCTAGCTCTCCGGAATGTGTCAAATTTCTATACTTTTGTTTATACAAACGCTCTGTCTGCCGGCTCGGTGGCGTAGAGGATATGATGCTTTCTCCTGCACAGAGTTACCTGGGTTCAATCCCCACAAAGTCGGTGCGATTTTTCGGATTCTGGGAATCGCTCGAGTGTCCATCTTTTGGAGGAGATGTAAAGCTGTCAGTCCTGTCTAACAGAGATGTGTTGAACATTAAAGATGCCTTCCTTCGACACGAGACGGGTTCGGCAAAATTCCCTGCTTAGTGAGGTGTCATTGGCCGAAAGGCGGAAATAGAGAGAAATAGTTAAAGGAATAACAAACAAACAAACGCTCTGAGCGTTTGAGTACCTTCTCAAAAAGGATATTAGAAAACGTGTGTTTTTGCGCAGGGCTCCGAGCGACCCCACGCGACGATTGACGTAAGTAAAAATGTTTAGACAAACTTTCTTATTTTTGTACTTATTCTTGTTGTACTGTGTAATTCTGCTATTTTTTCTTTGTTTCAGATTTCCACAATATATTAGTTCCCCTATAGCAATGGACGAGCGTCAGCAGCAACGCATTTTGGCGTGGATAGGAGAAAGTCACTATCAGGAGATAGTGGGTGGTTTGGAAGACGATGATGATAACGAAGAGTGTTTCTATAAAGTTAGTGACCATAATACGGACTCGGAACAAGAGTGTAAGGATAATAACCATCTTTCAGAACAGGAGCAAGTACCTGGAGTTTATGATGAACAGTCAAGTTCGAGTGACGAAGAGGAACATTCCTCATAAATTTTTCCACAGAAATTTTTTTTATTGTCAAAAGAAAGGACAGAACTAGTTATAGAATCAATTACAGATGGAAGAAGACTCCATTTTTGCAGAGTGTGAGGATAACAAGACACAATATTGTCACTGAACAACCATGTCCACAAGATTTAGCGCGTGAGGTCAGAAATCATGTGGAGTCCTAGTCTCTGTCTTTGATTGATCACATGTTGCGTAGTATTGTTGAATGCACTAATACAAAGATAACTTCTATGCAGATCAACTATGAAAGAGAGCGAAACTGGGAACTGATGATTATGAACGAACTCAAAGCTTTCATAGGTATTATATATTCGATTGGTCTACATAAATCGTCACATATTTCAATTGATTACATTCGGATAAACGATGGCACTGGTATCGAAATAATTTGTGTTGTGAGGTCCAAGCAACAATTCCAGATTTTGCTTCGAATGTTACGATTTGACGATATTCAGTCAGACAGTTGTACGAAGTATTTGTATCAAATTGTGATAAGCGTCACAAAAACATCGAATACGTTACTATTAATGAAATATTAGAGGCATTTAGGGGGTCATACAGATTTCAGCAAAACATTCCTAGTGAGATGACCCAGAACCGGGGTCAATTTTTTTTGTTAATTTGTTAAAACTATCCATATATTTCTTGGTTTTGATCTAATTGAATTTTATTATCAATTGTGATAACTCTATTTTGTAGATCTACCTGCATAACATTTCATATTGTTCATCTGAATTCAAATTACAGTGAAAAAACGGTCGTTTGCCAGAATGATTCAATAATTTGATTTTAAATTCTCAATATAGTAGAATATTACGTATTTTTAAGGCAGCTTAAAATCACCCGAAAGCGTAAACATAGACACGAAGGAATTTATCTAACCCAAATAAGAAATCCAGCGAAAACAATATTCGACTTTAAACCTAAGCTCGTAAGCATCTTTCGTATATCCACGATTCCACATCTGGTATTTTCTAAATCAGCAATTCTCACGTCGCGACGAAGGAACGCGTCTGTAGAAGACTATGTAACAAGGACTTGAGTACCAAGGGCTGAGGGAAGCGAGGGGTAAGGACTGCTGGGTCACGCATATATAAGTATCACGATCGCGACGTTAAGGGATCATTCAATCATTCATTCATTATTATGATTTTGATTATTATTGAGTTATTTTTCGTCAGATGTGCAGTTACTCTTATAATTCAGTTATTTCGTTTTGAAGCTCAGTGAATTTACTCAATCGTATGAATCGGAGTTAAATTTAAGTTAATTAATCGTGCACAACATGAGTCCAGAGAATGGAAGACGCAGATTGTTCCTCTCCGAGAAGCCGGACAGGGGAAGAAGAAGCACCGTTCCCGCTGTGTCCCACAGGTGATTACCTTCTGAATTTCTTTTAATATTTCTGCTCACTATTTAATTTTCAATTTCTTGAAGTATATGCTACGTAATTTCTAAAAGCACTGAGGACGGGTTTAAATAATAATTTCTCAAATTCCAAATTATTTGCACATATTTTTTTTCTTCTTGGCAAATGATCTATTTGAACTGCACTGACATGTTCTAATATTTATTTTGAAGAGTTATTTTCATAGACTTATTTAAAACGTTTGCTTTCGTAACTTGGTAGAATATGAAATGTACTGAATTTATTTTATATTGATTTCAACAGCTGTTTTAACTTAACACATTATTTTGAAGTATACTAAAATTCTTTAGTATTGATTTCAGCAATTGTTTATCAAACTTACAACATTACTGAAACGTAATTAAGCTATTGTGTACTGATTCCACCAACTTTGAGAACTATTTGAATTTGAAATGTTGTGAAGTTTAATATTGACATGAAACTTTACTTTTATTACTCAGAAAATTGATCTCCTTGAAATGTTACTTAACCATTCTGCCAATTCAAATCTTTTGTTATAATCTGATGAACGATACGTTCGAATGTGAGAACATTTAATATTGATTCTTATCTTTGCTTCTATAATGGGCCAATTATCTATTTGAAATACCATAATCCTTTTATTCGGTATTTCTATTTATCTCAGTTTACAACTTAGCAGAACATACTTAAACTGTAACAAAGATGCTTATATTTCATTGTATCCCCAACTATGGGAAGATCTTACTTTCAAATTATTGATTTGATGTCCGATACTCTTAAGCTCAATAAGGGAACTTTCCCTGCCTTCAGGTGTAATGATCACCTACGAGTAATATCATAACTCATTAGTATAAATAAATGACTTTAGGGACGATACGCATGTATGGACCCACAGGCATTGAGGCTTGTATGTTGTCGGTATGAAAGTTTTGAAGAATGTCTGAGTTGGGGAATGTATGTGACGTTTGTGGTACATACAGGTGTATGATCAGAGGGCATGATTCCCTGGTTGGCAAATCCGCGATATGGGAATAGAATATGATCCGCAGTCAGTGACAATAAACTGCCCGTTGGCGCTCAGTTGAGCAAAAGAATCACGTACGGCTTTACGGGCTTACCTCTAGTTCCATATATAACGTTTTAATACTATACGAATTACTGAATTCGATTAAAATACGCGAGCGAATTAACGCTTGCAAGTTGTCAGCTGTGGACGTGTTCCTTAGAATTTCAAAAGTAAATCTTCCAGAGTTTGGAGTATCAGGGCAACGACCTCGTCAGAAAACATGATATCATATTACCAAAACCCTTCGATCGGGTCAGTTACCACTCATAAAATGGGTGAGGGTGGGTTAGACCTGTCTACAATAATCTCATATCCGAATTCCATCCAAAATATGGGTGAGGGCCAAGCAAAGATAAAACTGTACTTTTACTCTCAACGATGCATCACAATGGAATAATTGCCAATACTACCGAGAAGAACCTTCCAGAAATCATTCAATTTTATAACAAAAACAAAGGCGGCGTTGACGTAGTAGATAAACCTATTGGTACCTCTCTGTAGCACGAATTTGTAACAGATGGCCATTGAGACTCTTTACTTTTTTTGATGTTGTGGCTGTGAATGGACACATAATATTGGACTCGCTGGATGAAGGAACCCAGACCCAACGAAAAGCATTTCTAAAATTCTTAACTTTTGATTTATTTAACCCTCAATTACAATCACGAGCAGCCATCAAAGGTTTGTCTCGAGAGCTAAAGCAAAGTATTAGGCGTTTTATATCTCCTCTTCAAGAGGTACCTCTTGTTGATGAGGAGTTTGTCCCTATGAGAGAACGTTGCGTACATTGTCCTAGAAAAACAGATAGAAAATTTAAGACCATCGTTAATTTTTCAAGAGCAACATATGTCCGGAACATATCAAATATGTTTGTACTGATTGTATCCAAAGAGAAAATTGACGTAATTAGCATAAAACCAGAGTTATTACTTATTTTTGTTAATCCTGTTCTATTATATTTTATTTTTGCTGTCTACTCTCATAACTTTGTATTTTAGGAGAAAAAGTATTTTTATGCGATTCTAAAATTATCTATATGGACGCCACATTATCATACTGAACCAAGTATTTTAATCAACTGGTTCACTAAACATGAATTTTTCAACGGTCATTACTTACCTTTGTTTTTTTTTCTGTTTTGGACAAATTCAACTAACACCTATGAATTGTGCTCATCAAGAACCAAATGCTGCTGTTCAAGATTATATATTGTATTAGGATATATGAGTGGGGTCAGTTGAACCTGGTGAATTTCAACGCGAGCAAGACGCAAGCAACTACGTTTTCTAGAAAGGTCCCCGCTGGAGAACCTCGTCTAACGATGCAAGGCCAACAAATTGCATCCAAAGATTCGATTCACCTTCTCGGAATAACGGTCAACTCCGGATTTTGCAGGCATGAACATGTATCAGCAATAGTTAAGTCGGCATCAGCTAAACTTACTTTTATTTTCAGAGCTAAGCGATCACGTCATATCAGCTGTTGCTTCTATATAAGGCGCAGATTCGACCTACTTTGGAATATTGTTCCCATGTATGGGGATATGCGCCCTAACATTCGTTGCGGATGTTGGATAGTGTGCAAAAAAGGGCTATGCGTCTCATCGACCACCCGGACATCACCCGCTCTCAGAAGACAAGTTGCTGACCTTTCTCTGTTTTACAGATACTTCCACGGAAGATTCTCCTAGGAGCTGAAAGACCTTGTTCCAGAAAAACTCATGTTTTGCTGCAACACCGGACTGGCAAGAAGTTCTCATCATATGGCGGTATATTTAACGACCCCTCGAACCTCTCTCTATAAGAATCCCTTTGTTTACAGGGCGAGTGAGCTGTGGAACTCGCTACCGATCAACATCTTCTCAACATCCTACAATTTGGCTCTCTTCAAGAAGCGAGTAAACAGTCACCTAAATTCCTCCTAGGCGCCCACTCATATGGTGTAACAGGTTCGCCTATTCCTGGGAAGCTCGCTTACAAAAAAATAGGCAAACATCATTCAGAGCCTTCAGACAAACTGAAGCAAAATGTTCGTATCTAACGAAGAGGAAAGTATTGTTTCATCTAAATTATGCACAGGTACACACGTATTTAGTCACCATGGCAAAACTCCGTAATTTAGCCTACGAACTGTTACCTCATCCAGCATATTTTCCAGATTTAACCCCTTGCGACTATTTTTCGTTTTCAAACCCGAAGAAATGGCTAGGTGGTGAAATATCTGAATGGAATTAAATGGTCATCAGAAAAACAAACACCTATTTTGAGGGTCTAGCAAAAATTCAATTATTTGGAAAGAATTAAAATCTTGTAAAAGCTCTGGAATAAATGTTTTGAGTCGAAAGGGGATTATGTTGTAAAATAGCGATGTTTTTCAATGTTAAAGAGAATGAGAAGATTGCTGAGAACAATCTCACGAGAATATTTATGTATTGAGGTTCAGTTTGATTACAGCGCATCCACCAATATTAATATTATAATTCCACTGTCCACGACAACTTTCTAAGCCGAAATCAACACTATAAGATGATAATTCAGTTGGAAGGCGTCATTCCGAAGCTTGTTGACTGGTTTGCATGTCAAACTCATAAACCCATGTCTCAAAACCAGCTACGATGCGTTATATGAATGTGGGGGCGAAATTGACTCTTTTCAAAATGTTTTCAGCAACCTTGACGTGATTCAATATTCGATGAAAATTAAGGTCGTTTGAAACTAGTCGAGCGGCAACGCGTTCCATGCCCAAACAATCGTTTAAAATGGGACAATTGATTCGTTAGACACAGAAAGTTTATTAACTATCTCTCTCATACTTAAATGACGATTTTCAATTACCTTAATCATGTTAACCCTCAACCACGGATACTAGTTTTAAGGGCGTTAACACGGACCGGGAGTCTGGGAGACTCCCGTCTCAAATGCGGTAAGAAAACACCAGAAATTTTCAACTTTTCATTATAAGGAAAGACCCACAGCTCATTTCTAATATAAAAACATAAAAAATATCTTAAAAGTAGACCAACAACATAGTAAAAAATATAAAATGGAAAAATTAAATTTTTGAGTGCCAAGGAAATGACACACTATATATTCTACTGTCAGAACTTGAAAAACGCAATTTTTTTTATTTCGGTGCGAACCCTGCTTCGAAAAAACATTCAATAATCTAATAAAACAACTATAGGCAGTAGGAAAATTGAAAGGAAAAAAACGTGCACGACTAAACATCAGCATTTTTTTATGCACATTATCTCCCCGAGCAACAATTGATGCAGCATTTTATTGAGCATTGCAGACATATGAGCTTTTTACATTTGATGCAAGTGAAAAAGGTTTTTCTTCTTATTCGAGAAGGGCAAATATAATAATATTTTGGTTTTTTTGAGCGATCTTCTGGTGCTTGCTTTTCCGAAATATTCAACCTATAAGTGATTTTATTTCCCTATTTACAAAAGGATTTTCGAATCTATTACTCATATGTTGTTCGACTAGCTGTCCTGCCAATTTCTTAACAAAATCAAATCATTTCATGTCATTTCCAACTAAGTAAGAATCACGCTGCATATAAAGAAGATGGCCAATGTCAATTTTTCTTGAAATATGATTTTATAAAAAATTGCCATTGGCCATTTTCTAGTACGACGACTACCAGTGTATTTAGCGAATTTTTCATCCATTGTATCTACACCTCCTTCTGTTGAATTATAAAAGGCAATTATTTCAGGTTTTCCTGTTATTGCATCAGATGTATTAGAGCAGGGGTGCTCAAACGATCGATCGCGATCGACCAGTTGACTGCAAGCTGTTTGAGTAGATCTCGAGAAGAAAAAATGTTTTAATAAGTAGATAACTAAGCTACAAGAAATCATTACGAAATAAAATATCACTCTGCTAGTGACAAATGACGGCTTTATCAAACGAACGCGCGGTACTTGTCAAAGAAAAGCCGCGTTTTTTATTCTTGTCGCTTTTCTATAAATTTCGGGCGGCGTGTTTGACGGGAACATTCGAGACTTTCGTTCAAGCCGATATAAATGTTGCGCCTGCAGGAATTGGAGTCATTCTGAATTGTAACTTGAAGGCTATACTACGTCGATACAAAGTTTATTATTAAATAGTACAAAATGAGTGCAACGAAGAACTCTAAAACGTATCATTTTAATAACGATTGGGAGGAAGAACTTTTATTTTGTATGGTGAAAGATAAGTGCATTTGTCTTATTTGTCGTGCGTCAGTTTCAATACCTAAGCGTGGCAACTTAGAGAGGCATCATAAAACGGTTCATAAAAACTATGAAAAGGATTTTCCGTCACAGAGTGAATTAAGAAAACGAAAAGTAAGTGGTTTGATATCTTGTTTGAAAAAAGAACAAACGATGTTCACAAGACCAGGCGAACAACCAAAAGCTGCTACGATCGCGTCATTTAAAATATCTCATATATTGGCGAAACACAAGAAACCATTCGAAAATTGATCAGTTGTGAAGGAATCATTTATTGAAGCGGGTGAGACTTTAATTGGAGATTTCAAAAATAAAACGGAAATCATGTCTGTTATTAGAGAACTTCAGTTATCTCGTCTGACTGTCACAAGGCGTATTTAGGTCATGAGTCAAGACATGGCAGCTAAACTGAAACATGATATCTTAAAATGTACATACTTTTCTTCACAGTTCGACGAATCCACCGATATGACAGACACTGCTCAGGTTTGGATTTTTATTTGGATGGTATTCAATGACATGTTGGCTTAGGAAGAATCTTTGAAAATCATTCCTCTGAAGGAGAAGAAGACCCGTGGCGAAGATATATATGACGTTTTCTTCAATTTTGTAAAAAACTACAAGGTAACAATATATAAATTAGTGTGCATAACAACCGATGGAGCACCAGCAATGACTATAAACAAAAACGGTTTTGTGGCATTGTGTCGAGCTATTGACAATTTTCCTTCATTTCTTTCAGGCATAATGCATATATTTATACCAGTAAAGATACTGATGGCGTAGGATTAACTAGTGAAGAGAAAAAATTGAAACCAGCCCAATCAGTTGTCAGATTAGATAAACCAATATATAATTCGAATAGGAATATTAGATAATTAGTTAGTTTTCCTCAGTATATCTAGCAGAACATTTACAAAGACATAATATAACATATGTAGAAACACTTAACAAAAATAAGAGAGAAAGTCCCCAATAGTTTCTACCAAGAACAGACCGAGCTCAGGGTGACACCATCTACGGTTTTACTAAAATGATGACACTCATTCCACATATCCCAAAAAAAATAGGGCAGTTATTCTTTTGTTCATCACTCAAAAGCAGGGGTGCTCAAACTTGAACTGCTAGCGATCTACCTTAATATTTTCAGACTACTTACGATCGACTCTGAGAGGCTGCAAGTATGTGTGATGCAGGGTTGTGGTACATACACGATACACCCTACCTACCTACCTAGGTAGGGTGTACCGTAGCATATATAGATATTAGTTTTCCGCACAATATACATAATTTCAGTCAAGGTTTGGGTTAGATTTAGTTAAGTTCTTCTCTATAATATCAATAAAAAAACTCATACTTATTCAAAATTGCGAGTTTATTGGTTGCTACAAAACAAAAGAGTTACATATGGTGTTAAAGTTAACTAAGGAGTGACTTTGGATGTTGAAGCGTGGCACTGCATGTCCTCAGCATACTTTTCATAAGATGGTACGTAACCACTGAGTGCTAATAGCAAGTATGATGTCATATGTTCATCAGTAAGTCGATTGCGATATTTTGACTAACTTATTTATCTTCACTTCAGAAAATGCAGACTCGCACAAGTGAGTTGACCCAAACATTACCGTTAGTTGTAGGGCGATTTGCCTTAGATTCGGATATTTATCTCCAAATATAAAACACCAGACATTTGTATCAGATGCTGTAGCTTTGATATGTATATCTGATATAATCTGCACAAACTCATTTTCAACAGAACATGAGTTCATTTGAACTGACTTCCTATTTCAGTAGCTCATTCCTCAATGTTTCTACATGAAAGAGGAGAACTCATAAATAATGCTATATTTGCCAATTTACTGCAATCATAAAAACGCATTTCGAATTGTCCCAAAATATTTGATAATTCAGCCTCATATGTATCATAATTCAAATGAGAAATTCTTGCTTTCAATGACTGAAAATGATTCGAACCCTTTCTTTTCAGTTGATCTATCATAAGTTGCAATTTACTTTTGAATGCGTTTACTGCGCTAATCATCTCAATAATAGTTTTTCCTTTACATTGAAGCTCCAAGGTAATGGAATTTAAGTGCATTGTGATGTCTGTCATTTTTCGTTTTTCAACATCTGAGTGTCATCACCTCTTTCGTGTAGAAAAGCTGTTATTTCGGGCAATAATTCTTGTAACCTTTCTAAGAATTTTCCGCGACTCAACCATCTGACGTCCACGAGAAGAACTAAATCAGTGTGTCCAGCTGACTACTTATCTTCCAACTGCAACTTAAGAGAACCGCCGTTGCAAGCTACGTGCACGGATAGAATTCACAATTTTTGTTGCAATATCCATAATTTCCTGCGTGGTTTAAAACTTTTAAACACAAAACTTGTAGATGTATGATGCAATGGAATGAAAAAAATTAAGGAAATCTTCATTAGCTCGACACAATGCCACAAAACCGTTTTTGTCTCCAGTCATGGCTGGTGCTCCATCTGTTGTAATGCACACTAATTTATATATTGGTAGCTGGTAGTTTTTTACAAAATTGAAGAAAACGTCATATACATCTTCGCCACGGGTCTTCCCTTTCAGAGGAATGATTGTCAAAAATTCTTCCTTAGCCAACATGTCATTCAATACAATTCGAATAAAAATACACATCTGGGCAGTGTCTGTCATATCGGTGGATTCAGCATACTGTAAGGAAAAGTATGTACATTTCATGATATCATGTTTTAGTTTAGCTGCCATATCCTGACTCATGACTTCAATACGCTTTGTGACAGTCGAACGAGATAACTGAAGTTCTCTAATAGCAGACATGATTTCTGTTTTATTTTTACAATCCTCAAATAAAGTCTAACCCGCTTCTATAAATGATTCCTTCACAACCAATCCATCTTCGAATGGTTTCTTGTGTTTCGCCAATATATGAGATATTTCAAATGACGCGATCGTAGCTGCTTTTGATTAGTTGACTGGTCTTGTGAACATGGTTTGTTCTTTTTTCAAACAAGATATCAGATCACATACTTTTCGTTTCCTTAATTCACTCTGTAGAAGAAAGTCGTTATTAACATGGTACGTTTTAGAGTTCTAATCTGCACTCATTTTATTATATTTAATAATAATCTTCGTATCGACGTAGTATCGCCTTCAAGTTACAATTCAGAATGACTCGAATTCCTGCAGGCGCAACATTTATATCGGCGTAACGAAAGTCTCGAATGTTGCCGTCAAACGTGCCGCCCGAAATTTCTAGAAGAGCGGCAAGAATAAAAACAGTGATGATAAAGATAAAGATAAAGCCTCCTTTTGTCGCTAACAGAGTGTTATTTTATTACGTTATAAATTTTTGTAGATTAATTACCTATTTATATAAGATTTTTTGCTTTTCGAGATCTACTCAAAAAGCAGTCGCGATCGACCGTTTGAGCACCCCTGATGTAGTAGATTATTATGTTTATGATGATGTTACTTCACGAGTCATTATATGTATTTGTTATGAGAATCAAGTTGTCCGATAGTACTATGTTATTTCGTAACAAAAATGATAGGAATATATAACAACGTTCTCGAATAGGTATTTCCATAGATACTGACTGAAAAAATTGATTTGATTTTGCATGAAGATTCAGTACTATCAATTTCATCAAGTGTAAATGCTTGAAAAGAAACTTCTAACATCATATTCAATATTTATTTAGCCAGTTTTTACATTCACAGACTGAAAATTTGTTAATATAGATCGAAAATATCCAGAAAGGATTCATAATTTCACCGACTCTATTTCATTGAATTTAAAAACCTGCAATTAATACTGAGCCAATGAAAAATCACAAACATTGATTAAATAGATTTCAAATCACATACTCCAAATTAACTAACAATGTTTTTCTAATGCAATATATTTCCTTATTTAGAATATCAAAGATAAAAATAGAAAATAGTGAAATTTGTTTTATAACAAGAAAGATTAAATATGATAAACGTTTTTACAAAATCATTTCATCAGTGATAACTAAAACAGGAACACAGAGAACCACTGTGATACATATATAAAATATGATGGAAAAATGTTATCAGTTTATATATACCTGAAAAGTTAAAAAACATACAATCGTACAATATGTTACATAACCATCAACCAATTATATACTTTGAAATCACCAACATTTTCTATTAAATATCAACTTTCAATTATGCATTAAAATATTATAATTATTGTTTTACATAATTTTTTCCATTTTCGTATTTAATTTTCTTTTTAGGCGGTTCCTCCACGCTGTCTTTCATCAAAATTGGAATTTTATATTCCAAAAGCATGTTGTTATCTGGTGGTAATCCTATACAGGCTTTCAGCAAATTCTCAATACAGGCTCTCTGTTTGAAAAGAGCGTTTACAACTGGCGTACCATTCGGAACTAAAGGTGCTTTGCAGAGATAGCTTAAAGTGGACAGTACAGCATGGAATCCAGTGAAATTTTGGTCGCTTTGATCTGCTCTTTTTATACTTATTCTAGTACAGAGTTCTGTCAACACTACCAAATCCAATATAATTGGTGTTGCTAAAAGCGAGTCCTCGCATGTGTTGTGAATCGCAATGGTATTGAGACCGCCCATCATGAGTTCTGATACGTATTCGTCCATGGCACGCTTCGAATCGCCTGGAAAAAAAATTTCACATATTATTTACACTCAAATTTGTAACATTATTTCATATTATATCTCTCATCATTTCACTCTAATACGAGAATGATCTGAAAGTTTCCGAGCTCTACGTGAAGATGGCAGCACTCGTGAACAAAAGATAGTGAACTTTCATTGGTCATCTATTGACAGTTACTCGCCAAAGTTTCAGCTACTTTGGAAGAACACTTATTATGAAACAGTCGATTGATTGAGTTGATGTGAGTGTTTTTGTGCAAATAGACAAAATCAATTATCAAGCTGTCATTAAAAACTTATTTTTGAAATGCAATGCGCTTATGCAATTTAAATATGAGTTTGATCTCTGTATGAGGACTGTGCACCATTATTTACAAGCTCATTCACGTTCGGTACTCTAACCTAAAACTGCAACTACTGATGATAACATCGATAAAGTTCGCCAAATGGTGCTAGACGACCGCCTAATTAAATAGAGAGAGATAGCAGAGGTCGAAAGAAGGTGTTTGTCACATATTAAATCAACATTCAAACATGAGAATGCTGTACGCGCGTTGTTAGGCGCGTTTGCTCACGTTAGACCAAATGAACATTTCCAACGCTCTTTTGGCTCAGTTTAGGCGCAATGAATCAAAATTTTGGCACCGATTGACCCTGCAGTCATCGCGCTACGTCTGACAGACTCAGCCCTCCGAATATTAGCGAGTATTTCCGCATACTCTCGAATATCTCGTCGCACCACTTAGTACCTTTCTGACTTCGTCAACAGTTTAGTATACTCTGTGAGTTCGTTTCGAAGTGTCACTCGTGTTGAAGCTAGAACGTCAAAGAGTCTCCTAGACTCCTCGTGACCAGTTGTATACCTAGAATTGCTGAAATGAAATATAATTATAATTCTACTGCATTTATCTTTCGTTTTCAGTATAATATGAGTTACGAAGAGCAACATAAGAGATTAGTTCGTCTTTGGGAAGAGGCTAAGTCAGATGATGACAATATTCAAGACGACAGTTCAGATCAAGTGGAGGACGTGGTGGCATATAGATCTGAAGAAAGTAACACGGAGTAGAGGCAATTAGCTCCGAGGAAGAAGAAGGAGGAGAACAGGATATAATACCTGCAAAGAAGCACAAAGACCTTTATTTCATTGGTAAGGATAATTCAACAAAATGGTTGAAACACATGCCCACTCAGAATGTTCAAACTAGATCCTGGAATATAATTAGTAAATTTCCTGATGTAAAAGGATTAGCGAAAAATGCAAAGACTACTATTGAACGTTGGAATTTATTCTTTGAAAATGAATATTGAAGAGTAGCAGGCTCAATGTAGATGAATTATGGGACAGAAAACATACAGTAGAAGAAATTGTCTGGCTGACAATGAGTTAACCCTTATTCCATATGCTGCAGCGGTGCCAGACTGTGCAATTTTACATAAAATTCGAGAATTAAGTTTGTACTCGTAACAAAAAAGTTTTTAAAAAAATGCACTGCGCCAAATGCAAAGTGAAAGGCAACAGCAAATCGCACTTCGCTTGTGACAAGTGCAAAACCATAAATCGCTCAACATGCGCTAAACTTGCGGTAACAGAAAAACTATACAAAGCGCTCAAAGAAAGGAAGTTGATAGCTTTTTGCCTTGGCAGTTCGGCTGATTTTCCCAGAACAGTCCAGTCAGACAAAAATTATTCTGAGAAAACAGAATCCTTATATAAATATCTCGAGCAAGCCCTTGAAAAGCTCCCCGAACAAAAAAGAGCATGCATAGAACTGGTGGAGGAGAACCAAAGGCTGAAAATTGAGGTGCAAAAAGTCGAACAGGAACTACTAAACAGCAACACTTACGTTTTGATGACTATCACAAGAGAGGATCGGAGGAAGACATAGATAAGATAAGCTGGTACCAATTCGTACATTATTTGATTTGTTCACAGATAACTGTAAAAAGCATTATACTATCTCACAAAAGCCACGATAGATGAGAAGCTTGAAAGATTTCGTGGCAGGGCAGTTTTCGTCAGTATATACCCTCGAACCAAATAAGTATGGAATCAAACTTTTCGCATTAGTTGACTCAAAGATGTATTATACTTCAAATTTAGAACTTTATTTAGGGCAATAGCCTGAAGGACATTATCAGGTCAGAAATGATGCTTTAGCAATTGTCGAGCGTTTGGTGTCACCAATATCTGGAACATCAAGAAATCTAACTGGGGACAATTGGTTTACCTCTGTTGCTCTAGTGAAAGAGTTACTTTCAGAGCATAAGTTAACTTATGTTGTTGCAATTAGAAAAAATAAAAATGGGTTACCAAGAAAATTTCTTGAAACTAGAAAACGTCCAGTCATGTCGAGTATATTTGGTTTCTTAGAAAATATGACCATACTCTCTAATGTACCTAGGAAAAACAAAAATGTTCTGATGATATCGAATCTGCATAACAGTGATGCAATTAATCACAGCACTGGTGATCATAATAAACCATAGATGATAACCTACTATAATTCTACGAAAGGGGATGTAGATAAAACTGCAACTACTGATGATAACATCGATAAAGTTCACCAAATGGTGCTAGACGACCGCCTAATTAAATAGAGAGAGATAGCAGAGGTGGAAAGAAGGTGTTTGTCACATATTAAATCAACATTCAAACATAAGAATGCTGTCCGCGCGTAGTTAGGCGCGTTTGCTCACGTTAGACCAAATGAACATTCCCAACGCTCTTTTGGCTCAGTTTAGGCGCAATGAATCCGAATTTTGGTGCCGATTAACCCTGCAGTCATCGCGCTATATCTGACAGACTCAGCCCTCCGAATATTAGCGAGCATTTCCGCATACTCTCGAATATCTCGTCGCGCCACTCAGTACCTTCCTGACTTCATTAACAGTTTAGTATACTCTGTGAGTTCGTTTCGAAGTGTCACTCGTGTTGAAGCTAGAGCGTCAAAGAGTCTCCTAGGCTCCCCGCGACCAGTTGTGTACCTAAAATTGCTGAAATGAAATATAATTATAATTCTACTTCATTTATCTTTTGTTTTCAGTATAATATGAGTTACGAAGAGCAACATAAGAGATTAGTTCGTCTTTGGGAAGAGGCTAAGTCAGATGATGACAATATTCAAGACGACAGTTCAGATCAAGGGGAGTACGTGGTGGAATATAGATCTGAAGAAAGTAACACGGAGTAGAGGCAATTAGCTCCGAGGAAGAAGAAGAAGAAGGAGAACAGGATATAATACCTACAAAGGAGCACAAAGACCTTTGTTTCATTGGTAAAGATAATTCAAGGAAATGGTTGAAACACATGCCCACTCAGAATGTTCAAACTAGATCCTGGAATATAATTAGTAAATTTCCTTGTGCAAAAGGATTAGCGAAAAATGCCAAGACTCCTATTGAATGTTGGAATTTATTCTTTGACAATGAAATATTGAAAATCGTCATCGAGAATACCAACAAACATATTACATCATTTTTCATTAATTACAGTAGAGAACGCGATTGCAAACTCACGAATATGACAGAAATAAAAGCTCTCTTAGGACTTTTGTATATAGCGGGGATATTGACGAGTAGCAGGCTCAATGTAGATAAATTATCGGACAGAAGAAGGACAGTAGTAGAAATTTTCTGACTGACAATGAGTATACCCTTATTCCATATGCTGCAGCGGTGCCAGACTGTGCAATTTTATATAAAATTCGAGAATTAAGTTTGTACTCATAACAAAAAAGTTTCTGAAAAAATGCACTGCGCCAAATGCAAAGTGAAGGGCGACAGCAAATCGCACTTCGTTTGTGACAAGTGCAGAACCATAAATTGCTCAACATGCGCTGAACTTGCGCTAACAGAAGAACGATGCATAGCGCTCAAAGAAAGGAAGTTGATAGCTTTGTGCCTTGGCTGTTCAGCTGATTTTCCCAAAACAGTCCAGTCAGACAAACATTATTCCGAGAAAACAGAATCCTTATATAAACATCTGGAGCAAGCCCTTGAAAAGCTCGACGCGCAAAAAAGAGCATGCAAAGAACTAGTGGAAGGGAACCAAAGGCTAAAAATTGAGGTGCAAAAAGTCGAACAGGAACTACTAAACAGCAACACTAACGTTTTGATGACTCTATCACAAGAGAGGATCGGAAGAAGACATAGATAAGATAAGCTGGTACCAATTCGTACATTATTTGATTTGTTCACAGATAACTGTAAAAAGCATTATACTATCTCACAAAAGCCACAATAGATGAGAAGCTTGAAGGATTTCGTGACAAGTGCAGTTTTCGTCAGTATATACCCTCGAAACCAAATAAGTATGGAATCAAACTTTTCGCATTAGTTGACTCAAAGATGTATTAAACTTCAAATTTAGAAGTTTATGTAGGGCAGCAGCCTGATGGACATTATCAGGTCAAAAATGATGCTTTAGCAATTGTCGAGCGTTTGGTGTCACCAATATCTGGAACTTCAAGAAATCTAACTGGGGACAATTGATTTACCTCTGATGCTCTAGTGAAAGAGTTACTTTCAGAGCATAAGTTAACTTATGTTGTTGCAATTAGAAAAAATAAAAGAGAGTTACCAAGAAAATTTCTTGAAACGAAGAAACGTCCAGTCATGTCGAGTATATTTGGTTTCCTAGAAAATATGACCGTACTCTCCAATGTACCTAGGAAAAACAAAAATGTTTTGATGATATCGAGTCTGCATAACAGTGATGCAATTAATTACAGCACTGGTGATCAAAATAAACCATAGATGATAACCTACGATAACTCTACGAGAGGGGGTGTAGATACAGGGGACGAGCTTTCTGCAGTATATAACGTAGCAAGAACAACTATACGTTGGCCCATGGTGACCTTCTATTCACTGATAAATATAGCAGGAATGAATAGTCAAGTTATTCATACTGCAAACAATGAAGACCCTGGAAATGATTTGAAGAGAAGACAATCTCTGAAGAAAATAGCTCTCGATTTATTAGATTCCCATTTGAAGCTGCGTGCAACACAAACTAATGTACCCCAAGCAGTTCAACAGAGAAGAGTTGCTGGTACATCAGCTACTAATGATCAGCAATTAGAAATGCCGGGAAATATCAGAAAATATTGTTTCGAAACAAAATAAAAATAGATCAAGATATTACTACCAAAAATGCAAAAAATTTGTATGTACAGAGAAGAACTTCAACCAACATGTGTAAAAAGCATATATACTGAAGATTCAATTTCACTATTGTTCTGGACTTTTTTTCGCATTTTTTTTTTAGCATTTCAAAAAAATTCATGAAAAAACAAGCATATATTTAAGAATTTTATTTCGTGTTGAGTTTGATGTTAAGTCCAACAAAGTGTAATACAGTTATGTTCAACAATAAACGTTTTTTCATATACTGCATTTTATTTAGTGAATGGCTCATTTTTTCCTTAATTATGCACTGTCAAAATTTGGAGTCCCTCAGACTCACCGCGACTACTAATGTTAAGCATAGGGTGCGACTATTGCAGGATTAATAACTGTAGTTGAAACTTGGATGCACCATCATACGCCAAAAAAAATACAGTCCAAACATCCAAACTGAAGCGGTACAAGAAAAAAACAAAAATTGTTTTTTCGGTTTGGAAAGTGATGACGACTGTTTTTTGGGATGAGTATGAAGTTATTTCAATAGATTATCTTAAAAAAAAACAATCTCAAAAGTATACTACGCATCATTAATTGCCAAGCTGAAAGCAGAACTTGCCAAAATAATACCACATTTACAGAAAAAGAAAATCCTGTTTCACCAAGACAACGCACTTCAGCAGTTGCATGTCTAAAATCCACTAATTAAGGTTTGAACTGCTCGGATATCCGCCTGAATTCCAGATCTAGCCTCGAGCAACTTCTTTTTGTTCCCTCATCTGAAAATTGAGCTCGGAGGACATAGATTTTCGCCATATGAAGAGGCAATCGTGAACCACTATTTAGCAGAGATAAATGCCGAATTCTATTAGGACGGGTTACAGAGATGGGAACATTGCTAGGAAAACTGTGTAAAGTAACAAGGAGACTATGTTGAGAAATAAAAAAAATATTCAGAAAAAATTTCTTGTATCGATCGGTCGTAAATTTTCAGACCACCCTCGTACATTGCTTTTGAAAATTGTGAACTAGTGACCGTTACTTGGTGCATATCCATTTTTTTTAATTAAATACTTTATTTCCCAATAATTCCATAAAGAAAAGAACACAATTCCATATTAAGGGTGAATAATGAACAGAATTTCCCTAGTACTCGAAATTACTAAGGTGAGGTAACAAAAAAAGAAAAAAAAATACAAAATGGATGGTAACATACTCAAACTCAACACTGAAAGTACTCCTCCCCACGAACCCACAACTAAGGATATAGCATAGTTCACTTCACTCAGCAATGCTGTTCTGGGAGTTACATAATTTTTTTTGTACCCTGTTACATTCTTAGGTACTCCTTCAATCTCCTAATAAACTTTTTATAATTTTCAATTTCGAATGATGAATAAAAGAAAAGTTGATTTACATTTATTCACTTCATTTATAACGTTTTTCAAAAATACAGCGCCTTCATCATACAGTTACGAAATGAAAACTAAACTAAGGTACAACAAATTATATATGATCTATAATATTGGAATAAAGATGAGTAAAACCTCTTAAGGCAATTCACAGAACTAATATCTAAATCACTCAGCTTGAAACAAATCAAGTAAAGGGATTATAATGTCAAAATCTACACACAACCAAATTTATATGGAATCAACCGATATTTTGAATATCTTAGGATTTCGGAAATTTCGAAGTATTGTTATAGTTGATCCTTTTTGAGATGTTTCAATTGAGAAAAGAAATAGATTAAGGTTTATTTTAAGGAAGAAACAAATGAAAGAAAATGAGAGACTCTTTCTGGATGTAGCAAAAAAATTGGAAATTGTTTTCCCACTGAGAAGGTGTTTTTCCCGACCTGGGTAACTTGTATGATCTCTTCTTGCCCTGATACAAGCCTGAATTTGTCTAGGCATGCTTTGGAGTAGGTTTCAGACCTCCTCTGGGGTGATATTCTGCCACTCTTCTGTGGCGGCTTGGTTGAGTTGTTGTGGGGTTCTTGGATTATCCTGGCGCGATCTAATTTTCCTTTCGAGATTATTCCATGAATGTTCAATAGGATTTAGGTCTGGAGAGCGAGCTGGCCAGTCCAAAATAGCCCCCCTATGTTTCAAAATAATGTCGCTCGAGGTTGCTGGTATGCGGAGGAGCATTATCTTGCATAAAAGTGAAATACTCGCATGAAACGAAATCAAATCTGTTTTGCCTCCCTGCATAATGCCGCCCCAAAATATCACACTGCCCCCTTGGTATTTTGGAATTTATCGTGCTGCTCGGGGTCTAGCTTGTCTTCCACGACCCCTTAAAACCCGAATCCGGCGGTCATCTGATCGAACACCAATTCTGGTCTCATCGAAAAAAAACATTTCGCCAATTCTCAATATTCCAATTTCGATGCTCGATACAATTAAGACAATTAAGTCTGTTAATTTTTTGTTGTCTGGTTAGCTCTGGAACTCTTAAGAGTCTTTTGCTGTATAAAGCCCTTGAACGAAGTCTTTGACGTATCGTTTCGACTGATACACTGATGCCTGTTGCTTCTAGAAATTGCCTTTGGAGTATGGGGTGCGACGCACTAGGGTCTCTTCTTGCAATTTGGCACAAAAAGCGGTCTTGTTCTTCAACCCTTCATGTATACTATGTGAAAAACAGATAGAGCCAATAGAACACGTTATGTGCGAGTGTCCAGCTGGAGACACAGTCAGGCTGAAGAAACTCGGATCTAACAAACCGACGCTGACTGAGCTCATTAAGCTCCCGCCCACATAGCTTATATCCTTTACAAGAACGATGGAACTTGTTGGTGAAATTAAGGACAGAGTATGTCACAATAGACCACTGAGTCGGAGTAGCCAGGCTGTTATGCACCCCACACTCATTACGTATATCTATCAATTTTTTCAAATTCTCGTATACGAAGAAATTTTGTGCGTGTCATTCGCACATTTGACAAAAGTGGCGGTAATTTTCTTGCAATTGCCGGAATTTAATTTAAAACTTCTAAATTACGTCGATTATTCATGAACATATGGTTTGAATACGCGTGTATAAAAATGAAGTTTCTTCCGAAAATTTTAGTTATCCTGACAATTACGAATAGAAAATAAATCACTCGAGTCGTTTCTCAAGTATACGATGGAACGTGTGGCAATTGATTTCTTTAAAATAGATTTATGAACGGAAACGTACAGCGTTTCAACAAAATATCATTTTCTCGATATATCTATTCTCATAGATATATTTCGGTGTAACGAGCGAATAAATGTTCCAAGAATAAACTACTCTCCCACACTGAACGACGTAAGCCTACAAATGCTAATAATCTCGATATGATAGGATAATAGAACTATAACTATGTAACTACTGGATATCACCCAAGCTCTAAGACAAACTTTAAGGGTATTCTTGAAGGAATTCTAAAGTAGTGAGAACAGCATGGTCCGAATCTTTTCAAATTCAGAAATATTCAGCTTCAAGTTCATCCTATCAAACCCGGAAATCACAATTTTCAACATACGAGAACGATTTTGAGGTGTTACCATAGATAGCAATGAAATATGTTCTTGCATAGAAGTTGACATTTATAACTATGGTAATATGATTATCAAGAATGTTGAGTTACTTTCTATACATAAATGTCAAAATAATTTTTAGATAGATAATCATTGTTTTGAAATCTTGAACTTTTCGAATTGAAAATACTTTCCTTCGTTAATGGAGAATATGTAGATATGATCTATAGCACATGTAACTGAAACTAGGGCCACCCCTGTAATTTTTTTTCACTATTTGAAATATTTTGATGAAATTCGGAAATCGTATAGAAGTTAACATTTTGAATTCGATAACATTAATATGCTTGACATTTCATTTCCGGTTATGCCGGAAACGATACCACCTTTCGATTTTCAAATTGGACTGTATTTTTTTGCTTATTTTAACTGTTCATCTCATATTTTTGAAAGAAAAACAGAACACAATCTCTTTTTTTTGCAATTTCCATCTTTCGTTCTAGAAGGCCATGAACAGTGACAATTGGCTTAGCTCAACATCTTCTATCACGAAAATACAAGATTGTATCTGAAAATTTAATTGCTCATTTTTTACGAGGTGTCAAAGTTAATAACATAAGAGCGAACAGCGAAAACGAAATAATTATAATAAATGTTCAAAAGTACCACCAGTCTCACGAACACAACATCGCACACGATTGATGGTTCCCCTTACAACATTATTTAACTGTTGGGCTGTAATGCCTGTGATAGCCTGTCTCAAACGGTTCTCCAATCCTTGTTGGGTTCTAACAGCTGTTTGGTAAGCCTCATTCTTCAAATGTCCCCACAGAAAGAAATCTAGTGAACTCAAATCCGGTGATTTTTCAGGAAAAATTTCGTCGAGACACTGCGAGACCTCCCACGTGTTGTGAGGAGAAGCACCATCTTGTTGAAAATATATTTCATTCACAACAGCTAATGACTCGTCCAATTCATCTTGTATTTGGGTCCTCAAAAATTCATGAGATGGAACATGGATACTCACTATATGAAGAAACTCTGCAAAAAATGCCTAGGTATTTTCCACTAGAACTCCGGAACCGTTAAGAATAGACGTGAGTGATATAAAAAAGATAAAAAAATACTGCTTCTGTAATACTGGGTGGCCCGATATGGTTGTCTCAGAAGAGAACCGACTTTTTGTGGATAAACTGAAATTTGAAACTCTGACACCCCGTAAAAAATGAGCAATCAAATTTTTATATACAGTCTTGTATTTTCGTGATAGGAGATGTCATTGTTTATGGCCTTTTAGAACGAAAGATGAAAATTGCAGAAAAAAAGATTGTGTCTTGTTTTTCTTTCAAAAATATGTCAAAATGTCGTAGGATGAGATGAATAATTAGAATAAGCAAAAAAATACAGGGTGTCCCATTTGAAAATCGAAAGTTGGTATCGTTTCCGGCATAACCGGAAACGAAATGTAAAAGGTATTAATGTTATCAAATTCTAAATGTTGTTGTCGGTTTCACCCTTAAAAGTTCATCCAGTTAAACCAACATAAGGTGAAAATACTCCACAAGTCGCCTAATCAACAATTCGACGACCCGTTACGGGAAATATGGAATGAAATTTTGCAAGCTAGCGTCTGATGGATTTCCCGTGCAAACGAACCACTCGTGAAATTCGGAGCAGCGACATCAATTATTACGTTATGCAATAATCAGTATATAAGTAAACTTAAATTGTACAATAAACGATTACAAAATATCTATATTTCATTCAAGTCGTCACTCTGCCTAAATTATTATTATTATGACATTTGTCATATTTTTAAAATGATTGTCGAAATTTGATCGCAAATTTTTGTTCAAATTGAATAAAATTCAAGAAGAAATAGTATATGGGCGATGTCAACCCAAGTTATTGGGTCTGAAACGCGACAATAATTGATTGTAAGTGGACGAATTTATGAGTTGATTCGGAGCATGTAAAATCAACCCCTCTCCCCCACAGCCGTACCTTAGTTAAAATTCAATATAGGGAAAGTGGTTTGAGTAACATTCTTGAAAAGGTCTTTCAATTCTCTATTCAATATTAAAATCCTTGTGAAAATTTAATATCATACAAGAAGTATGATATAATATATAATGATACAAACGGTTCCCGAATTTCTTCTAACATTTTGAAGAACTTCTGGTTAAAAGTGTGCATTCGATGACGGTTCTTCTCTGCAGCTCTTCCAAGTCTTCCGGTTGTGTAGCAAACACTCTCGATTTGAGATGACCATATAATAAGAAATTTAAAGGACTCAAATCAGTTAACCTGGCTGGCCACTTTACTGTTCTTCTTCTGTCAATCCACCGACCTGAGAAATTTGCATCCAAATATCGTCGCAATGTGCAAGAGCACCATCTTGTTTTGGAACGTATCTCATTCTCTGAAAGAGTTTCATCATTTTCCAAAATTTCTGTGACTTGGGATTTATCATTTCTTTCAACAACTGCAAATAAGTGTTCCCATTGAGATTATCTTCGATTAATAAAGGTCCTACAATATGGTTTCCATTAATTCCAGCTCAAACATTCAATTTCTGAGTCGTTTTGTGTACGCCTGTGTAAACGAAGGAGGATCCTGGGTATCCCATTAGAGACAATAATGCCTATTCACTTCAGCATTGGGAGTGAAGGTACTTTCGTCAGAAAAACAGGTTATACCAACTTACAAGTGGCGATCAGGATCGTCTTCGTTTATTTCATGAGTCAGTTTCACGTTATAAGTATGAAATTGGTTATGTTTCACGATCCTGTAGACCAGGGGTTCCCTAACTGGGGTGCGCGCCCCCCTGGGGGGCATGGAGAAAGTCCAGGGGATGCCTGACACCCAAATGATATAAATAAAAAATTACGAAAATAATTTCCTTAAATCTTTGAAATAAAGTCTTTCTACGTTTTCATAATTGTTTCTGTAAAGTTTTAATAAAGTTGTAAACTTTATGAAAGGAGGCTACAGTTTTTAAAACTACAAAGCACACAAGAGTTCAAGGTCGCCCCCTCGACGGCAACGGTGTGCCGATACCTCCGTTCAGCCTTGGTGTGAGTGTCCCCGCACCTCTTCCACCCCCACCCCCACAGCATCTTCAGTCCAATGTCAATAACATTGCAGTTTGTTCAGTGCTTGAGTTGTAACTAGTGCGTTCTGGCACAGTGATTTCCGTGAAATATCAGTCAGCGTGTTTGTTGTATTGTGCGTGTTCTATATTTGTTGCGATTTTTGAATTGGAGTAATTGTTAAACCGTGCCTTTTAAAAGCAGCCGATGTTGTCCTTGGAACTAGGTTGATGCAATAAAAAATCCCCGTTTTTTGCTATCCAGCTTGACGAGAGTACAGACGTAGCACAATGTTCTCATTTGATTGTATGTTCGTTACATTGAAAATGAACGAATGAAGGCTGAACTAATGTTTTCTACTGAGCTGGTGACCACTGCTAAAGCTATAGATGTGATGAAAGCAGACTTTTCTGAGAAACACGAACTTTCTTGGCAAAAACTTATTGGTGTATGCGCAGATGGTGCTACTTCAATGCTCGGGTCTCGCTCAGGCTTTATGCAGTTGGAACCCCTGCTGTAGACTGTTGTATGCATCAAATATAAAACATACTGGTGTCCTGCCTTTATCTCTGGATGATTCGCATTGAAAATCCTTGCCGTTTCTCTGGGTCAACTGTTATTTCGATAATAAATTGAAACAGTTTCGACCCGCTCAGTAAACCATTTTCAAGTTTCATTCAACAAAAGACAACTGTGATTGAAAGTATTGCGAAAATGAAAGACAAATGTGAAACATCTCTATCATTACCAGATGGTTGTGATAAAAACAATTGTGCGTTCCCTCCAAAACATTGATGTTTATCAATATCTCAAATTATCACATTTCCTTGAGAATAAGAAACAGGAAGTGCTGAGGACAAGAATCGTCACTTGAGAATGATAGCAGATAATTTGAATGGATGTCGGATGAAGTAATTTTGAGAAATTAATTTGAATTTAAACATTGTCTTTTCTTTGAAAAATAAACTTCTGTTGTGTTTGGACTGTTTGTATGATATTGAGCGTCCATAATATGGATAATAGAGAATTGAAAGATCTTTCCAATGATATGTTACTCGATCCACTCTCCCAATAATGAATTTCTACTTAGGATCTGCGGAGGGAAGGATATTGAATTCACATGCTCCGAACCAACTCAGAAATTATTCCCCCTCCAATCAGAAATTGATGTGTCTGAGCTTTTCTACTACAATCAATCTTTCTTGACAAATGGCAAATTTTTGTTGCAATACAAACTTTCATTGTGTTTGGATTTTTTGCTGCTGTGCTTCTGAGGGTAGGGGGTTGATTTAAAATGCTTCGAACCAAATCAGAAATTGGTTCCCCTCTAACCAAAAATTGACCAGTCTCAGTTTTTTTCCGCCAAAAGATAAGGGGAGTGGCAAATTTTCGTTGAAACACAAATAACAAATATCGGCCCCAACTTCAAAACTTCAAACTGATCAAGTTTACTAGATAATGAGTGAATCTTCAATCCATAATTTATTTGTACCATTTTTTTCTGATAATAATGGTTTTTCCCCTTCATGGTGTCATAAACTGGCTTAATTGTAGGTATTATTCTTATAACCTAGGATTTATAAGAAGGTGTATATTGAAATATCATATTTTCATCATAAGTCTTAACTGAATCATTATTTCAACTCCAAATAACTTTTGGTGCCACACTTATGGGAACTAACATGTAAAAATGATCCAAAGTCTGCTGGAATTGGAATAGTATCTACTACTGAAATTCTACTACTACCATACCAGTCGTACTTTTCTACAAATTTTTCTTGAAAACATACTCACCAACATAAGGAACATATTTGATGACCACCACATGATCGGGTTTCTCCCCAGGTTTGTACAGAATATCATTCGAATTCACCATATCATCTACCACGCTACTCTTAGAAATCTGAAAAAGAAGTACACATATTCAAGAATTTCTGAAATTTAGAGGAGGTTTGAATTCTCACTTCTTTTGACCTAAACTGCGCTTGCGCCGATAAGTTCATGCCATCATTGTTTCCAAGGTGATTGTAACTGACTATGCTCACAGGTTTTATGCCGGCTGACACAAGAAAATCAACAACAACGCTCTTTATCTTCGTTTGTCCAGATTTGAAATCATCACCACCTATATACACATTACTATTCTCGGCAAATTCGATCAAACCAGGTACGAAAGTGTTTTGAGGAGATCCATTGATGTAAGGACATCCCATACTTACGGATGCATAAGCGAAGAGGGTAGAAGGAGATATTTCAGGATGATTGTTTGCAATTGCTAGTTTCAGATTTTCGACTGTGTCATTCACTCCAGGAATGATGTCGCTGAAACGTTCAGTGTTTGCAGTCCAGAGAATTATGACTTTATCTAGTTTTTCTTTATTTCGAAAATCTTCGATATCTTTGCAAATTTGTTGAACTTGTTTCAGCTTACTGCCTTCTATGATATTATCCGCTCGGGAAGACTGAAAAAATAGATGTAATTATCCTCCTATTTGTATAGAATGTTATCAAATTTAATATTTTTCTTCTATAAATGGATGACTCAGAAAATTTCAAAACAAATAGAGGGGGCAGGCTTTCCATCTGTAACGAACGGCTTCTAGGTTTCTGCGAAATCGTAGCGTCTCGTGGTTACGTTTATGCTCCACAGAGGTCGCTAGGACGTTCTGGCGGGGAGATATGAAAGTAGATCGGATACTTTTGGCACAATCCTAGTATAAAGAAGAGTATACGAATCACATGTGAATGCCATGTTGGTTTTTGCTAGAAGAATAATAAATAACAAATGCACACACTTATCCAGTGAATGGTAGGATTAGAAACGGATTTATTAATGTCCATAATTTTAACTAGAGTGACATTTTTCCATATTCACTTACTTGATTTGCTGCGATGAAATCGGCGACATAAATGGATGGCCTCGGTCTGTATTTCTTCAAGTGCGGTTTAAGTAACTCTTGTAAACACGGTTCTAAAACTTGCGCCCTCTCCATTGATTCCACAAGATTTTTACCACTTATATCCCATCCATCTATCGCAATATCATTCGGGTTGACAGTAGGTAACACACAACCTAAAGATACATTGACACCATCTCCTAATGGCACAGTACTTGCCTGTGTTAAAGAACCAAACCAATTGGCTTTTTGGATTCCACGTTTAGTAGGCCATGATAGCCCTAATTTATTAGCGATAATGGCAGCTGTGAACGTACTTCCATTGTTTCCACCCCATCCAACTAGCATTACTCCTAATCGGGGAACTTTACGCTGAGTTCGAAATATTAAACATTCAGTCTTCGGTTTTACCTGGAACAAAATTGGTATATATCATTGTTGGATAGTTATTGATATGAACCTCTTTATCAAAATTCAAATTCCAATCTAGCCAAGGTGTGAATAATTTCTGTGTCTATGAATAAGACCTTTTTTTTTTTAAAAGATGAAAGAAGAAGAAGAACACTAAAATAGTAATATAAATTTTTTAAGTAATCATGTTTTGTATGATGACTGCGCACGCAATAAGCTGTTTGTCGAAAAACTGAGAAACAATAAATGGTATTGGCAAGTCTTCAGCCGTGTGCTGGCAGCATCTCTTGCTAATGCCTGGCTAATTCATCGATTGCAGATGAAGAAACAGAAACCTTCAACTATCAGTGAAAATCCAGTAGAAAAACCACAGAACTTTCTTGGCCTAATATAAAACGTAGCCATTACCTATCTACTTCTCAATATGTGATGCAGTTTCACATAACAGGAATGTTTTGCACTATCCAAGTTCGGTAAAACTGAACAGTTGCAAAAAGTGCAAGAAAAACACAACATTTGGCTGTGGTATTTGCCGAATAAGTCTACAGTCATTGACTCTTTTAAGAGTTATCATGATCAAATTATGTAATAGTTTCCATTTCGGTATGTCTCCATTCAGATAATAAAGTTTTAGATACGTTCTATCAAATACACACCATAAAAATTGTCGCATCACCTGGTATTCGCAATTCCACAATCGATTAAGCAGCTCGATCGTAGTTTCCTTGTCAACATATGTTTTTGGACACATGAGGGGAAAAATCTTATCTATGTAGTAACATTTGTTTCCATATGATCTCGAACACGTCTGAAACAAGAATGAGTTTATTTGACTATCAGTATTTATTCAATTTCTCTTCAGTTTTCACGCTAAATTAATGCAACTTGTTGATTTTCGAATCTTTGAATTTATTGTTATGGCTGCTGAACGTCCTGGACGCTATTTGAGTGATCATGAAGTAGTAAGAATTGCAACACTTCTAGAGGAAAGGAGAAGTCAACGCTACGTGGCTAATTTGTTGAATGTTAACCAAAGCACTATTTCAAGAGCAATTAATTGGTACCACGAAACAGGGGAATATGGAAGAGGGGCCGGACAGGGAAGAAATCGGATAACAACACCAGTTGATGATTATCGGCTTCGTTTAACTGCTCTAAGAGTTAGCCACTGTACGGCTAGAATGCTACAAAATGAACTTGCACTTTCCATTAATGTGCATATTTCATTGCAAACTGTTAGGAACAGGCTCAGAGAAGACGATATCAGACCAAGGGTGGCTTCTACCGGCCCGCGTCTCACCAGAGACATTCGAGTTGCAAGACTTCAGTTTGCGAGGGAACATGCGAATCGGGGTATTCTAGAATGGTCGAATGTTCTCTTTTCCGACGAGTCCAGGTTCTGTCTAGTATCAAATGATACATGCATGCCTGTATTCAGACGACCAGGGGAACGGTATCAGCAATGTAATATCCGGCAAACCGAAAACTTCGGAGGGGTGTCAGTAATGGTGTGGGGAGGCATTCCTTTCCATGATCGTTAGTCCTAGTGAATAATGGAAGAATGACAGCGGCCAGATGCATCACAGATATCCTTGAACCCCATGTTGTACCTTTTTGCCCATTGATTCCCGAAAACTTCATTTATGCATGATAATGCTCGGCCTCATGCAGCTAGAGTAGTTACAGAATTTCTGCAAAACGCCGAAATTGATATTTCAAGATGGCCAGCCAGAAATCCTGACTTGAATACCATAGAACATGTTTGGGACAACATGGGGTGGCAAATTCAGCAACTTAGGATGCCTTGTAGAACACTGCAACAACTAGAAAATCTGCTTCCTGAAATTTGAAACTCAGTGGCTCAAGAGTGCATCCAAAATTTGTTTGAGGGGCTTCCGAGACGTATACTGGCGGTACTTAGGGCTCAGGAAGGAAGCACTCGATTTTGAAAATGATTAGTAACCATTCGATGCTAGTTAATTGGTCTCTTCGCGAATGTTTGAAGATGGTAAAATTTTTTAATTTTTTATTAACTCGAAAATTGTTGATATTTTCCATCATAAACTCATATATTTTGAATGATCTCTTCTCATTTTACACTTCTGAAAGTTACCAAGCGACTCTTGAATGACCAACCTAAAAGTTTATATAGGATTGTCGTAAAAGAAAGGTGATGCGACAATTTTTGTGGGGATTGTATTCTATTCGTCCCAAATGCGGCCATGTTCCATTTATGGAACTTTTTTTCAAACCCCTGCTGCTATGACAATTTCAGAAAAAAAAAATTTTTTTTCACTGTGTTTTCAAAGTCATATCACAGATCGAAGAAAACAAAATAATTTCAAAAAGTTGGGTTACAGGATAACCTCATTGTCATTTGTCTGCCTATCTGTCAAGACTTTTTTCAAAAGCACGTGTAGGTGTAAAGTTGAGATTGATATCGAATACACAAATTGGCTACGAAAAAATAAAATTTCTGAAAACCACCTCAATCGATAGGAAACGTTCGTTTATATTCTGATAATCGCAAGATATTTAAAACTGATAGAGTTCACTATAAAATTAGTCGATAAGCAATGTCCTATAGCACAATCAAAGGAAAAAATGTATGAATTTGTTGTTATTCTTACAATTACTCACAATTTCATTAGCTAGTATGGTTACAATTTGGCATTCCTTGGAGAATGTCAATGTATGTTTTGAGTATGGTAAATTGTTCTGATATATAGATTCTGTTCTTAAAATTTTTCTGTATAAACTCACTACAGGTATTACCTTTGTGAGTAATTTTGTCTTTGTTATTATTATTATAGTTTTTTTTAACATGGACTTGTGCACTATCTCAGCTTTTAGCTGGATATAATTTACCTTTCCCAGATTCAGCCATCAAAGGGAATAGGCTCGATTACAATATACTTGACATAAATTTTCTTACTACATGTATCGAGAATTACAGCTTTTTGTATTTTTATATAAGTATTCTTAAGCAATTCTAATTTCTTAAGGCTATCCTGCAAACTTTTGGGTATTAACCCAGTAGAAGAAATGATGACAGAAGCAATATCTATTTTATCGAGGTGCCACATCTGCTTGATCTCAATAGCAAGGTCTGTGTATATGGACTTTTTCTCCTGGAACATGTTCAGCACGTTGTTATTATTCGGTATGGTGACATCCACCGGCATTGCTGTTCTGGCTCTCTTATCATACAACACTATGTCCGACCTATTATTCGTCACCATTCAGTAAGTGATAACAGGTCTATCGTAGTATAATCTGATAGAGTCATTTTCCAATACGGGCGCCGGTTGATACTTGTAGTATGGCTGGAAGGCATTCAAAAGTCCGTACTTGTGTGCAAGTTTCTGATGGATAATGTTACACACTTGATTATGCTTGTGAAGACAGTCTGTATTAGCCAGTTGTTCGCAGCCGGACGTAATATGTTGTATAGTCTCCCATCTTATATGGCATTTTCTTCACTTATCCGTTTGTAATGTTCCGTTCTTAATGATAAATTTTCTGTAATTGTTTGTAGCGATGACTTGGTCTCGGATGGCCATAAGGAATCCTTCTGATTCCGCGAATAGTTCTCCTTTCATCAACCATTCGTTGGAAGCTTCTTTGTCGATGTGTATTTGATTAATCTCATGGTGATGTCATTTCTTGACCATTGCTCTTGTTTTTCAGTATCTGATAGGAACGTAAGATTCAGCAGGTCATCCCTGGCAGCAAGATTCAAAGGTGTATATCCCTTATCAGCCAACGATACCACTCTATGGAGGTCAGAAGTGCGAGCTTTAGCAGAGATGAATTCCCTGAAATTTTCAATCTGTTCGGTGTGTAAATTGACAACATCCATTAATCCGCGTCCTCCTTCTTTCCGCTTCAACAAAGTACAACAATGATTGTTGTACTTTGTCAGCATGGTTCGGACCTGCCTTTGAATATCATCCAGTTCTATCTTAGTCCATCTGATTATTCCAAATGAGTAAAGCAACACTGGAATGGCGTAGGTGTTAATTGCCTTGACTAGATTCCCCGAGTTCAACATTGATGTCAGCATAGTCTTCAGACGCTGACTATTCTGAACGAATTTTCTCCTTTGACTATTTTTGGTATAGCAATCTGGCTTGTTGGTATCCCAGATATTTGTAGGTTTCGCCATCCCTCATACACTGTATAATATCACCATTTGGAAGTTGTGTTTCACCATCTATGACTTTGCCTCTTTCAATGTTCCGGGTCTTAAATTTATCAGTTCCGACTTTCATATGAACATCTGACGAGAACTTACTGACAGTTTTCAGCAGATCATCCAATTGCTTCTTGTTCGAAGCATATGATTTGATATCATATTATCATTATTTTTATTCAAATGAGAAGTGTTATCCTGAGTAATTGAATAATGTAAATATTAAAAACATTAATTTTCTCCTACTTGATCAAAACCTTGAATGCGTCAAAAGTTTATAATGCAATCAATCAAATATATCGCAGTTGTATAATTAACCTGTTTCATAATTATTTCTTATGAGTAGTATTAAGTAACTGCATGGATGCTGAATTCAAATTGAATAATAACAAATTCCGTGATTCTCCTCTAATTTCCATATAATTATAAAATGGAAAAATATAAATAAACGTGGTGCCGACAAGATTATAACGTCACACGATACGATCATATTCTGTGTCTATAACACCACATACTTGAAACTATTGGATTTCCGAAATAGTATCTATCTAATCAGATACGTTTCTAACCTCAAGTAAAGAATATTCGGTTTTATTCGTACATAAAGATCAAAAGAGAAATCTAAAATTAAATATGGTTTGTTGTATTATGCCCTCGGAAATATTTTGTATATTTCTAGGTACTGGCTGCCATCAGGTTAGATATAGAGTGTGGCAAAACGAACAATGTGATTTTAAAGAGTTTTCAAGAACAATTGGCAGCACTTACGAAAAAACTGCTTGAAGCAATACTATACCCCATTTTTGCCCTGCAGTTTCAAAAATCACATCCACTGTTGTACGACATAGCTGAAGTTTTGAACTGCGTTCTGACACATTATGGTTATGATCCAGAAACCAAACATGAATCTTTTTATTAGGGCTTCCACGTTAATATTATGGTTTTATACACCATGAAGTCATACAATCAACAAGAATTATTGTGTCAGAGTATTCAAAGATTGCTCGGTGCAGTAGGCAAAAAATACAGCTTTTTCAAGTGTTGTTTCATCGCAATAACGCATCTATATACTATCAACCTCGTGTAGCAATATTCGATAAAGCATAAGGTCTTACAGCTTCTTCTTCTTCACGTGCCATGTCCACCTAGAACGTAGGAGATCAAAAGCATGACATAAATTCTGTCGGCAGCTTTTTTAAATAAAGATGTCGTACTTTGTCCGAACCACTGGCGAAGGTTCTTAAGCCATGATGTTCGACGACGGCCTGGCCCTCGTTAACCTTCGATTTTCCCCTGAATTATTATTTGTAACATATTGTATTTGTCGTTAGGCATAACATAACGAAAATATTCCAATATCCTCTTTTTGATTGTGTTTAAAACCTCTGTTTCCTTTTTTAGTCGATGTAAGACTTCAATGTTTATACTTCGGTCGGTCCATGAAATTTTTAACATCCTTCGATAAACCCACATTTCGAAGGCTTTCAGTTTCTTACACGTGGCCTCTGTAAGGATCCACGCTTCGACACCATATAGGAGAATACTGAATACGTAACACCGCAATAATCTGATCCTGAGGGAAACTATCAGCTGTCTGCTGGTGAGAACTTTTTTCATGTTTCTGAATGCTCGTCTAGCTTGTTCAATGCGGCTCCTGATTTCATGTGCCATGTCCCAATTCTTGTTTATATGGCATCCCAGGTATCTGTAAGAGGCAACACGTTCTATAACTTCGTCCCGAACTAAAAGTTTCTCTTGGCACTTTATGTGTCTTTTACTTACTGGAGCCTTTCACTCTACACCCACTGCGTCCATGGAACTGATATTGGGCCTTGCCCCTCTTCATCTGGTGATAAGAGGAGTGGCTAGAATGGCTATCTACAGATTCCATCATCTTTCTCGTAATGAAGCGGTTAACTTCGGCTTTGTGCGCTGGCGCTTTACAGTCTGAAATCGAGAACAATGAAGTGTTGGGTGTTGAGGTCGAATATAGCAACACCCAAAACCAACATGGAGATGCCATTCCAGATCATCATTATCGATAGACAGGAATGGATCAGCTCCAAGGACCGTCTACTTGAGGGTCCCTGTTGGTACACGGATTGCTCAAAAACTGAAAAAGGTGTTGGAGCTGGTGTCTATGATCGAGCTGCCGCCAAGAAACAGTCGATCTGTCTTGGTGGGCATGCGACTATCCTTCAATCAGAAATATTCGCCATTGACCACTGTGAAAACCTCTTGCTTGGGGGGATCAACAAATAGGTCAATTAAAATCCTCACCGATAGCCAAGCTGCTTTGAAAGCATTGGTATCCGATACCTGTACGTCACTTATGGTGCAGGAACGTCGCTCCACCCTTTCCAAACTAGGAGATCGAAGCAGGCTCCGTCTAATATGGGTTCCTGCTCACTCGGGCATTGAGGTAAATGGAAGGCGGTTTCATTGGCCGCTTGAGGAACTAACCTGGAGTTCATAGGATCGGAGCCTAAGCTCGGAATTCCCGTCGAAACTGCAAGGATGGACTGGACTGGAGGGTACGTGAGCAATGGATGAACCTCCCAGGTCTCAGACACGCTCGACGTGCCATCAGTGGACCTTCCACTACAAAAGCCAAGGCCTGGCTTAAACTCTCTAGGTTGGAACTGAGAGTTTTAACTGCCATGCTAACGGGCCACTGTCGCCTCAGGAAACACCTAAATAAATTAGGATTGGTTGAGGATCCTTTATGTAAACTATGTGAAGAAGATATAGAATCAATGGAACATGTTATGTGCGAGTACCGAGCAGGGGACAGTCAGGATGGAAGAACTTGGATCTTGCAAACTGAAGCTGACTGAACTTGTTAAGCTCTCACCCACGAAACTCGTACCCTTCACGAGAAGGATGGAGCTCGTGGATGAAATCTAGGACAGAGTGTGCCACAATAGACCACTGGGTCGCAGTGGCCAGGCCGGGCTAGGAACCCCTCACTCAAATAATAATAATGATAATAAATAATAAATAATACTGCTAGCCATTTTGTCTTTTTCGCATTGAGTTTTATTCCCAGGGATTTACTGTTACAGATGTTACGAGTTCTTCCAATTCTTTTTTATTGACCGTGACACCGCTGGCGATTACTCCAACAGCTTTATCATCCAGAGCTTCTCTAAATATTCTCTCTCCATACAGGTTGAAAAGCAGTGGCGAAAGAACGCAGCACTGTCGTATCCCTCTCTCTATTTCTATTTCTTCTGACATATTATTGTCAACTCTGACGGTTGCCGTTTGATTACAATACAGGTTGGCTATAATGCGGATATCACGCCCATCCAATCCCAGAACTTTTAGTATGTCAACTAGCTTATTATGTTTCACGGTGTCGAAAACCTTTTCGTAATCAAGAAAACAGGCGAACACATCGACATTAACATCACGACAACGCTGTAACAGAACTTGGATACTGAAAAGGGCTTCTCTTGTTCCGAAGCCGCCCCGAAACCCAAACTGATTATCGCTAAGGGTTCTTCCACATTTGCAATATATTCTAAGGTATATTATCTTCAGGAGTATCTTTAGTACGTGACTCATTAAGTTAATGGTACGGTAGTCTTTACAGTACTTTGCACTGGGTTTCTTGGATGGGGTAAAAAAATGGATTTTAACCAATCTCTGGGTATTATTCGTGTTCTATAAATATTATTAAATAAATCCGCCAGTACGGAAAGGGAGTTGTCTTCACTAATTACTTTTAGAACATCTACGTAAATTCCATCAGGTCCAGGTGACTTGCCGTTTTTGCTACTGCAATAGCATGTTCTACTTCCGCTTTTGTTATATCGATCCCATCATGTAAATTGATATAATCGGATGCAGTTCTATCGTCATTAAGAAGATTCTGAATATACTGACTTCACTCTTTCAGTTTATCTTCTGTTGATGTAAGAACATTGTCGCTTTTATCCATTAGTAAATTACTTTTTTGTTTATAATTACCTGCCGTTTCTTTGACTTTTTCATGCGAATTGAAAGTGTCGTGTTTTGCATCTAATAGCAATCTAATAGCTACGTCAGCCGTCATACAGTTCTGATACAGCTCACTGAGACTACGAGTACGAAAATTACTTTTAGGCGTAGGGAGTCCGTTGTTCAATCCAATGGCGTAGCCCGGTTACTTTTGGGACATTCCTTGTCTATGTCTTCATCATCATATGTCCTAAGACAATTATTGACTAAATAACCTTCATCTTCCAAATTGAAGAACTTTCACACACTCTAACAAATTGATAAAAGAAGTAAATATAATCAACTAAGCGTATCAGATTTATCTCTTCAAATAATTAATATCTTCAATCAACAAATTCATGTGTATTGGGATATTGTTAGTTCGGAATATAACAATTTTGATAAATAGAATTCTATTATATTTACGTAAACAATGAAAGTTTGAAGTTCATCACAAGTATCATGTAACATATAAGTATGTTTCAAAGTAAGCATTAAATTTAAATTTTCGAAAATTGGTACTTGACAGTTGGAATAAAATAGACATTTATAGTTATCAAATTATGAATATCAGTAATTGAAACTTTATTTCTTTCTTAAGTTGAAATTCGGAATCTATAATATACAGGGTGGGCCGTAATGGAAGGGCGTTTTTGGAACTGGTAGTATACGTAACGGTAAACGAGTAGAGGGGAGCGGCTGAAGTTATTTGACTCAGGCAGAGCTACCATTTGGTGCAATGGTTATTTGGATAAGGGAGCACCGTGCGGTCGCAGTTGCAGAGTATTTAAAATCGAGAGAGTCTGTCATTGTCGTGCAGCGGCGCTTTCGCCAGCGCTTCAACATTGGTCGTAACGCATCAGTTACGAAACGTGACACAATTATCCGATGGGTACAGAAATTCAGAACGACTGCATCAGTAATGAACCCGAAACCTCAAGGACGTCCCCGAAGTGTAATCACTACAGCTTCCGTGGAAAGAGTGAGACAAGCTGTAATTCAAAGCCCAAGGTGCTCTGTCCGAAAACGAGCTGCATCACTCTAAATGAGTAGTCGAACTGTTCGCAGAATTTTGCACCAAGATCACCGCTTTCACCCCTATAAGCGCATGGTTGTCCAGCACCTGGATGAAGTAGATTTCACACAACGCCAGCAGTTTGCCGAGAGAATGCAAATGATTATCGCTGATGAAAATGAGCCAGTGATAATGATGAATGATGAGGCTCATTTTCATACGGTTCGGTTAATAAACAGAACTGCCGATATTGGGCAGCAGAAAACCCCCGCGAACTACATCAATCCTCACTTCACAATTAAAAAGTCACCGGTGGTGCGCTATGAGCCCTCTTGGGGTAATTGGACCGTATTTTTTCGAGGATGAGAGAGAGGAAACCTTATTTGTAAACTCCGAGAGATATGTTTTCACGCTGGAGAACTTCTTTATCCCAGAATTACGACGACGAAGAATTAATAGAAGAAATGTTTGGTTCCAACAGGATGGTGCCATGACACATACAGCCAGAGCCTCAATGGAAGTTGTACGTTGCATTTTTCCTGGTTATGTAATCTATCGTTTTGGTGCCGTGGCCCCCTCGTTTCCCGGATCCCACTTGTTGTGATTATTTTTTAAGGGGAAACTTGAAGGCTAAGGTCTACGTCGATAAACCACGAAATCTGCAAGAGTTTGAAGAAGCCATCACAAGAGAAGTTAGGACAATCGGAACTGATTTGTTAAAGCGGGTAATATAGAACTTCGAGAATCGACAACAGCAATACATTGTGAAACACAGACATCATGTTCTGATGTCATTTTCAGAACATGATTCCTTTCATTTTTTCTACACTAAACAACAACATTTACGCTTTCATTTTACGTAATTAAAAATGTTCTACGTTGAAGAACAGCTGAGTTATTCTCATTCCAAAAAGCCCTTCCATTACGCCCCACCCTGTATAATGTCCTCTATTTCTCCTTTTGTCCACTCGAATCATGGTTCAAAGAAATGCCTAACAATACAGTGATGTAATCAGAAACAGAATTTGTAAGAACCATTCTCACACAGATTTTTCCCCATCATTTATTCCTCACATATACAGAGTTCTAAAATGCAGCCCAACCGTTATCAGTTGGGGTCGAGTTTCAAAGAAACTGGTTTGCTTGGAAGTACGCCATATAGGTAGTTTCAGGAATACCACTAGCGCCCAAACAAATTTCGTAATTGTACAAGTACAGCATTCCAGTTGGTTGTCTCACCAATTGCTTACCAAACTCTCAGGAATCAATTCCAGATCTTGAGAGTGCCCCGACTGACACTAGGAAATCACGCTACCTGTTCAGCTCAGTGCCAAGAACACGAAAATTGAAATCAGAAGAGATGTACCGCAGATCTTTTCTGTTATAGGTCACGATTCAGTTTTAATCCCGATTCGAGAAATTTATTATTGATGTTTTGAATAGATGTAAGTTTTGGTAGAAGAACACAGACCTAATTTTGTTATAGAACAACTTAATGGGAAATTCTTACTGGAATGAGATAATTCTACCAATAGTGGTTCTTTACCTCCTAACAATGGATCCGAATTCACCCCTTCAACAAGATTATGCTACTACTCACATTGTGATAGCAGTCCGAAATACATAAAATCAATATTTCCCGTGGTACCTTTATCTAACCCAACCCTCCTAACCTAAATCTCAACAAATATGTGTGATATACCCTAAAAAGAAATCTTGATAGGCAGTTCAAGGGGTTGGAATGATTTTTGGCAAAATATCATTGATAACTTAATTTTGATCATGTCAAGAGGCTGCCAAAATGTCAATAACAGAGGTACATCTTCTGAATAACAAAAATATTCAACATTTTTGATATTTCTCTAAAAATATTTTATTAGGAATTTTTCCTTTGGTACAGTTATTTCCTATGTATGAATTTTTTTCATGATTTGCCATAGAACATTAAATGAACTTTATTAGTCCTCAATATCTTCTTTCAATAATTCTCAACGACAAGCTGTTTTCATAAGGCAAACATTTTACTCAGGATTTATTGCACTTGGTGATGTTCCCTAGACTTTTTTGCAGACAATAAAATTAAATACAATCAATAGTCATTTAGATGCAGAAATCAGTTGACGTCATCGAATTTGATTTGTGTGTCTAGACCTGATTCTACAACTTACACTACGAAAACTCTTTTAATCTTCATCACTCATCGAAATGTGTTGAAGAAGTTAACGATATCCAGGGTTCTAGAAAGGAGCCCTAGTATTATTACTCATGATATTATTTCAATGAATCTGACATCGCGGAAGAACGCCGTACATATTATTCCAGGATTACCTCTCCCCAAAAGTCCAATTCTGTAATTCAAAAGCTACAAGAGATCGTATCACCACACAAGCCCTATGGCTTCAAGAGCTGTCTCAAGTGCGTGATGTACATTTATAACCAAACTGTTAGAAATTGATTGGTTGTGGTTTCGTTTCAATAAAACTGCTAGCATAGAAGAACACCATACAGGTCATTCCAGAATTACCACACCAGCCAATTTTTTATTTCATCACATGCCAGAAGATATTATACCATCGAAGCATTTCAATTGATACAAGAGCTTGAGTCTTGTGTACTTGATGCAAAAATTTCTGAGGCATAAAAATCAACTTCACTTTAGAGACAATTGGGATCGAGGGATATCAGCCATAGTTCTCTGCTATGATAAGTTACGATGCAATGTCTCAAGACGATTTCGAACATGGAGGAAAGCTAGAAACGCAAATCGTCTCCAACATGCTCGAAAAATTGTCAAACTGATTGCGAATCAAAGATGTTTTCGGGGAGGATAAGTCTCAATGGAAGAACTGACCTCATTTTTATACAGAACATGACGGAAAATTCTTGCAGAGATAAGATAATTCTACAAATAGGGGTAGCTTACCTCTCCACGATGGATCTGAATTCTCTGCCAACAAAATAATGCTACTTCCTCACCTCGTAATAGAAGTTTGAAATGCACTAGAAGAGGACAAGAACATCTGTGGGACAGCGCAAAAAGAAATCTTCAGACACAAATTTTTTCCAACATGAAGAGTTGCGGGCAGTCCAAGTGTTTTAGAATGAGTTATACCAAAATTTCATTCTTAGTGTCATCAATACGAGGATACTTTCAAGTTCTGCGTATAGAGCTAGAATTAAACAATTGAGAGCTGTTAAAGAGTTCATTGTTTTTCTGAAGTATTCTACGAGAGGATCAATACACTTTTGCATTCGTTCAAACCAATTCTAGAAACGATTATTCCAATTGTTTGCTGCTACATTCAATATGGTTTTTTGGAAAGCATCAACAGCTTCTTCTGAAGTGTGCGAACTTGCATTGTTTTGCTGAAGGATGATTCACCATTCGGGGTTTGTTTCTCGAAGCTTGCGGTAAGCAAATGGCTGTGTACCAATCGGCAGTAACTGTTGATCTTGTAAATGAATTGATGCTACATGACCTGTTTATGAAAAAGCTTCGCGACCATCTTTTCGAAGACATTTTGGCATGGATGGCTTCAGTTAGTTCTTCTTTCCCTTGGAACTACCAAAGAGAATATTGACGCTCATTTTTTGGCTCGTATGAATACAAACACAGTACACTTAGAACTGAAATTATGGATCTATATCAACAAATCATAGAGGCTTATTTTTAGTACTGACAGTTGATTAAAGGTTTCCTCTATGCTCCAGCATGCAAAACATAAAAGACATCCCTCGTAACAAATGTGGACCTTCTGAATATAAATCATATCCTTCTGTATAATTTTATGTCATATTTGAGTTTTTTCTCCCTAATTTTTCTCTGAAGAGATTCGATATACTTTGTTCTCTATACCCATTTCTTTTTTGCAAGCGAATGATTTCCATGACACTGAAACATTTTGTTCAACAATTTTTTATCATTTTCTTAATTTTTGTAGGTGTTAATTACTCATACTAGGTGTTACATAATAACTTGAGGAAGCAAATCTACGTGCAATTTTAAGAAAAAAAGTTTATATGAATAAAGGTCCGCGAAAGCTTCGTTACGGAGATACAGGGTGTTGAAATTTCCAGAAAAAATTGTTTTTTTCTTCAAAACTCCTGCAGTTCTTGGGATATTCAGCCCAAATTTGGAATACAAGCTATTTTTTACAGCCTCCATCATCACACGTTCTAGATTTTAACTGAAATTCACAAGGTGTTTTCTTTTCCGAGGCCATGTCTTCTTTTGCCCTTTCAAACTTTTTGCAGTACGCCACTGATGAGCGTACAATCAGTTTTCGCCATCTTCGTTGAATTTAGAAACTTTTTTGACATCTGTAATTTTTTTGTATCTCTAACCATTTTCGAGTGAAAAATTATTGAATTTGAATTGTATGTTATTCGCTAAATAAAAAGAATAATAGAAATACTCGATAGGTAGGCCCAAAATTTGCTTTTATTTTTATAGCTCGTCTTTTGAGACTCAACTTATACTTATTCAATCAAACTGACAAAAGAAAATTCAAAACTAAATAAATTGCTGGAGGTGTCCTTCACCTGCCAGATTACAGGCCTCTGTCCTTCTTCGCATATTCACATAATACACTTTGAAATATTCCTGGGGTATTTCTTATCGTGTCACAAAAGGTTATTATTCGATTTCTCAATTCTTCTACAGTGTTCACTGGAGTGGTATAAACTAAACTTTTGAGATATCCCCATAAGAAAAAGTCTAAACTATTCAAGTCTGGGGACCTAGGAGGCCATTATTCAAGAATTCCCTAGCTTCTCCACTGAAATATGCTGGTGCCCCGTCATGTATGAACCACATTATGTTTCTCACCATAAGTGGCACATCCTCGTGCAATAAAGGTAACTCCTCCTCAAGAAATTGCCGATGAGAGGGACCGTTTAGTCTGTTAGGCAAAAAAAAATGGCCCAATCAATTTATTTCCAATCATTCCGACCCAGAAATTTAGTGAGAATTGTTATTGATGATGAGATTCTTTAATCAAATGGGGATTTTCCTCAGCCCAATAATGATTATTATGAAAATTTGTGATAGCAGTTCTCGAAAAGTTAGCTTCGTCTGTGAACATGATTTCACTATTGAAATGAGCATTTTCTCTAATTTTATCTAAGAATCATCGGAAGAAATTCAGTCTTGAAGGAAAATCTCGAGAAAGTAGAGTTTGGACGCGTTGAATATGAACGGGTACAATGAAAAGTCGTGAAGAATCCTCCAAACTAGAACATGTGAAATATTCAACTGATTTCTAATTTCTCTTTCACTCACATGAGCATTCAATACAATTCAAAACTGCTTACTCAATAACTGGAGTTCTCATAGTTTGGGTTGCACCTTTTAAATGATTATTTGCAGTAAAAGTACCAGTTTTCCTCAACCTTCTGTGGATATTTGAAAATGTTCTCCTGTCTGGTGTTACTCGATTTGGAAAGCGCACCTGATATAATCGCCTAGCTTCTGTTGTGTTTCCGTCAGCCAGTCCGTACATGTAATTGATATCAGCCAATTCGGCTTTGGTAAAATTAGCCATTTTTTCTTACAGCAACAACTTCAAAAGTCTCAAAACTAATCGTTAATTCAACAGACAATTCGAGCAGACACTGGTTCAACTTTAGTAACTGTCAAAATAAATAAATAAATGAAAAAAATCAAAGCCTACTAGTAATTTTTTAATTAAAAGTGCTTTCAATTCAGCGAATGCATACAATCGTTTAATAATGGTCGGAATTACGAAAAATTACAAGTGTCAAAAAAGTTTCTAAATTGAACAAAGATGACGAAAATTGATTGTACGCTGATCAGTGGCGTACTGGAGAAAAGATTGAAAGGGCAAAAGAAGACATGGCTCCGGAAAAAAAGCACCTTGTAGATTCTAGTTGAAATTTAGGACATGTAATGAAGGAGGCTGTAAAAAATAACTGGCATTCCAAATTGGGGCTGACTATCTCAAAAACTGCAGGACTTTTGAAGAAAAAACCAATTTTTTCCGGAAATTTCAACACCCTATAGCTCCGTAACGAAGCATTTGCGGACCTTTGTTTATATGAACTTTTTTTCTTAAAATTGCAAGTAGATTTAACCCCTCAAGTTGTTACATACTATTATGTAACACCCTGTATATGTTGAAAATATATTACAATTTCTATTACAAAAACTTTTCCGCAACTATTATATCGCTGAAAATACCTGCAAGTTTGTTATATACTAATCTAATTGAAATACAGACTTTTAGTCTAAAAAGCTAGTAGAGGAGAGGGTGGTAAGTAAAATGATTTTGTCACTACTGTTGTAATTGAAATTGAAAAAGATTTTACTACTTATAGTTTATGCTAACTGTCGAATAACCCACACCATAGATTAATTTGAATGTCTTTTATTGAATTTTCATGAAAACATGTGGAGAAAATTATTCATGGGAGGCTGAAACGCAAATGATCTTATAAGAGTTCTGTACTTTTTTTTGGAACATAGAACCCCTAAGAAATTTCACCATAATGACGAATAGAGAGGTAGAAAATTCATTTCAGTCGGATAAAATCTAAAAGTTTATATATCCAAAATGTAATTTCCGATATAAAATTAAACAAATTGAAAGAATTCTTATAAAATAATTCATATAGGTACATTTCATGAAGGTAGACAAATTTGATACCGGAAAATTAAATAATAGACACCAAAAATTCATTAATTTTCCTCATTGATTCAATAAATTACTTACTGTTATCTTATTTCCTGTTTTTTCGGCAGTGGAATACTGATAATCATACTTGCTTTCAATGTAATTATCACTGTATTTAACATTTTCACTGTCAACAAACACCTCCATCATCTAGTTCTTCTGACAACAAAGAAATATACAATATACAAGGTGTATTGAAATTTTATCAGAACTAATTTATTTCGTTGAAAAACAGAATAACAATTCAGGTTGATGAAATCGACTGAACTTGAACTTGGCAATGCGCGCAAAGCCTGAAAACACTGAAATTCCACTCCCAACGTTCGTTGAAGTCTCGTTGAAATCGTAACAGCTGAGCAATGATTACATTGAGAAATTTCAAGGGATCGATGAGTTTCGAGCGTTTGCGCAGGTCTTCAAGCAAATTTATAGAATAGTCAATTATTAGAGATAAAATTTCAAAATTGTTGGATGAGAGATCGTAAGATTCAGCCCAAGTTTTCGTTCCTGAAAAGTGGGAAACTATATGTAGGTTTATATGTTCAGACGTTGAACGTGCCGTTTCAGACAGAATAATATCCTCGTATGCAGTTTGTATCATTGTACAGTCCTCAATCATAGATAGATAGTCATTAACTCCATTTTTCGAATTATGAATGCTTATGGATCAAAGCAATATTTTAAATAAATTAGTGATATTTGAATGATTAAGGTGGACAAAACTCATGAGACCAGAACATTATAAGAAAAAATTAGAAAGTGCAAATTTCTATGAATAACTAAAATTCTTATTCTTGTTATGTACCTACCCATGTTACGCTTATGATTTGCTATAGGAATTAAACAAAGAACAAATTCACATTATCGCTTCGGACTTGGACCACCTATCTACTATATAATGAAAGGGAATCTTCTTTCATTGAATTTGTCCAGGTTATCATATTACATGGCACAACATATGGAGTCAGAATCTTCTAATGGTTCACTTCTCAGCATAAACATAAAAACCAGAACTTTCAAAAACTAGAGACTTCTTTAGAATTCTTGTCAACCATGACTTATGTGGCACCTGTGACCCCTAACTTTGAGAGAACCATATGTATTTATAAGATACTTTGTCCAGGTTAATTCAGACAGTGATATATCAAGGTCACGGACTCATTCAATTCAGACTCATTCATTCATTCAGCATCTATCATTCAGCTCTCAACAAAGCAAATAAGCATTCAGTTACGAACAATTCTAAATAAGCAACTTATAAATGAGTGTTATATTATTTTGTTAACATATATCAATTACAAAAACTAGTATTTTGTGTTGTGTACACACAACCAAATTTATATAGAATCACTCGGTATTTCACATTATTGATTATTTTTAACTATGGATCTTTGACTACTTGTGAAGAATGAAGTTTTTTGTTGTAAAAAACTGGATAGTGTGATAAGAAATATTGAATTATCACCTCATGTTCGGGACATTGTACTTGGTAGTCACTGAGATTTGAAACTGTGAATTTCAAAATTTGAAAAGGCCTATAATCTTAATTGAAAATGCCTTACGTTGGATTGTCCGATGTGCAGAGGGATCTAATAATTGCTCCCGTTGAAGGGGTGACACAGAGAGATATAACGGCCACAATGGGTGTATCACAGGGGGTTTTTCCAAAAACCTACGCCCGATACGTGAAGCTACAATCTCTGCAAAATAGGCCTAGAAGAAGTCGTAGGAAGATCACTTCTGAAGAACAACAGCGCTTTTTGTGCCAAATTGCAAGAAGAGACCCTAGTGCGTCACGCCCCATACTCCAAAGGCAATTTCTGGAAGCAACAGGTATCAGTGTACCAGTCGCAACCATACGTCAAAGACTTCGTTTAATGGGTTTATACAGCCCTTATGAGTTCCAGAACTATACAGACAATAAAAAATTAACCGAATCAATTGGTGTATCGAGCACCAAAATTGGAATATTGAGAATTGTCGAAATGATTTTGGGGTGGCATTATGCTGGGAGGCAAAACAGATTTTATTTCGCTTCCTGCGAGTGTAACGGCTAAAAATTACGTGGACCTAGTGCTGGAGCCCATAGTGAGACTTTGGCGAGGTGCCCATGGTAAGAATTTCACTTTTATGCAAGATAATGTTCCTCCGCATTATCTTGAAACAGAGGGAATCGCTAATTTGGACTGGTCAGCTTGCCCTCCATCCCTAAATCCTTTTGAACATTCATGGGATAATCTCAAAAGAACCCCACAACAGTTCATCCAAGTCGCCACAGAAGAGTGCCAGAATATCACCCCAGAGGAGGTCAAAAACCTAATCCAAAGCATGCCCAGAAGGATTCAGACTTGTATCGAGGCACGAGGAGGTAATACAAGCTACTGAGGGCGAGAAAAAACACCTACTCCGTGAGAAAACAGTTTTCAATTTCCCTAATACATGCGCAAAGAGTGTCTTATATTCTTTTATTTGTTCTTTCTTAAAATAAACCCTAAATTTGGTTGTGTGTATATAAACCAATTACCTGACTTTTACATTCTTCCTTCTTGAAACGGTTGCTTGAAACTGTTAGAGAATTTCAAGAGGACTTAAAGAAAGGTAGATTGCCTCGACATCTCAACACAAGAATGTTCAATGCAGTTCATATTTGTCCATCGCATTTCTCTAAATTACTTACAAAATTAACAAATCATTAACTTCTCGATGCGATCGAACATTGTCAACAAAATGAAATTTGTTATCAACTTCATAACGAGAAGGAATAATTATCATTTCAATGACCATAATAATATTACTAAAGAGGTTTTTTCGTTTTTTTACCACATACATGAAAATAATATGACGGCCCTATTAGAATAAGATGACTGAGCGGTATTAAATTCATAGAACGCTCAAAAATCCATCACTTACATCATAACTGGCACAAGCTCTATGGCACTATGTAAAACAGTTTCCACCTTGTATTCAGTTTTCCATTAATGGGTTTTAAACCAACAATAAAACTCTCATGTCATCTAAAGTCATGTAGAGCCAATGAATTATTACATTTGAATCTGGGAGGCTTTTACTTGGTAAAATTCCATTATCAATAATAAAAACAAGTACTGTGTTTTAAGGAATTTTACTTAATAATTGCGATTCGTAACGCGTTTCACTACACCGTAGCTTCATTCGTCTGAAGAAGCTACGGTGTAGTGAAACGCGTTACGAATCGCAATTATTAAGTAAAATTCCTTAAAACACAGTACTTGTTTTTTAATTATTACATTCAAAGATCCTTATTCACTTTTCCTACATTCGCGTTTTCACTATTCGCGGATAAAAAAAATGCGACCCAATTCCTATATTCGAAACTAAAAATTTCTTTATTCGCGGGTCTAATCGGTACATCAGTACGGGCTTAGCATATAGGTACGGGTCAACAAGAATATCTGTGCGAGTAAAATAGCCCCTCCCATTGTTGCGCGTTAACCTTTGAAGCTTTAAGAAAAGCCAAGCGAACAGGACCGAATCTTGCAAATTTAATTTCAATATTTCTGAGTTTTGGTGAGAATGGAGTTCATTTTCAATTTGAAAGGGAACAAATTGAGTGAGCAATCCAGGGAAATAATTGCTAATGTCATTCATTTCATGAAACGAGAAGGTATGCATTCATTTCTTTGAAAAATATTCAAGAACATGTAGCTGTCTCAACAGAAGTAGGTTTACAAAAAACTTCGAGCGAAATGAAGAAGAAAATCAGCGAAGGAAACAGATCTCAATGACTTCGATAGAGCTCTGCTCAGTAGGTTCGTCGTCAATTATTACGTCATCGACAAAATCGTACCCACATAAAAGCGAATCCATCAAACATTCGTCGATGAGAATGAACATGCAGGATCACGAGAGAGCATTCGAAAAGTTTCGATAGGAATGGAGTTCCGTTTGACTAAGACGAAAACGAATAGAAAGCTACTTATGGAAAAACCTGAAATAGAAAAACTACGTTTGAATTATTTAAGAAGTATCAAACGATATCGTCAAGAAAAGAGATAATATACATGGACGAAACATATATTCATTTTTCCCATATACACACAAAGGCTTGGAATAACGAGACAAACGACGGCCTACGTCAGCCTGTTCCAAAGGACCAACACTGATAATTTTGAACGCCGGTAGTGAATGTGGATTAGTACGAAACGCATATCTGGCCTTTAAGTCTAATTGTAAAACCGATGATTAACGATGATATGAATTTCACAAACTACGAAAAATGGTTGAGAGAAAAACTTTTTCCAAATTTACCACCAAAAAGTGTGTAAGTGATCGATAGCGCCCCATATCACAATGTACAAATAGAAAAACACCCAAACATTATTCCCGAAAAGAAGAAATGAAAGAGTGACTACAACGTCGAAATATTGCCTTCGCAAATGGGATACTCAAAGCAGAACTTTATAATCTAATTAAATTGCACAAACCCAGATATAAAACGTATGCTATTGAAAAACTCCTGAATGATCAGGGCCACGATGTACTTAGACTTCCCCCATATCATTCTGACTTAAACCCTATTGAAAAAATTTGGGCAGCCATGAAAGTTTATGTAGCTAACAGGAATGTTGATTTCTCAATGAAAAAATTGTGGAAAACTGTATGGTGAGTTTTTCTCTTAGTTTTCTCCAAATCAGTGAAAATCATTTTGCGACAATACGCAGATTATTGAACAATCTTTTATGGAACAGGAACAAATGTTGGATGACGTTATCGACAATTTCATAATCACTTTGCAAGCAGACGATAGTAACAGTAATTTGATTGAGGAGGTCATTACTTGATGAAAATCGATATACATATTTTCAATGAAATAAAACTATGGTATTTAGATTTTCACTTTATTAACAAAACCATGACCGGTTTCACCACACTGTAGCTTCATCAGATAGATAAAAATAATGAACAGAGTTATTCCATAAGGAATAATAATAAGACTAATAAGGAATAATAATAAGACTAAGTGGTTGATGAAAGGAGAATTATTCGCAGAAACAGAGGGATTCCTTATGGCCATCCAAAACCAAGTCATCGCTACAAACAATTACAGAAAATTTATCATTAAGAACGAAACATTACAAACGGATAAGTGAGGAAAATGCCATATAAGATCGGAGACTATACAGCATATTACGTCCGGATGCGAACAACTGGCCAATACGGAGTATCTTCACAGGCATAATCAAGTGTGCAACATTATCCACCAGAAACTTGCACACAAGTACGGACTTCTGAACACCTTCCAGCCATATTACAAGTATCAGCCGGCGCCCGTATTGGAAAATGACTCTATCAGATTATACTACGATAGGCCTGTTATCACTGACAGAATTGTGACGAATAATAGGCCGGACATAGTGGTGTATGATAAGAGAGCCAGAACAGCAATGCTGGTGGATGTCGCCATACCGAATAATAACAACGTGCTGAACAAGTTCCAGGAAAAAAGTCCAAATACGCAGACCTTGCTATTGAGATCAAGCAGATGTGGCACCTCGATAAAATAGATATTGTTCCTGTCATCGTATTCTCGACTGGTTTAATACCCAAAACTTTGCATGATAGCCTTAAGAAATTAGAATTGCATAAGAATACCTATATAGAAATGCAAAAGCTGTAATTCTTAATACATGTAGGATAGTTAGGAAATTTATGTCAAGTATATTGTAATCGAGCCTATTCCTTTGATTGCTAAATCTGGGAAAGATAAATTATATCTAACCTAACAGCTGAGATAGTGCATAAGTCCACGATAATAAATAAGACTAATATATAAATATTAGTCTTATTTCCTACGTAATATTACAATGGGTTAGTTAGGTTAGACAAGGGGTATGTTGGAAAACCCATTGGAGTTGCTTACTTTATGAATTGAAAAGATTGAGTAAAGGAGAAGGATTTAGATCCAATTGACTATTAATTAACCTACCTGAATTCTTTATTTTGTTAATCTCTGAAATTTCCTACAGATTGAGTTTTTGAGTTTTCATTCATGAAAATAATAGATAGAGTTTTACCATCATTAATAAATTGTATTATTAAACTGACAACCAAGTAAATCCGAATCGTTCAATAGCGCAATACGATTGTACCTCTCAAAGTTTCCGTTTTCCTTGTTATGTCGTTAACCCATCGAGGTATCACAGAGATTCTAGGTACTAAGGAAAAATATAGTTACTAATCCTTTGCCTCAAATCCTTATTGAATATCAACCTTCAATTACAATACTACCTATCGTACAGATTCTAGGTATTCTTGAAATTTTGAATTATAAGGAGAAAACAAAAGTACTTCTTATGAGGGTTCAGTTAGAAAAACCCTGCCTCGAAAATTTCCTGAAGTCTAACTGCTGATGAGTCTGTGACTCACTTCTTTTGTAATAGAAATTAAAATGATCGAGTACCTTGAAATGCCATATGCCTAAGAGGGATAATTTTCTCAAAAGTGCTTACGCCGACCCTGATAGCTATTTGACATAACATTGCAGAACGTATTATTCATTTTACTTCCTCCGCTTGCTATCTCTTTCGTTCTTGGCGCATCTTATGAGAATCTCAACCGCACAGATATTTTAGTCGACTTGTACATACATAATGTATAAATAAATAGGAATCGGTATCCTTTGTAAATGCGTCGTCAAATCGACTAATAGAAAAGTGAAAAAGACCTTATTACTACTACGCCTCAAGTATGTTTTTTAATGATATCGCCTTTTGTTCGGCTTTTCCTTTGACATTACCCGCCTTCGCCGCGGTCGGCGTTTTTGTGAATGTAGACAAACAAAATGTTTTAGTGAAATCTAACCTAACCTTATTAATCAATGTATAAACTATATTGTTGAATGTCACTTATAAGATGTTCGGCTTTAGTAAACGTCGCTTTGCGTTTTTTATTGTTTCATTTTTCCTTTCGTTATGAAAATTGTGATCAAGTGATTCGTCTCTAATTCAAAATGTCGCCTAAAAAAATTGAAAAACGAGTTTCGATAGGTCGCGTTTGTATCCATATCAAGCTCATTCAATGTTGTGGAATCATATGTACGATCGTTAAAAAAACCCGAACGTAAAATAAGATCTTCTGTAGCTTCAACTTCACTGTCAACGAAAATTGTTCATGATCCAGGAATAGGAAGAGTCGCGTTGTCGTTATGGATCGAAGACCACAACCCAAAAAGAATGCCCATGAGTAATTGAATTATCCGGGAGAAGACAATTCGTCTTTACGCACATTTTGAAGAACCTAGTGGTAGTTGTGGTAGAGGAGAATTTCAAGCATCGGAAGGTTTTTTCAATAAATTTAAATTACAATAATCATTGCACAGATTTGAAATCGTTTGAGAAACTTGCTGCTGCATCAGAATCAGATATCCACCTCAATGTGCAAACCTAGTAGCTGATGGACAATACAAACCTGAGAAAGTATTTAATGCAGGCGAAACAGAAATGTTTTGGAAGAGAACGCCAAAGAAAACATTCATTTCCAAAAGCGAAAAGTCTGCCCCTGCATCTATCCTATCATTTGCTAGAGTTACATTGCTGCTTAATGAAAACATAAAACAATCAGAACGTCTGAACCCATTCACATAAAAATCATGCTGGAAAAACCTGTAGCAGGTCTTGACTACGGAAAATGGCGAAAATCTGGGCAAATTAAAACTTTTAAACTGTAAACATTGCCGAAACTGCAAATGGAAGAGATGGGTTCGAATAGAAGGAGTCGCAAGATGAAGACTTGACTGAAACCGGCTTAGAGGAAATGTTAAATTTAGAGCCTATTGAAAACTAGGCTTCAACAAGCTCTAGAAACGGGACATTTAATTTGAAAATCTTATTGAAATTTGAGAATTGCAAATGAGCTTTATGATTTCTTTATGAAAATTGGTTCGTCCGTAAGGCGAAGTCTTATTTTTAAGAAACAAATTGCAAATGACACAGCTGAATATTAGTCTGAATTGAAGGAGCTCTTAAAAACTGCCATGAAAGAAAAAATTTCAAAATTCCTTAAACCATTGCTTAAGTCTAATAATAAAAACTAATCGATATGGTCAAAATCAATCAAATTGATTGTTTTATATGTTTATTTTTTTTATTTCGTCACCATGAAGTATTATATCTCATATAATCCCATATAAATTATTAGGTCCGCAAGTAAACTCTCGCTGTTTTTTATGAACATACAATTTTATTATGAAAAATGATTACAAATGAATCATTCAAAATATTGCTTATCGCTAGCTACATTTTCCCTTCTTTCTGGCAGAGCTCGAAAACCATGACGTTAGAAGTCTTCGTCTTTTGAGGCTATCCACGAATCAAGCCATTTTTCGAGCTCTTCATATGAGCGTAACTGCTGATCAGCCAGACCATGTGCCATCGAACGAAACAAGTCGAACGAAACAAGGAATAATCAGATGGTGCAATATCTGGAGAAAATAGCGGGTGGGGTAGGACTTCCCATTTGAGAGTTTTCAAGTAGGTTTCAACGGGGTTGGCAACGAGAGGCCGAGCGTTGTCATGCTGTAGAATTACTTTTTCGTGTCTCTGATCGTATTGTAGACGTTTTTTGCGCAGTGCTCAACTCAATGGCATCAATTGATATCGTCGACACCGACCTTGTCCCACCAAATACACAGCATAACTTTAGCAGAGTGAATATTCAGCCGAGGCGATGACGTAGAAGCATGACCTGGAATGATGCTATGAAGAAAACCCTTTCTTTTTTGCCGATGGAGCAGTTGTTCATAGGTGAAAAAACGACGCTCAACGTCTCTTGGCTTCAAATCATAAGGAACCCAAGTTTCTTGTTTTTGAATCATTCCTAACGCATGCAATCGCTTGGAAATGGCCTGACGGGTAACTCCCATGGCTGAAGCAAACTCTTCTTGTGTTTGGCACGGATTCTGATCGAGCAATACCTCCAATTCAGCGTCTCTGTAGATTTTTGGCCTTCCTTCACGGAGACGATCGTCCACATCGAAAGCACCGTTTTTGAAGCGACGGAACCAATTCCGGCACGTTGTTTCACTTAGAGCAGCATCTCCGTGAACTTTTTGGAGCTCTCTATGAGCTTCAGCCGCCGTTTTCTTCGAATGAAAGATGATAATCAACACTTCCCGAAAATGACGAATATTTTGCACAAAATCAGACATTTTCTCACAACTAAAAGTATATGACGCAAAAACAAAATCACTTATGTGTCACAGTGGTTTGTTTACCGTATGTCTAAGCTTTGTTCAAGACGTTCTTGATATGTAAAAATCGACCAGCACTTACTGCTGGAGCCATCTATAAACAAACAGCGTGAACTTAGTTGCGCACCTAATATCATTCCATACTCACGGTTTTTATATTCTCGGGGTATATGTTCCGAAAAAAATATCGCTTATACTGTAAACAAAATATTTGAAACTAAGCCCCAATAATTTCAAAATTATGAAAACTCAGGGGTAATCAAAAACACCAAACTGAGTCATAATAGGAAAATTGTGAGAATGTGAGTAGTAATATTAGGAAAATCTCGTAATGTATTGATATGAAAACTGGTGAATGTAGCACTAAAAATGATAAAATAAATTTTATATAAGATGTACATAATAACAAAATCGAAGAACCCAAACCAATCGACGACGTCATGAACTCTTTTGTGAAATTGGATCAATGGCATAACGGAATATTTAAGCTTCCTGACATTAATGTCGGACCTACGTTCTCAAAACCAAATTATCGAATAGCGAATCGATAATATACCTAATAAATTATTATCTTAAACCTAAAATTGAAACTATAGACGGCTTTAACAGTAAAACTATCGAAGTCAGTTGGCAGATTATACACTGTGAGAAAAAATATCCGGAAATTTGAATTGAAACGCAAAAATCTCAATCTACTTCAATATTTATTGAATATCCTTCAAAATATGTTCCATCTAAAGCGATACACATGTGCCAACGTTTTTTCCAATCAACGAAACAATTTTTATAGGCGCTTTCAGGGATGGCCTTCAGCTCTGTCTGTGAATTTTCTTTTATGATATCTATGGAATCAAATCTGGTTCCCAGGAGTGACAATTTCAGTCTGAAGAAAAGCAAAAAGTTACACGGGGCTAGATCAGGCGAATAAAGCTGCTGTTCGATGGTACTTATCGAGTGCTTGGTCTTAAAGTCGTTAATAACCGTGGCTCGATAAGATGGTGCGTTATTGCCATGCATAATCAACGAATTGTTTTGCCACAAAACGTTTAAATAGAATTCCTCATTGACCGTTTGACCTTGCGGAACGAATTCACAAATATCGAAGAAAACAATCGGCATCGTCTTGATTTTCGAACGACTTTGGCGAGGTTTTTTCGACTTTGGCTCATTTTTTCCCATCCTTTCCGATGATTGTTGGCTCGTTAGTGTGTCGTTTTCATAGACCCATGTCTCGTCACTACTTATGATCCGTCCCATGAACGTGGGATCAGAATTCGCACGATCCAGCTTGTCTGCAGCTACCTGCACCTGGTACTGTTTTTGAAGAAAATTCAGCTCTATCGGAACGAGCCGAGCGGCGACGAGCCGCATGCCCAATTGTTTCACCAAAATCAAACTAGTGGTTTAACGAGAGATGTTGAGATCACGATCTATCTCTCTAACACTGGCATGACGATTTTCAAGCACCATTTCCTTGATGTTTTGGATGTTATCGTCGGTTGAAGAGGTCGAAGGTCGTCCGGAACGGGGAAATTCTTCGACGATCTTCCGACTGTCTTTAAGGGCTTTGTACCACTCGTACACTTGGGTTTTCGATAAAACAGAGTCTCCAAAACCCTTTTCCAGCATTCGCAACGATTCAGCACACGGAATTTCGTTCAAAACACCAAGTTTGAGACAAACTTTTTGTTCGATATTTTTTTCCATTGTAAAATTCGTAGAGTACCACTAAGGTCGACTGGTTTCAACAGTCGTGAACAAACTAGTAGACAGATCGCGCTCATGTTTGGCATAGTAGTTAAGAACAGTCCTACCAACATACAGAAATTTGAAAGACTCAAAAATACTCAACGCAGGCAACTTAAATGCGAATTTCCGGATACTTTTTTATCAGTGTATATCTAGACTTCTGGCGAGCATTCTTAAGGAATGTATTGAACGATTAATTCGATTTTATGAATTAAATATTGCCGAAGTAATTTCAATTCACAAAGCTGGATTTCGAAATAATATGGCTAACTACAGGTCTATCTATTATTAGAAAAATATTCAAAGAAATTATTTTGATAAGACTTAGATTTCATGAATGATTCCGATATATTATCAAGAAGCTGTATTAAAGTGAAGAAACCAATAATGAGTTACATTACCCATAAACTTTATAATGCAGACATGAGTAAACCAATTGCTCTTGCTTTCTGGGACGTGTCAAAGAACAGTTGGCAACCAAATATTGCTAAATCAGTGGTACAGATATGGTCTAAGTCGCAACACACTTATTGAAAGTTATTTCTAAAAGAGACAATATGCAATGGCAATATGTTAAAAACAAGGAATCATAGGAGACTAGTATTGTGTATTTTCATTGGATTTCCGTATAATAGTTAGGCCTATTCTATTTATTGTATGCATTCATGAAAGACTGTTTGCCTGATGTTTGGTTCATATAAAGACTGTGTACCAGAATAACTTAATATATGGTTCATATCATATGCCTCAAAAGGAAGGGAATGAATCATTGCAAATAATTGGGAATTTTAATTGATTCCAACCTACAATGGGGAATCACAGAGAATATTTGAGCGTGGAAACAATATTAATATTAATATTTTCACAAAATGAAAAAATTCTGGGGTCCTTATCTTTTGCCATTGATCTGCTACGCATTCTTTCACAGTATAGTTAGCCCTGGGATAACTAACTGGTCTAGTGCATATAAAACTTGTGCTAGACTGCTACAATTAAAAAGAGACACTTATAAAAAGCAGAGATCTATGAATATAGTACATTTGTATACATTGAAAACGTATTATTTTGATTGGAGGAATCTATTAAGAAAATCTTATACTAGAGATGAGACGTGGATGTATGAGTACGACACGAAATCCAGAGTCTTGTGAATGGCGTGCACCCAATGAGCCAAGAGCAAAAAAGCCATGTCGTTTTCAGTTAAAAAAACTCAATGCTCACGGTAGGTGTTATGAAACGTCCACTTGAAGCAATTCGCCTAAAAAGAAAAGATTTATGGAAAAACATTTCGTAGAATTTGCACCAAGATTCTAAAAAATAGATTCAGGAACCACAGTGCTCCTTGGTTTAATGTAGAGATCTATGAGCTACTGAGGGAGCGAGATTTTCGTTATATGGGACACAAACAGTTTTTGGCTTGCCCACATCTCAGGGAAGCTTACAGAGAAGCTCTACTTGCATTGAAAAACGCCATCGTTGTAAGAAAAAGAAATATTTTCATGATAAAATTAGACAAGCATGTGACGACAGTAAGAAATGATGGAAATCGCTCAATGAGCTTGTCCTTGGACACCTAAAAAAGGGTCCGAACAAATAAAGCCTCTCATGATAAATAATATGGAAATGTCAGACGGCAAACAGATAGCCCAATAACTGAACCATTTCTTCACCAGTATTGGACATCAGTTGGATCACTCGCCGCCTCCCGGGGACTATGCCCCCCAGACCCCATTTAAGGAGGGACATATTCTGCTGGAGACCAACCACCCCAAATGAAATCAGAGAAATTATCAGAGCTATGAAGCCAGGTAAAGTCCAGGAATGGATGGGATTGATGGAAACATCTTAAAGGAATTCGTGGATGAGTTCTCTCCTTTGCTAAGTATGATGGTAAGGCTGTCTATGCATTCCAACTCTGTGCCGAGTGTACTCAAAATCGATATCACCTAACAACTATAGGCCAGTGTCTATTTTGTCTGTAATCTCGAAGGTACTCGAAACATGTATCAATGAGAGACTCTGTGGCTTCTTAAACGGGGCCAATTTCTGGTTTGCTCGACAGTATGGATTCAGGCGGGGAGCGGCACGTCGGATTCGATCTGTAGTATACAGGAGCGCGTGGATAAGGATCTTTCCTGTGTGTTTGTCTCCTTGGACTTGAGAAAAGCATTTGACACAGTGTGTCATGCAGTGCTGTTAAAGATTCTGGAAAGTGTGGGTGTGTGTGGTGCTCCTCTTGCATGGTTTGCGGATTATTTTGATGACCGTACCCAGTACGTCAACCTTAAGAGTAGTGCTAGTAGCTTCAGTGATGTCACATGTGGTGTACCGCAATCGTCCGTTCTTGGACCCACTTTGTTTTTGATTTATATAAACTCTATTTCAAATTTGAGGCTTCATGGCAGCATTCAACTGTATGCTGATGATACTTGCTTGCTGTATTTTGGTAAAGATGGAAACGTTATCCAACAGTTAATTGAAAAAGACCTTACTGACATAAGGAACTCGATGTCGTATCACAGACTTTCATTGAATATGAAAAAATCAAGTTATATGGTCATATCGAACAATAGTGAAATGAATCAATTTGATGTGTCGCTTGACTCGATGTCTTTATCTAAAGTTGACTATATGAAATACTTGGGTCTGTTTATTGATAACAAGCTATCATGGCTGCATCATATTACATATATAGGTAAAAGAATTACACCGGACATAGGGATTCTGGGTAGAGTCTCACAGTACATTGATGTGAGACACAGGAGGATGTTGTATAATTCTCGTTCACAGCCATCTGTCATACCTAACTCTAATATGGGGAAATACGTACCAGGCATTGATCCAACCTCTCATCACCCTTCAAAACAAAGCCATCAAAAGAATTTACGGTTCACCGTGGCTCCATCCGACTAGAAGTCTTTATCTGCCAAACAAGATCGTGGACATATACTCTATCTATATTTTTCCAAGTTTGCTTCCACACGTTAGGATAAGGGTGTTTATTTATTCATTTATTTAGCATACAAAATTTTCACATTGAAATTTTGTATCAATATACGGGAAACCCCCATAGAAACATGGAGTCAAATTAATTATATAAAACAATGAATGTGATTTAACAACATAATCAGATAAAACAAAAGAAACACGTAGTGAATAATTATTATAGGTGCAATGCCAAGCCTCTAGTTCTAGACTTGAAGCATCCAAATGACAATGAAAAGAAATCAAGTTCTCTACCGAAATTGTTAGCCAATGACAAGCAGCGGTTGATGTAAAAGTTGGAGCTTTAGTTGAATCTACACATCTTAGAACGAAACATTGGCGTGCATCTTGTTATCCTACCTGGCAAATTAAAATCTATGAAATCCAAAAGATTTCCACAATCAATATGCCCGTTTAAAATGTCATAAAGAAAACACATGTCCCTAACGTACCTCCTGACTCGCAATGTGTCCAAGTTAAATCGGTCACTCAAGATATCCACGTTATTACTGTTTAAATCCAAAAACAATTTGAAAGGCAAATAACGAAGAAACTTCCGCTGGACTCTTTCCAAGCAATTAATATAACATAAATAGTGTGGAGACCAAATGCTGGACCCATATTCCAAATTTGTTCTTCAAGGAACAGTATAGAATTTTTACTGTATCAGGGGAAAAACCACTGAATTACGAATTATGAAGCCCAACAACTGATACGCCTTCGAAGTGATCCTACGAAAGTGACCTTGAAATCTAGTCGACGATCAAGAGTAATACCAAGATCTCGCATTAGGTGCACTCTGTTAAGAACTGTGTTATTCAAATTGTACTCGAACCCCAGTGGAGTGTTCAATCTATGAAGGGATATAACATGGCATTTAGCAACATTCAGACTCAAACAGTTTGAAACGGACCAATCAAAAAACCTGTCAATATCTCTCTGTAATTCACGGACATCATAAATATTACGTATTATTGAAAACATCTTCATGTCATCGGCAAATAGTAAGAACTTTACCGAAAGAACGCTCTTCACGTCGTTAATGAAAATATTGAACAACACCGGATCCAAATGTGAACCTTGAGGTAACTTGACGCCACATTAAACTCTCTCGAATAGAATTGTCTATAATTAACACACTGAGGACGATCACACATAAAACTTCGAAGCCATTGGAGCAGAGAACCTGACATGTCAAGTGCCACCAACTTAGCGAGTAGAAGGTTATGATTGACTCTGTCGAAGGCTTTTTTAAAATCAGTATATACTGCATCTAGTTGATAACCCGATTCGAAACATTCAATTATGTCTCCAACATAAAGTACGAGATTCAAAATAGTGGAACGGCCCTTTTAAAGCCATGCTGTTCGTTGATTAAAATTGAAGTACAGTTCCAAGATAGGCAACTACAAATTAAACTATCTAGCATTTTTGGAATTGTGGATTGTATTGCTATACCCATATAATTCCTGATATCAGACTTAACACCAGACTTGAAAATTGGAACAATGAAACTCTTTTTCCAAAAAGAAGGGAAGGATCCCAAATCCAAAGACATATTAAACTGCGTGGCAATAGGGTTAGCCATAGTACTAACACAACTCTTCAAAACGAAAGCTAGAACCCCATCAGGACCAGATGACAGCTTTGGCTTCATAAAAGAAATCAAATCAAAAATCTCTCGAGATGACACCTGGCATAAACTAATATTTAACGTATTTTCATACTTGATTTCGTGTGGGACAATAACCTCACTGCTGTGAACTTCTGAAAAGAAGTCAGCGAATGAATTCACAATAACATCACCATCTGAGCTGGATACACTGTCTAACTCCATACAGTTTGGTGAATCGAAACTGTTTTTCTTCGAATTTATTTACTTCCAAAAGTTTTGTGGATCAGAATGAATATTGTGTTCAATATTTCTCAGATAATTATTATAAAGTTCATTACAAAGAATCTGACATTTGCGACGCAATTCACTGAATCTAATGTTACTTTCAGGGTTTCTAGAATGTTTGAACTTTCTGTGAGCCTTTTTCTTCATATTTGTGAATACTATTAACTCCTTGTTGAGTTGTTAAGTGTTTCAGTTGACGGGGAGTAGGGTAGTATGACACCCGAACCAATTATCCTCTACTTGGTATACCATATTCACGGAAAGAATTGTTTCTTTTCATACATTCTAAATTAATACAATGAGTCTGAATGAGACTACCGATGAGCTGTGTTTCAAAAGCACACTGGGTAGTTAAGCGTTGAGATTATAAATGAGAGGAAAAGTTTCGTGAATTAAGAATTATCAGAAATTTCGTTCTTTTTGCGAATCTTTTTTTATAGTTTCGGTATTAATATCAGTTTTAAAATTATTCACGAAGAAATTTAATGCTTTCTTTTCATTTCAAATCTAATAACTTCAAATGTGCGGTTGGAATATTTCTAAACAATTTTCTAGCTTTACCAAATCCAATGGTTTCTTTAATATTTTCAGGAGCTTTATTTAGAATAAACACGTTTTGAACTTATTAACTAGACGACGTTCATTTTTCAGCCAGCAAAAAATATCATATTAACCTGAAAACTGTTATGCAATGTCGGAAAACCCAACAAAAACCCACACAATAGTTTTTCACTTTATTTACCGTTTTGAATGTTATTAACCAAGAAATAACGGCATATATAGAATTTTTTTCAAGTCCTAAATTATTATACAATATGTCAGAAAACCCAAAAAAAAAGGAAATGCGAAGAAACCTTAGCATTAGGGATTTGTTAGTCACGAAGTAGGGGCAGGGGCGCGATGGTAATATGAGAGGGGGTGGACTGAAAGGACACATAAATCAATACTATGCTGGCCCTAAACTTGAGGTGGGGTTTCCACATAATTATATATTGAATATTAGCCCAATGGAGGAGAGAGAACATTTTCAGTTGGGAAATCGAATATGGTGAAATTTTTATCACTCTGAATTATCGTGGTTTCATCAGACACGAGTGAGTTTCCCACAAACTTCAATTTGGAAATTTGATTGGATTTGAATATATTTTTCGTATTCGCTCGTTTTAGATAGATATTATATTAAAAAAAAAAGCTGCATAAGTGATGTATTTTCAAACGTTTTCCTCCAACAAAAAATGTCCGAATAGGTGAATTTTTCCCCATTGTTTAACCCGGTACAATTTATTTTTCATACAATCAAAACTTTATTATAATTGGTTCTTCAATTCTATGTGTCTAAAATATGACACTCTGGTCTCTTCGATAAAAACTATTCTGAAATAATTATCTGTCATTATAATATTGCAGCTGAAACGTTTATTCCAGAAGTGAGATATGAAAAATGAGAAATTATATAAACAATTATTTTTATAAATTGAACGACCAATGTTCAAATCTCAACTTTAATTACAGATGTATAACACGCCATATGGTCGCTTTATTATAAACATTAACACGATGATAAGTTTCAACACATAAAACTCTTTATATATACACTGCGCCTATAAATTAACGCACAATTTCAAATTTCTTGTTTGGTTAGCTGCTAATTATTTACACGATTTTTTTCGGATATATCCGGAGTATGCCAACAAAATTCGATGTTTTTTTGGCGCATCTGTTGCTCTCATGAGACAAAATAAAAAAAATAAATTGAGATTCTGCAAGGAACCACCACATATTGATAAGACTAGTTTTTGATCCATTTTTGAGAGTAACGTTTGTTCTTCTTGAAAATTTTAATTTTCGCTAATAATGTGACTCAAATCAGGAAATTTGATCCCTGCAGAATATGTTGAATCGGTAGTTTTAGATATACCTAGGATGGACTTATACAAAAATAGGCCAAAAGTTGAATGCACTACCATAATGGTGGTCCAAATGACTGCATACGTTCTGTAATGCCAGCAGATGGGTCATACAGGGTTCGCCATCTAGTTTTTTTTCAACTATCAGTTACCTTAACGCAGAGGTGCTCAAACGGTCGATCGCGAGTGCTTTTTGTGTAGATCTCGTGAGGAAAAAAAATTTAATGAGTAAGTAACTGAACTACAAAAATTTATTACGTAATAAAATAACACTCTGCTAGCGGCTAAGGGCGGCTTTATCAAAGGAACGCGCGGTACTGGTCAAAGAAGCCGCGTTTTTTATTTTGCTGCTTTTCTAGAAATTTCGGGCGGCGCGTTTGACGGGAACATTCAAGACTTTCGTTTACGCTGATCTAATGTTGCGCCTGCAGGAATTGGAGTTATTTTGAATTGTAACTTAAAGGAATACTACGTCGCTACAAAGTTTATTAGTAAATAGTACAAAATATGTGCAGCGAAGAAATCTAAAACGTATCATTTTAATAACGATTAGGAGGAAAAATTTTCCTCTTTTTATGGTGAAAGGTGAGTGCATTATTTGTCTTATTTGTCGTGCGTCAGTTGCAATACCTAAGCGTGGTAACTTAGAGGGGCATCATAAAACGATTCATAAAAACTATGAAAAGAATATTCCACCACAGAGTGAAATAAGAAAACGAAAAGTACGTGATTTGATATCTTGTTTGAAAAAAGAACAAACCATGTTCACAAGACCCACTCAACAATCGAAAGCTGCTATGATCACGTCATTTAAAATATCTCATATATTGGCGAAACACAAGAAACCATTCGAATTGATCGATGGATTGGTTGTGAAGGAAGCATTTATTGAAGCGAGTAAGACTTTATTTGGAGATTTTAAAAATAAAACAGAAATCATATCAGCTATTAGAGAACTTCAGTTATCTCGTCCGACTGTCACAAGAAGTATTGAAGTCATGAGTCACGACATGGCAGATAAATTAAAACATGATATTATGAAATGTACATACTTTTCTTTACAGTTCGACGAATCCACCGATATGGCAGACATTGCCCAGCTGTGTATTTTTATTCGGATGGTATTCAATGACATGTTAGCCAAGGAAGAATTTTTGACAATCATTCCTTCTGAAGGGGAAGACCCGTGGCGAAGATATATATGACGTTTTCTTCAATTTTGTGAAAAACTACAAGTTACCAATATATAAATTAGTGTGCATTACAACCGATGGAGCACCAGCAATGACTGGAAACAACACGGTTTTGTGGCATTGTGTCGAGCTAATGAAGATTTCCCTTCATTTTTTCTTTCCATTGCATTATACATCAACAAGTTTTGTGTTCAAAAGTTTTAAACACAGAGGAAATTATGGGCATTGCAACGAAAATTGTGAATTCCATCCGTGCACGTAGCTTGCAACGGCGGCTCTTTAAGTTTCAGTTGGAAGATAGGGAGCCAGCTGAACACACTGATCTAGTTCTTCACACGGACGTCAGGTGGTTGTCGCGGAAAATTCCTAGAAAGATTTCAAGAATTATTGCCCGAAATAACAGCTTTTCTAGACGAAAGAGGTGATGACACTCAGATGTTGAAAAACGAAAAATGGCTGACTGATTTGGCATTTTTGACTGGCATCTCAATGCACCAAAACACCATTAGCTTGGAGCTTCAAGGTAAAGGAAAAATTATTATTGAGATGATTAGCGCAGTAAACGCATTGAAAAGTAAATTGCAACTTATGATAGATCAAATGAAAAGAAAGGATCTGAAACATTTTCCGTCCTTGAAAGCAAGGATTCCTCAGTTGAATTATGATACGTATGAGGCTGAATTATCAAATATTTTGGGACAATTCGAAATGCGTTTTTATGATTTCAGTTAATTGGCAAATATAGCATCATTTATGAGTTATCCTTTTTCATGTGAAAACATTTAGGAAGTAGCTACTGAAATAGCAAGTCAGTTTAATATGAACTCATGTTCTGTTGAAAATGAGTTGGTGCAAATTATATCAGATATACATCTCAAAGCTACAGCATCTGATACAAATTTCTGGCGTTTTATATCTGAAGATAAATATCCGAATCTGAGGAAAATCGCCCTTCAACTGACGTCAATGTTTGGGTCAACTTACTTGTGCGAGTCTGCATTTTCTGAAATGAAGATAATTTATTTAGTCAAAATATCGCAATCGAGTAACTGACGATCATATGTCATCATGCTTGCGATTAGCACTCAGTGGTTACGTACCATCTTATGAAAAGTTTGCTCACGACATGCAGTGCCACGCTTCAACATCCAAAGTCACTCCTTAGTTAAGTTCAACAGCATATGTAACTCTTTTGTTTTGTAACAACCAAAAAATTATTATATGTAACTATTATAGAGAAGAACCGAACTAAACCTAACCCAAACCTTGAATAAAATAATGTATATTGTGCAGAAAGCTAATATCTTTATCTGCTACGGTACACCCTACCAAGGTAGGTAGGTAGGTAGGAGGTATCGTGTATGTACCACAACCCTGCATCACACATACTTGCAGCCTCTCAGAGTCGATCGTAAGTAGTCTAAAAATTTTGAGGTAGATCGCCAGCAGTTCAAATTTGAGCACCCCTGTCTTAACGACACTTTTTATTTGACAGAAGGTTAGTTTTATCATTCAGCTGAACGAAAATGGTTTTGTATACGCTTGAGGAGCGTGTGAAAATAGTGCAGTTTCACTTTGAAAATCATGGTAATGTTGCAGAATGTCTGCCAAAATTACGTACAGAAATGGGAAGAGAGGAGACACCATCAGCTCCGTATATGTGTATTCTTTGGAAAAAATTGAGAGAAACTGGCACTATTATTAACAACCCAACAGTGAGCACAAACGAGAATATCGCTGCTGTTGCCGAGAGTGTGCGTAAGTCACCAGGAACATCACTGAAGCATCGTTCTCAACAAATGAACATTTCAGAGACATCACTGAGAGGAATTTTGCGTAAAGATCTTGGTATGACGCCGTACAAAGTCCAATAAGTTGAGAAATTTAAGCCACGTACCTTCCGTCTTCACCTTGCCAGCTGGGCTTCCAGCTTGAATCATCTTTTCGGATGAGGCGCATTTCCATCTTGGCGGATACGTCAATAAACGAAATTGCCGCATCTGGGGGACGGAAAACCCCCACGTTATCATGGATGCATCCTTATTCCTCAGAGAGTGACAGTTTGTTGCGGATTTTGGTGTGGAGGCATCATTGTGCCATTTTTCTCTGAAAATGAGGCAGGAGCCGCCGATATGGTCAATGGCTAGCGATAACTGATTGGTTATTTCCGTTACTTGTAGAGGAAGACTTGAACAACATTTGATTTCAGCAGCATAGCTGTCCGTGCCACACAGCCAAGGTTACGATCGATCTTCTGCGCACAGTCTACGCCTCGGAGCTGTGATTTGACGCCGTTGGAGTATTATCTTTGGGAGGCCGTCAAAAATTAGTGTTATGTGGATAAGCCAGAGACAATTCAAGCTCTGAAAGGCAACATTCGTGCAGCCATAGCTCAAATAGAGATGCATACAATCGAAAATGTACTCAAAAATTGGACAAACCGTATCGGGTACCGCAAGGTCAGCCGAGGCAGACATTTGAATGAGATTATATTCCACAACTAACCGAAGGATCATACTTTAATTCGAAAAAATTAATTTGGAAATCGGATGAATCTTTTTTGTTTTATTGCATTAAAAAAAAGTTATGTGGCGGACCCTATAAATGCTAAGTTCTATGAATTCCTGCAATATTTCATAAAGCATATAAAACCGTTCAATGAATGTTTTCATAGGCTCAGAGAAAATCACTCCTCTCAGTTATACGTTGCAACTCAAACTACGAGCTCGGCTACATACATTCTGTCAAAAAAGTGGAAATTGGTCAATGAAACAGAAAATATTTATTTTCATCAAAATTTATTGTATCGCCTTCAATTAGCCCGCTTACATTGCACTAATGACCTTCAAGTAAAATAGTACATTCGATTTGTCTTGATCAAGACTACAGAATAAGTATAAATAGGAAAAAATTCCGAGGATTTTATCGAGAAATCGGTGATTTATTGTTCACAGGAGAGTAGATCATAGAATAAATTGAAACTTTGCCTGGAGTAGATACAGTATATGAGTGTAATATAATTACACCGGTGCCTGCACATTTGATGCAACGGGATATTCTATTAAAACCCAAATTCTATTAAAACCCAAACTCGAGTTGTGAGTGCCCGATTCTGTCTTTCCTGTCACTTTATGTTTTATTGCTCTACACCTTTTCCGAATAATCTCTAAGATCAGGAGCAGAAACGATATGTATCCCAAAAGAGGAGGTTCCGTCCCCATATTTAATTAATAATTTCAAACCAAAATAAATTTCTGATATTCAGAATATTATAAGGTTTACTGACTCACCGTTCATCAGATTATGTTCGAATTCAAAATTTTTTGAAAGTCAATTCAAAGCAGTTTTGCAATACACTTACCTTTGTTGTAAAAATTGATGCTTTTGTTATTTGTTATGTCTTAAGACATCCTTACACATAAAACAAAGCTCAATTATCATTTAATTTTATTCGTGTTAATTATACGTTTACAAATAATATACACTCCCCACAAAAATTGTCGCATCACCCAACTTTTACGACAATACTATATAAACTTTTAGGTTGGTTATTCAAGAGTCGCTAGGTAACTTTCAGAAGTGTAAAATAAGAAGATATCATTCAAAAGAGATGAGTTTATGATGGAAAATATCAACAATTTTCGAGTTAATGAAAAATTAAAAAAGTCTACCATCTTCAAACATTCGCGAAGAGACCAATCAACTAGCATCGAATGGTTACTAATCGAGTGTTTCCTCCCCGGGCCCTAATTAATGCCAGTATACGTCTCGGAAGCCTCTCAAACAAATTGTGGATGTACTCTTGAGTCACTGAGTTCCAAATTTCAGGAAGCAGATTTTCTAGTTGTTGGAGTGTTCTACAAGGCATCCTACGTTGCTGAATTTGCCACCCCATGTTCCAAACATGTTCAAGTCGGGACTTCTGGCTGGCCATCTTAAAATATCAATTTCGGCATTTTGCAGAAATTCTATAACTACTCTAGCTGAATGAAGTCGAGTATTATCATGCATATAAATGAAGTTTTCGCCAATCAATGGGCCAAAGTGTACAACATGGGGTTCAAGGATATCTGCCATGTATCTAGCCGCTGTCATTCTTCCATTATTCACTAGGACTAACTCAGTTCGACCATGGAAAGAAATGCCTCCCCACACCATCACTAAACCCCCTCCGAAGTTTTCGGTTTGCCGGATATTGCATTGCTGATACCGTTCCCCAGGTCGTCTGTATACAGGCATGCGTCTATCATTTGATACTAGACAGAACCTCGACTCATCGGAAAAGAGAACATTAGACCATTCTGGAATACCCCAATTTGCATGTTCCCTAGCAAACTGTCTTGCAACTCGATGCTCTCTGGTGAGACGCGGGCCGGTAGAAGCCACCCTTGGTCTGATATCGTCTTCTCTGAGCCTATTCCTAACAGTTTGCAATGAAATATGCACATTTCTGGAAAGTGCTAGTTCATTTTGTAGCATTCTAGCCGTACAGTGCCGAACTCTTAGTGCAGTTAAACGAAGTCAACGATCATCAACTAGTGTTGTTATGCGATTTCTTCCCTGCCCGGCACTTCTTCCATATTCACCTGTTTCGTGGTACCGATTAATTGCTCTTGAAATAGTGCTTTGGTTAACATTCAACAAGTTAGCCACGTAACGTTGGCTTCGTCCCTCGTCTAGAAGTGTTTCAATTCTTACCACTTCACGATCACTCAAATAGCGTCCAGGATGTTTAGCAGCCATTACAATGAATTCAAAGATTCGAAAATCAACAAGAAACACAGAAAACTTGCATTAATTTAGCGTGAAAACTGAAGAGAAATTGAATGAATGCTGATCGTCAAATAAACTCATTCTTGTTTCAGACGCGTTTGAGATCATATGAAAACAAATGTTACTACATAGACAAGATTTCTTTCCCATCATATGTCCAAAAACATATGTTGACAAAGAAACTGCGATCGAGCTGCCTAATCGATTGTGGAATTCAGAATACCAGGTGATGCGACAATTTTTGTAGTGTGTGTATATTACACATGTCGAAGAAATTTGAAGATTACTAACAAATTATTTTAGATTCTGAACATTACGTACAGTTTCGAATCAGGATTGTATGTCAAACACGACAAAATAGAAACCTAGTCAAAAATTCGAAAACTATAAAGCTGAACCAGAAATTATCAGATGCATTAAAAAGAACGTCTTTGAATATATGAACATAAATACTTTACAGATTAATATTAGAAATGATTTATAGTTTCTAGTGAGGGTAAATATAAATTATGATAAAATCAAAACATACTAAAAATAGCTATACAACACAGATTAAAATTAGAAACAATAGTTTCTAGTAAAAACACACAAACAAGTAATATATCATACACCAAAAAATCACACTAATATATTAGGAAGTTGTCAAAATATTCTAAAATTTCCAGAAAGAAAAGCGTCAACACTATAAAATGTCTGATCAACTGAAAACTTTCTGATCAATCTCCAAAACAATTCAATGGCATGTTTCTGACAATCTGCGGAAGCATATTGAAGAACTTATAACATAGATAATTCGGACCATTTCTTGATTTATCAAGTCTGAAAAATTGAGTTCGAATATTGCTGCTGTTCCTAGTGGAAAAGCTATGTGAATCACTCACCTTCAATTAAGAATTAGAGTCATGTGGGCAGATCTCAGACACTCATTTATAAAAATAGAGAGGAAAGTCATAGCTTTCAGATCTCACACAATCATCCCTGTATCCTATACCAGCAACTATTCTTATGGCTCTCCTCTGCAACCTGAAAATCCTCTCCCTTCCAGAAGAATTACCCCAAACGAGGACACAATACCTGAGATGAGATTCACATAACGAAAAATTGGCCGTCCTCACTATAGGAGCAGAAACTGAGTCAACCAAACTTCTTAGCAAAAATACATTTTTTGTCAATTTCTTCGCGAAAAGATCAACATGTGAACCCCACGTCCTATCAGGTTCAAAATTGACACCCAATAACTTTACCGAACCGCTGTTACTCGCTTACAGCCGCTTTTTTCAAGGAAAATATCATTCCTTCTGATATTTCAAGATTGCAGCACAATCCATTAGATAAGAACCACTGCCTGGCCATCGACTCAACGAGAGTTCCTAACTCGTGTAGGAGTGCAAGATCTCTTTCCTCTATGGAAAGCGCAGAGTCGTCCGCCCAAAGAATATGCTCAAAACCTCCCAAGAAACTCGCAAAATCATTAACGAAACAGCAGCGGACCAAAAATGAAACCTTGAGGCACCCCCACGTCCACCAAACGCTCTCCAAACCACTCACCATCCATAAATACTCTCTGACGTCTCATTGCAAGGTACGATTTAATGAAGTCCAAACTGTCCCTGTCAAAACCATATTCAATTAGTTTCCTTAAGAGAACCGAGTGAATCACACAATCGAATGCTTAACTAAGGTCTAGGAATAGTGTTAGTAAATGCCTACCCTCTTTATAGTTGATCGAAATATGCGTCAAAAAACAAACTATCGCGTCGGATGTACTGAGTTTCTTACGGAAACCAAACTGATTCCGTGATAAAAAAACCGGTTTCATCGAAATATTTAATAATTTGATCATACATAATCTTTTCAAAACTTTTGAAAAAATTAGTAATAGTAAAAGAGGGCGATAATTAGACTTAGCTGGTCTGTCTCCTTTCTCAAAAAGTGGGTAACTTTAGACATTTTAAGGCAAGGAGGAAATATGCTAGCTCGTATGCACTTATTTATGGCTTTAGTCAGAGGATATATTATATTATTTATATTAGTTTTCAGCAGGACTGTTGACAGATCATAATAGTCCCTGGCCTTACTATTCTTCAATGAGTAAATGACATCCCTAACCTCAATGAAACTTACTTCTCTAAAAGAAAACACACTATTCCCTGTAATATTTTTGGTCATGAAAGTAAGGGGATCGCCAGAATCTCTATTCTGAACACTCGCTATCATCTCGTGGGGGACAGATGTAAAATAATGATTGAGAGTATCAGCATCTATGTTCACTCTTGTAACACCGTTCTTTTTACGTTTAGAATTTATGATATACCACATACTTTTCACAGGTTGGGATGAACTCTCAATCACAGAATCATTCGCACTTTTTCGGCTCTTCTTTAGGCCGTTCTGTACTTATTTCTCAAATTATTTCGGACAGATTTAATTTCATCAGATGGATAGAGTACAAGCATCTCATTCAACAATTCTACTTCACTTCTCATCTTTCTGAGCTCATCTGTGAACCATCTCACTCCTGAGTCCGCCTTCCTTCTACCTTTCACTAAAGGAAAAGCAGCATAAAAAGCCTCCAGAAAACGATCGTGAAAAATCTCAGAACACATACCTGCTGTCAAATTGGGATCATCAACAAACTCCCACCGCAAACCATCCAATATACAATGCAAATGTTAAAAACCTTCCTCTGTAAGTGGCCTATAATTATCCATCAAAACTGTATTTACAGATGCCACAGAATTTTCTATTCTCACCAATTGAACCCTATGATCTGAAAAACTCATGTTAACAACGGATGCTGAAATCTTATCATGACAATAACCAACAAAGACATTATGAATACAGTTCTTGCCCCTGGTGGGTTCAAAAATAGTCTGTTTAAGAACATGTGCACCAAGTGCATCCAACAGTGCAGACGCATTTCAATCTGGTTTTGATAAACCTGAAAAGGTATTACAAGCAAAACAACAATTGAAATCACCAGTTGAAATAACATTACTTGAACTTCTAACAGTATTCAAAATTTCATCAATTATATTTAAAAATACAGTGAGAATCCCATCTGGTGATCGGTAGATGGATATTACAATAAAATTTTTCATTTCTATGGCAGCAATCTCACAATGCAACTGATCGATTATTTATATATATATATATATATATATATATATATATATATATATATATATATATATATATATATATATATATATATAATCTAACCCAATACTGAGTATGGGAAATGATACGATGACTAAAAACTTGTCGAGACCACAGAGTATAAGACGGTGATAGACTGGAACAATTTCCTCGAATCTGACAACCGTGAAGATATAAACTGCTGGTGATATGGTGTCGATTGTAGATATAGATCTGGGGGTCGAAACTCTTGCTTAGTAGTGATGTCGACTATGTCGTTAATTCTAGTAGCCGAATATTGGATTATCTATTTGCATTTTCTCGTGTGTCTTCATAGTTCGGTGCAACTGCAGCCATTCAAGGCTTATTGTTCTCCTTCGTTGGCACTAATTCCTGAATGTCCAGGTTTATCTCTTTAACAAGGTTTAGAATTTCTCTCATCAGAACCCTTTCGCTTCGCTGTTTCAAGGTTTCTTCTTTCCTTAAATTTTCCGTCTTTTCCAAGCTGGAGTTTCGCATTCGTTTACAATGTTGTAAGCTGTTTCTTCCTCTTCGTGGCATAGTCTACATATAGATTCTTCATGATAAAAGCCTATTGGGTGCAGATGTTTTCTTAGCCTCCTATGTCCAGTTACTAGGCCTGTTACGGTGCTTAGTTTTTTCAGCTCCGCCCAAGAGCTTTCTTTAGTGAACTTCTTAATAGGTTTTTCTAGCAGAAATTTGGTTTGTCTATGCCCCGGGGTAATGACCCACCTGTCAGCGTTTACGTTTCCTATGCAGATGTTAATCGTGTCTTGTACCTTAGAGCTAGTTCCGGGCCAATAAATCCGCTCCTAGTTGGCTGCGATCTAAAGTTACTCGATTCCGTTTCGCCAGCTCAGTTAGTAACTGCAGACATTTCCATCTGAGCTTTGGCTGGGTTTCCCTCTTGGATCCTTGAATTTTGGTGAGGGTCGAATTTCTATCCTTTTTCCACTTCATCTCGCTTCTTTTACATCTCCTTGGTTTGTCCTGGGGTTCTACTGGTTGGTTATCCTCCTTCTTTTATGTTGTAGAGCATCTATGCTGGCCTGTTGTTTTCTCTTCCATTGTACTAGGGATGTCCTCTTTCCTGTTGCCCTCGGTTGTAGTTCCATTATTTGGTTGATCTCCTTGTTTTTGTGGTTTTCCATCTGGTTGGTTGTCTTCGTCGTTAGTTGTGTGATGATTTCTTCCAGCGTGTTGATGTCCATTTCCTTCCTGAGTTGGTCGTTGCTTATGTACCATGGGGCGTTTGTCGCTGTCCTGATGATCTTGTTGAGTGCTGCTTGTAGTTTCCTCTTCTCGAATCTGTCCTCTAGATGCCAAATTTGTCCTGCGTATGTTATTCCTGGAATGATTATTGCCTTGATTATCTTGATCTTGTTTTCCAATGTGAGTTTGCTTTTTCCGTTGAGTAGTGGGTATAATTTTCCGTGAATTGCTCTTGTTTTCCTTGTAGTTTCCTCGATGTGCCTCTTGTAGGCTGGGTTTCCCTCCCAACCAGAGCTTTTATTGCCGCCTGACTGTCCTGGAGAATGTTCTCATTGAGTCATTTGATATTCTCACGAAGGTTTTTATAGTGTATGCTTAATGAAAGATGGTTGCGTGCTCCCCTAATAGAATTGTTAGACGACATTTCGGGTTTTGAAAGTTCACTCCAGCTCTAGTTTATATCTTCACGGTTGTCAGATTCAAGGAAATTGTTCCAGTCTATCACTGTCATATACTCCGTGGTCTCGACAAGTTTTTTAGTCATCGTATCATTTCCCATACTCAGTATTGGGTTTTTTGATCAAGTCCTTAATTCTGGTTTTCCAGTTTCCATTCATCTCCTGCCGTAATGCCGCTTCTCTAACCTTACTTATAGTATAAATAAAAAAGAAGGTTTATTCAGTATAGTATCCAGGCTTGTGGTTGGTGTTAATTTTGAGGAGCCGGTGATGTAGACCTCGGCTAGTGGCCCTGCATCACTTTTGGCCACCATGTAAGAGCAAGTGTACATTCATTGGTCTCAACACCACTTCGATTACCTAACGAGACATTGTTAATATTTTAATAACAGGAAAGCATTACTACCACTCTATTTTTTCTGCCTATATTTCTGGTAAACTAAAAGTCGCTTCGCCTATTTAGAATCTCCAATACTCTATTTCTATTGATCGGCTTGAAAGAGTACAAAAAAGATATTAGAAATTTCTTGGCTCTAAATATAACTTTCGCTTAACATTTGGTATTCTGACAATTACTCCCTTCGTCTTTCACACTAAGTATTGTAGTTCGTAGAAGAATTACATACATTTTGATCATATATAGACTCATCCATAATTAACTCGATTGTAAGAGCATTCTTAATTTTCTAACTTGTCATGTCATACCAAAAATTCACCAATGTATCGAATGCTTCAATCTTCTAACTCCCGTAGTAACACATGGATCGATAAGTCCCGAGACTAACAATGAAAACAACATTTTTTTTGTAAAATTTTTTTTTATCCATCAACATAGTCACCTTTTAGGGTAATACAATGGTTCCAACGCTTTTCCAATTTTTCAATACCATGTTTATAAAAAAATTTATCTTTCGCTTCAAAATAAGCTTCAGTTTCAGCGATGACCTCCTCATTTGAGCCAAATCTTTTTCCCTGGAGTATTTTTTTAAGATCAGCAAAGAGCCAGTAGTCACTGGGAGCTAAATCTGGCGAGTATGGGGGGTGGGGAAGCAGATCAAAGCCCAATTCGGTCAATTTTGCCATTGTTTTCATCGACTTGTGGCAGGGTGCATTGTCTTGGTGAAAAAGGATTTTTTTTCTCTGCATGTGCGGTCGTTTTTTTGCGATTTCCTCCTTCAAACGCACCAGTAAGTCAATATAATAATCACTGTTGATCGATTTACCTTTTTCGAGGTAGTCAATGAAAATCGCGCCATGCGTATCCCAAAAAACTGACGCCATGACTTTGCCAGCTGACTGCTGCGTTTTCGGACGGCTTTCGCCAGCTGACTGCTGCGTTTTCGGATGGCTTTCGCCAGCTGACTGCTGCGTTTTCGAACGGCTTTCGCCAGCTGTGCGCCACTCACATGACTGCCGCTTCAACTCAGGAGTGTAGTGATGTATCCATGTTTCGTCCATGGTCACGTAACGACGCAAGAAATCTTTTTTGTTGCGAGAAAATAGCGATGAACAGCTTTCTGAATCATCGACTCGTTGCTGTTTTTGTTCCATCGAAAGCAATCGCGGCACCCACTTGGAAAAAACCTTTTTCATGCTCAATTTTTCATGAAGGATAGTAAACACACTTCCATATAATATCTGTGTCATCTCAGCAACCTCACGAAGCTTCACTTTACGATCTTTCATTATAATTTTGCTTGCTTTTGCACTTCACTCACATTTTCCTGTGTAACGGCTGCCACAGGTCTACCCGAGCGTTCCGCGTCATTTGTGTCGGTACGACCACGTTTAAACTCGTTAAACCACCGACAAATAGTTGCTTTTGATGGACAAGAGTCCGGGTAACATTTTTCAATCCATTGTTTCCCTTGCACGGTGTTTGTACCCATTGAAAAACAATGTTTTATCAGAACACGAAACTCGTTTTCTTCATTTTTTAAACAAACTACAAAACGACTTTACTCTAACCTCGATAACTCAGCTGTATCTGGTTCGATCGACTTAAAATTTTGACACGTTTCAAGCAAAGGTTAGTACTCTAGAAAGACGTGGTTACTGGTTTTTTATGAGCGCCATCTCTGGGTTAGTCTCGGGACTTATTGATCCATGTGTTATTAATGCTGATTTTTTCTTTAATGAAAGGGGAGTAATGAAAATAATTAAAATTCATACATTCGAATTGTATTTTCTTTGTTTTTCCGTGTTTTGGTACACTCACCTGTTTGTTTCGCCTTTGTGACGCTTGTATATTGCTTGGGGGTTGTAAATTGTAAGTTTTTCTCTGTTTGTTTTATTCTATAGACCTGCAGTTTATAATGGACTCCGAACCACTCACCTAGACTGTGCAATGATAACTGCCACCACTCTGGATTACAAGTTATCTGGCCTTCGATGCTGTATGGGTTTATCCAGTAGCCATGTGCCCAGCTCAATGTATATCTTTGTCAAATTCACTTTTTTGTTCAAGGACAACATCCGTAACTTGAACCCGGATTCGAACCTTAGAAGTTCCAATATGCTCGCGTACTAACTGTGCAGCTACCGAGGCTGTTTAAATTGTAAGTTGTTAAATAGTTTTTGGATTTGTTCACTACTTCATATATTTATTGAACTCGAAATTCGATCTTTCTTTTCTTTTTTGTTGTGGGAACCGATTTTACTTCTCACAGAACTCTGATATTATTATTGATCTTATATTGTTTCTTCTTTTATGATTTTCAGTTTTTATAATTGTCACTCAGTGAATACTAATACTGGATGTTATTTCATCTATCTGTATTCCATATGTAAATAAATAAATAATATTGAAATGCAAAAAAACCGTCAGCTGGCTATAACGCGGTGGTTTATTCGTAAGCTCATACAAATATGAAAGAATAAATTTTGTTATATAATATGTAATAAAACAAGCCTTCAGCTGAGTGTACGACGGTGGAAAACCCGTCAGCTGACGTAATGAAATTTGTTCTGCCGAAACCAGACATGAGTGTCGCTGGTCTGTTCGAATTCACCAGCTGACACGTTCATCCCAGATATACGAATAGTAGTCCCCTTAGATACAACATTCGTTCGAATATTCACGGTCACTTCAAAAGTATATTTCCAAAGTGTAGGATCGTTGTTGCGTAGCATGTTCGACATAATTCCTTTCTGTGTTTTCTGCCAAAAGAGAACTTCAAAGTTAAAATCATTCAGTGAAGAAACATTGTGGAAATGCAGTGAAATATTATGCATTCGAAAAGAGAACAATTTAGTTGGAAAATATGTGATTCTACCTAATGAAATTAACGATTTTCAGTTGTACCATAGCGATTGTTATAGACGCTTCACAGCTTTGCCTCCAAAACACAGAGTTTCAAAAGCAGCAACATCTCCTTCTACATCACAGCAAGTAATTCAAATAAATGAACTTAATTATTATGTTTTTTCCATTGAAAGAATTCAATAATAATCAGGGAATGGATTGTGTGATTAATCAAATATTTTTTCAAGAATGAATAACCAGATTTCACGTTCATTTAAATATCTATTAAAAATGATGTCACATGCTAATTACTCCTTTTATATATAGGGTGATCCTAAAGTACAGTTCAAATGTTTGGATTTGATTCCTTGTCTAATTCAAGAATTTTTGTGACAACAGTATATATCTAAAATATTTCGTTTCTAGATGCAGGGTATCCAAGTTGATATTTTTCAAAAGAAAAATCATGATAACTTCAAAACCTTGAATTGAAAATTATGCACTAGAGCAACTCTCGGAGAAAACAACCAGTGGCGTACTATGGTATTCAACATCCATTTCTTCAAGAACGACATCTACGTCACTTGCTTTTCTTTAAATCGCACTGCACCAAGAAATTAATACATATATACTGATAATATGTCATATACAGTGCGCAAAAAGTTAAGGATAGTCAAATACACTGCGCCAAGAAATTAACACACATTTCAATATTTCAAATGTCTCTTTTGATAGGCAACTAATTATTGACACATGTTTTTTGATATGTCCGGACATATGCCCACATAATTCGAGGTTTTTCTCAACGCACATGTTCCTTTCATGAGAAATAAATTGAGGTTTTGCAAGAAACCACCACATATTGATAACAGCAGTTGTTGCAAGTAACGTTTGTTCTTGTTGAAAATTTTGATTTTCGATAATAATGCAAAATGCAACGCGAATCACAAAATTTGACCCCGGCAGAATGTGCTGAAGCAGTGGTGTTAGATGACCTAGATTATACTTATACAAGAAAAGGCCAAAGGCTTGGGGTGTCCCAGTATACAATTTCCAGAATGATCCGGAGGTACAGGAGGCTGGAAGTTATAGAAGAAGACCATGTTGAGACAAGGGTTCACCACTGCTAGGGTCCTTCGAAAGAACAGTGGAGTGCAAATTAACACTGAAACGATACGATTACGTCTCAGGAAATTTGGTTTGAGGCCTCATGTCGCAGCTCGAGGCGCATCTTTAACCGCGACACACCGAAGAGCTCGATTGAATTGTGCGAGGGAACATGTTAATTGGTTAACCTTTTACAGGACGAATTATGAGAAAAAAATTGATTCTTCCGTCTTTTGTGACGGAATTTCAGTTATTTTTTCGCAGTTGATTAGAAATTTTGGTTCGTACACATATGATGCCACTGGGCCTTGGGGAGAAAATAATGAAGAAAAATTTTTTTCTATCTCCTTTTATTTTCGAACTGAAAGAACAAATGACCCCATAAAATATAAATTTTCATTGATGGAAAGCCTCCATACATTCTGGACATACACTCTCTTCGCATTTTTTGCATACCTCGTTCTCTTACTACAACTTTTTTTCGATTTTCATCTGTCAGAATCATTGATTTAGCAACTGTAGCCTTGAATTCCAAGAAATAAAGAGAAAAATTATTTTTGCAAACCAGGCATTCACAAGTGACACATTTAGAAAGTGAAACGCAATTCTCATGTAAATTTTTCGGTTTTTTAGTCCATGAGGGTAATGCGCTGTCATTTTGTCAGCCATGTCCACCCCTCTCATGAAACGATTATATTGTTTCATAGCCTTAGATCTGTTGATCTCGACGTATCTTCTTTCTTTTCGATCCCACCTCCTCACAATATCTTGGGGTTCTTTGCCGCAGAACGAAGATATCATATGGACCACTTTATTATGAACCCATTTCAGTACTGTGATATTACTTGATGAGGTGGTGACAGAACATGATCCACGATTTTCTTTCAATAAGGTCTTTGAATCCTGGAGTGTGTTGTTTGCACCTTGTATTCTGTTAGCCCTAACTATTCCGACAACGTAAATTTTTTTGTTTCAAATGTACTATTAGTGAACAAATCGTCTAAAATAATTTGTGGTTGATTCGATCTACTCCAACACAACGTCTGTCAACTGTGACTACAATTACACCTAAACTTGACTTCTGCCTCTCTATAGATGATTGATACATTTCGAATTTTGAAACATAGCCTTCAACTGTGGCTCTTACCCACGCTTTGAATCTCCATTTCTTTATATATTGTTTCGATCTATGCCTTCCCTTGAAATCATGTCATCGATAGCTGAAAATTCTGAGAGTGTGTCAGCAGCCTTGAAGGTTTCAGATAAAATATCCAGCAAAAGTCAACTTTTTATGAAACTATCTCTGCTATTTTGAGGTATGTCTTCATTATTCGTGAAATGAAGATATCTTTTTATTTCTTCAAACCTCTTCAATGACATTGTGTTTTTATGATGACTAAACCTAAGCCCTGGGTTGTAGACAGTTGTTCTGCTATTACACTCAAAGGAATATCACTCTCTAATTCTGTATCGCTACTCGAGTCGTGTTCATCTGAATCTTGTAGTAGTTCCTGCTGTTTATCCACTTCGTCTACTTGTTCGGAATCATCAATATTGATATCCTCCAAATCATAATCAATCGGGTTCGAAACATTCGCTAACAAATGGATTTTATCTTTTTTTGCCATAAAACAAGTTTGTTGGAATCTCTCCACTCATATTGCACTGAAATACAAAATAATTCACTTAAGTCTCATGGAAATTCTTTTTGTCATTGCAGGAGAAATTTCATACCCTAATGCTCAAATGCCACAAATGTTTAAATCACTCAAACAGAAAAAAAATATAGCATAATAATATCTTATTTGAAACATGCAATCCCTACTATAGAATATAATTGATCACTTACCTAATTTTTCCAATATAAAAACATCCCAATATAAACACCTCTTATGATTTGACAACTAACCTCAAACAACACACCACCACCAAAACACAAACAACAATGCCGACACACAGGAAAATGTACCGTATTACTTAGTATATTCAACAACCGATTCTAATGGCCGGCCACATGTGAGGCTTCGGAGCGTATGTTCTTCTATGTTTTCGAATACTAAATAACTTTGAAATGTACACATATCGAGGCTCCTGGTTCGAATCCGGGGTCAGGTTAGGTTAGGTTGTCCTTGAACAAAAAGTGCTGAATTTGAAAGAGTCGCCTAAAGAGGGCATAAACTTCCGACGACCAGATAACTTGTAATCCTTGTGGTGGCAGTTATCATTGCACGGTCTAGGAGAGTGGTTCGGAATCCACTATAAACTGTAGGTCTAGCTGTGTAAATGGGCTAAGTTCCCGAGCACATTGTTAAAAGATGCAAGCAAGCAAGAAGCAAATGTACACATATGTGTATATGCCCTTGAAAAGGTTAAAGGCTGACTGGGAGGGAAATTTGTTAATAGTTGAATCGAAATTTCCTCTTTTTCGCTGCGATGGACGTTTTTTGATATACAGACGTCTGAATCGGAGATATGCACAAGTACAGAGAAACAGAAAAACTGATAGTCAGAAGATAACAAGGACGACCTCGAACAACAAAGGCGACCCATAACCGTTATTCAAGAATTTCCCCATTGAGACAATGGTTCGCTACTGCTAGACACCTTCAAATGTAACTTCAACAGAACAGTGGAGTGCAAATTAACACTGAAACGGCATGACAACGTCTCAATGAGTTTGATTGGAGGCCTCGTGTCGTAACTCAAAGTTCAACTTTAACCATTATATGGTTATATTATATTTCAGGATCCTTTCACGAAAAATCGTAATTTTTGGGATAAAATCGCAAATAACTCAGAAACGATGCATTTTAGGTATAGAAAAAACTACAACAGATGGATGCCTATTAATATTACGAGTTAAATGGTGTGTTCAAAAATAGGTAGTCTAATTTGAAAAAACGGACTTTTGTACCTTTGAATGTACCTCTTTAATCCGAACACACTCTAATCCGCACATCCAGTATTCCGAACAACGAAACTTTGAAATCATCCACCTCTATAGTCCACACAATTTATTTTTTACCTCTATAATCCGAACGCCGTCAATAATTTAATCGATTAAAAGTGTCCGAACTTGCAATATCTTGTCTGAATTCTCGCTTCACTCGTGCAGATTAGATTCTCTTCTCACATTCAGTGCCTGATATCCGTACTAATCAGGTCGCGTCGACATAAAACGTTAACATTGCAGCAAAAATGTGAAATTTTGAAAGAATTGGATAATGGAAAAAGTGATTCTGAATTGGCCAGAATACACTCAATTGGAAAATCAGTATGCGATATAAAGAAAAAAAGAAAATCAATTGACAATTTTATATCTTCTTCTGATTCTGGTCCTGGGAAACAGCGTACGCTCAGAACTAGTGAAAATCCGAATGTTGAAATTGCTCTATACACTTGGTTCTTACAAGAACGATCTCGACCACCAGTATAACAGGTAGATTTCAAAGCAAGTAAAGGATGGTTGGAAAAATTCAAAATAAGACATGGAATTCGACAACTTACCATATCAGGAGAGAAATTGTCCTCAGACGTTAGTGCGGTAGAACCATTTAAGAATAAATTTCTTCAAAAAATACGGGAGATGGATCTAGTACCAGATCAAGTTTACAACGCTGATGAAAGTGGGTTATTTTGGCGAATTCTTCCAAACAAAAAGCTAGCCCATGCTTCTGAAAATTCAGCTTCAGGTCGGAAGATGAGTAAGGACCGTATTACATTCATGCCATGCTCTAATGCATCAGTATCTCATAAAATGAAATTAATGGTCATCGGAAAATTCAACAAACCCCGAGCATTCAAGAACTGCTCCAATTTGCCTGTTTATTATAAAGGTCAAAGAAAAGGGTGGGTAACTAGAGAACCTTTTTATGAATGGTTCCACAAACACTTTATTCCTGATGTTAAAAATAAAATGAACGAGCTGAAAATGTCACAAGAAGCTCTGTTCTTATTCGATAACGCTCCTGGACGTCCAAGAGAAGAGGAATTAATCTGTGAGGACCGAAATATTCATGTCATGTTTCTACCTCCTAATTGTACTTCATTATTACAACCAATGGATCAGCATGTAATACAGAATGTGAAATTGCATTATCGAAAATCTTTGCTACTGAATATTGTGGGACAAGAAGACAATAACTTTTCGCAGTTACTGAAGCTATTGGACCTCAAACATGTGGTGTTTTCTTTTGAAAGGGCTTGGTCATCTGTGTCCAAGAGTCAATTCAGAAATCATGGAAGAATTTTTGGCCCTCAAAATATGATGATTATGGCGCAGGTTACCTATTGCCTCTTTCACGGTTGAGAGAAAGAATTTTGTTAGAGAAAGGAGAGAAAAATCGCGATCTACGCATGATGACAGATGTGCTAATAAATGTATCTGGTCAAGAATTAACAACTGAAGACATTGAAGAATGGGTTGTAGGAGATAATCAGAATTATCTCTCTGAAGCTGAAATAATCAACAACATAGAAAGTGACGAGGATACAGAAGAACTTGAATTCAGTGAAACATAAAGAAGCTCTCTTGTTTTTTAAAAAATGTTAGGATTGGTGCACAGAAAATGATATCCCCCAGCACCAAATATTATTATTGAATAAATTGAGAAAGGAAGTTGCAAATTGTCATCTTCGTTCGTTAAAACAGAAAACGATCCAAGACTTCTTCAGAACCTAAAAAATGATCTGTCAAATGTACCACTTTCTTAAGAATATGTAGTTATATTTCCATGTTTTTCTGGGAATCACAATAATTTTGAGTTTTTCAATGAATATTTTACGTTTTTCAAAAAATATTTCACGTTTTCGATAAATATTTCACGTTTTTCAGCCCTGTCTTTTTTTTTACTATTTCATTTCAAATACCTCGATAATTCGAATATTTTAGTAATCGGAACAAGCCCTGGTCCCATATGATTCGGATTAGAGAGGTTGTACTGTACTACGATTTGCCACATACTTTGGAAACACCCTGTATACCGTGAAGCCTCTTAATGCATTGAATTCTGCTGAATGAGCATCTGCACTTACAAAGTGCTAAAAATAATCGATATTGAATGATCCTTAGTATTTTTATGATGCGTTATAAGAAACAACCAAAAATTGCAAAATTCCGATTGAAAAATTCATTTCTTCCTTTCGCTTGATTTCAGGTGGCAATGATATTAGAAAATATCGCCCAGAATATAATATTCTACTATAAAAAAAATTGAAACATACATAATACCATTTGAAATAACAAAGATGGTTTCAACTTCCGGTATAACCGGAAGTGCCACAGCATTAAAAATATTTTCAGAACTCAGTTCGAATAACATTCAAGACAACAACAAAAAAGTTTCTCCAATTGGTCATTCCTTTCTCCATATACTTTAAATGTCCCATTTCGCGTGGACACCCGGTATATGTTGAAATAATTGAATAAAATGATTCAGTTATATTATTCTAGTCAGTTTTCTATCCAAGAGCGAATTTCAATTTTGAAGAATATTATTATTTGAAATTTTTGTTCTCAAACCCAACAAATATCGAAGAAAACATATTTCCCTAGTTCAAATAAAACTGAATTTCAATCAATATAAAAATTTCAGTTTTTAATCTAATTAATTTCGTTTTCTATCCGAAAGAGAATCATTTTAATTTGAAAGAATACAATTGTATTTTGTATGTCCTTTCAAAATTCTGAGGACCTAATAACCGGCCGTCGTTGTAAAGCCCAGCTAAAAATAAAAATCGCCAGGGGTATAACCGCTATTCACTAGGGTACACGAGTCGGAGGGGGCAGGACACCGACAATAATCAATATGCGGCGTTGCCTAGAAGGGCCCCCCTGCTTTGTAGGGTGCAGTCGGTGGGGTAAGTTCCTAACGTTCAGACTTCAGACCAACCTTCAGCACAGAGTTCACTTGAGTTATTTCCGAATTGCAAGGTAAGGGACATTACGATAATTTTAGAATGATGCTATTATTTGTTTTATATTTTCCGTTATTGTGACCGTTGACTCTGTTTATTTTTATAACAGATCATATATCCAGAAATCTTAACTCGGAACTGTTCGCTAGCATATGTTATAGATGTTTCTATATTCGACTGTCCTATAGTATTGTGGATATATCTTTCTCTCTCTCGAGTTTAACGCGTGGAGAGTGAAGTGAATACGTCAAAAACGACAGAAACAGATTGTCCTTTTTCAGTACTAGAAATGAGGAAATTTTATTAAAAAGTTAATTTCATTCATGAAACTGAAATAATAAAAACAAAACAAAAACAAAAAATCCGAAGATTGAAGATATACTTTATACAAAGCAACATGCTAAATTGAATTGAATAAACCTTTTTCGATTAGATTTTCTCTTCTCATTTTCAGGAAATTTGAATTCAATGCATATAAATTCCCCTGATAATGAGGGTGACTAATTCTGTATCGCGATATAGGCAAAAGAAGTTTGTTTTTGAATGAAATGCACAATTTGAAATATTTACACAGATTTATTGATATTGCTAGATATGCTAATTGACGACCAAATAAAAGTAACATGATATTAAAATGACAGCTTATATTTCTATTATGACTGCAATGAAATGAGAAACATTCAAAATATAAGAAATGCAAAAATCATGAAAATACGAGCACATTGAGAACTTTCATGAATATATTCGTAATCTGGGCACTCGAAAACATAAAATTTGCGATGATATCCAGGGCAACAATAGAAAAAATTTTTTGTAGAGCTGTGTTATCATACTATTACTCAACTTCCGTTATTTTTAGTTTTTCCTGATTATTTCTATATCCTCTTCAATTACACTTTCATTTTCATTAACTATCTTTTGAAATTCTTTTCTCATACTATTATTCATTAATTTTTCTATATTGTATCTAATTGTTGAGTTTTGTTGGATTTTTATTATTGGTGGTTTTATGTATTTCAACTTCATTTCATGAATATATGATCACTATCCATATCAGCGTCCCTGCAGATTCTGACATTTTGGATGTCATTCATGTGTTCGTTTTCAATTGTCATATGATCTATCGGATTTATTGTATTTCCATCAGGTGAAATCCATCTTCCCTTCTGAATATCTTTATGATAGACGTAAGTGATGACTATATTTAAATATTTTTCTATTGCAAACTCTATAAATTTTTCACCTTTCTTATTGGTTTCCGTATGTAGACTGGTTTATAAATAGACTCTTTCCCCAGCTTCGCATTACAATCTGCAACAATCATTTTAACGTCATGTTTAGGTATTCTATCAAATACTCTATCTATTAATTCATAAAATATTTCATTGCCATCGATATTCTCATCTTCTGAAAGGCAAAGCACAATCATGATAGGCATTTTTCTATATTTGCTTCTTAATCTTATTTTACATAATCTGTTGTTATTTGTGAGAATTCTATTACCTCTAATTTGAATTACGAAATAAAATAAAAATCAGTTAGATAATGAAAATCAATTATTCGGTAGGATACCAAACTATGCGGAAAATATACAAATCAATCAAAATATACACAACCAAATTTATATGGAATAACCCGATATTTTGAATATTACCTCAGGGATTTTGGAAATTTCGAAGGATTGTTAGAATTGATCCTTTTGAGATATTTCAATTGAAAAAGAAATTAATTAAGGTTTATTTTAAGAAAGAAAGAAATAAAAGATGTAGTAAAAAATTGAAAATTGTTTTCTCACGGAGTAGATGTTTTTCTCAACCTCAGTAGCTTGTATTACCTTCGCTTGCCCGGATACAAGCCTGTATCCGTCTAGGCATGCTTTGGATGAGGTTTATGACCTTCTCTGTGGTGATATTCTGCCACTCTTCTGTGGCGGATTGTATAAGCTGTTGTGGGGTTCTTAGATTATCCTGGCGCGATCTAATTTTCCTTTTGAGATTATCCCATAAATGTTCAATAGGATTTAGGTCTGAAGAGCAAGCTGGCCAGTCCAAAATAGCGATTCCCTTTGTTTCAAGTTAATGTCGCGCAAGGTTGGTATGCGGAGGAGCATTATCTTGCATGAAAGTGGGAATCTCGCCAGAGTCTGACTATGGGCTCCAGCACTAGGTCCACGTAATTTCTAGCCGGTACACTGGCAGGAAACCAAATCAAATCTGTTTTGCCTCCCAGCATAATGCCACCACAAAACATCACACTGCCCCCGTGGTATTTCAGAATTTGTCTTGCTGCTCGGAGTCTAGCTTGTCTTCCACGACCCCTTAAAACCCGAATACGGCGGACATCTGATCGAACATCAATTCTGTCCTCATCCGAAAAAAAAACATTTCGCCTATTACCAACATTCCAATTTTGGTGCTCGATACACCAATTAAGTCTGTTGTCTGTTTTTGTTGCCTGGTTAGCTCTGGAACTCTTAAGGGCCTTCTGCTGTATAAACCCCTTGAACTAAATCTTTGACCTATCGTTTTGACTGATACACTGATGCCTGTTGCTTCTAGCAATTGCCTTTGGAGTATGGGGTGCGATGCACTAGGGTCTCTTCTTGTAATTTGGCACAAAAAGCGGTCTTGTTCTTCAGAAGTGATATTCCTACGACTTCTTCTAGGCCAATTTTGCAGAGATTGTAGCTTCACGTATCGGGCGTAGGTTTTTGAAATCACTCCATGTGATACCCCCATTGTGCCTCTATATCCCTCTGTGTCACCCCTTCCTCAACGAGAGCAATTATTTGACACCTCTGCACATCAGACAATCAAACGTAAGGCATGTTCAATTATGATTATAGGCTTTTTTAAATTTCTTTAAATCTCAGTGACGACTGAGTACAAAATCCCGAAAATGTGATGATAATTCAACATTTCTTACCATACTATCCAGTTTTTTCACAACAAAAAACTTCATTCCTCACAAATAGTTAAAGATTCATGGTTTAAAAACAATCAATAATGTGAAATACCGAGTGATTCCATATAAATTTGGTGGTGTGTATATACACACTATTATTAACCAACATCAATATACACTTTGCACCTTTTCTGGAAAAACCAAACCATAAGTCGAGTAACGCTCGATATAATTTCATAATCATGAAAGTTAATACTCTCTAAAAAAGAAGTTGAATCATAAATAAAATATAAAATATTACTCAGATTTAATGATTTTAAAACAAATTTCTTAGCTGTACTGTAACAGAAAACATTTGACACAATCCCAATATCAAAATCTCATATAAATTTTCATTGAATATCAAAGTTTTGATATTTCGATTATGATTTTTCGAGAACAGTACCAGTTAAGGAAACAATAATGGGCAAAATCACACTTTTTTCATTTTCAGCTTCTATATAATCTATTCATGTGTTCAGCTATTTTGTTTCGAAAAAATAAAATTTGTTTTCTTCATTTTATTTAAGGTCTCAAGAATATATTTTGCATTTTTGACGAAAATAACCTTTTCAGAAACAAATCTCCAAAAACTAAGAGTAAATAAGTTTAGAGAATTTTTTCTGGGATTTTCCAAATTTAAGTGTTCAACTTTCCTGTTAGACTTCTCGTTAATATACTCAACAAATCAAAAACTTTCTCTAGTCGAAGAGTCTTTTTCTGTTCAAAGCCCCTTCAATCTAATTTTCTGGTACTCCCTGAGAACCTTATGGTGTCCTTCAAGGTATGGAATTCAAAATCTTGATCCTCCACTAGTTATTCATTTCCCCCTTCGATATTATATTTGTATTTTTTGAAAAAAGGAAAATATTATGGAATTTGAGCCGTCCGAACAGATGATATTAATTATTTACTTCAATATGAAAATGCCAACCAGTCATTAATAGCATTCTTCTTTTTCCAGATGCGACCAGACGACTTGGTTCAAGTTTTCGCTGACAAATATCTGGAAAACATAAGTGATGCTTTCAGAACATTATATACCGAAGAGCAACTATCTGATGTGACAATTCATTGCAAAGAAGGCTCAGTAAAAGCCCACAAGTTGATTTTAGCAGCTAGTAGTCCATATTTCTGCAAGGTTTTCAGAGAAAATCGAAACGAGTATCCAATTATAATATTACATGGAATTACATTGACCCAGCTGGAAAATTTAATGGATCTTTTGTACCGAGGTATAGTAGACGTACCGTCTAATAACCTGGAAACAATTACTTCCCTTGTTAGAGAATTCGAAATTAAAGGCGTTGTTGTTGGAGAACGAGAATCGGACAATGTGAGATTAGAACTGGTAAGTCAGTAAAATGTTATCTCAACAATGATAACATGGGAAATTTATCGCTAAATTGAAGACTTTTATTCAGGGAACAACATGCATCCTTCCGTAGAATGTTGTATATCATTTCCTGAATGAGCTGGTTTTCCGATTCCCTTTTTATAGTCATCGTCAATCAGGTTCCCACAGTAGTGGTTCAGTCGGATTGGATGTCATGATTAGCAGCAATAGGCTGCAATTTCGGTCTCATTTCGGAGACCTCGTCAGTATTGCACATTAAATCACCAGGTAAATGTATTCACGACCTCCAATGATCTGACACACAGACACTTACCATCGCCACCGGTAAACCATGAAAACGAATTGTAGATGTCAAACAGAAAACTTCAAGAAGCGATACTAGCTCGACAATTCACCTCAACACTATCGAAAAACCAGTTCCTTTAGGGAGGATATTCAACATTCTACGGAACGTTGAATATTGTTCTCTGAATAAAAGTTTTCAATGTGTTCAGTAACATGTTTTACTTGTAGTAATAGCTCGTCTCCAATTGATTTTATTTGTTTTGTTTTTCAGAATCAAAATTCCCAAACAGTTTCACCTGAAAGTGCGCATAATAGAGATACGAGATTCAAAGGACAGAAACGTGTGGCTGTTGATTTTGTTTATGAAGAAGACAGGCCACAATCACGACCTACTTCTACATCAAGTTTACAGAGCAATGATATTAGATTACCAAAGAAAAGCGGCCAAGGTAAACGCAAATCTTGATCTGTCTGATATGAGTACATATCAATAATTTTTCATTGTATCATTTCAGGGGATCTTCCTACTTCCGCTCCAATTATTGTCAAACGGGAGGTTTCATCGCCAATGTCATATTCAGACAGCAGTCTTCACAGCCTAAGAGATAATTTAACAATTTCTGAAGTAAGAATGAATAGTTGGACTTGATATTTATTTCATGGAATATATTTGCAGCCAAAACCAGTTTTCGAGCATGTTTCTCCAAAACTTAACGCCTGGGCTAGGAAGCAGAGGAAGTTTAAGTGCAATTTATGCCCAAGCAGGTAACTTACTTCTTTATACTAACAGATCCTAGTGAAAATTGTCGAACCCCATAAAAGAAAAATAGTAAACATTGAACTAGAATTTTAGAATTTCTTTTAACGTTCTTTTTCAGGATACCCCCTTAAAGGTTCAATTCACTATATTTATATCTTGAAATCCAACTTTCATTTTTCCAAAGTGAAGACATAAAAACTAAGCTAAATTCTCATTATCTTCTTACCGACACAGAAAAAGAATTTCGAAACTTCTTTCACCTGAAAATTTATCATCAACTTCCTAAATATTTTCATTCTGCCCTCAGAAGTTTTTAAGTTTTGTTACCTTAGGTGCTGTAACACCTGCTGTATATACAAAACAGACCACCATAAAAGTAGTGTTACATATTATACTGACTTCTAATTCAATAGTATACGTTTAATTTCATTCGGAGTAATTATACAAGAAGGCGGGTTCGCTTTGCATATTGATATTGAGCAGCTTTTTCTAATATGAATCTAGCTTGAATTTTCCGTTATTGGCGGTAAAGGCAGAAAATATTGCATTATACTTTTCTGAAATTATTATTTTATTGCCACTCAATAATTTTAATATTCAAATTCATTTTTGAAGAATGATTAAAAACGGTTGAATTGGGTAACATATGATTTCCAGTGCATTGGAGGAAATGGTGTGAATAACCATCTTTGTGAACAGAAGCGGCAATCTAGCTTAAACAGAATGAGAAAGAAATTCTTAATTTCTGAAAAACTGAAGAAAAGAAGTCGCTATTTTATAGACATCATTTATAGATGCTTAAAACACTTTCAATTCTCAACTTTCCATTTCAATTTATTTGATTATTTCATTTCTTCAACTGGACACCAAACGCCAAGAAAATTTGTACATAGTCAAACGCAAGAAATTATTTTCAATATGTATGAGTATATGCCTTAAGAAAAGGAGTCTCAAAAATCTTCGATTCCGATCAATTATTTATTCAGCAGTGTTTTCAAAGCTATACATGTTACCTTGAGTTATGGCCGTCAAACATATCTGATATTCCCCCTTTCCTTAGATAGGCTTTCCAATATGTTGCGCAGTGGAGAACGCCTCTCAATGGTTAGTTCATCAAAGCTCGTGAAATACACTCTGTCCAACAATTATTTGGCATCGCAACTGCTCTGAAATTCCCTATCTCAATCGTGTTCATCGATATCGTTCAAATTCATACCTGAAAATCTTAATGCGGATTGTACTTTGGCGACCTTGGGCCATGCGTCCTTTCTATTTCCCTTACTCCGAATACTTCCTCTGTTTGTATTTGGTCGATATCAGTAAAACTGTGTTTTTTTTATGCGCGCTTCCCAGGAATAGGCGAACCTGTAACACCACATGAGTGGGCGCCTGGGAAGAATTGAGGTGTCTGTTTACTCGCTTCTTGAAGAGGGCCAAATTGTAGAATGTTGGGAAGATGTTGGACGGAAGCGAGTTCCACAGCTCACCGGCCCTGTAAATGAAGGAATTCTTATAGTCTCTCTCTCTATAAGGGTCGCTAAGTGTACCGCCATATGATGGAAACTCGCCAGCCTAGTATTGCGGCGAAACATGAGTTTTCCCGGAACAAGGTCTTTCAGCTCCTTGGAGCATCTTCCCTGTAAAACGGAGTTCGCGGGTGATCTCCGGGTGGTCGATGAGGCGCACAGCCCGTTTTTACACACTATCCAACATCTGCAGATTTGGCGCAGATCCCCATACATGGGAACAATATTCAAAGCACGTCGAATCTGCGCCTTATATAGAAGCAACAGCTGAGATGACGTGAAGTGTCGCTTAGCTCTGAAAAGAAAACTAAATTTAGCTAATGCAGACTTAGCTATTGCTGATACATGTTCATGCCAGCAAAACCCGGAGCTGACCGTTATTCCCAGAAGGTACATCGAATCTTAGGATGCAATTTGTTGTTGGCCTTTCATCATTAGAGGAGGTTCTCCAGCGGGGACCTGTCTAGAAAACATAGTTTCTTACGTCTTGCTCGCGTTGAAGCTCACCAGGTTCAAGTGACCCCACTCCGATATCTTCTGTAAGTCAGAGTTATTAATTTGTTGACATCACTGACGCTGAGATTCCGCAGCTGTAATCGGCTGCAGACTGAAAGACGAAACCAGGGTACAATCGTATGCAAAACCGAAGATCTTGTTCTCTGTAGATGACAGAAGATCGTTTATCTTCAACAGAAACAAGGTTGGCGAAAAATGGATCCCTGAAGTACTCCTGCTTGCAACTGGAAACAATCAGATGATATACCGTCGACCACAACTTGTATTGATCTAAATGAAAGAAAGCTACTTATCCAACCCCGCAATTTTTCGAGAATCCCATAAGCAGCAAGTTCATTCAACAAGGCTGCATGCCAAACCATATCAAAAAATGCCTATTTTCGTAGAATGAACGGCTGAACATAGGTACTCTGCATTGCGCTTATTCTCATATCACCCTGAACTTAACCCTATCGAAAAAAAGGGAATGAAAAAGGCAGTCGCTGCAAAAAACTTTTGAACTCGACGACGTGTTACTTTGCAAACAGCAAATTAATATTATAACAAAGGATATATGGGAAAAAGTTTGTCGAGGTGTTGAAGAGGTGGGAATTGAGTACTTCAAAAGAGAGTTCATGGTGGACGATCTCGACGAGGTAATCGTAACATTCGATAAGGAAACTGATGTGTTCTAATATGAATTTCAATCATACGATCCGCATCGTTAGATTGTGCTCCCTCTATTGCCAAGTTGAGTAGGAACTTTTCAGAAATGATGCCATTACTCATTTTTCATCTGTTTTTGATTTCCTCTTGATTACTTCTGCCTATATTTCATTTCCTATTATATACTCTTCCTTTCGATTTTTGAACACTCTCATTGATCACTCAAATGTCACATGTCTTCTAATATGTTTACACATATTCCTCATTTCATAATTTTGTTCTAATATTCTTTGTTCTTCTTATTGTTCCTGAACTTTGAGTTGTTGAATTCATAGTAGTAAAATTGCATCCGATGAATTTGAAAAACATTTTTATTTCATTCCATTTGAAACTTGTTAGTGTAATTGAATTCAAAATATTTGTTGTTTTTCTTCCTCATTGTTTTAATGATCTTAAGAATTAATATTGAACAAATTATATATTTTGAATCAATACACTAATAAATGCAAATGAGTGTTTGATTATTTTTAATTTTAACAATAATTGGCTGAACTTCATTGCGTTTCATTTTTTCGATTAGAATCCTACTTGCTGAACTCGCGTCTCACCTATTAGCATACCATTCGTTTGAAAGCTAGCTCTTCAATTTAAGTTTTTTCTTATCTAGAATGATATTTGTTTCAATTGTCCTTCACTTTGCTTTTCATCTACTCTAATTCTTGATGTATAAAGACTAAAATTTCTCAAATATTCAAAGAACTTGGAATATATTAGACTGATTATTCTTATAAATTCCTTCTCAATAAATTGATCAAATTATGATCATTTTTAATGTTCACAATATTAATTATTAATTTCTCATAAACAGACCAACCTGATTCAAATTACTATATTACGATTTTTAAAATGTTTCGTGAAAATATATTAATATGTAGTTGCATTCAAACAACCCAGAACATCGTTCACTGACATTGCCGAAATTTAGTTTTTGATACAATGACAAAAACAATCAATATTAACCGAACATTTGTTGCAGCTTCAAGAGATCATCTCATCTTACGCGACATCAACTAGTTCATACTGGAGAAAGGCCATATTCTTGTAACCAGTGTGATAAAGCATTCTCAAGACACGATAAATTGAAGCATCATGTAAGAAAGGCTCATGAGTTCATACCAGACTCCATGTATGAAAGAATAGACGCTGGAGAAATTAATGAAGACAGTGATACAGAATCCTCAAATCGGCATTATTCTAGTCCTCTTCAGAATGGTAATATATTAAATGAACCATCCACTTCGAATACTGAATTTTCCAGAGCTTCTTCACCAAATAATTATGAGAGAACAAACTCGCCATTATTTGTAAGTACCATGTAATTTTCATTTTCAAATAAGTAATCGTGTATGAATGTATTTGTATTGCAATCTTGTAATGCGAAATTATTTCGGTAGCTGTGTCTGATGCTTTACATAAAATATCATTTTCAGATATAATTTTATTAGGTATGTAAAAGTAAATGATTATAATATTTCCATTAAATCTTAATTGCACACGCTGATAAATGGCGATAAGTATTGACCCGTGCAAATGCAGCATTTTTTTTAAGGTCCCCTAATACAGAATTATATGTTCTGTTCAAACTTATTTCAGCATGTTTCTTTCAGTATTGTCTCATTTACTAAAATATACCTAATAACTGAATCTAAAATGAAGGTTGATATGAATCGAATATTACTTCAATCCTGAATATTCCAAAAATTATATTTTGAGTTTCAGACCATATCCCATATCACTTCAATATTAGAGGACAGCTTTGTTATTCCACCAAAAAAGGGAAGAGGGAGACCCAGGAAATATCCACCAGGTAATTTGAATTAAACTTTTGCGTAAGTGAGCATAAAATATTGAATACTTGAACAGATAACATAAATTGAGGAAAAAACTGAAACAAATGAAAAAATAATACACTTATTACTCAGAAAATGATAATGTTACCGCTTGTCGCAAATGCTTTGGGTTTTTTGTTATAATTTTCCTTTCCAGCTAACCTTCCGCTGCACAACAAGGTTCAAGAACCTTTCCAATCAGATGGTACAACAGGTAGAATCATTAAAAATTTCTAATATACAGATTTGCATGTTTAACTTAGATTCTAGATTAATTTTTGGGTTTCTCTGATTGCACGTAGATTAAATATAAATTTCATCATTATAGAAATATTTATTCCTGGTTTCTCTCATTCATTTCCAGAAAACAAAATTATTCAAACATGGCTTTCACAAGGGGAATCCAGGCATGAAAAAAGTAAGAAAAACTTTTGATATATACCATACACACAACCAAAGTTATATGGAATCACCCGATATTTTGAATATCACCTCAGAGATCTAATTTGCCTTCTGAGATTATCCCATAAATATTCAATAGGATTTAGGTCTGAAGAGCAAGCTGGCCAGTACAAAATACCGATTCCCTCTGTTTCAAGATAGTGTCGCTGGTATGCGGAGTAGCATTATCTTGCATAAAAGTGAAATTCTCACCGTGGGCACCTCGCCAGAGTCTTACCGTGAGCTCCAGCACTAGATCCACGTAATTTCTAGCCGTTAAACTTGCAGGAAACGAAATCAAATCTGTTTTGCCTCCCAGCATAATGCCACCCCAAAACATCACACTGCCCCCTTGGTATTTCGGAATTTGTCTTGCTGCTCGGAATCTAGCTTGTCTTTCAAGACCTCTTAAAACCCGAATCTAGCAGTCATCTGATCGAACACCAATTCTGGTATCATCCAAAAAAAGAACATTTCGCTAATTCTCACTATTCCAATTTTGGTGCTTGATACAGCAATTCAGTCTGTTAATTTTTTATTGTCTGGTTAGCTTTGTAACTCTTAGGGCCTTCTGCTATATAAACCCCTTGAACGAAGTCTTTGACGTATCGTTTCGACTGATACACTGATACCTGTTGCTTCCAGAAATTGGTTTTGTAGTATGGGGTACGACGCACTAGGGTCTCTTCTTGCGTTGTGGCACAAAAAGCGGTCTTGTTCTTCAGAAGGGATCTTCCTACGACTTCTTCTAGGAATATTTTGCAGAGATTGTAGCTCCACGTATCGAGCGTAGGTTAGATTTGAAATCACCCCCTGTGATACCCCCATTGTGGTCGCTATATCCCTGTCTGTCACCCCTTCTTCAACGAGAGCAATTATTCGACCCCTCTGCACATCGTACTGTCCAACATAAGGCATTTTCAGTTATGATTATAGCCTTTTTTAAAGTTTGAAATTCACAGTTTCAAATCTCAGTGACGACTGAGTACAATATCCCGAACATGTGGTGATAATTCAACATGTAGTAGTAGTCAAAGATCCATGGTTAAAAACAATCAGTAATGTGAAATACTGAGTGATTCCATGTAAATGTGGTTGTGTGTATATGATATCATTTCATTAAAACGGTTTTTAGATATTATGGGTCAAAGAAAACATCGTAGAAGGGAAGTTGATTTTTTATCTAAAGGTATAGACAACAAATGATCAAATTCTTCACATGTAATTCTGATTGGTTCATAATTTTCAGAAAATATGCCATACACAGGAAGACTCAGAGCAAGATCAAAATCGCTTGAGAATAATCTAGGTAAGATAAATATATGATGTCTTTGAAATATTTCGTTCAGTTCAAGTCAATATTCTGCAATAATCTGAGTAAATTATTACTCAAACTAGTTAATCGTTTGAAACGATATTGAAATTATTTATGATTTCTATAACCTAAGATGATTCCAAAAGCTTTTTACCCGACTCACCTACAGGTTTAATTTTTCACTCATATTTCAATAAAGAAAATTTGAAAAACTAGTTTGCATCTTGTTAGCAAAAGCTGTAACAGTTAGCGTCGAGAAGATTTTAGTGTTATAAGTTTGCTTATTATTATCAGAAAGTTATGAGATAAAGAGAATCTGCAAACTGCCAAAAATGATGGAAATACAATCAATCCCCGATAATGTAAACTCAAAAAATGTGCTGTTCGCATCTTCGACATGTTGACACCAAAGAATCTGTGAATCAAATAAAAAAACATATTTACATATTCTTCAATTTGTATTAGGGATAAACATTCATATATTCATCCATTTTGACATCATCAGTTTCTATACATACATATGTAGTTATTTACAAAATGAAGTTATTTTAGTTTGAATTGTTCATCAACATATTCTTATTCTGCACATTGTGAAACAAGTTTGATAAATCTTCATCATCTCCATTATTTCTTCGTAAAATATGCCAACACTTTACTATCAGCGCCTTTTCCAGTTGTTCCCAAGCCGTATTTAAATGTAAAAAGCATCTTTCAATATTATTGTCTTGAGAGTATCTGCTAATCTATTACCTTTGGATATAACACAACTAAGCAAGCGTTTTCTGTGATACAGTAAGTCTCAACGTATTCTGATCCGTAGGCAGAATAACGGGTGTGACATTAGGTGGCGAAAATCTGACAAAAATATCACCATCGCGTGTTTTGACTTCTCTGCTGATGGATGGGATGGACATTATCTAACAGAAGATGACTTTGATAATATATACATATATTGATACAAATATTTTTGTTTGCTAAATTATGAAGTCGAAAAAATATGTGAAAACTCACCTTAAGAACAAACTGCTTAAAGAACCATTTTTCTAATTTCTTTGATCATTCATGCATTTCTATCATTTCTGTAGATAGAGAGGATTATTGAAATTTTTAAAACATCTAGGCTACTTTGCTTTCCCGATTATCGAAGGTGTTAACTTGTCTTCTTCTGATGCTTTGGCACATCCTAGAAAAGTTATTTGTTGCTTCTATAGTTTCAAACCAGGGGCAGTCATCACAGAAATCGAATCATAGATTCGAAGTTTCCAGTACAAACCAGTCTCATCTGCGTTGTATATTTGTTGATCAGTTAAATTGAGTGAGGTAATATTATTCGACAGTTCTTTTAAGAATGCATGAACTCATTCAGATTGCGAGGACAGTTTTTCACCTGCGATTATCAAAAATCGTATATCATATCGACTTTTGAAACTTTGCAACCATCCATTGCTTGCATTGAATTTTTCGTTAGGTGACATCAACTTCTCATGGAAATGTAGAGCCGCACTTTTGAACATTTCTCCCGAAACGGGGAATTTTCCATTCTCTTGCTTCAAGAACCATTCGTAAAGTTTGTTTTCTATCAAAGGATATTCAGCTTTTCTCACTGTACACTGTTTGATCTTGCTTGGTTTCAAATTTCGATTATCTACTCCCGAAATTTTTGATTTGGCAACCCCCAACTTTTTTGATAAAGTAGTGGCACTTACACCCTTTCTAAGCTCTTCTATAATTAAAAATTTCTCAGAAAGAGTCAAAAATTTTATTGTTGCATTAGCCATTAGCGAAATCAATTTCCATACACTGAGCACCTGTACATGAAGTCCAACAAACACAAAGTTAGTGCATGTGTATTTGATAAAGTGATAGGTCTACTTTCATCCTGGTGATACTGGTAGTCTGAATAATCTAATTCCTGTTCACATAAAGGTGCCAATTTTTCACACTACATAGTGCTAATGCAAAAGATTCTGTCTTCACGTTATTGAGCCGTTCACAGTTACGCGAGTTTACTGTAATAGTAAAATAATAAAATAAAACGATAAAACGTATCCCTTACTGAGGTAGCTTGTGATCTGATCACATCATAATCATCATCTACCAGAGCCAGAATAATAGTGGTACAATCAAGTCGGATATGATGAGTAGGGCCAACAAACTCAGTTTCGTTCTCGTTTGAATTTGTCATTCTTGCATAACCATTCACCGCATACACATGTATATATATACGCGTCATACCACCCAACGAACCTACATTGAAGCTACTTGGGCCGCGTGGAAAACGATGAAAACAAAAAGTAGAATAAAATGGAGAGAACATTAAAAGTCGGCTAGTTTAACTATTCACCACAACGGTACACAGCATCCGTAGTGGCAGTGATCAAAATCAGCTACACTCCAGTACTTCATGATTCCACTCCAGATGTAAATCATATCTCAATATCAAATATAAAGCGAAATACATCGCTATATGTGTAAACACATATTTAATATTTTACGGAAAGCTTATCAAAGAGCCTACAATGTATTGACACATAAAGCGATATATTTCGCATTATATCTGATATGGACATTTGACGAAAACATATGTGTAGAAGTTAAGAAAATTATTTGTGTATGTTATTTACAACCTAAGACATATACTTTTCGAATTCATCGTTATTCATTTAAGTATGAATTTGTGGATCATAAAGAATCTCTGCATTCAACTTTTCTGCACTGAAAGCAAGGAATTATGGATAAATATGATCACGGTTTTACCTTTCACAATCTATCTTGTAATATTAGCCTGGTGTCAATAATAAAATTCTACATGTAGATGATGATAATCATTTGTTGGAGAAAATCATACCTTTTGACAAACATTTTTTGCTCATATATTTTCGGAAATCTTTGGGAAAGTTTAAATCTGAAATTAGCACTGCTAATGAATATTTTCAGAAAACAAATATCAGCCTAGGATGGATTTAGTTTTTATCTAATTTTTCATATATTCTACTTCATTATTGATCATTCTAATACGATGAGTATTGAATGGAATTATTATGTAAAGAAATATAAACAGTCAATGATTTTCAGAAATCTTATGTTGAATTTCGTTTTAAAGTGATTTTTTCATATTAATAAATAGAAGTTTATTCTGTTGATATCCTTTCAATTGGGGAAATGGTAGATCAATTTAATTTTTGCTCTTTCTTTAATTATAGGTGCAGTACAAAGTACGTTTACAACAGAAAAGAAAACAGCTAATTTTTATGACTCTGTAAACGTTGCTGCAGCTTCGGAAACAAATGTGAGCAGAAATTTATCGCCAATTGTAAGTATATTAGTATAACAATTTTCTACAACAAATAAGAATTCAACTTCGATTTCAATATAATATATGAAAGATTCTTTTCTTTCATACCAAAAAGATTCTGCAGAATTCTTGATCAATTTAAGTGGGTGTGGTACTCCACAATAAATCACTGAACCCAATCTCTAAAATAGGACCTGTTTAAAGAGTCAATAAAAAGGTTATTTTGTTTCTTTATTGTAGGTTTTTTGCGATGTCAATCAAATGTCTCTAGCTACATCTACATCTAAGAAAAGACCCTCTAAGAAACAGCAGAAAATGGGTGAGTCATTCCGCAATCTAACAAAAAATACAGTATGCTATGACAAAAAATTCAATATGTTTTGACAAAAAACACAGTCAATGTATACTTAATAAGAATACAATGATTATTGCTAGAAATTAGAATTCTTTAATATTGTCATTGAAAATGATTCATCCAAGCACAACAAATAAAATAAAATAAACGAAACGTACTTATTTAATCCTCGTCGAATTTTAGAGTCAACTGTATAGATTGAATAATTTTTATGTTTTGCAGGATCACGGAAATCTACACGTATAAAGATAGTTGAACAAAGATCAAAAAAGACTAATAGTATCAAAAATAAAGATTCAACGTCAGGGAACTACAGTGTGAGTGTTTTTGTCGTGTACTGAGTAATCATCATTGAACTAAACAAAAATATATTTCGTGTTTCAGGCTGTCTCAATCACCAAGTCAATGAAGCAAAAGCATACAACTGCAGCAATTCAAGCAACTAAAGCAATTAAAAGGCCAATAGGAAGACCACGAAAAATTCCCCAAAGTACTTCATTAAATTCCGAACTTGAAAAGAAATGCGCTTATGAAGTGAAATTGATTGAAAGAAAAAATATTATTTTAAAAAGTAGAAAATCATTCTCAGAAATAAATGGAAGAAAAGAAAACAGTCACCTTCATGTGATACAAGTTAGTATAAATTCTGCCAAATAAAAACTATTCCTTCAATTACTGAACTATACTATATAACCAAGTTTATAAAACAACTTCAAAATTGGACATAAAATTATAGCACATTCAGTGATGCTGTAGAATGGCTAATAGAATAATGATTTTCAGGCGAAATATTCATTTCCATTGAATTAATTCCCTATATCAGAAAAGGCCTAAAAAGATATGTACAACTGGCAAAATGTTGCTACTAATTACTACTTCTACACTTTATGAAATGAAGACTTAGTGACCCAGCAGTCTATTGTGGCACACTATCTTAACTTCATCCATTCGCTCTAAGGTTAATAACTTAGTGGACGAGAACTTATTAAGTTAAGGTTTATGAGATCTAAGTTCCTGTCCACGGCCACGCAATCGCACATAACGTATTCTATTTATTCCTCTTCCTTATCTTATAATTTCCATTTGAATTGTGGAGGCCTTTACTTGATGTAGATCCATGATATAAATGAGATAAAAACACAAGGTTTAACTTTGATCTACACTTTATTTGAAAAAAATTCGACGACGTTTCGCTGACACAGCAGCTTTATCAAGAAATTCTTGATAGAGCTGCTGTGTCAGCGAAACGTCGTCGAATTTTTTCAAATAAAGTAGATCAAACATTACAAGGTTTAACTTTGATCTACACTTTATTTGAAAAAAATTCGACGACGTTTCACTGACACAGCAGCTTTATCAAGAAATTCTTGATAAAGCTGCTGTGTCAGCGAAACGTCGTCGAATTTTTTTCAAATAAAGTGTAGATCAAAGTTAAACCTTGTGTTTTTATCTCACTTATAATTTCCATTAGAGATCCTTAATCAACCTGACATTGACTCGTTAATATGACACTTATACCTTTAGATCTAGTCTTGACTTTGCCAAACTTAAGCTTTCACCGTGGAAGGTTATAGCAAGCCAAAAGTGCCCGTGCCTTCAGATCCATCTATCTTCATCTTTGATGCTTCTAGAGGTAGCCTAGCATAGCCTACGGCCCAAGAGATTCCAAGGCAGCTTCTCGAGCAGCCAGTGAGACTGCCTGCTTATTGCCTTTTATGCCAGAGTAGTCAGCGACCCACATCAGCTCAAGCTTGCTGGCTGGGTTGTAAGAAATTCTCAAACCATAAGCGAGGTGCAATTCTCAGAAGCCAATGCTATCAGTGCATCTTGGCTGTTTGAAATGATTTTTATTGGCCTCTTCGCCCATCCTTCCGCAAGCAGAAGGTTAGCATAGTGGTCAATGGCACAAATTTCCGCTTGGAAAACTATTGCCAGCTTGCAACATTTTTTCAATAATTCAAGTTCGTAAAATAACATTGTTTTGTGAATATCCAATTTTTTTGTGAATAACCAATTTCGATAACCACTTCGTCAGTGAATCTCTTTAGAACATCCTTTATTAGTCTGATCTCAAACAGATACTAATAGCTGTAAGCTAAACCTGTAGAATAAGATTTTAAAAAAAATTATTCAAAATGCAATATGTTAAATTTTTCCTTGTTATGCTTTATTGTAAAAGGTTATATTGTCCTGGTGAATGAGTACCCTTTTGTCCTTCACCGTTTCTTCCTCCGAACGCCATATAATATCTGTTAATAATCCTTTTCTCCCTATCAAAATTATCTATTAACATTTTTCTCTATTTCATTAAGGTCAACAAAATACAAAATTTGATGATTCAATGAATTCTAATCTAGAATCACTTGGTTCAAGAACTGATGTTGAAGAGAGCCTATTGTATGTGAGTATAGGATTGTTATTTCTTCTCAACCAATTTAAAAACTAATTACAATATGAATATTTATGTAGTAGCATTTGAGTTCCTCATTAAAGCTTGGATATCTTATCCATTAATAAATTGGTAACGAAAACGACAACGACCTTCTACGATGGTAAAATTAATTATAATAAATGGAATAAATTATATTTAATTGACACCCAGTTGAAGCGCTAGTGTCACAGTTTGATTTTAGTTAGTTATATGTAGGACGTTTCTGTGGTCAGTTCCAAAACCTGACTACAGCTATTCGTATCAGCTCTTAGAAGTCCAGATACAAGAGAATACTAGAAGGTTTCTTCTAGTAATTTTTCTAGCAAATTCTACCACATCAATGATGTATTAATCAGGATATTATTTCATATTTATTCAGGTTCATTGGTCTTGTCAGTGTAGATCCCTATAACTCTGTGTTTTACATTTCTTCAGGCTATTATTGCAGCTGTAGAATACCGATCAGAACTATCTTCGTAGTTCGTTTGTATTACGAAATCAGGCACATGAAAAGTACGCCACATTCTATTCGTTTGTATTTTTGTAATCATTCTGATGACTTAATTAACTCTTGTTTTCGTCCTATATGAGAATTGTTTCTCAACTGCAAATTGGTATTGTCAGGAAGATAGTAGGAAAAATATTATCTCTATGACTCTCAGTTATGTATGAATAAGCAGTTTTCCTGATAGAGCTTCGATTTGATTGTAGCCTTTCAGCAATTGAGCCTCCAGACCACAAGGCAGCATCAGCTTGATAATTGCAGTGTATATCTGTTGCGCAGTGTTTTCTTTATTGAACAAATATCAGCTACGATACGAATGTTATTTATTAGCGTGGAACTTATATATAACGCACTTAATATTAGTAGTATTAATAATAATACCAACATAACAACTTAAAGATAAGTTTGTTTGTTTGTTTTTCCTTTAACGTGCTCGATTTCTGCCTTTCGGCTAATGACACGCTGGGGAATTCTGTCACCTCACTAACCCGGGAATTTTGCCGAACCCTCTCGTGTCGAGGGAAGGAATCTTTAAAGTCCAACACATCTCTGTTAGACAGGACTGACAGCTTTACATCTCCTCCCAAATATGGACACTCAAGCGATTCCCAGAATCCGAAAAATCGCTCCGACTTTGTGGGGATTGAACCCAGATGACTCTGCGCAGGAAACGAGCATCATATCCCCGGCTAAACTCAAAGATGAACAAACAATACAATCATAGAGAGAGAATACAAAGTTGCTTCAGTCTTATATAGACAGGAGCATAGAGGAGCATAAATGTTAAAGTAGCAGTGTTGCCAATTGATGAGTTAGATAACATTCACTAGAATACTAGTGTTTCCAACAATATCCACATTTTGAGGTGTGTTCTTTCGGCATTGTTCATGGGATATCTAAGTGAAAGAGTGTGCCTTTCTGTCAGTGTTGAGGAAAAGTGATATTGTCAAACTGTCCAAACCCTGGATAAAGTGTACAGATCTTTTAATCCCCCATATCTCTAGACACTACAATATTGCTGAATCTTCCTTAAATATAAGTATGCACTGTAGGATCTAACAAATTGATTTGAAATATGTGGTCCCTGGAGTACCTCAGACTAGGCGATAGAACCTACAGAATGAATAATTCGTACTTTCTATTTTAGGGATGACAATTAACCTGTGGCGACAATCACATAGCGTAGCTGATGTACTCCACCCTCTCTTAGGTACTCAAAGCCTTCTTCAGTTAAATAGGTCAATCAGCCTTAACGATTTGAAAGAAGAAAGGCACTTCATTTCCTTTCATCTAATGCGTGTTACTTATTGAAGCAACTGTTTGCCGTTCATCGTTAGTAGACATAAGATTGGATTTACTATCTGTTTTCCTATTCTTTCATATGGGTTCATCGCAGCGCCGCTCTGACACTTAATCAACTTGACACTCTCCACTGGAAATTTCCCTAGTAAGCTAAAGATAGCCAGAATTGAGCCCGTATTCAAGAAAAAAGGAGATCCTACAGCATAATCTAATTACATACCGATTGTTATACTTCACAATATGGTTTTAGGAAACAAAAATCTACTTTCGATGCTATATATTCAGCAATTAATAAAATGTCAACTCTTTGAATGATGAAAAGTGTACTCTTGCTTGGTTTTTATACCTCAGCAAGGCCTTCGATAGTGCATGCCATAATAAATTGTTGAAAAAGCTGGATTTGTATGGGATACGTGGGGTGGCGCTACGACTGGTGGGGTCCTACTTGTCTAACCGCAAGCAGTATGTTTCAGAGGCAAATGATGTGGGTGAAGTAATTGTGCCAGAAAGTCTTGAAGTTTATAAGGGTGTTCCTCAAGGATCTATATTGGGACCTCTCCTGTACATACTATACACGAATGACTTACCTGAAGAACTACAGTACAATGTACAACAATATGCTGACGACACCTCACTGGTTTTATCTGAACATGATGTTGAAGCCCTCAAAACAAAATCTGTTGATACCCTAATCATCCTAGAAAATTATTACTCTCAGAATGAGCTTTAACTAAATACATCTAAAATTTAAATAATCTCTTTTGGATTCAGAAAGCCAACAGAATAATTAAGCATAGTGTATAACGTTGAAACTATAATGGAGAGGATACTGTCGCTTTCCTGGGAGTAAGGATCGACTCCAGGTTAGACTGGGTATGCCAGGTGGATCATGTTACGAAGACCATAGGTAAAACTTGCTATGCGCTGAGGTTATTGTCAAGAATGGTTAATAGAGAGGCAGCGCTTTTGTCCTATCATGCGTATGTAGAGCATCACCTTATGTGTGGTGTTGTATTTTAGGGAAATTCGATGATGAGTGATAGGGTATTCATTCTGCAGAGGAGATGTCTTAGGAGCTTACTGGGATTGAACCCAAGAGAAAGCTGCAGGGAGCACTTTTTCACCCAAAGGATTTTTACTCTTCCCGGTCTCTTTGTTCTTGAGTGCTGTCTCTTTGTAAAAAGAAACCTACACCTGTTAACTGCATCTGGCGTGGAACATCAATACAATACACGTTACAGAGACAACCGAACAACCTATAAGCACAACTACACATATCTGCAGAAGAATGTAGTGTTCATGTCCATTCAACTCTATAATAAAATTCCTGTAAGATTGCGACTCATTCAGTAATTGATTTTATTGCATTTGCTGGTTTTTATGTAATGTATTGTTTTATGCTTTTATTTATACATTGTCCTTGTTTCTTCTCATGTTTTTGACACGTTCACTGTACGTATATGTACCAAATTGAACGAATAAAATGATTTATCTATCTATCAAATGTTAATCTCAAATATTCAATATCTTCTTAAAATTGAAATTTTTCAATATATCCCAAAATAAATTTCCTTTATCATAAACTACGATACAAATTATGTTAGAACAACACACTTACTTTTTATATTTTTTTTTCCTATAGACAGTGTCTCATATCAGCCCAATAGTTAACGAAGAGTTTGAAGTACCAAAGAAGAAACGAGGAAGACCTAAGAAAAAACAACCAAGTAAGTAAATTCAAAAGATGCATCCAATAAGTGAAATACAGTTATCAATTATCCTTACATATCTCTTAATAATTCATTTCTTCAAATTATTTTGCATCTTCTGCCAGAAGGTTTGATACAGATTAGACTTCGTGGATGTGCTGGTGAAAATTTCTGGGACACTAGATAAATATTACTTTAGAATATGGCAGTGTCGATCTGTGAAATTTACTAAATAGACACGAATTTCTGAAATGGCTATAAATTCTACAGACATGATAAGAATATCCAACCGATTGAATTTCAAATATTTGAAATTTTATTTGAGGAACAATATTCAACCTTCCGTAAAGTATTAAATATCCTCCTCTGAAGGAGCTGGTTTTCTTCATAATCATTCTATCGAGATTTTTTGGTCTCTTATTCATTCGGATTCTTTGATTTTTACTTCTTAAAAAAAAATTAGACATTTATATTAAGATTGTATATGATATCAGGTGGGGAAAAGTATGGAGTATCTCTAACAATTTGGGAGTTTTCAGCTTTTTGAAAAACGTTCTCTAACAGATTTTTTTTAGGTTTCCACATCTAATAGTATGTACATGGCCAACAATGATAAAAGTCCACATTTTTATTTCAACGTTGAAACCAAGAATATAATTATTTCCAAATCAGTTTTCATTTTTTTTTTATTTTATGCAGAAATGGATTTCATCAATGCCGGAGTCACAGAACATAAGGAATTTTTAAAATTGAAAGATTTCAAATGTGGTGAGTTTATAGTGGCCAAGGTATGGTAGAATATAAATAGTCAGATCTACTATAGTGTTTTCTAATTGGGAGGACAGATACTAAATGTAAACAAGGTAGAAAAATCAAGCTGCGTGTTTTATTCCTTTGATAATTCAGTCTTTAGCAAATTGAATTATGGAAGCGTTTAAAATTGAAGAGCGAGTTGAAATCATCAAAATCTAATAACAATACACAAGCACCTCTATCATCCACACATGAATTGCACATATTTCTGACTACATTATACCTTCTAGATCAGGGGTCTCCAAACTACGGCCCGCGGGCCAAATCCGGCCCACGACAGCTTAAGACTAAGATCATCAATCTGGCCCACGACAGCCAATGTTTTACTGTTGTTACTATTGCTGTGATAAGTTGATTGGAGATAAATGAAAACACAGAATGATAATTACTCGGTTTTATTTACTTGCAAGGTAAAACTTTACGACAGAAATTATCACGCAGAAACCTAAACTTAAGTATCTCAGCTTAAGCATATTCTAACAAATAATATGAAATCAATCACACTAATAAAAAAACACTAATGAGATTTATGTAATTGTGATTTTCCAGGGACAATTGTTTGTAGTTGTGGATTAATTTTACTTGTACCAATTATTAGAAGAGAAGATGCTCATCAGTTAATTTAGATCTGTAAACGTTCTTTGTGTACTTCATCTTGGTAAACGTTTTCTCACACAAGTACGTAGTACCAAATATAGAAAACAACCAACCAGCAAAATTATGCAAATTATCAAATTGTACCAGTGGAAGACTCTTGTAAAATTCCAATAAAAATGAATTTTGATATTTGTTCTTAAACATGTCATTGCACTGTAAATCAATAACTTCCATTTGGACTTCTGGAGCCCTCAAAGTTTCGACTTCAAAATCGACGGGAAATTCAGTCTCTGTAGTGTCGCTAAATATTTCACATTTTTTTAAATGTGTGAAACATTTTTTACGTAATTGCGATTGAAATAGTATTATTTTCGGCCCAAGGGCGATGCTTCTCATTCAAAAAAATTTCGATCTCTGCGCGAAGTTCAAAAAAACGCTCAAGGACTTTTCCGCAACTAAACCAGCGTACGTCAGTATGATACGGCAAGTCATTTCCTCCAATCTCTTCAATAAACTCGCGGAATTGTCGGTGATTCAGTCCTGTGGATCTGATGAAGTTAACAACTGATATGACTGGTTTTAGAACTTCAGACAAATCCAAACATTTTCCGCACAAGGACTGTTGATTAATGATACAATGTAAGACTGATGGTTTTGAAGCACCATCATTTTCTACAGCTTTGACACAAAAGCGACCACTTCTTTGTTTTTTCCACGCATATTTTGCCTCCATCGGTGGTGATACATTTTAAGTTTTTCCATCGAATGTCCTTTTTATTAATGGCATTTTAAACTCCCTTAAAAATATCTGCCCCCAATATCAAGCAGTTTTTCATACACGTCATAGCTTTTTATCTACTCTACAAATAAAAATCAACACCTGAGCAGTATCTGACACATCCGTTGACTCATCCAAGGCTAGAGAAAACCACTGAAGATGTCCGTTTTTGTCAGACAGTTGAGATTATACATTTTCTGCGATGTCTTGCACCTCCGAGTCACGGTGTTTGTGACACCTTTCAATAAATTTACCTTTTCGGGGCATATTTCTCCCGCTACTGCAATCAAGCAGTCTTATATCATTTCTCCATCGGTGAATTGTTTTTCCACGTTTTGCAATTTCAAGAGCCACGCGAAAGTTTCAAATTTTTCCATCCGCAAAATTCCTGTATATTTATAGTATTTTGAAGATGTTTCGAGAACAATTATGGTTTCATCACAAATTAGACATAGCGCCTTATTATTGAACTCAATCACAAAATACTGAAAGTTCCATTCATCTTGGAACTTTCTGCATTCACTGTCTATTTTTCTCCTCTTTTCCATATTAATAAATCAAACATAAAACAAGTCTAATCAAAATACTCTTACTTACACATTAAGCAGTTTCGCTTCCTTCGCCTTTCCCACGCAAACTGACTCGCAATGGCTCCGCTAGCCATTGAACGAAAAAACAAGTCAGAACCAGAACTTTCTCGAACTAATGCGGAAATTCTCAAACTTGCCACCTGTTAGTAGTTAGTGGGTAGCCCAAATAGATAGTACCTGCATCACAGACTTGCATCGTATTACAACTCGCTACTAGATGTCCCTACTTGTCACAATATACGGAATACGCAATCAATAGTAATTGAAATGCAAAACGCATATGTTTGCTTAGATGGGCAGAAAAATTAAAATTGTTTCGACCCTTGGAACGTACCGAAAAAAATATTATGGCCCTAAGGGTTCAAAGTTTGGAGACCCCTGGTCTAGATATTAAGCTTGATAAAATAGTAATATACACGTTAGACGTTTCCTTTGGGCTTGTTAAATTATTTGTAGAAATAGTTGAGGATATACAATATAATGGGGTGAAACGACGAAACACACTGTACATTGTAAGCTGGTTAAGAAGCAATCACAACTCAAGATACCTAAGTTAGGTTACATTCTTTCATTCAATATCAACTGCAGCTATAGAACTTTACTCTTCAATCCTCTTCCAAGAATGTCAACGTACAGATTTCACTTCGTTTGAAACTTATCTGGTATAATCAGCTTCATTATCGGTACAGGTTGAGATAGAAACCTAACCTACCTAGAAGACAGTAATGAGACAACTCCACATGCTCCAAAACAGACAGGTCTAAAGTCACCCCTATGGTGGGTATGTAATTATAGGCAAATGACAATCCATTTATAGGACTTGCTACAGTTTTTAAGCTAAAATATTCATTATTTATCAATGGTGTTGTCTTGACAAAAAAATAGAAATTATCTTTTGTGTATTGGGCAATGAAACAACCAGAAATGTTTCTATTGTTACTCTTACGGAATATCTTTCACTTCCTAATTCATCTTATCTTATCATAATATTCCCTATTCTCTTAATGTTTCAAATACTACTATAATAACACTAGACTTATGAGAGCTTTTGATGATATTTCGCTGTGGTATTGCATGTGCAACCCGTTTCGACCTCTGCAAACGTGTAGATAGAATGAATGTTTTTGTCACCTTGAACATGCATTTGAGTCGATAACACTTTGATGTTTTACTTAAAAAAATGATGAAAATCCACTTATTGTGCCTGTTTTGCTATTAGTCAGTAGTAGCGTTTTTTTTCTCTTTATGTTGAACTCTCGGGGTCTGATCATCAAAATACAGGTATGTTTCTTACTCAATTACTCAAACATATGATAATTGGCTTAACATGTTATGCACAGATTTTTTCAATTGGCAAGCGGTAAAATTATTACAAATGAAACATTTCGATAAGAACTTGATGTATGCAATTGAAGAATTATTTTTCCTAAAATTCTGATGAAGACGTGGAAAGTTATGATTGAAATTTTATGAATTTTCAGCTCCTCCGCAATTAATCAAGAGGGGACGGGGTAGACCTAGGCTGAATCAAGGTAAGAGCAAGCAAAAAATGTAACTGCATCATTGTATGGCGAGATTACAAATAAAAGATGATGTTCGATTGTTATGTATTGTTATCGATATCTGTTTTATCAATTGTGAAAAAACAAATGGAATGCTTGCTCTAGAATTTCTTTGCATGTTCCGTTCTTAAGTGAAAACGATTTCACGTTTTACAGTACCAAACTCTCATATAAATCAATTTTCTGGTACATTTTTTGATCAATCGTTAGCTAATGCGGCACTAACCTAGCATAATTTTTTAGTGCACTAATGTTCATCAAGAATATTACACGTTCTACTGACAGCAATTTCAGTTCTCACTTTCATATGATTTTATGTGTTTTCTCTATCAAGTCGACAGTTATGACCTCAAGCGTGGTCCGTGATCTGCTTGTGCAACATTTGTTGAATATAGTCCACTTTTTTTCATTTCAATTCTCCTTTGATTTGAAGTGATATTGAACCCTTCAATAGGAAATAGTAGATGGCTTTAGACTCAACATTTTCAACGGCATGCAAATCATCAAATCATTATGATTGCTTTTAAACATTCAGAAAAGGACAACACTTGGTCAAGATTGTTTTTTCTCAAACGATAACATCTTTATCAACTTTTTTTAATATGAATGAATTTGAATTGTCCCATTTTCAGTTCTATATCCTTCGCCAGGACCCGGAGCTCAGAACTACGACATAACTAACTTACCATATGGAGATCTTAACTACTTAACTAGTCAAACGAATAACAGTATTTCATCAGTTGAAGAAAATCCAGTCATTCTTGAACCCTTAGTTGAAATAAATACGGATCAAATAGAAATATCTAAGACTACAGAAAATCCCATTAAAACGGTTAAAGAAGATAATACAGGCGGATCTGATTTTATGGAGCAAGCAATTATTGAACCGCTTGTAGAGATTGAAACTCAAAAGATAAGAGTAGAAAAGAACGATAAATCTCCAAAAAATTATAGCGAAGTCAACATCAGTGAAATTGAAACTAAAATTGGACTTATAGGTGAATGCACGATATCAGTGGCCAACTAAGATTTTATTAATTGTAAGGTATTTTGTTTCGTAAATTTTGTGTAATATCTGATTATACTTTTCGTGTTCGTGGAAATATAGTCAAATTGTTCCATTGTCATTCTATTTGAATTTCATTATAATAAATTGTTCGAAATTTTGACTTCATTGATTTAAATCCTAAAACGATATTGGATTGATGTATCAGTTTTGTAAATTACATGCGATTTTTTTTTATCAAAAAACATTTGTATATTTATTTATTCACTCTGATGAACCGATAATAGGTGAATTTGTAAATTGCATAAAGCATTCATCATTAGTAGCTTTAAGCTTTATTCGATTGATTATTTAATTGATCTTTCTTCCAACAACATGAATAAAACTGCTTTGGATTATTATTTATATCCAGCTAGTTTCAATAAAAATCTCTCAACTTGGTACTTTATCTAGGACAGGGGTTCCCAAACTGGCGGCGTGGAGAAAGTCCAGGGGGAGGGGGTGACACCCAAATGAAATAAATAAAAATAATTTCCTTAAATCTAACCTAACCTAACCTAATCCAAATGAAATAAATAAGAATAATTTCCTTAAATCTTTGAAATAAAGTCTTTCTAAGTTTTCATAATTGTTTTTGTAAAGTTTTAATAAAGTTGTAAACTTTATCAAAGAAGGCTGCAGTTTTTAAAACTACAAAGCACACAAAAGTTCAAGGTTCTCAAACCGTCCCCCTCGACGGCAACACCACTGTGTACCGATACCTCCCTTTGGCCTTGGTGCAAGTTTGAGCGCATAATATTTCTGCTTCTGCAGTTAAACCTACTAATTCACCTGGAAGAACGGGGCACTACCGTACAAAGAGAAATATTATTGTGTTATTGAGCTTAATAATAGGAAGTATTTCGATGGACAAGATTAAATATGCTTTTAAATTAGCAAAATCTCATGAGAGAGACAGAAGTATGCATCATTTTTTGTTGAAGACACACTGCTACCAAGAATAAGAATAAATTCCAATTTTTGTTCATAGCACAGTTTGGTGCACCAGCATTTCACTGTTTTCAAAGTAATCTGCAGTGTATTCATACTTGCCTGTTGATCCCTTCTTTTTATTACAATGACAAATTCGTTCACGCAAAATCGAACATGAATCCCCCCTTCTTCCAGCGCCCGCAACATTTCATTCGTCACCATGCACCAGACATTCGGCGACACCACGCCGCCCTGTGGAAAGTCTCATCTCACTATTACTTTGACGGTGTGATTTCTCAAAGTCGAGCTGATTCTCCTACCCCTCAAAAACTCCATAAGCCATTCCATAAGATAAGTCGGGTCATAAAGCCTTTCTCTGAATCAGGTTCGGAAACGTCGCCACTAAAAATTCTCCCTTATCCAACTGCTGCTCAATAATTCGATCAGCCAAGTGCAATGCTGTATCTGTACATAGTCCAACGGTACACGCGTCTTGATTAGGGTGCAAAACAGTAGAGAATACTTTGTCCTGAAGAATCCTATCAGCCAGTCCCACAAGAGCTGTAAGGACGGATGACATTAAGCTGAAGGCCATAAGTCCCTTACCGAATTATGGTTTGGTTTCCCCGTTTTGGATATAATCACTGACCTTACCGTACCGAAATTGCAAGTGTTAGCGAAAGAGTAATCAAGAAAAGTTACACAATACATAGAACCTTGACGACAAAACGGAACTGACAAACCTTTTCACCATGAATTTAGACCGTCTTCAATGCAGAAGACAAATCCCTAAGAACTTCGTTCACAAAACATATCCTTGGATGCTTTATGACTTCAGTGCTGCCACTTCTCAAATACAGATGTTTATGCACCTCAAAAAATTGGTTTTTGTCTAACCTATTCACCTCAAACGATTACAGCACGGGGTAAAGCTTCAGTACTACAAAAATCTGTATAGGTAGGAGTTTAAAAAAAAACAACTTTTTCGATATCAGGTGACAAATTTATTATAGCACCATTTTATTGAAATTCACACACAAATTTACATAGGTTATCAAAGAATTAGAATGAATTTGATCTATTCATCTCAATTAAATTGAATTAATTAATATCTGATTAAAGAAATCTTATTTCTTCTAACTTCAATGCTGTATTAGAATAACAACGTTTTTGTCCTCAAAAAATATTTCGTAACTGCAGCTTCTTCAATGTCAATTTGAATTTAAGACAGTCAGTGCCATCTATAGATTGATACAAAGTTATGTCTCAGATTCCTACATCTTGTAAGATTAGTATTACCATTGATCCGTTAGATGGATAAAATAATAGCTTATGTTATTTTTGAAATATAATATATGTTGTTCTTAGGAGTTTCATCCACTATATGTCGTATATCCCAATTCCTCTTCATGTGAAGAGGAAGGATCCCGAACTTCTTATGTGTAGTGAAGTGGTTTTACATTCAAACAGCAATAGATTTACATCGTTTCTTTGATTTATTGTAAGTACCTGATTTTTAGGAAATGCATGTTAAATCATTTATTGTAACGAACATTCCCGAGAGTTAAAAATTTTCAGATTTCGAAAAAAAATAATTCAACAAATAAATTTTGAAACTGCATTCGTAAAGTACAAAAGTATCTAGTCCGCAATTTTTTTCCGTTGAATATTTCTTATTCAAGAAAAAGTTATCAAATTTAGGTAATTCTATATAGATATGTATGGTAATTATACAGAGCGCTCAGATATAGATGTTTTTTATGGTAGCTATGATATATTTGAATATGTAAGTTCCGATAAAACTCCTTTTTCAAGAAAACCACAATACCGCAAATCAAGTTCCTTTAATTTTCGAATTATTAGATAATTTGGAAATTTGTCGCATGCACTCAGTATCGTTTTTAGCATAAAAGTTTTTAGAAATGTTCACATATTGGAAAAGTTGTATTTGCTGAGGCACTTCTTTCTTCTACAGTTCAAAAAAGATATTGATAGTAATATCATATTTGACATATGAAATACATTTTAAACAATACTAAACCGAATGAATAGTGTGAAATAAACGACTGAACCAATTTTTTCAATTCCTCAGAAGAAGAGGTCCCAACGAAAAACTTTTCAAGTATGAGACGAAGAATGAGTTCTATTGAAAAAATTCTTAGTGGGTGGTCCTCCGTTCCATTTATATAATCGTGGCACATGGACTTAGCATTCGCGCCCTTAGTAGGGGTGAATAATGCAAGTCATCATAAGTAGATACTTTGTGATTATTGTCTACTGAGATTTCTGAAAAGATCATATACTTTCTACGGGAAAATTGTTCCGTTGACAATATTTCTGCGATTTTTACACGATGAAGCAATGCATTTGTCACGGCCTAGGGGCGGCGGATTTTCAAGGGTTTTCGCACACTTGCGGAAGCCAGCAAATTTAATTAATCATGGTAACCCTTCTGATTCGGACAATGAAATACCTTCAACAAGTAGCAGAATTTTGATGTCAGTTAGTGAAGAAGCGTCTCAAGTCGATCTAGTCAAATTCAATCGACCACAAAACTGAACCAAGATCCAACCAAAAATAACACTGTGTTAGTTCAAAATTCTAACACGCGGGAGACATACCTAGTAAACCTACATCGGGTACGCTGAATCCAGTTGTAACCACCGTTTTTTAAAGTTAGGTCTTGTTTAGGAGATATTCGCCTTTGAAGTTAGCTGATTTTAGTAGAGTTCGTCGCTTATGACTTCAGTAGATTATATGCTTGTAATTCACAAACCGTTCGGAATATCGCTTTACTGTTTTCGGCAAAGTTTTAGCTATTGTCATGGCCAACAACTTTTCTGAATAAACCAAAATAGAAAAAAAAATTCAAACACCGTTTCTTAACGAAATGTCCAAAAAAACTCCATTTCTTTGCCATTTTTTCGTTAATTTTCGTCTAAATAATAGAGAAATCAAGATAATTTCTCTTTAAAATCTCAAAATAAGAAAAGAAAACACATTTCCTGTAGTTAAATCAAAAAATTTAAACGCACAATCATGATTTTAACTCAAATTTTTATTCCAATTCCAACAATTTTCAACAAATAAACATATAAATTCATGTTCATTCTTCTTATTCTCCATCTCCATTTCGCTGTGATTTCCAGCAAATGTCTCCTAATAGATAATCAAGTTTTTTTCCACTATACCAGTGCTCAAGCCTAGCCGTCACCTGATGAAACCGTTCGCCATGCTCATCTGATTCACATGGTGATTGTTCGGCAAACTTGTCTGTATGGTATTGTAAAAAATTAATTTTCAGAGACATTTTTACACCGATGTTACGAAAAGCAACGAGCATATTTTCAACGTGTATGCGCCAGTTTTTGTCACGATGAATTCCAAGTACATTTTCGATGACTCCTTTGACGCAATCCCAAGCAACGAGCTGTAAATTCGACAAACTGTTTTTAAATTGTTGGTCTCTCATCAAGCGTCGAATATCAGGTCCATTGAGTATGCCTGTAATAAAATAATTTGAAAAAATATGTGTTAAATATTGAATAAGTTAGGTTGATTGGTACGTATATAGTTTCACACAAACCTTCTTTTATTTTCATTCCACTCAATCTTGGGAAAATTCGCTTCAACTCATTGAATGCATTGAAAACGACGTTTTCTCGACGCAATCTGAACCCTTGTCTCATAGGCCAGCTTTTATTGGCATATTGGTCGCCGGTATATCGAGTATCCCATAAACATATAAAACACATGTTTTTCGTATATCCCGTCTGCATTCCTCTCAAAAGAGTTATCACCTTCAAATCTGCACAAATCTTCCAACGATGGTCTTCATATTTCACCAAATCAAGGATTTTTTTCAATGATTCGTGATTTTCTTTCGTTTTTGTGCTGATGGCAATCGGGACACTGTTTTTTGAGTTTGTGACATGAAGCAAAACCGCCTTGAGACTACTTTTGGACGAATCGATGAAAAGACGCCAGTCTTTTGGTTTATACTCATGATGCATTTTTAATACCAATGCCTTCATATCAGTGCAGTATGCGAATGAATTGTCTTCGATGGATTTAAATAAAGCAGTGAACTGTTTATGATGGCCGATTGCTCCATATACTTTCACATCAGGTGCTAAGACATTCTTTTTTTCTTTCAATTCCTGAGTCAAAATAATGGACTAACCCTGCGATAATTTCAATCGACGAATAATTTTATCCAGATCTTTTTGAGAAAATTCGGCATGATTGCATTGTGGAGATACATTTGATGGTACATAAACCGATGCAGACGTTTTGCCAATAGTATCAAAAGTAGATGGAATGTACTCTTCTGTCGGACTGGGTCTTTTCGGTATTGGAATGGATTCCGAATGTGGTAACGGCAACTGAACAAACCGAGTTCCTCTGAGTTCAACTTTACGTTTTTTAGCTCTGTTCAATCCGACAATTTCATTAACACAAGCAAAACAGTCATCTGGATTATGTTCTTGAGGATTTTTCCAAATTTCTGGAATGTCAAAAGGCATAGATTGGAATTCACCTGTAATAAAAATAGCTTCAATTGATATAATTTTGAAATAAATGATAAATCATTTCATTTTTCCTCTTTTCCATCCACTCAATCTTATGACACAACCAGTACAAACGATTTTTGGAGCCCAGTTCACATCTTTGATTACAGTTTGGTTGAAATATTGTGTGTACGATTCAGCAATTTCTTCAGAAATTGAACGCTTGCTTGTCATTATAGTAAACTTTCCACAAATGTAGCAAATATTATTAAATTTACTGCACGAATTCGTTTTTGATATTTTTACCAAACATATAACTTGTGTAAGCAAAGAAACTTCAACAAGAAATGTCAAATTAAGAAATATCAGAACTAAGACTATGAAAATGGCACACAAATACATAGTAACATCAGTGACAATACTAATAAATACGTATTAACAGTGACATCTGTGAGAAATTTGAGTTAAAATCATGATTGTGCGTTTAAATTTTTTTGATTTAACTATAGGAAATGTGTTTTCTTTTTTTATTTTAAGATTTTAAAGCGAAATTCCCTTGATTTTTCTATTATTTAGACGAAAATTAACGAAAAAAATGGCAAAGAAATGGGGTTTTTGGACATTTTGTTAAGAAACGGTGTTTGAAAGAGGTTTTTCATGTTGGTATGTTCAGAAAAGTTGTTGGCTATGACAATAGCTAAAACTTTGCCGAAGACAGTAAAGCGATATTCCGAACGGTTTGGGAATTACGAGCATATAATGTACTGAAGTCATAAGCGACGAACCCTACTAAAATCAGCTAACTTCAAAGGCGAATATCTCCTAAATAAGAGTTAACTTTCAAAAGCGGTGGTTACCACTGGATTCAGCGTCTCCCGCGTGTTAGAATTTTGAAGTGTCATTTTCACGCACTGTGTAATTGAGAGACGTTATTGTTAGAAATTGTTTTGAACAAAACAAATCGTGTGGTTTCACAAAAAGTGCGAGAATGCATTCCGACCATAGACGCTATCTTCAAAAAACCTGTTTATCAAAAAAAAAGAAAAATAATGAAGTAGAAGATAAGAATTGGATTATCTATTCGAGAAGAAAAGGTTATATATTCTGTAGAGCCTGTTTGGATCTTCTGAAAACAGGACACAATTTGACTTTCAATGATTGGAAAAATGCAGAAGTTCGAGTAGCTCAACACGAAAACTCTTCCAATCATAAGCTCTGTATTCTCGCCATAAGAGGTAGAAGTCTGATGCACGATTGTATTCAGTCTTCACTAAGTACTCGAATAAACGAGAAAATTACATTTTAATAACTTAAAGAGGGTTGTTGCTGTAGCAAAATGATTGGCTTCAAGATGTCTCGCTTTCAGAGGAAGCAATGGAATATTTTATGGCTCACATAGTGGAAATAACATTTATTTATTTATATACTATTTGCCAGCATGGTAATAGTAATAATAGACAGGATAACCCCATTTACAAAATTAATTCACAAGTTTGATAAAGTAAAGAAAAATACATCACAAATTAATCTAATATTAGCAAAAACTAAAAAGCAACAAGATATGTTATTGTGAGATAGGTACAAATAATGTTCCGAAAATATTTAGAGTGGACGACAAGTTATTATACAACTTACAACATCTTATGAGAAACATATTTTGTCTATAGTGAGTATGTGGATTACGAATGTAACAAATATGAGTCATCAGATGATGAAGTGCAACGATATAGCAAATATAAGAAATTAACTATTTTGAATTACAGAGGCTAGACAATTTGTCATTGACAAAAAGAAGAAACAACGAGGGTTCCCAGATGGGACCCTTGAGGAACCCCGGAATAGACAGGAATTGAACTATTGATAAAACCATTAAACCTCACAACCTACATTCTATTTCTCAAAAAGTTACGATCAAGGTTTTTGTGGAGGATACCACGTTAAAAAAAAACGCGCCAAAAGACTACCTCATAGGTGGCGGAGAAAAGAGTTATAACTAAAAAAGTTGAGTTGTAGGCATTGATGTAAAAAAAAGTTATTAGTATACAGGGATTATAAAAAAATGATCATTTCATTTTGACCAGATTCTCGTGAGAACTGACAAACCCGGTCAAATTTGGAGAAATCTAACCTAACCTAACCTATAACGGCGTTAAAAATAAATTAACTTAAGAAAAAAAAATGAAAATGGTCCTTAAAAGACCATCTACAAGATTGGTCTGGGATAATTCTTCGAAAAAAATAAAAAATAAAAAGTTATTGTTCAAAAAAGAAAATTTTCATAAGAATCATTCCATTTTTCGCTCATATCTTTTGAAATTTTTCATTTACAGCAAAGAGTGATATAGACTTATTTGTGGATATAGCAATTTGCTACAAATTATGTCTTAAAATTTATTTGATGAGATGTATAGTTTTCAAGATATCGTGGAAAATATATTTGCGTCCTTTTTCCAAGATGGCGGCCGGGGGACAAGAGCTGCAACCCCACAAACTCGGTGTCCCAACAATAAAATTGCGTCCTCTAAAAAATGCAAAGCACATGTAACATTTCAATGGATTAGATTATTATTATTATCAAACATTGTCTGCACAGTAAAATAACTAGACAATAATGATTGGGGTTTGGTATATTACCCCTCTTCTACCTGTGGCAGTCTGGGCCGAGATGGGTATATTCCAAGAGTCTTTAAGAAGGGTTGGAGCCGGGATAGGTATCGCCCTTCAAAATAAGATTACCTAGAGAAATAATTAGATGAACATATTAATAATAAAAAACAAGTACTGTGTTATAAGGAATTTTACTTAATTATTGCGATTCGTAACGCGTTTCACTACACCGTAGCTTCTTCAGACGAATGAATGAACAGAAAATAAGAATGAGAATATAAATATAAATCTTCTTGAGTAATTAAAAGCTTATTGGGTTGTTTCTTCTTAAGTGGGTATTTATGACAGGTATATTCAATAAAATTAAGGAATAGATTGCTCCCCGAAGGATTCAATAGAGATGAAGGGCTTAAATCGACTTGTTCATTGTTAAGTCTACCTGAGTGTTTGTATTTATTGATTTCTAAAGTTTCCCAAAGATCTACCTTCCAATATTTATTATCTGTATGCAAAATTTCAAACTGTGGATCGAAAGAGTGATTCGCAATTATTAAGTAAAATTCCTTAAAACACAGTACTTGTTTTTTATTATTGATAATGGAATTTTACCAAGTAAAAGCCTCCCAAATTCAAATTTTAAAGAAAGCTAATACCGGCTTTTTGGCTTTGTGGTATTTCAAAATACTACTAAGATGTGCAGTTCATGCTCAGAATAAATGGTTCTACTCAATGTGCTTGAAAAACAGATTGACACATACGGTTGAAGACATATAACAACAGTGGACCAGCAAGAAGAGCAATCGATAAAGGCCAACGCATATGGCTCAGAGAGGATATGAAGATCCAGTACAACAAGAGGGACGTTGCCAACATATATTTGAAGGTAATCCATACGGAATTTTTGTTTAGATTGCACCCTGTTGAGTTTAATATTTCAGACTCTGAATCCAGATACAATGTCAAAATTTTAAGTCAAAAAAGTTTCAGCAACAACAGAAAAAGTTGAATTCACTTATATTCAAAACTTCTCCACCCAAACCTTCAACTGATGAATTTTCAGACCATATATTTTTTGACAGATTCACTAATTTAACTGATACCGATTTTACACAACCACAAAAAGATCTATTAGAAAAAGGATTCAAACACAATTTACATCCAAAAAATAATGAAACTAATTTTGAACACTTAGGCATAGACTCCGAAATCATTCTCAAAAACTCCAAAGATAATATTTTAGCCAAACATCAAACAGCAAAAATCATCAAAGAAGACTTTTCGAAATTATCACCTCATTGCAATTCCGATTATAAGATAATAAAAACAATTCGTGAAAATAGTACCAAGAACGATTTAGTATTCACTAAAGCAGATAAAGGTAACACCGTCATCGCGATTAGTAAAACCGATTATATTTCTAAAACTGAAGAATTCTTAACAGCCAGAAAATATATAACATCAACTAAGGATCCTACCGCAAAATTTCATAAAGTGGTTAAATACATAATTTCGACAGCAAAATCATTAATAACAGACCACGAAAAATATAAATTCATTAACTCCAATCCACAATCCCCCGAATTATATTCGTTGATAAAACTTCATAAACCTAATTACCCTATTAGACCTGTTGTTTCTTATGTAACGGCACCTTCTTTCAAACTTTCGAAATTCACCAACGACTTGCTAATAAAACATTGCAATTTTAAATCTAAATTTTCGGTCAAAAATTCAAACGAACTAATTGCCAATATCAAAGATACCATTATACCACCTAATTCCAAACTCATTTCTTTCGATGTTAATAATCTATTTCCCAACATTCCTCCGAAAGATGCGTACTACTTAGTTGAAGAATTATTAGAAAAGAATCATGTCAATACTATAATTAAATCAGATATTCTTTCATGATTACAAATTTGTTTATATCAAAATTATTCCCATTTCAATAACAAATATTATACTATTGAAGACGGCTTGATTATGGGCAATCCGTTAAGTCCTTTGTTAGCAGAAATATTCATGAATAATTTAGAGAAATTAATTCATAATCATCCACTCAGTAAATATTGTTTAAACTGGTATCGCTATGTAGACGATATCATTATTTGCTTCACAGGAACAGATAGACAGTTGAAAGTTTTCGAAAATCATATAAATTCATTACATCCAAAAATTGCATTCACAACCGAAATAGAAAGCAAAAATTTGATAAATTTCTTAGACGTAACAATTTCGAATGAAAATGAAAAACGTGTTTTCGCAATTTACCATAAGCCGTCACATACAGATATTATAATACATAACTCGTCGTGTCATCCGTATCAACATGAAATGTCAGCATTCAATAGTTTTATTGATAGAATGATTAACATGCCGTTATCACCAGAAAATTTCAACAAAGAATTAAATTTGATTAAACAAATAGCCAATAATAATGGTTACAATCCCAAACTAATAAATAATATTTCAAATAAAAACAAAGTAGAATCGCATTGAATGAAGTTTACCCTGTCGATAAATTAAAATTCAACACCTTAACCTACGTTGGCATTACAAGTGAGAAACTGAAATCATTCTTGAGTAGCAATAATTTCAACATAGCTTTCCAAACTAATAAGAATTTAGGCAAATAAAAAAAATAATAAAATCAAATCAGGTAAAAAATAAATAAGCTGTTTATAGATTGAATTGTAATGACTGTGATGATTTCTACATTGGTAGAACACATAGAAATTTTAATATTAGAATATCGGAACATAACGCAGTTTTTCATATAAAAAATCAGATTCGAATTACGCGAATCATCTCTTAGAAAATAATCACTCTTTCGACCCACAGTTTGAAATTTTGCATACAGATAATAAATATTGGAAAGTAGATCTTTGGGAAACTTTAGAAATCAATAAATACAAACACTCAGGTAGACTCATCAATGAACAAGTCTATTTAAGCCCTTCACCTCTATTGAATCTCTTCGGGGAGCAATCTATTCCTCAATTTTATTGGATATACCTGTCATAAATACCCAGTTAAGAAGGAGCAACCCAATAAGCTTTTAATTACTCAAGAACATTTATATTTATATTCTCATTCTTATTTTCTGTACATTCATTCAAGAAGCTACGGTGTAGTGAAACGCGTTACGAATTGCAATTATTAAGTAAAATTTCTTGAAACACAGTACTTGTTTATTATTATTCATAATGGAATTTTACCAAGTAAAAGCTCCCAAATTCAAATGATAAACATATTACATACTTTCGAAAAGAGAAAAATCTTAGTCCTATGTAATTGGATCTGTCCAATAAAACTTGTGAGTTTAAGTTATAACTAAAAACCTTGAACAATAAGAAATTTCTGCATACCGCTGCACCCTACTCAAAAACTTCCAGTGTAATGTGAAAATATTGTTTACGTAATATTGAAGTTAATATTGAACTGACAGAATTTAAGAATTTCTGAATAATACGAAAGCCAAAGATTCTTTGTTAATAGTTTGTCCTGAAAAAGGAGTAGTTCATTTTTTCAACTTAAATATTTCATCTAGCTGCCCATTCAACATTCTTTGTTAATCCGTTCATATCATATTAATTCTGAGAAAGGCAGTGAATCAAATATTCTTATTTGTTATAATTTTAACGCATCGATATCACTCATCAAAGATATTCTTATTTGGTGTACACAATTATTATTCTTACGAATATCCCATTCATAAAAATTCATTCATCTGAGGTCATTTCAGGAAAAACTTCTTCGGTGTATTCTAGTTCATGACCTTCCACAATTTCATTTGATTGGCTGCATCATGGAAATCAAGGATCCCTCAGTAATCGCATCTTCCTCTGTCATTAATAAATCAAAAGAATGCACAAACATGTTGTAAGACGATAATCAGACTAGTGGCGCCCGAGTTTTTTGTACCCTGCCGTTCTTTTTACAGTCTTTACGCTTAATTTATCAGAAATGTGGCGGCTAAAACGCACAAAGAAATTCTTTCAGATGTGATTCCAGACGTCTCTTGCAATTATTGCTTGTTCGACATCGAAAATTAGTTTTTTAGAATTGTGCGATGAAGAGTAATGCTTCAGATTTTTATAGTCAATCGTTTCGATTCGGATGAAACTGTTTTCTTTTTTCTGTCGATTTCATACACAAATATAAAGGATAGTTCAAACGCTATAAGGTTTGGACCTTGCATTATCGGTGCAGAACAAAACTTTCAGGGATTTTTTATGAGTGTACTAGTAGATGATTCAAGTTTAAAAATATTGTGCTAAATCTGTGTTGACCAGAAACGCGATTTTTCGGAAAATTTTTCAGTTTTTCAATAATAACTCGGAAACGATGCAACCTACAGAAAATTGCACATATGTGTGGTTTCCGATAGTTTCATGATGTGTAGATGTTTGTTGAGTTGGTGTCCGGTCAATAGGCCTACTACCATCCCAACAGACTTTTTCTCGAGGGACAGTAGTTCATGTACCCTCTTTTTTGATTGTGGCCCTTTTATGAGCCTTTTTGACTGTCTCAGTCCCGAGATGCCTGTCTAGTAGTTTTGGGCCTCGGTGGTGGTCCAGTTTTGAAAGAAAGAGAGCACATGGGTCCATGGGATGATTAGAATTGGTTCTGGTCCCATCGGCCTGACAGCTGTTGCCTTTTTAGCGAGATATCTCGTTTCCTTCGATGCCCTACAGGGATGGGCACCAAATCAGAGTGATTCTGTTTGTAGCACTGAGTTGTCGAAGTGCTGTTCTGCATTCGTCAACCAGTTTGGCTATCAGAGCATATCTAGATGTATGCATCTCGATAGTTCCTATGTAGGTTTTCCTGTACTCACCGGAGAATGGCAAATATTTCTGCGTGTGTTACGGTGACGTTTCCCAGCGCAATCATAATGTTTGCCCTAGGGCCGTAAACGCCGATACCTGTACCCGTCCCGGTTTTGGACCCATCCGTAAACCAGGTGGGGCCCTGTTGGGGTGAGTAAGGCGTGGGGTGTGGTCCAAATTTCTTTTGGTGGAATAAAGACTTTGTAGGGTTCGTCAAAATAGTAGATGGCTCTTGTTTGATCTCCTCTTATGAAAAGGTCAGGTCGGAGTTGTCTGATTTTGTTAGGGGATTTGGAGTGTCCAGAGATTGGATTTCTATCCGTCCACACACCTCCCTCCCACGGTCTCGAAGAGGCCCTCATGGCCACCTCCTCCACCACTATGTGTAGTGGAGGGATGCCCAGAAGGCACTCCATGGATTCCGTGGGTGTGGATCTCAAGGCTCCTGTGACTACCAGACATGCTTGCCTTTGGATCTTGTTGATTTTGTTTCGTTTTATTCCTTTTTCCAGTGCGGGCCACCATACGATTGCGGCATAGATCAGGAGCAGTGTTATCACAATTGTGTATAGCCGGTATATTATCTTTGGTTTAAGTCCCCATATGGGGCCGAATAGTCTCCGGTACGTCCAGAGTGTGTTTTGGGCTACTTGCGTCTGTATTTCGATGTGATTGTCCCAATTTAGTTTGGCATCAAGCATCACACCTAGGTATTTCACTTGTTTTACTAGTGTTAGTTCCTCGTTGAAGAGAATGGGTGCCTTGAAGGGCGGAAGTTTCCTTTCTCGAGTGAATATAGTCATGTCTGTTTTGTTACGATTTACAGAGTCGTTCTCTCTGCACCATTGTTCAGTCATTCGTGGAGCGTTCTGCTCAACTTCACATATGGTGCTGAGATTTTTTACTCGAACAAGGAGGACGAGGTCGTCGGCATAACCCACCGCAAAGTGCCCAGCATCGGCAAGGGCCGCCATCCAGCACGAGGTTCCAAAGAAGAGGACATAAAACTCCGCCCTGTGGACATCCTCTGCTGGCGGTCCCCCAGACGGTCGTCTCGCCGAGGTTTGCCGTGCCACCCACCTTGCTATGGTTTTGTTTACTTTTCTATCTGTGATAGCTTTATCTATTTTATTTTATAGTTTATTGTCGAAAGCTCCCTCTATGTCTTGGAATATTTCTAGAGTAACTTCGCCTTTTTCCAGTCCTTTCTCGATATACCCTACTACGGAGTGCAGTGCTGAGTCGACTGATGTACCTTGCGTGTAGGCATGTTGAGTGATATGTAGGGGGTGCTCCACTAGGGTGTTCTCCCTGAGATATCTTTTTACCAGTCTCTCCATAGTCTTCAGTAGGAAGTAGGTGAGGCTGATTGGTCTATACCTTTTATTAAGTGTGCAGGGTATATACCATCTGCTTCTAGTGCTTTATATGGTTGAAAGGTTAAGTTAGATTACTTAGTTACTGCCCATCGAACCTTTCCTACTGTAACTAGCATTGGGGCTGTGTTCCAATTTGCGTTGTCAGCATGCCCATTGGATTTCTGGATTGCTGTGTCGTCGATGAGGAAACCCGGGAAGTGGACTTCCGCCAGGTGCCTCAGTGTTTCATCATTCGTCTGTGTTTTTACTCCTTCCGGGTATCAAGACTTTGGATGTCTGTCGGTCCCGCTGCGGAGAGAATGCGACAAAGACAGTTTGCCTCCGGTACACTCTCTATTTCCTCGCAGTAGGAATGCCATGCTTCTTTTTTGGATTTTTTGATCAATCCTTTGTATGCTCTTTGGGCTTCCTTGTAGTTGTCCTAATCGCTTTTTGTGCTTGTGCTCATCGCTTTATTTAGGAGGCGTCTGCTTTTCACACTTGCATATGTTTATTGAACATGAAAGAATGTGCCATCGAATGACTTCCCTAAGAATCAAAATCGATGCAACCGTTAGCCGTAATGGATCGTTAAATACTGAAAAATTTTAACCATTTTGGCTGAAGTAGTTTTAAAGTCAGTACCACAAGTTATAGAACATCAAAATTTCGAGTACAAAAACATCCTAAAATGATTTTTGTTTTCACTCAAAATCTAGGAGACAAATGGAAACCACTAGAAGTAGTGCTCCTGAATTCCTAGTTATTTATTTTATTCGAACCAAATTACTTCTGAACTTCACAACATTCACTTCTACTTCAAACATTCACTTTTCATCATATTTAAGTATTCTACACTGACTGCGAAATGGCCATCAAAGCGAGTGAAAACGCATTCAATGTATACAAAAGGAAGAAAACACCGGAAAATAAAATTGAATTCCAAAAACTCAGACCCATCGCAAGACTCACTTTGAAAACTTCGAAGAGAAAATCCTGGAGAGAATATATATCTACAATCAATAGCTCCACACCAATGACTGAAATTTGGAAGAAAATCAAAAGAATATATCAAATATCAAGCACAAAATAAAAGTACTTCAAGTCAACAACAGAAACATATCTACAGATCATGAAATTACCAACGTATTAGCAGAAGTATATCAGCATCGATCAAGCACTGATAATTATGAAAATGATTTCAATAACTTCAGAAAATCAGAGGAAGATGAAATAGACTGCACTGCTGTGGACAATGATGCACAATAAATAAATAAATAATATTCCCATTATATTTATTAATTATCTCCCAAAAAATGCCACTAAACACCTCTTAATTCTCTACAATATGATTGGTTGAATCACAAATTCCCAAAAAACGGACAGAATATTATTATCCCTATTTTGAAGTAACAAAATTCCAAAACTAACCCAGAGTCATATAGGCTAATCTCATTTACATGTGCCATGTGTAAATTATTAGAAAAAATCATAATTAACCGGTTCTTATGGATATTAGAAAAACAAAACATACTTATATCACAACAAAGCAGATTTCGGTCAAATATACCAACAATGAATAATATAATAGCGTTGCAAACTGAAATACACGATCCAAACAAATATGTGTAGCATTATTTTTTGATATAAAAAAACATATGCTACAGTTTAGATATATCTGATCATGAAAAGCCTTCAATCGCATAACATACGTGGGCGTTGTCTTGCTTTTATACAAAATTTTCTTGGAAATTGAAATTTTCAAGTGAGAATTAACGTAGTCCTATAAGCATCAAAGAATCTGGAGAATGGAATACCACAAGGCGCTGTTCTTAGTCCGATCCTATTTCTGTTAGCCATCAATGATGTTTTGAATAATCTCAAAACACCACTCAAAGGACGATTATTTGCAGATGATTTAGTCATATTTGAAAAGACCAAAGATATCCAAAACATATTTACTATGATGCAGCACTATCTAAATAGTTTAGAAAATTGGTCAAAGGACACAGGTTTCAAATTCTCCACGGAAAAGAATCAGTACATAGTTTTCTCTAGAAGAATTATCTACTCACCACAACTCTCGCTTTATAATAAAAACCTGCCAAAAAACACAGCACTAAGTTTTTAGGGATGATTCTAGATGAAAAACTCACTTGAAAAGAGCATATAAAGAGGCTGGACGTAGAATGCAATGGCAGGCTGAATGTGTTGAAGGCAATATCGAACAAGGACTGGGGCTCGGATAGGCAAACCATGCTGACACTCTATAGGACATTAATAAGTTCTAAGCTAGATTATGGTTCAATAGCATATTCTTCCGCAAACAGCTCAACACTCAAAATTCTAAACACAATACACAACAACGCATTAAGGTTAATACTAGGAGCTTTCAGAACAACTCCTATAGAGAGCTTATACTGCGAAGCAGGTGAACCATCTCCCCATGATAGAAGAACGTACCTTAGAATCACATACGCAATGAAAAGTCAATCAGATCCGAAAAATATAACATACAAATATGAAGACAACGACAAATTCATAAACTTATTTTCCAACAAACCTCGAACACCTAAACCTTTTTATCATCAAGTGCGGTCCGATCTCTCAACACTAAACATCACTCTTCCTACCTGTCTCCCTTTAAGGCGTGAAATCTCTCCTCCTTGGACTATAAAAAGCCAAAATATTATAACCACCCTGACACAATTCAATAAATAATCATATACAGAATCAGCGAAGCATAATGAATAGCTACGAGGTTAGTATATATAGACGCATCCAAATCTGAGGCTGGCGTAGGAGCAGCGGTTGTGGCATCTAATACTGTGCTTAAATTCACTTTACCATCACAAAGCATCGTGTATACTGCTGAACTATTCTCTATATTTCAAGCCTTAATACACATCAACTCCTTTCAAGATGAAAATTCATCATCCTAACCGACTCACTCAGCTCCTTTCAGACACTCAAGAAAATACTATCCAATAACACCATCGCAAATAAAATAAAACAAGAACAAGAAAAGTCCCGAAAGAAAGAAATCATTTTCACCTGGGTGCCATCACACATAGGAATTCCAGGCAACGAAGAAGCTGACAAACTCGCTCGTGAATCCATCAGTCACGAAAACGCAGTTCGGGTGAGAGACTTAAAGACTAGTGACGTGAAGAAATTCATAAAATCGAAAATGAATTCTGCATGGCAATTTAAGTGGTCGAACACGACCACAAAACTTCGGTCAGTGAAACCATTCGTGAAACCATGGTCGAGATTATCACTTGATCGAAAATCTCAAAAAAAATTGCGCAACTTAGACTTGGACACACGATCTTCACCCACAGTTATTTAATGAGTAGGGAGCCACAGCCCCAATGTAACAACTGTAACGTAATACAATCAGTCGAACATATCATGGCAATATGCCCCAGATTCTCTGAACAGAGAAGACTATATCAGATTCCCGATAACATTGAAGAAGCACTTGGACCAAATTGCAACTTTGAGAATACCATCAAGTACCTACAAGCTGTAAACATTGAAAATATTTAAATATTTTCAACGTTACTGATGGATTCACGAGCGAGTTTGTCAGCTTCTTCGTTGCCTGGAATTCCTATGTGTGATGGCACCCAGATGAAAATGATTTCTTTCGTTCCGGACTTTTCTTGTTCTTGTTTTATTTTATTTGCGATGGTGTTATTGGATAGTATTTTCTTGAGTGTCTGAAAGGAGCTGAGTGAGTCGGTTAGGATGATGAATTTTCTTCTTGAAAGGAGTTGATATGTATTAAGGCTTGAAATATAGCGGATAGTTCAGCAGTGTACACGATCCTTTGTGATGGTAAAGTGAATTTAAGCACAGTATTAGATGCCACAACCGCTGCTCCTACGCCAGCCTCGGATTTGGATGCGTCTATATATACTTAACCTCGTAGCTATTCATTATGCTTCGCTGATTCTGTATATGATTATTTATTGAATTGTGTCAGGGTGGTTATAATATTTTGGTTTTTTTATAGTCCAAGGAGGAGAGATTTCACGCCTTAAAGGGAAACAGGTAGGAAGAGTGGTGTTTAGTGTTGAGAGATCGGACCGCACTTGATAATAAAAACGTTTAGGTGTTCGAGGTTTGTTGGAAAATGAGTTTATGAATTTGTCGTTGTCTTCATATTTGTATGTTATTTTTTCGGATCTGATTTGCTTTTCATTGCTTATGCTATTCTAAGGTACCTTCTTCTATCATGGAGAGATGGTTCACCTGCTTCGCAGTATAAGCTCTCTATAGGAGTTGTTCTGAAAGCTCCTAGTATTAACCTTAATGCGTTGTTGTGTATTGTGTTTAGAATTTTGAGTGTTGAGCTGTTTGCGGAAGAATATGCTATTGAACCATAATCTAGCTTAGAACTTACTAATGTCCTATAGAGTGTCAGCATGGTTTGCCTATCCGAGCCCCAGTCCTTGTTCGATATTGCCTTCAACACATTCAGTCTGCCATTGCATTCTACGGCCTGCCTCTTTATATGCTCTTTTCAAGTGAGTTTTTCATCTAGAATCATCCCTAAAAACTTAGTGCTGTGTTTTTTGGCAGGTTTTTATTATAAAGCGAGAGTTGGGGTGAGTAGATAATTCTTCTAGAGAAAACTATGTACTGATTCTATATATATATATATATATATATATATATATATATATATATATATATATATATATGTGTTACCGTATTGTACCTCATATATTGCTAATAACCCCGGGTTGATGCGATCTTTGTCAAATAAAAAAAGAGTATCCGAAAATTTGAAATGAAACGCAAAAACCTTAATCTACTTCATTTATTGAATTTTCTTCAAAATATGCTTCATTTGAAGCGATACACACGGGTTTTTCCAATCATCGAACCATTTTTTATAGGCGCTTTCAGGGATGGCCTTCGCTCCTTCTGCGAATGTTCTCTTATGACGTCTATGGAATCAAATCTGATTTCGCGGAGCGGCAGTTTTAGTGAAGAAAAGAAAAAAGGCACACGGAGCTAGATCAGGCGAATAAGGGGGCTGCTCCATGGTATTTATCGAGTGTTTGGTCTTAAAGTCGTTAATAACCGTGGCTCGAAGAGATGGTGCGCTATCTTCATACAAAATCCACCAATTGTTTTGCACAAATCAAGCCGTTTACGGCGAATATTTTCACGCAAACGTCTCAAGACGGTTAAATAGAAGTCCTTATTGACCGTTCGACCTTACGGAACGAATTCATGATGAACCACACCATGGATATCAAAGAAAACAATCAGCATCGTATTGATTTTCGAACGTCTTTGGCGAGGTTTTTTTAATTTTGGCTCATTTTTTCCACCCTTTCCGATGACTGTTGGCTCGTTAGTGTGTCGTATTCATAGACCCATGTCTCCTCACTACTTATGATCCGTACCATGAACGAGGGATCAGAATTCTCACGATCCAGCATGTTTGCAGCTACCTGCATCCGTTACTATTTTTGAAGAAAATTCAGCTCTATCGGAACGAGCCGAGCGGCGTCGCGCCGCATGCTCAATTGGTTCACCAAAATCAAACGAGCGATCACGATCTATCTCTACATTCACTCATAACTTACTAAATCTAGCTAAACTCTTATGACAGTAGAGATATTTTTTTCGTTCGAGGGTAAATTATATGTTCGAGCAGAACAACGTCTACCGGATCTATAGGTATAAAAGGAGAACTGTTTTGAAATAGACAATAACATATCTCAAATGGGAGAGCGCGCCAATGCAACAAAATTCAGTACACATTAACTTGATGCGTTGCCATCTATATAATTCGAATCCTTTTCCAGTTGTGAAATATGTTAATTACGTTTCACCCCATTTTCGTTCTAGGAAGTTCCAAAAATAGATTCGAGTATTTCTATTAGAGAACTCGACATTATTAGATTTAGAGACAACATTCGAACGATTATGAATGAAGAGATGAACTGAAAAACGATCAGTCCGTACAGAAATCTAGAATATAGTTAGTTAGGGGTATTGAAATTTTTTCTGAAGGAAAGTGAAAGTATCTCGCTGACTTTGATATTCATTCGTAAAAATTAAGAATGTTCAAGAATATGTAGTTACACATTGAAAACTCATAATAGAATAATATAAGTGGAATGGTAAAGTGATAAAGTATAATTTTACGTTAATAAATTGAGAAATTATCCAGTATTTCTACTCTTTCTACTTATTATTTCCATGTTGGAGCGCTTTCCTCTCACTCTTTCTCTTTAACTTGCATATCTTCTTTCGCTATAACTTTCCTTCAAGTCCATGCTCTCACGGTGGGATGATGCCCATCTTGGCCCCAAATAAATTTCTGATATATAATCTATATATCCATGTCTGACTATATCCTTAATTCATTCAAGATTATAATATTTTTCCAATTGTATGTACAGGAAAAAACACGTTTAAGAATATCACTGATATTTATGGATTATTATAACAACAATTTTAATGTAAACATCTGAAAAAGTCTAGGAACACTTACCAATATCTTTAAAATATGAATTTGATGATTCGAATTTATAGAAATCTTTCAGTTTTTGTTATGATGTATTGTATATAATGTATTCTCAAGAAAACAGAATAATATTTGACTTCTCCAAAGCACCTATTATAAAAAAAATGACGAAATTTGGTAAAACACAAAAAAAATCCTGAACTAATATTTTCGAAACGATATGGAAGCACTTATATTTTTCAGTACCCAGAAGGTCCACCTCTGTTATTAATGACACTTTGGCATCGTCGCGGCATGCTCAATATTAAATTGTCTATTACATTTTGGCCTAAGTCATTCCAAGCCCCCTGAACTGCTAATCGAAGCTCCTGTTCATGATGGAAGACGTTTTGACGCAGGAGATTTCTTTTTAGGGTGTCCCACACATGCTCGATGGGATTCAGCTCTGGGGAGAAGGATGGCCACGATAGAAGATGGATATCATTCAAGACAACTCTTGCACGATGAAGAGGGGCATTATCTTGTTGGAAGAGTGGATTTTGACCCATTTTTTGGAGATACGGTACCACTACTGGTAAAACTATCTCATTTGCGTAAGAATTTTCCGTGAGGTTGTTCTGTATGAAAACGAGGTCAGTTCTTCCACCAAGGCGTAAACCTCCCCAAAACATCACTGATCCGACTCCCTGTATAAAAACTTCTCGAGCATGCTGGAGACAGTTTTGCTTTCCAGGTTCCCTCCATATTCGAATTCTTCCCGAATCGGGATAATAACTAAATCTAGATTCATCACTGAAGAGAACTGTGGCCCACCTCTCTTGATCCCAGTTTACGTGTTCCTGGCACCAAGCTAAACGAGCAGCGCGATTTCCATGGGTCAGTTGTGGAACTCTTAAAGGACGTCTGGAGTGGAGTTGACCTTGGGGCAGTCGATTTCTCACAGTTTGGTCGGAAATTTGTACATTATGAACTCGTGATAGCTCTTGAGCTAATTGAGAGATCTCTTCTGGCTTGTAAAACAAAAATCGGTCTTGGGCGACTATAGTAATCCTGAAACGTCCTGTATGGCGTTCTTCTACGCTACCTGTTTCATTGAAACGCGACCATAAACGGTTTATGACACTTGGGCTACTTCCCAGAACCCTGGATACTTTCCGTTGTGAGCTCCCAGCTTGGAGCATGCCAACGGCTCGTATTATCTCTTCTCTAGTCAAATGTCGTCTTTCCATGGAATCACAAAACTTGAATCTTTTATTTGTGCTTACAACAGAAACAAAGTGCCAACTAACTGATTTCAAACACTGAATACATGAAATGATTATAAAGCAGCGTCATATCTGCTGCATTTTTATAAAAATATATATAAGTGCTACTTTCTACTTATACTTAGATATTTTAAAAATATGCAGATATTTCTAATAACAAATACATAGGGTTTTAAAATCAAAATGTTAGCTAGGTCTAGGTGCAATAGAAAAATAAAAGATAGGTATTGTAGTAGCGATATTTTCCGAGATTTTGCTGTTGCAAATACATTAATTACATCGCTAAAATTTATACCGTCAAAAATTTCTTGTTCGATTGCTCATATTGACCAAACAATCTTTCTTGAATCATTGTCGATCTTAAATAATTTTTAATGATTTTTAACTCTGAAAAAGATCGCTCGCCAGAAGCTACAGATACAGGCAATGTCAAAATAATTCTTAGTGAAATGCTTACGTTTGAAAAGGTGAAGATTAAATTGTTTTCAAATATATATTGTAAAATACTTAAGGGGTCAGTATCATCAAGTAATGAAAACAACTTTAACGCTTTAATTTCGTTAAACAGATCATTGGAGTCTATATCCTTATTATTCTGATGTGTCAGTCGCTCTTCAAGAATAGAACAATGTTTTAAAAGATCGCTGTCACTTAATTTGAATATGTCGCTAAAAAATCCGAAAACATTATCATACTCATTTAATAAGTCAAATCGGTTTTTTAGAAAGTTTATAGTTTGATCTATAATTTTTAAGAAAAAACTAATTTTAAAGGCGGTTTTTGGATCATGAGGGCTCTCATCTCGGTGTTCATAGTCAAACAGTTTTGGTTTGAATTTCCTCCTAACTGTTGGTAATGGTGGAAAGTCTTCTTCAATTTCGAGAGAGGATGCTACTTCTTTCGCTTGTACAAGAATTTCTTGAAATTATTGGTCAGATCTATATTGCTGGAAGTGATCAACTAAATTTTTTAGGTAGGTTTGGCATACTTTAATATTAATTGTAGCACTTTGCATTTGTTTGCTGACAATATTTATATGAAATAAAACGTCATGCCAAATAATAACTCCACAAATACATTGAAAATTTTGTACAGACGTTAAGAGGGAACTCGCTTTATGTCTTGCATCAATGTGAAAGGAATTATCTTCAGCCACTTCTAGAAGACTTTCGCAAACCTTAATTAAATAAACTTCAAGGGGCTTTATTGTGTCAATTCTGCTGGACCATCTTCTCTCACTTAGAGGCTTTGAATTTAACCCGGGGACATTTTTTCTCAAAACATACCACCTTTTTGTGGATGACGAAAAAAAATTATATAACTATTGCACGAGATTAAAAAAGTTTATTGTAGCACCTGACACCTTAGAAGCGTCATTTACTGTTAAGTTCAAAGTATGAGCCGCACAAGGTACAAAAAGGGCTTTCGGATTCGCATCAAGAATTCGTTTTTGAAGCCCGACATATTTTCCCTTCATATTTGTCCCATTATCATGACCTTGTCCCATAACGTGTTTTAATTCTAAATTTAATTTTTTCAAATTTTCTTTCACAAATGTATATATCCCTTCTCCTGTAGAGTACAGTATTGGATTAAAAGCAATAAAATAAAAACATCAACCTTTTTGAAGTGGTGTTAAGGACAACATACCTCAGAACAAGACTAATTTGCTGAGTATGACTAGTGTCTGGTGTACAATATAATATTATTGAAAAATATTTTGAACTGCGAACCATTTCTAAAATATTATTTCTTACTTTGGACGACAAAATTTCAATTATTTCATTCTGTATTTGCACGCCTATATAATGCATTGTGTAGATAAATACTTAACAATCGCAATAATTCTTTCCAACATGTCTCGCCAATATTTTTTCCGTTTCTAAGATCCGCAGATGATGAGCATTAACAGTTATAGATGTCTCCAACATTTTTTTTTAAATTTACCCAAGTGTTTATATAACTGTTGTGTAAAATTTACGTTTTGTGTCTCTTAATTAGCAAAGACAAGTGTTGCCAATCAGATACTCCATTTGTATCACAAAAAGCGTTAGGAGTTTTACATTTACAAAACAACTTACAACTAAAACAAAATACAGAATCTTCAGAACTAGAGTAAATAAGCCAAGCTCTTTCGACTTTTTCTCCATTTGCTAGATTTCTTTCAAAGTATTTGTACGAAAACTTTCTCTTATTTTTATTACTAGGAAAGCTAAAACTGATATCTATCAAGGGCGGACCACGTTTGACCAATATTCTAGCCATCTCATTGGTGATTCTTTCGGGCCACAAACCGGGGTCGGACGGAATTATATCGATACTAGCCTCATTACAGCCTTCATCGAAAGTGTCACTTGCAGCAGGTATTTCTGTAGCTGACATTACCGAACTTTTTACACAATCTGAATTACCTGAAGTGGATTGTTTAAGTGCTGTAGACGAGGATGGTGTCATCGCTTCATCGGGCTCTGCATCAGTGGAAGCTGTTTTGCTGCTACAACCGCTGCCACTTGTTGCAGGACCTGATATTACTGTTGAAATTTCAGATGGTCCACTCACTGTTATTGATATTACGGATTTAGAATCTTGAGATTCAGTCGCACCAACATCGATAGTCTCTGTGGAATCTTTATTGTTTTGCAAGAAATGCTTTGAAGATCCAATCATTTTTTCTCTTTCTTATAGTCTCAGTTTCTTTTGCTCGCGAAACTTCGCACCTGAAGGTCTCTTTCTTTTATACTGAAAAAACAAATAAATAATAAGTACTCATCGAAATTAGGAATTAGCTTCTAAAGTAACCACAATAATAAGCACCATGTGGGTAGGGTAGGAAATATTCTCAAAAAGTTAACTAAGTAGCCAATAGTTTCTAACCCCCAGATTATTATTAAGTAAGATATGGCCGATTAAAGTTTGCATATTTGAGTGAAAAGCAATTTGTTCGAGCCCTTTTAGCTTAAATCCTTTCAAAAAGAAAGGCAGAAAAGATATTGAACTAATTTGATCTTATAGCCCTTAAAAAACCGTACAAAATGGTTTTTTAAAAAGATCAATAGCATAAAAACTAAGCGAGTTATGGATGAAACCAGTTACTTTTTCAAACTTGTACATGACATTTTAATTTATAAAAAGATATTTGGCTGAAAAAAATTAATTATAACCAGTATCCTATAAAGGGTTAATGTTGATAGTATAAAGTGAGGAACACTTACCATTTTATGAAAAATCGAGCCGTTGAACTTTCAGTCAGCAGGTATTCGGCACTTAATTAAAAAACAAGAAGTTAACAAAATATTGCACAACACAACACCACACTTGACAAAATAAAAATAACTTAAAATGTAAAAATTAATAGGATTCCTTGTTTTTATTCACTTGTTCCACGGTCCAGTGAACTAACTGATTTAAAAACGCCTGTGACGATGCATCGCTTTTATAGCGTGTTATTCATGTCTGAACAGGAAAAACCAAGAAACTGCCGCCTGACATGTTCTCGCAACATAGGAATCGGCAGTAACTGGATGTTATACTAATAAAATTTCGTGTGTATTTATACCTTATCCTATTTAATTTCTCAACTTTTATTTTAATATTTTTTTTGGACCCTGGGTTCTGGCGCCCCTAAAGGATGGCGCCCGTGTGCATTGCACACTTTGTACATATGAGGCTTCCAGGACAGAAATCGATCTAGCGTTATGACCAGGAATTTCACGGAATCTGTCACATCTAATCTAGAATGATCAACCGTCAGAGAAATGGGTCCTAATGAGGCATCTAAAACAAGACAGCCTGAGATTTGTTCGTATTCAAATGTAAATCATGAGAGCAGAACCAGTCAAATAGGTTAGATAGGACCTCACCGTCTCTCTACAGCTTCGATGGAATTATGAGAAACAAGAGCAGAGATGTCGTCCGCATATGCCGTAAAGTGCGTATTTGGTAGTACATTAGCTTAATCATTGACGTATAATATAAACAGAATCGGTCCGAGGACCGATCCCTGCGGCACGCCTGTCTTGACCTCAGCATAAGCGGACGACACCCTCCTCCTGCTATTAGAATGAAAACTATCCACCGTAACATACTGCCTGCGATCATTGGTAAATGAGTTCAACCAATCGAGAGGAACACCCCGTATGCCACAGTCATAAAGCTTCCCAGAGAGAACTTGCAAATTAATGCAGTCAAACGCCCTGCTGAGATCAAGAAAGATCCCAACAGGGCACTCGCCCGCCTCAACCGCCACCAACAGCGCCTCGTAGAACTCCCCCAAAGCGCTATCAGTTGATTTCCCCGCCAAAAAGCCGTGCTGATTTTTGGACAAAATACTGAACCTGGATAAAAACGGCAGGAGCCTAGACAAAATGCATATTCAAAAATTTTGAAAATACTGAAGGGTCTGAATTATCCTTTTGAAAATGGGAATCACTCTATTGATTTTGAGGTAAGTTGAAATTTTCCTGAAGAAAAACTTAAGTTTATTAGATAAACTAGAGGCTACACAATATATGTTCCCATTTTTTAATAAACAGACCGGAATCTCATCATGACCAGAACTCCACTTATTTTTCAGTTTATTCTTTATAATATTCACAAGTTCATCGTCCGACAGAGCAGACAGAAAAAAATTATATTTAATGACAATAATAAAAAATGGTAATTTTTAGAAAAATTCGATAAATTTAATGACGATATAAAAATATGGTTTTCTTTCAATTATTCAGTATAGGAATCAGTTGCTGAAAGTAGCAGACATGTAACAATTCTTCTGATTTTTTAATTGAAAAATTATTTTTGAAAAATTTAAGAAAATTGCACATCTCATAATTCAAGAAACTGTTAGTACAAATTTTTGAAAAATATTTTTTCCACTTATTCATTTCTGGAATAAAAGCTTAAATTTTACAGTGTCTGCTAACTTCAGTGTCATGAGTACTTCTCAAAAATATGTTGTATTTTGGAATTATCAGTGACAATATGTCTATATTTTGGTATAAGTCCATAGTATACAAACCCATATTTAACCTAGAATCACGAAAAGACTATGAAAATTAGTACGAATAAACTATCTAAATGCCGTATAAAAAAATTTCATCTTACATTTCGTTATATGGATTTTTCTTTTCAGTTTTTTCCCTTTGGACCAACGAACATGTACGACACAGGAAAATATATCATCTATGCATAAAATACTTTCAAAATAAATTTATTTCATGTTGTGTCAATTCACCCCTGGACTACGGAAAGATTGCAACCCTCGATTTTTCTCCTTGTCGCATGATTTTTGTACGGCGTTGCGGAATAATGGAAAAGTAGCAGTATTGAAATAGTATGACACAGGTGCCGTACAAAATCAAATCACCAAATTTACCCCGGTATTGTCGGAAAATAAAAAATTCCGACTTTGTGGCGCACCATTTTTTTATGGCGTTTTTATTAATTTTAATGGATCTATCGGTGGTAAGAATGCCGTACCAAAATATGTGACCAAAATGTACTCTACTTGTACTTTCGAATTCTCACCTGCACTCAGTTGGACAGCTTACAAGTGACGGCATAGTGCTGAATCTTACTATTTTATGCTCTTATATCGTTCTAGATAAGTCACCTGGTGGTTCAAATGACCCATAATTTTTTCAACATGGGCCTGTAGTCTATAACTGAGTATTTTATATGCTGAGAATCAAAGAGATATTTCCCGACAGTTATTGCCGGACAGTTAATCCCATTTTTCATAAATAAGATAGATGACTCTCTTTTTCCTCTAACTGGGTATTTTTCTATAACCCATATACTTTAATCAGGTCATAAATCCCTGTTAGAAATGTCTTTCATTATCCATTAACGTACCAGAAAAGAGTTCAAGGAATGGTTATTTGTCTTACATTTGACTAACATCTCTAAACTGATGATTCATTTCAGATGTATCATCATATTTAAAAGTATTAGAATATTGGTACTATAAATAGGGCAATACAGAAATATCAATTTCTCCAATGTGAAAGTACAAACAAAATGATGGTGGTGATCAAATCGAATAACTCAAGCCAATTATAAAAATTACACTAACTGAACTATAATTTATCAAAATACAATTAGATTTAATTTACCACATACTCCTAAATTGAATCAAGATGGATTGAAAAACAATTGAATCAATTTCAAAATAGAATTTCATGGCTAGGGATTATTTAGATATTCAATTTAGTAGAATCTCAAGAGTTGTCAGAAAAAAGTATGAAAAGTTCTAACAAGTTGTTGTTTGTGAACTTTACAATATCAGAAGAGTGTTATTTGTGCGTTGTGTGCCACAGCAACGTCGTCGTAAAATGATTCGAGTTCTTCGTCTTCACAAGTTGATGTCGGGGCGTATACTTGAACTATCTTGATGTTATATTTGGAATTCAGTTTCAGTATGAGATAGATTACTCGTGGGCTGATACCTCTTATATCCATTATGTTACTCGGGTTTCTTCTGTGGATGATGAAACCTACTCCAGCTTTAGAGATATCTTCTTGTCCTTTATAATGGAAAATGTGGCCTGATTTCATGGTTAATTGATGTTCTCCTCTTCTTCTTACCTCACTGAGACCAATAATGTCCCATTTAATATATTGCAGCTCATTTTCTATCTCTTACAGTTTTTCGTCAGATAGAAGAGTTCTTGTGTTGTAGGAAGCTATTTGCAAGTTACGTTTACCATATTTACAAGTGTCATTTACCATAGTAGCCTGGTCCACTCCGGAGATTCTTTGCACCCTCTGCTCTTGATTGGATATGACCCCTACCGTAGTCTTGGATCGTCGAGCTGCCGGAGACTGAGGGCCGTTTCTGATTTTGCCTTTCCATTATACTACATATATGGTTTTAAACTCAAATATTCGGTTATACCCACGTGCATACCAACTTTGTTATTTGATATAGAATACCCTGTATATTGATAACTGGTTCGATAACACTTGTTATTCCAGTTACTAAAACACCTAATACGTAAGTCTAGCTTGTTTCGTTCATGAAATATCCTAGTTTTACTTGAAAATTATGATTTTTTGATATTTGAAAATATCGATATATCTCGAGAACGGCGTGAGCTACCAAAATAAAGAAAGGTGTTTTGCAAACAAGAAACCATGCGGGACATAACTCATATCCGACTGAATTTCAGACATTATACAGAGTGCTTCTTTTTCCGCCTCACATTTCGAAACGAAGAAACATCAAAAACTACGTTTTTTCAAATTGTAACCCATATTTTTTCTTCAATTCATTAGATTCGCCGTAAAAATCTAAATGAAGTTCCCCATACATACCCTGTAATTGAGATTTCAAGTTTTCAAGTTATGGCGAAAACACGAATTTTACGTACCTACCTAAAATTGGAAAAGGCGGCTTAGATTCCGGCACGTGCATAGACAGTTCCCAGATCATTAACAAATAACTGTCCTTTTGTCTTTGGATAAGTTATAAATTAAGAAAAAAAGGGGAAACTGCAGTTGTCGAATTTCCTAAGTCAAATCAAAAAATATCAAAACGAATTATACTCTATTTTCCTAAATTTCATTATAACTGTTCGAAGTGATGACTATTCACTTCTAGAGATAGTTCTTCTCGACGCATAACACCCTCTGATGTGGTTCGCCTCAGTCCCTACACATCCAACTCCATGAAAGCATTTTGCATTATGCAAATCATATCTTGAAGTCACAGGTTCAGAATAAATTTTATCTTTCAGCGTTCCCCAAAGATAAAAATCTATAGGCATTAGGTCAAATGACCTTGGAGGCCCCAAAAATGGACCGTTTGTTCCAATCCATCTATCTTCAAACATATCAATTAAAATTCGATAATTTTCTTTTGTGCAATGAACTGGCGCTCAATCGAGTTCGTACCAACAGCGCCTTGATTCAGCTACTGATAAAGTGTCAACGAAGTCACTCACTACCATCCTCAAAATCTCCATATATTATTTCACCATTTAAATTGTCATCATACACAAAATACGAAAATATGTTGCCCTTCAAAAGTGCAAACACGTTAAAACTTGACTTCTGCTTCTCTATTGATGATTGATACATTTCGAGTTTCGAAACATAGCCTTCAACTGTGGCTCTTGCCCACACTTTGAATCCCCGTTTCGTTGGTTTAGATTTTATATATTGTTTCAATATATGCCTTCCCTTGAAAGGTATAATCATCTCATCGATAGCTGAAAATTCTGAGGGTCTCGCAGCAGCCTCAAAGGTTTCAGATAAAATATCCAGCAAAGGTCGAATTTTTATGAAACTATCTTTGCTATTTTGAGGTGTCTTCATTATTCGTGAAATGAAGATATCTTTTTATTTCTTCAAAACTGTTCAATGAAACTGTGTTTTTTATGAGGTCTAAACCTAAGCCTTGGGTTGTAGACCAGTACATCCTATAAGAAGGATATTTTATATAAGTCATGACAATATTCATACTAAAAAACTGTTTCACCTCTTCAATAGAGACTGTGAAGGAATGTTTACTGGATTGCATAGCAAATCTGATTGTTTCATTTGTTATAAGTCTGAATAACTCCTCTGGAAATAAATTCAAAAAGAATAATGGGGTTTCACCATCTTTATTGATTTCATGTCGACCTGAGAACTGTGGAGGATTTCCAGAATATACATTATCTTTTTCCGCAAACCAAATATCCTTTTGCGTCTTACCACTCTGAAGTTGTTCTGCTATTACACTCAAAGGAATATCACTCTCTGATTCTATATCGCTACTCGAGTCATGTTCACCTGAATCTTCTTGCACTTCCTGCTGTCCATTCACTTCGTCTTCTTGTTCGGAATTATCAACATCAATATCCTCCAAATCAGAATCAATCGGGTCCGAAACATTCGCTAACAAATGGATTTTATCTTTTCTTTGCCATAAAACAAGTTTGTTGGAACCTCTCCACTCATATATAAATATGGCAATATAATTCTGCTGGAAATTATTTTCATCATTGCTGGAAAATTTTATACCCTAATCTCAGATGCCACAAATGTGTACATCGCTCAAACAGAAAAAAAATATAGCAAACAGCATAATAATATCTTATTTGAAACATGCAATGTCTACTATAGAATATAATTGATCACTTACCTAATTTTTCCAATAATTATTCAGCAAAAATCCCAATATAAACACCTCTTATGATTTGACAACTAATCTCAAACAACACACCACCACCGAAACACATACAATAATGCCGACACACGGAAAATGCACCCTATTACTTAGTATCTATGATACTGAAGTATTACCGGAAAATTGGATGCACTCGACATTTATTTCCATTCCAAAAAAACCAAATGCAGAATCCTGCGACCAATATCGCCTAATAAGTCTAATTAACCACTCGACTAAGACATTTACAAAAGTGATCCAGAACAGAATCTACACAAAGTGTGATCTAGAGGTCAGTGAATCGCAATTGCTCTGGGCACAAAAGATTTTTGCTCTGCAGGTTTTAATCCAGCGTTGCAGAGACACAAATAAAGATGTATATATCTGCTTTGTCGACTTTGCTAAGGCATTCGATAGCGTCAACCATGGACGACTCGTATCCATCCTACAAAAAGCAGGTCTTGACAATAAAGACGTAAGAGTAATAACTAATCTCTACTGGGGCCAGACCTGTCGGGTCAAAGTAGACAATAGCTTCACGGATGATATCGAAATGAAGAAAGGCGTACGTCAGGGTTGCATTTTATCCCCTCTTCTCTTCAACAGATACACGGAAGAAATTTTCAAGGAAGCGCTGTACGAGGTAGAGGCAGGTATAAAGATGAATGGAGAACTGATCAACAACATCAGATAAGCTGATGATACAGTTATACTTGCCAGCGACGTTAACGAATTGCAGCAACTAGTGGAGAGAGTGCGAGTCGTTAATGAACAGTATGGCTTGAAGCTCAACGTTGAGAAAACCAAGTAGATGCGTGTTAGTAAACGACCACAACAATGGGAACAACTGATAATAGGCACGAAACCAGTAGAACAGTTCAACAGGTACAGGAGTACCTCGGATCTTTCGTAAGTTCAGATTGGGATCAGTCCATGGAGATAAAAACAAGAATTGAGAAAGCAAGAACAGCATTCAACAACATGAAACCATTATTCACCAGTAGAGATCTATCAATCAATTTAAAATACAGACTGGCAAAATGCTACATATTCTCAATTCTATTATATGGTGTGGAAGCATGGACGATGACGGAAAGACTAATGAAAAACTGGAGGCATTTGAGCTGTGGGTCTACCGCCGCATTCTACGCATATCATGGACGGACCACATTACCAACGAGGAGGTCCTCCGTAGGCTTGATAAACAGAGAGAAATCTTATTTACCGCGAAAAAACGTAAAATTGAGTACTTTGGACACATAATGCGTCACGAAAAATATCGCCTACTCCAGCTTATCATGCAGGGTAAAACGGACAGCAAGAGAGGCCTTGGTAGACGAAGACATTCCAGGCTTCATAATTTGCGTCAGTTGTACAGGCTCATTACCATACAGCTCTTCAGAAGTGCAGCTATCAAGATACGAATAGCTATGTTAATCGCCAACGTCCGTACCGGATAAGGCACCAAGGAGAAGAAGATTACTTAGTATATTCAACAACCGATTCTAATGGCCACATTTGTGGCTTCGGAGCGTATGTGCTTCTTTGTTTTCGAATACGAAATAACTTTGAAGGGAAATGTACACATATGTGTATATGCCCTTGAAAAGGTTAAATTAAACGTTTGATAATTTCACAGCGTTATAACCTGAACTTCATATTTTTCCGCGTTCCACAGAAAATGCGAATAAGTGTATCATAGTAAAAACTTTTCTTTTCGTGATGCTTCTACAAATTTACAGTTTCAGACAGATAGACGGACGAAGAAATGATCCTATTGAAGATCCATAGGTAAATTCTTTTGGAATTATGGAACCTCAAAGAAAATAGTGCAAAAACAAATCCTTTCAAATTGCTTCGAAAAATTCATCATAACACATCGCATAATAACATCATGAAAAGCAATTAATTTGGTCATATATCTCCCACAATTAACATAATATCCCTATCAATTGTCGATCACTATAAAACTCAGAGCTAGACGATAATTACGTCACTGTGTTTACAATTAGTTTATAGAGAAATTATAATATTTCAATGGACTCATAGCAATTTATTTTTCACACATGGAAAAGTTAATGAACATTTAATAATAGTCAATTTTTGAGAAAAGGCGCAAAATTATCAGCTATTAGAGCATCAAGGAAATAATGCCCTGTCAGAAGAACCTTGCCCGTACTGCCTAGGTCAAATGTCATATTTATGCGAGATACTCTTATTATCAATTTGATGAAGTTATTGAATTAGTAGTTTATCGCATTTAGCGAAAACAGTGCCGATTATTGAATGGACTAACAAAGGGCTTATTTGTTTGTTACAGACGATACTTCAATATGTCAACATACCGCAAAGCAGTATTTTCAATAATATTTATTGTGATAGTTTTTATGAATGTTAGTGAAGGTACAGTCTCACCAAGACCTACTACAGTCACGTGAGTATTAAATTTTGAATTAATATATTCAATTCGAATGAATAAGTTCCTATAATTCAACTAGCAGATGAGCATACTGGAGAAATGATATGAAATATTTGAATTAAATAATAAATAACTGAATTTCCATCCCAAGACTCTAGAAACATAACGAGCTAAACATCATCATCACCAAAATATGTTGCTCCTTTTATGACTTATGTTCGAAAATTTATACAAATATCACAAGTTTCATTCATAATCAACCTGATTTTTTCATCAATGTTTTTCGGGAGCTTATAGGACGAAATTTAAGACTATTGTTTCATTCGTGAGTTAGAATCTTGGGTTCATGCCAATATCTTCCCATTTTTCCGAATATCTTTCTTTCCGAATTTTTCTTCCTCCAAACAAACAAGTAGGATTAACACTTACTATTAATTAAAAAACGTATGTGGTAGGGGAACCGAATCAGGAACGATGGTTTTCATCTTATCTATTCTGAATATAATTCAGAAAAAAATTATATTTTCCGGGTTTGTCAGTGCCGGTAGCATTGAATAGGAATTCAAATCAAGAGACTTCATTCAATTTTAGGAAGAGTGTTTATTTATTGAGAATTAGATAAAAATAGTGAGTTTAAATTATTCAAAACGTACTGAAAGAAGAAATTAGGGAAATACAGTTACAGAATACGAACGAATTGGAATATTTATAAAATTTCACGCTGATTTCTATCTGAATCAGTTATGTTCTTCATGTAATTTCAACGAATAACTATTTTGCAAATGACATGTCATGTTGCATCTCATTGGAATCTTCAAGACAAATATGAAGGACTAGTTTTTTAACACCCTTACATAACCTGATCTGATGAATTCCAAAAAATGGAAATTTTGAAAATTTAATATTACTGCATTTACACTACAACCACCGCACTATTCTGTCTACCTTGAACCGCCATAGGAGTCATTTCGACCCCTATATGTTAATTGGACGTACGGAAACCATTTTTTGTTCAGGCGAAATTTTTATGTAACGAAATCAATCTCAATCTTCAATAGGTGGTTCTCTCAACAATAATTGTGAAATTAGAGCGGCGATTAAAAATGGAGGATATCGGAACTGAAAATGAAACGTGGATTGGATACACGTTAATATAAGCGTGATTCTACATTATAAGCTCAATAGAATCCGCTCAAATATTTTCTTTGCCGAACACCCCAGTACCCCACATCACTACTTCTGTGCTTTAACCAATCGATGAATTTTGATCTCCATAACATGAAAACGATTAATAGTCGTAATGATTTAGCACGCAGCATTTTCTTCATTTTGAAGGGAATATGTAACAGTTTTTTTTTCTCTTTTATGTTCTCATTCTTATCTATATATAGTTGTCATAATTTCTGTACATTCATTCGTCGCGTTACAAATCACAATTATTCAGTAAAATTCCTAAAAACACATTACTGGTTTTTATTATTGATTGAATTCTACCAAGTAAGAGCCTCCCAAATTCGTATGTAACAGCTGTTCAGTTTTTTGAAAATCATCTTTGGTTCTGCAAAATATAAAAAATTATATTGTATAATGTATAATCAGTTTTTTTTCTTATTCTCAGCTTTTGAGGGGATGCCCTCCATGCCACAGCTGTGGCCGCTCAAGATGATTCAATGTGTGTGTTCACTTACTTCTTGAAGAGTAGTTGTCGGTCAAAAAACTTGCCATTTAATAAATATTCTGTATATAAATATGAAGAATATAATGCAAAAATTTCATAGTCATATAATAGCCATATTTAGCCAGGGCCATTATAAACTATCTGAGTTTCTGTTTCTTGGCTCTCCTGCAAAATTTCTAAAATGTCAGTTACGTCACTTCGTACGCCAGGCGACGATAATTATTGTATGGTTATCCTTCAGTACAATCAAAATTTTTATTCCTAGAATTCTACGACCTAAATAAATAGTTTTGCAAATTTCCCATGCTCACAAGTAAGTCGGCGTTAGAACATCTTAAATTTCATACTTAATAAAGATAACGAAATTGCATCTTTCAATTAATGCCAAGCATGTTGAGCAATTGAAATATCTCATAAATTTAGAACTCAAGTGAAATATTCATTGCTATCTAATATTTCTGGACAAGTGGAACAAGCGATGTAGTAGAAACGATAAAACAAAACTGCATTTCGGACCACAAAGTGCTCAACTATGTTTTGTGTTGTTCCAGATGCGTTATAAATAAACGCAGTTCGTTTACCCTCCCTGTTGCTTTTAAATAAGAATTCTGATCGTTATTTCGAAATGTTTCATTGTGATTGAATATTCATCTAGACATAACAAAAATATTAATGCATTCGGCTTTATGACTCCTCTTGAAGGCCCATAACTACGAGGGTAGTTTAAAAGTTTCCAGTATTATATCAAATCGATCATTTTCAAATTTTATTTCTCAGAATAATATTTATTGTAAGGACACAGTTCACAAACAACTGGTATATTGAATATTTAAATATTAAATTTCGTGAAGTAAGAGAAATACCTCCCTCTTCATTCCACGTATTTGGTATTTATAATAAAAAATAAGCACGTACAGACACGTAAAGTGCCACAATGAAGAAAATTGTGAACTATTGTGGTCAGATATCTAAATTTTATTCCCAGAAAATGAAGTGTTGCTCCTATGCAGCCAGGCCCCCCCTGAGGGCTACTGGCGCTTGTGTGCAAAAAAGGATTTTGGCGCCCCTTAAGGCATTTTGTTTCTTAATTTTTTTTTGAAGGTAGAGGTCATATTTAATTGCAGACTAAAATATCAAAATGAAACAAACAGAACAAAATCATAACAAAATAAATTCTCGTTCACACCCATTTTAAAATATTTACTCAAGTAATGGGATACAGACACGTTGACTCGTTGTTTATAAATACTAGAGAATAGCCTAAAACTGAAAATCACATTTTTTAGGAACAAATAACAGAAATATTGCCTAATGTCTACATATATATATATATATATATATATGAACGATCAATATGGATGATTTTTTTTTAGAAATGAACACCTGCATCAATTTCTCAACAAATTATCTAGAGTGCCGCAACAGATTTCAGTTTTTTTTTTTATAAAAAACTAAAAATGCAGCAGATGCGACGCTGCTTTATAATCATTTAATGCATTCAGTGTTTGAAATCAGTTAGTTGGCACTTTGTTTCTGTTGTAAGCTCAAATAAAAGATTCAAGTTTTGTAATTCCACCATGGAAAGACGACATTTGACTAGAGAAGAGATGTTACAAGCCGTTGGCATGCTCCAAGCTGGAAGCTCACAACGGGAAGTATCCAGGCTTCTGGGAAGTAGCCCAAGTGTCATAAACCGTTTATGGTCGCGTTTCAATGAAACAGGTAGCGTAGAAGAACGCCATACAGGTCGTTTTAGGATTAATACAGTCGCCCAAGACCGATTTTTGGTTTTACAAGCCAGAAGAGATCGTACTACCACAGTATCTCAATTAGCTCAAGAGCTATCACGAGTTCATAATGTATAAATTTCCGACCAAACTGTAAGAAATCGACTGCACGAAGGTCAACTCCTCTCCGGACGTCCTTTAACAGTTCCACAACTGACCCATGGAAATCGCGCTGCTCGTTTAGCTTGGTGCCAAGAACACGTAAACTGGGATCAAGAGAGGTGGGCCACAGTTCTCTTCAGTGATGAATCTAGATTTACTTATTATCCCGATTCGGGTAGAATTCGAATATGGAGGAACCAGGGAAGCAAAACCGTCTCCAGCATGCTGGAGAAGTCAGGGAGGCGGATCAGTGATGTTTTGGGGAGGTATACGCCTTGGTGGAAGAACTGACCTCGTTTTCATACAGAACAACCTCACGGGAAATTCTTACGCAAATGAGATAGTTTTACCTGTAGTGGTACCGTATCTCCAAACAATGGGTCAAAATCCACTCTTCCAACAAGATAATGCCCCTCCTCATCGTGCAAGAGTTGTCTTGAACGTTCTTGAAGAGAATGATATCGATCTTCTACCGTGGCCATCCTGCTCCCCAGATCTGAATCCCATCGAGCATGTGTGGGACACCCTAAAAAGAAATCTCCTGCGTCAGAACGTCTTCCATCATGAACAGGAGCTTTGATTAGCAGTTCAGGGGACTTGGAATGACTTAGGCCAAAATGTAATAGACAGTTTAATATTGAGCATGCCGCGACGATGCCAAAGTGTCATTAATAACAGAGGTGGACCTTCTGGGTACTGAAAAATATAAGTGCTTTCATATCGTTTCGAAAATATTAGTTCAGGATTTTTTTTTTGTGTTTTACCAAATTTCGTCATTTTCGAATTTCAATTTTTTTTTATATTAGGTGCTTTGGAGAAGTCAGATATTATTTTGTTTTCTTGAGAATACATTATATACAATACATCCTAACAAAAACCGAAAGATTTCTATAAATTCGAATCATCAAATTCATATTTTAAAGATATTGGTAAGTGTTCCCTAGACTTTTTTGAGGTGTTTATGTATAAGTATGCCACGTATACAGAGTGTCTGCACTAAAAGGCCTATTAGAAGTATCTGGGGAACGGAGTTATCGATCAATTTCAAATTTTGTGATTAGAGTAAATGGATACTGATCTTCAATTTGCAATTATTCCAGGGGGGCGTGAGACCAAAATGAAATAAAAAAAAATTACAGAAATAATTTCCTTAAATCTTTGAAATAAAGTCTTTCTTAGTTTTTATAATTGTTTTTGTAAAGTTTTAATGAAGTTGTGAACTTTATCAAAGAAGGCTACAGTTTTGAAACTGCAAAGCACACAAGAGTTCAAGGTTCTCAAAACCGTCCCCCTCGACGGCAACGGCCGTGTGTACCGATACCCCCGTTTGGCCTTGATGTGAGTGGCAAAAACTTATTGGTGTAAGCACAGATGGTGCTCCTTCAATGCTCGGTTCTCGCTCAGGCTTTGTGGAATTGGTCAACCAGAAGAATGCTGACGTGGTTGGGATTCATTGTTTAGTTCACCGCAAAGCCTTGGCAGCAAAAACGCTTTCAAACGAACTCAATGCTGTTTTAAAGTTATGTATTACAGTAGTCAACTACGTAAAGAACAGTGCATTAAATACTCGACTGTTCAAAAGTCTTTGTGAAGATTTAGGAAGTGACCACAAACGCTGCTATTTCATACAGAAGTACGATGGCTATCAAAAGACAATATGTTGGGAAGACTATCTGAGCTCCGTGATGAAGTGATTACGTTTTTGGCCTGCAGAAACAAAACGAGCTTAGTGCAGAGTTCGCAAACCCCAGGAACCAAGTGATTTTGGCCTACTTATCAGACTTTTTGACACGTTAAACAACCTTAATTTGAGACTGGAAGGTGCAGACTCTCAGGGTTGGTCTCCAAATAACCAGAGGGGGCGTGGTACAAAAAGTTTGGGAACCCCTGCTCTAGACGATCTAACATAGAAACAGACCAAGTGGAATTAATTCCGATGCCAGTTTCTATGTTCCAGAATGTTCTATGAATTTCGTCCTCAGTTTGATGCTTGGAAATTATTCAAAGATTGCAATAACACTAATTTTATTGGTGTATATTTTTTTTGCTGAATAAAATGGCAAATTAATACTCGAACGAAGATATTATGAATTTATATATCATTCATGGTCAATGTGTCAATTTGCAGAAGAAAAATTGGAAAATTACAATCAAATTTTATCACTTTGAAAACAGAAAACGATAAATTAACGACACGAATCAGGAAACAAAATTACCAACATTTATGAAAAATAAAATTGAAAAAAACCGTAAACATAAACAGCATAGTTATAATGAAATCACATTAAATGTTCAAATCGTCCACCATTGTTTCCTGAACATTTTTCAATCATGGAGCCCACTTCATTTATAATTACTTTTTGCACTTGATTGGGGTCGATGCTGTCAAATGCACGTCCCACTTTTAATTCGAGATACTCCATTGAATTCATCGGAGAATATACTTTGTTGTTTAGGTATTCCCATAGATAAAAGTCTAAAGGGAAAAGATCCGGAGATCCTACAGGCCAATTCCATAGACTCAGTCTTCTTATCTATCTGTCGTCAACCAAACTAGTTTGTTAATTATTCAGCTAGCTGAGGAGTGCAATAGGCCAGAGCACCATCTAATTGTTAGCAACATGAACGTGCATTTAACGGGAATTTTGTATACTAAACCAAATACATCAAAGCTAAACGATGTTGAAAATTTCGCTCCAGTGTTTGATGTGGATTTTCGACGTTCCTATATGAGAATTATACCGATTAAAAATACCTTGTCACGAAAAATTGAAATCATCGGTTCATATAATGTTTCGTAAGATGTCTGGGTTTTCCTGAATGTGAGCTATCAATATTTCCATTAATCCTAACCACCGCGTTCCCTGGATTCATCGATGATATTAACGAAAATTTGTAGGAGTAGAAATTATTTTTGTCCAAAATTCTATCAATTGATGCACGTGCTATCTCCGTGTCTGCAACAGCAGCACGTACAGACACGTACGGATAGGCATAAAAACAACTTATGGTTTTCCATAAGTGACAAAATTTGATTGTAATTTTCTAAATTGTTTTCTGCAAATTGGTCGTAAATTCGGGTACTTTTCGTTGAATGTTCTGCAAGTTCGACTTTTCATTTGTAGACATTGACCATAAAAGAAGAACGCATTCATTATATCCTCCTTTCAATTTATTTGCCATTTTATTTAACGAAAAAACTATACCACAAACACAAAATTAGTGTTATTGCTATTTTTAATAATTTCCACACGTCAATCTGAGACCAAAATTTATAGAATCCTACATAGAACATTGTGGAACATAAAAACTGACGTCGGAATTAAATCCATGTTCTATGTTCCATGGTCTAAAGATTTAAATTTCTGAAAGAACTGCAGTTTTTGATAAAATCACGAATAAAATGAATTTTAGATGTAGAAGAACCTAATTCCAATCAATACCAATTCAGAACACGGTTCTAATGAATTAAAAAAGAAATATATTTAGTTGACAAATGATTTTTGAGCACCCTGTAGATTAAACAGCACAGGATAGTACGTTGCCCTCAGAAATAACACATAAAATAACCATACCGCGATAGTGGTTAATTTCAGATAGGATGGATCTGAACAGAAGAGTCTTGAAAAAGAAGCCATTTATTGAAAAAAAATTTAAAAATGCAGCATGCTACTTGAATAACAAAATTAAGTTGGTGTACCAAATTCGATGTTTTAGTACGTCAGGTATGTGAAATATTGTAGATAGAGAAGAATGATCCCTCCTCTCTCAAGCTCGATTTTCGAAAAAAACTCATTGGTGAAAAAGGATTTCAGCTCTTTTTAATTATCCCATTGAAGTTAAGCAAGAAAATTTTCACTTCTAGAGGTACTTCTTAGATAAGAATTCTTAGAAACTATTAGAAATACTTCCAATGTTCGTTTTTCTTTTCTAATTTGTTAGTATTCGAAACTAATACTGAGTAAAAATACAAGAAAACATCTAACCTAACCCATGTTTCACTAGGAAAAACCCAATAATTATTGTATCGATTGATAAAAAATTTTTTTTCAAATAGGAGCAATTCGGAAGTATGTTCACAATTCACGTATTTCAAATGAGCAACACCAGTTAAGGGTTTAGGTTACAAAACAATAACACAGTGCGTGAAAATGACACTTCAAAATTCTAACACGCGGGAGACATACCTAGTAAACCTATATCGGGTACGCTGAATACAGTGGTAATCACCGTTTTTGAAAGTTAGCTCTTTTTTAGGAAATATTCGCCTTTGAAGTTAGCTGATTTTAGTAGGGTTCGTCGCTTATGACTTTAGTACATTACATGCTTGTAATTCCCAAACCGTTCGGAATATCGCTTTACTGTCTTCGGCAAAGTTTTTGCTATTGTCATGGCCAACAACTTTTCTGAATATACCAACATAAAAAACCTCATTCAATCACCGTTTCTTAACAAAATGTCCAGAAAACTCCATTTCTTTGCCATTTTTTCGTTAATTGTCGTCTAAATAATAAAAAAATCAAGGGAATTTTGCTTTAAAGTCTTAAAATAAGAAAAGAAAACACATTTCCTATAGCTAAATCAAAAATTGAAACGCACAATCATGATTTTAACTCAAATTTCTCACAGATGTCACTGTTAATACGTATTTCTTAGTATTGTCACTGATGTTACTACGTATTTTGCTATGTATTTGTGTGCCATTTTTATAGTCTTAGTTCTGATATTTCTTAATTTGACATTTATTGTTGAAGTTTCTTTGTTTACACAAGTTATATATTTGGTAAAAATATCAAAAATGAATTCGTGCAGTAAATTAAATAAATTTTGCTACATTTGTGGAAAGTTTACTATAATGACAAGCAAGCGTTCAATTTCTGAAGAAATTGCTGAATCGTACACACAATATTACAACCAAACTGTAATCAAAGATGTGAACTGGGCTCCAAAAATCGTTTGTACTGGTACATAAAATCCATTCTCATTATAGATAATAATCCAGATAACTGTTTTGCTTGTGTTAATGAAATTGTTGGATTGAACAGAGCTAAAAAACGTAAAGTTGAACTCAGAGGAACTCGGTTTGTTCAGTTGCCGTTACCACATTCGGAATCTATTCCAATACCGAAAAGACCCAGTCCGACAGAAGAGAACATTCCATCTACTTTTGATACTATTGGCGAAACGTCTGCATCGGTTTATGTACCATCAAATGTATCTCCACAATGCAATCATGCCGAATTTTCTCAAAAAGATCTGCATAAAATTATTCGTCGATTAAATTATCGCAGCGTCAGTCCATTATTTTGACTCAGGAATTGAAAAAAAGAATGTCTTAGCACATAATGTGAAAGTATATGGAGCAATCGGCCGTCATAGACAGTTCACTGCTTTATTCAAATCCATCGAAGACAATTCATTCGCGTACTGCACTGATATCAAGGAATTGGTATTAAAAATGCATCATGAGTATAAATCAGAAGACTGGCGTCTTTTCATCGATTAGTCCAAAAGTAGTCTCAAGGCGGTTTTGCTTCATGTTACAAACTCAAAAAACAGTGTCCCGATTGCCAACAGCACAAAAACGAAAGAAAATTACGAATCATTGAAAAAAAATCCTTGGTTTGGTGAAATATGAAGACCATCGTTAGAAGATTTGTGCAGATTTGAAGGTGATAACTGTTTTGAGAGGAATGCAAACGAGATATATGTTTATGGGATACTCGATATGCCGGCGACCAATATGCCAATAAAAGCTGGCCTATGAGACAAGGGTACAGATTGCGTCGAGAAAACGTCGTTGAAATTCCACTTGTGCCAATCGAAAAAGTTTTGCTTGGGATTGTTAAAAATTTCATCAAGGCCCTACATCCTGAAGGCAATGCATTCAATGAGTTGAAACGAATTTTCCCAAGATTGAGTGGAATGAAAATAAAAGAAGGTTTGTGTGAAACTATATACGTACCAATCAACCTAACTTATTCAATATTTAACATATATTTTTTCGAATTATTTTATTACAGGCATACTCAATCGACCTGATATTCGACGCTTGATGAGAGACCAACAATTTAAAAACAGTTTGTCGAATTTGCAGCTCGTTGCTTGGGATTGCATCAAAGGAGTCATCGAAAATGTACTTGGAATTCATCGTGACGAAAACTGGCGCATACACGTTGAAAATATGCTCGTTGCTTTCCGTAACATCGGTGTAGAAATGTCTTTGAAAATTCATTTTTTACATTACCATGCAGACAAGTTTGCCGAACAATCACCATGTGAATTAGATGAGCATGGTGAACGGTTTCATCAGGTGACGGCTAGGCTTGAGCACTGGTATAGTGGAAAAAAACTTGATTCTCTATTAGAAAACATTTGCTGGAATTCACAGCAAGATGAAGATGGAGAAGAAGAAGAATGAACATGAATTTAAATGTTTATTTGTTGAAATTGTTGGAATTGGAATAAAAATTTGAGTTAAAATCATTGTGCGTTTAAATTTGATTTAACTATAGGAAATGTGTTTTCTTTTTTTATTTTGAGATTTTAAAGAGAAATTCCCTTGTTTTCTCTATTATTTAGACGAAAATTAACAAAAAAATGGCAAAAAACTGGACTTTTTTGTACATTTTGTTAAGAAACGGTGTTTGAATGAGGTTTTTCCATATTGGTATATTCAGAAAAGTTTTGGCCATGACAATAGCTAAAACTTTGCCGAAGACAGTAAAGCGATATTAAATCAGCTAAAATCAGCTAACTTCAAAGGCGAATATCTCCTATATAAGAGCTAACTTTCAAAAACGGTGGTTACCACTAGATTCAGCGTACCCGATATAAGTTTACTAGGTATGTCTCGCGCGTGTTAGAATTTTGAACTAGCACAGTGTAATTATCTGTCGAAAAAGATATTGTAACCATTTAAAAGTAACTCAACATTTTCAATAATCATTTCACTATGATTATGAATGTCATTTTTTGTACAACAAAATATGTATTTCATTCCATCATATGATTCATTCATAAATAGTGAACAGACTCTTATAGAAGACCATTATTGAGAATGCGAAAACGACTATTTTTTTCCGCACCTACTTATTCTCTATCAGGTCAATAGTTATACTACAGGTTCCATTCGACATCTTTCCCTGTTGAGATTTTAAGGGTTAAATCCAACCCGTTGAAGATGCTTAAGCTGGGAAGATGTAAATTCGAAAACAAATCCTCTTGAACAAGTGTTAATTTAGTAAAGGCAAGTTTTCATTTATTCAGCTTATCGGATAATCAATTTGGGTGCATAGTTTTCGATACGCCACCTGGTATACAGTTTATATTATCAACAATTGCCGCGATACAATCGTCTCAAATGTATGCACATTTTCAGAACACCCATAATAGAATTTGTAAGTAATACATTAGCATTTAATCTACATTATCATCACCATTGCCGCCAGAAGGAACACACGGCAATTTTTCGGTAGATGCACTTGATTTAAATTTCTAATGTTGAACGAGAATATAAAATCAAGTTGGGTGGCGGTCTCTACATCTAATGCATTATGGAGTTTCTATTTTCTGAGGCGTTTCTATGTAATTGGATACGAAATCTGTGACTTTTAAAACCCTAACAGATGTTACCAGTCGTAAAAATTAATTCCCAAATTTTATCCTTATTGATTATGTTTTCTCCCCATGTGGTGTCATCGTTTTGTAGAAATTATTTTCGATCTGAAATGATTGATGTTTCGACGAAACTCACAGCGGCATGTGGTGTTCAAATACACACAACCAAATTTATATGGAAACACTCGGTATTTCACATTATTGATTGTTTTTAACCATGGATCTTTGACTACTTGTGAAGAATGAAGTTTTTTGTTGTAAGAAAACTGGATAGTATGAAGAAATGTTGAATTATTACCACATATTCGGGATATTGGACTCAGTCGTCAGTGAGATTTGAAGCTGTGAATTTCAAAATTTAAAAAAGCCTATAATCACAATTGAAAATGCCTTACGTTGGACTGTCCGATGTGCAGAGGGGTCAAACAATTGCTCTCGTTGAATAAGCGGTGTCACAGGGGGATATAGCCGCCACATTGAGGGTATCACAGGGGGTGATTTCAAAAACCTACGCTCGATACGTGGAGCTACAATCTTTGCAAAATAGGCCTAGAAGAAGTCGTAGGAAGATCACTTTTGAAGACAAAGACTTTGTTCAAGGGATTCATTCAGCAGAAGGCCCTTAAGAGTTCCAGAGCTTACCAGACATCAAAAAATTAACAGACTTAATTGTTATATCGACCACCAAAATTTGAATATTGAGAATTGGCGAAATTTTCGTTTTTCGGATGAGACCAGAATTGGTGTTCGATCAGATGAGCGCTGGATTCGGGTTTTGAGGGGTCGTGGAAGACAAGCTAGACTCCGAGCAGCAAGACAAATTCCTAAATACCAAGGGGGCAGTGTGATGTTTTGGGGTGGCGTTATTCTGGGAGGCAAAACAGATTTTATTTCGTTTCCTGCGAGTGTAACGACTAGAAATTACGTGGACTTAGTGCTTGAGCCCATAGTGGGACTCTGGCGAAGTTCCCACGGTGAGAATTTCACTTTTATGCAAGATAATGCGTTCGCATACCTGCAACCTCATGTGACATTATCTTGAAACAAGGAATCGCTATTTAGGACTGCCAGCTTGCTCTCCAGACCTAAATCCTATTAAACATTTATGGGATAATCTCAAAAGGAAAATTAGATCGCGCCAGGATAATCCAAGAACCACACAACAGCTCATTCAAGCCGCCACCGAAGAGTGGCAGAATATCACCCAAGAGGAGGTCGAAAACCAATTTTCAATCTTTTTACTACATGCGGAAAGAGTCTCTTATTTTCTTTTATTTGTTTCTTTCTCAAAATTAACCTTAATTTATTTCTTTTTTCAATTGAAATATCTCAAAAATGATCAGCTCTAACAATCCCTCGAAATTTTCAAAATCCCTGAGGTAATATTCAAAATATCGGGTGATTCCATATAAATTTGGTTGTTTGTAGTTAATTGATTCCGCCGTTATAACGTGGTAGTTAATCATGATGATAATAAGACATTAAACTATGTATTATACCATCACAATAAATTTATGTTTTGCAACATTCCAAGAGACGAATGCCTTCCATTGGTCTCATACATTTTAAACAAATCGAACGTTAATTCGGTTGTACAAAATTATGTCATGTTTTTGCTTAATTATTTGAAATTCAATACCAAGTTTTATGAACGGTCGTCTCCGAGGCGCAGTGGTGAGAGTTCGATTCTGGCAAAAGGCTTGGGTGTTGTGTTTGTCCCTTATCTGGTTTACACAAATAACTCTGTTGGAAAAATGTTGTATAGGAAGGACGGGCGTGGGAAAGTATGTCCACTTCCCTCCTTCCTTCAAAAAAAAATTTTTAATAACAACCTCACGGCCTACCGATGGGATCTCCATTGAGCCCTTAACTAGCTGAAATTTTCATATATATGATATCAATGTACCAACGAGTAGTGTCAGAGGCTTTCTCCCCGGAAAAATCCAGTGTACGGACCTTAGTCAAGTAACACTGAATGTTACTCATTAATAGTTTCCTTTGTGTGAAGTGGTGAACGATCGAATAGAATACTGCTCTGAATACAAATATGACAAAATTGTCAGTTAATTATATTACATTTATATAAACAAATAAATAAAATATGAAATGAGATTCTGAGCAGTATAAACTAAAGAGAAAACCTATGACTTTACCTCATTATTATATATATATATATATATATATATATATATATATATATATATATATATATATATATATATATATATATAAATCAACATTGGTACATTTTGGTATAGATATGTAGACGATAGACTAGCATGCTTTATAGGAACCGCTAGACAACTACACCAATTTTAAACTTATATCAATAACATTCCTCCCAAAATTATTGAAAATAGACAGAGCAGTTGATAATCAGATTCACTTTTCAGCCTTACAATCACTTATAAAATAACACAATAACTTTTGATATACAGAGTGTTACATAACAGTATGTCACAACTTGAGGGGATAAATCTACAATTTTAAGAAAAAAGTTCATATAAACATATGAACGCAAAAGCTTCGTTACGGAGCTAGAGGGTGTTGAAATTTCCGGAAAAAATTGTTTTTTTTCTTCAAAACTCCTGTAGTTTTTGAGATATTCAGCCCAAATTTGGAATCCAAGCTATTTTTACAGTCTCCATCATTACACGTTCTGAATTTTAACTAGAATCTACAATGTGTTTTCTTTTCCGGAGTCATGTCTTCTTTTGCCATTTCGAACTTTTTTTCAGTAGGGCACTTAACAGCGTACAATCAATTTTCGTCATCTTCATTCAATTTAGAAACTTTTTTGACACTTGTAATTTTTTCGTATCTCCGACCGTTCTCGAGCAAAACATTATTAAACGATTGTATGAATTCGCTGAATTGAAAGCACTTCTAATTAAAACAATGACTAGTAGGCTTTGATTTTTTCATTTATTTAATAATTTTGACAGTTGCTAAAGTTGAACTAGTGTTCAACTGTGCTTGAATTGTTAATTGAATTAACGATTAAGTTTGAGACTTTTGAAGTTATTGCTGTAAGAAAAAATGGCTAATTTTACTAACGCCCAATTGGCGTCCATGTACGGTCTGACTAACGGAAGAACAACAGAAGCTAGGCGATTATATCAGGTGCGCATTCCAAATCGATTAACACCAGACAGGCGAACATATTCAAATATCCACAGAAGGTTGGTACTTTTACAGCAAATAATCATTTAAAAGATGCAACTCAAACTATGAGAACTCCATATATTGAGGAAGCAGTTTTGAATTGTATTAATTTGAATCCCCATGTGAGTTCAAAAAAAATTGGAAATCAGTTGAATATTTCACATGTTCTAGTTTGGAGGATTCTCCACGACTTTTTATTGTACCCGTTTCATATTCAACGCGTCCAAACTCTACTTCCTCGAAATTTTCCTTCAAGACTGAATTTCTGCCGATGGTTCTTAGATAAAATTAAAGAAAATGCTCATTTTTATAGTGAAATAATGTTCACAGACGAAGCTAACTTTTCGAGAACTGGTATCACAAATTTTCACAATAATCATTATTGGGCTAAGGAAAACCCCCATTTGATTGAAGAATCTCATCATCAAGAACAATTCTCACTAAATGTCTGGCTCGGCATAATAAGGTATTATTTGATTGGACCATTTTTTTTTGCCTAACAGACTAAACGGTCCCGCTTATCGGCAATTTCTTGAGGAGGAGTTACCTTTATTGCTCGAGGATGTGCCACTTTTGGTGAAAAACATAATGTGGTTCATGCATGACGGAGCACCAGCACATTTCAGTTTAGAAGCTAGGAATTCTTGAATAATACATTGAACAACCGATCGATGGATAGGTTTGTGGGCCAGAATCATGGCTTCCTAGGTCCCCAGACTTAAATAGTTTATACTTTTTCTCATGGGGATATCTCAAAAGTTTAGTTTATACCACTCCAGTGAACACTATAGAAGAATTGAGAAATCGAATAATAATCTGTTGCTCTCAGAAGTCTCAGAAGACGAGCTATCGAAATGAGAACAAACTTTGGGCATACCTATGGAGTATTTCTATTATTTTTTTTATTCAGCGAATAACATACAATTCAAACAATTCAAATTCAATAATTTTTCACTCGAAAACGGTTGGAGATACGAAAATTTTACAAGTGTCACAAACGTTTCTAAAATGAACGAGGATGACGAAAATTGATTGTACGCTGATCAGTGGCGTACTGTAAAAAAGTTTTAAAGGGCAAAAGGAGACATGGCCTCGGAAAAGAAAACACCTTGTGAATTTCATTTAAAATCTAGGACGTGTAATGATGGAGGCTGTGCATTTGCATTCTGAATTTGGGCTGAATATCTCAAAAACTGCAGCAGTTTTGAAGGAAAAACCAATTTTTTCCGGAAATTTCGACAACCTGTAGCTCCGCAACGAAGCTTTTGCGGACCTATGTTTATATGAACTTTTTCTCTTAAAATTGCACGTAGATTTACTTTCTATAGTTGTGACATACTATTATGTAACACCCTATATATAGAAAACCCACCCTTACTGATATTTGTATCCTTTATGACTCAACACACCCAAAATCTTATTAATACGCTGCGTTTAATTCAATGACCCATAGAGCTTTCTCACTGCCATTATCCGAAAAAAATATGTGTAGAGAACTGACAACTATTAAATAAATAGCTAAGAACAATGGCTATCCCTCAAATATAATAAATGGAATGAAATAGCATATCAAATTATTTACCCACATATAGAATCAACTAATACAGATAAAAACATCTAATAATAATATTTTGGCCTGTCAACGAAAAGATTGCAAATGTCTTTTCAAAACAGAATTAAAAAGTAGCTTTCAAAACTCACATGAAACTTTCCCAAAAACTTTTCAATAATAAAGATAAAACTGATAGATTTGACAATACTAGAGTTTATAAGTTGTACTGTATGGATTGTGAAGGCGTATAGGTCAGACTGGTCGTTTATTCAAATTATTCACAGAATACCTACAGGACGAAAGTTAGATTTTTTATAATCCATCTAAATTTTCAAACTCCAACAAACTCCCCATAGAGATAATCTTCTGAACGACCAGTATAGCCCGGCTTATTGGTCCATATTTGATATATTTAAATAATACCTACTTCTATCATAATTCATTTATTACCTCTTGTAAGCAGTCTTTTTAATTTTTTATCTACCTGTTTATGTATCTATGTATTTTCAACTTTAGTTCAGTATTTCTTGTCAGTTGAAGATGGTCGAGAGTCCGAAATTTCAACCCTGATTTTCGATGAATCTCTTGTGATATTATAATCCCACCAAAAACATTCTGTAAAAAAACTAGCCAAGTCTCGATGGGGCTGCTTATTTATCTCTAAAGAGTAATGAAATCTAGACAAAGTCGTGCCAAGTCCAAGGTTCCTTATTGCGATTTCTTTATTATTATAGTTAATTTTGTGTGACTTGGTCGTTGAACATTCTTATTACGTTAGTTGGTAGGTACAAGTCAATTTTGTTTACACGTAATGTTATATCTGTTGTAACTAGCTATGTTTGTTAAGCGAAATAATAGCCCATACTGGTATTGGTAATTAGACGCGTGTCTTATTTTAGGCTGTTGTTGATTGTGCAACACATGCATTCAGTATTGACAATGCTGACTTCTCCCCTCTTCTTTTTGGAGCGTCCATTCGGCCACCGATCTAATATAAAATAGACATACTTCTATCAATGATTAGAAGTCCGTCTGTACTGGAAATATTTTTTATACAGTTTGTTTCAGGCTCGCCTATACATAAGTATTATTGAAATACAGTACAACCTCTCTAATTCGAACACACTCTAATCCGCACATCCAGTAATCCGAACAACGAAACTTTGAAATCACTCACCTCTATAATCCGAACGCCGTCAAAAATTTCATCGATTGAAAGTGTCCGAACTTGCAATACCTTGTCTGAATACTCGCTTCACTTGTGCCGATTAGATTCTCGTCTCACATTCAGCGCCTGATATCCGTACTAATCATGTCGCGTCGACATAAAACATTAACATTGCAGCAAAAATGCGAAATTTTGAAAGAATTAGATACTGGAAAAAGTGTTTCTGAACTGGCCAGAATACACTCAATTGGAAAATCTACAGTATGCGATATAAAGAAAAAAGAAAATCAATTGAGAATTTTATATCTTCTTATTCTGGTCCTGGGAAACGGCGTACGCTCTGAACTAGTGAAAATCGGAATGTTGAAATTGCTTTATACACTTGGTTCTTACAAGAACGATCTCGACATACACCTTTATCTGATGATCTCATCTGTGAGAAAGCAAGATTTTTTTACACGAGTATAACAGGTAGAGATGATTTCAAGGCAAGTAAAGGATGGTTGGAAAAATTCAAAATGAGACATGGAATTCGACAACATACCATATCAGGAGAGAAATTGTCCTCAGACGTTAGTGCGGTAGAACCATTTAAAAATAAATTTCTTCAAAAAATACGGGAGATGGATCTAGTGCCAGATCAAGTTTACAACGCAGATGAAAGTCGCTTATTTTGGCGAATGCTATGCTCTAATGCATCAGTATCTCATAAAATGAAATTGTTGGTCATCGGAAAATCCAACAAACCCCGAGCATTCAAGAACTGCTCCAATTTGCTTGTTTATTATAAAGGTCAAAGAAAAGGGTGGGTAACTAGAGAACTTTTTTATGAATGGTTCCACAAACAATTTATTCCTGATGTTAAAAATAAAATAAACGAGCTTAAATTGCCACAAAAAGCTCTGCTCTCATTAGATAACGCTCCTGGACATCCAAGAGAAGAGGAATTAATCAGTGAGGACCGAAATATTCAGGTCATGTTTCTACCTCCCAATTGCACTCCATTATTACAACCAATGGATCAAAATGTAATACAGAATGTGAAATTGCATTATCGAAAATCTTTGCTACTGAATATTGTGGGACAAGAAGACAATAACGTTTCGCAGTTACTGAAGCTATTGGACCTCAAACATGTGGTGTTTTCTCTTGAAAGGGCCTGGTCATCTGTGTCCCAAGAATTAATTCAGAAATCATGGAAGAAGTTATGGCACACAAAAGATGATGATTATGACGCAGGTGACCTGTTGACTCTTTCACGGTTGAGAGAAAAAATTTTGCTAGAGAAAGATGAGAAAAATTGCGATCTACGCATGATGACAGATGTGCTAAAAATGTATCTGGTCAAGAATTAACAATTGAAGACATTGAAGAATGGGTTGTAGGAGATAATGAGAATTATCTCTCTGAAGCTGGAATAATCAACAACATAGAAAGTGACGAGGATACAGAAGAACTTGAAGAAGGCGATGTCACCATATATTCAGTGAAACATAAAGAAGCTCTCTTGTGTTTCAACAAATGTTTGGAAATTTGCACAGAAAATGATATCCCTCAGCACCAAATATTATTATTGAATAAATTGAGAGAGGAAGCTGCAAATTCTCATCTTCGTTCGTACAAACAGAAAACGATCCAAGACTTCTTCAGAACCTAGAAAATGATCTGTGAAATGTATCACTTTCTTAAGAATATGTAGTTATATTTTCATGTTTTTCTGTGAATCACAATAATTTTGAGTTTTTCAATGAATATTTCACGTTTTCCAATAAATATTTATTTTACGTTTTCGATAAATATTTCACGTTTTTCGATAAATATTTCACGTTTTTCAGCCCCGTCTTTTCTTTACTATTTCATTACAATTACCTCGATAATCCGAATAAAACGTAGATCAGTCATATTTTTCGAACGTCTGTCAAAATTTTTTCGCAAGTTTTTTTAAATTAAACAAGTTCCACGAAGAAATAACAAATGGGCGATGTCAACCCAGATTATTGGGTCCATAATGATTCTAAAACATCTATAGATCATAATCGGCATCACTTGGAAGACTGAACCTGGCCATCGGGGCCCTCTCGGTCAAACAGAGAAGGAATTTGTGGAAATATCGCAGGTTATGTATTTTTTTATTATCTCCTTAGTCCCTTTCATGACCTTGTTTGCTATGTTAAATCTTTTCTTAGATTTGTTTAGGCATATAAAAAGTTTGATTGTTGAAATATTTTTCTGCTGGTTTTCTTTTTCCATTGTTACAGATTCCTGTCCTAATCCCCCTTCCTTTCACCCTTTTTTTTGGAAATCATGGAATGCAAGAGAGAATGAAGCGGCTAAGCAGAAAAATCTTTGGTACTCTTTATGTACACACGACACTAACACATCATAAACAGACAAGCTATTGCTAGTGCAATAGCGACAAGGAAACGAGTTTTTTCCTCAGGTTTTTTCACTCGTTTATTGAATCATATACAAAATAGTATGGTTACATTTCCTGAGCTCACACTTGTGTTTTTTCTGACACACACCAAAATTATATATATATAAGCAATTATTGTAAATACAATTATTCGAATTTTGTAGATCCTCTCTTTTCAAAAGAATATATATATATATATATATATATATATATATATATATATATATATATATATATATATATATATATATATATATATATATATATATATCCGAATATTTCAGTAATCTGAACAAGCCCTGGTCCCATATGATTCGGATTAGAGAGGTTGTACTGTACGCAGTTTTATCAAGCCTACAATTGACTGGTTATTCAAACAACGTTTTCCAAGTAGCAATTTTCCATCGTCAATAGGTAGCGGTTCTGGGGACAGATTGGTGCAATGGTGTCATGGAGGACCTAGTTTTGTACCCTTGTACACCTTTCAACTGCCAAGTCACACAACATTAAGTATAATAATAAAGAAATCGCAGTAAGAAACCTTAGACTTGGCAGGACTTCGTCTAGATTTCATTACTCTTTAGAGATAAACGAGCAGCTCCATCGAGACTTGCCTAGTTTTTACAGAATGTTTTTGGTGGGATTTCACTTCTTTTTGTAGAAACGTGGGCATATTGATTTTATTTTATTAGATTTTCTTATTTGACAATTTTTTTTCTTTTTAAGAGTAGTTTTTTTATTATTACAAATTTTTTTTTCGGTTCTGATTCTTGTACATTATCAACAGTTTTTCATATTGCCCATTCGCTATTTCTACTTGTAAGTATAAGTATAAAAGCCAGTCTAGTCTTATCCAGAGTTTTCCTTTAATTTTATTTATATGCGTAATCAAAGCAGAAGGGGCGGCATTCGCCCAGCAGACTGCGGGACGCTATAGGCTAGATTAAATTAGAAGATGTGTCCCACAGACCTTCGATTTTTGACATCAAATGAAGCGGCCCACCAAGTTGAATATTTTTTGTAAACGCGGTATGTCGATCTCTAATAGTTTGGTTGGGCTCTTGTGTTTTCTAATCAGGGTCACCAGGTACTCCAGATCTTCGATTATCCTAGTTTTTATAGTTTTCCTTTATATTGCCATTAAACCCTAACTCTGTACCAAATGTCAGCTCTTTGAGTTTATGGGAAGTACCAGTTCTATTTTGATGATCATGAGTGAGTGAGTGAATGTCATAAATGCGAAACTTTGCTTTCGCTTGACTTCGGAACTAAATGACCTACAGACTTGAAATTTTGGATTTTAAGTATGTGATTATAGCTTACTGGATGTCAAAAATTTCTGCGTTCTGGTCTTATCAGAGGTTCTCAAATAGGGGCCTAAAAATGCGGCGAAATGGTTCCAGTAAAGAATGGTACGGTAGTGTTTGCTTCGCGCTAGACTTGGCGAGGGTACTGCTGTGCCCCCTAATACATAGTTTCATTTCTTATTATCACCATGTGGTGTTGGAAATGATGTGATGATAATACTGGAAAAAAGTAAATTTGGAATGAAACCATCTTTGCATCATTACAAATGTGATCTATTGATGAAGATTTATTCACTGACGATATTTTTTTTCAGAAATAATGACATTAGAGATGCAATTCTTCAAATAGTAAATGTGATCAGAACCACAGAAGATAAACTAGAAAGACACGAATATCGCGAAAGAGTACTTGGCGATCAACTCAAGAGAGGTCTCATTTCTGTCGATAAGAAGGTGAAACAATGGGATCATTTCAAAGGTACAATAACCCGCCTAGACGAGAGACTTGCAACAGTAGAAACCATACTTATACAAAAAGAAGAAAGAGAACGGCTGCAATCTTTGAAGACTTTCGATGCAGTGGATGATCTTCAGAAAAATCTTCCTTCCATATTGAACAGATTGAAAATTGATATCTTAGAGGAGGTGAGTCTAATTAATTTCTTACGAAAACATTTTATTATGAATTCGTTTCATAGCATTCAGTAAATTACAAGAATTTCAATATTTCATATTTCTTTTTTGATAGAAGATAATTATTAACACATTTTTTTCGATATGTTGACAATATTCGATGATTTTTCGCACATGTTCCTCTCATGAGAAATAAAATGAAAGAAATAAATTGAGATTTTTCAAGAAACCTCCACATATTGATAACAGCAGTTGTCATCACTTTTTGAGAGTAACGTTTGTTCTTGAAAATTTTAATATTCGGTAATAACGCAAAGCAAATCAAAAATTTTGACACCGACAGAATGTGCTGAATCAGTGGTGTAAGATGACCTATCGATTCGCTGTTCTTCAGAACATATTCTTGTTAAGCAGACTTAAGTAGTACAATTATGACAACCACTAGATTAGATCAGCATGCTTGGTTCTTTTAAATTCGGCTCTTTTTCATGATATAGTATTCTTAGAGCCTTCAAAATATTCAAACTACAAATTAAAGCTATAGAGCAATAAATGGCAAAAGATTCTAAGAACATTGTTTGCTTCAAGTTAATTCAAAAATATATCCATCAAAAACTGAGGTACATGCAAAATTCAATGGTTTTGTAAGTCATTGGGAATTTCATAATATTTGTACAAGGAATAGGGTTATTATACAAGAATATGTTAGAGACTTGGGGTGTCCAATTCAACTGTTTCCAGAATGATCCACATGTACAGGGAGACTGGTAATCATGAAAGGAGACCTGGGCAAGGACAACCTAGAGCAGGGGTGCTCAAACTTGAACTGCTGGCGATATACCTCAATAATTTTAGACTACTTACGATCGACTCCGAGAGTCTGCAAGTATGTGTGATGCAGGGTTGTCGTACATACACGATACACCCTACTTACCTACCTACCTAGGCAGGGTGTACCGTAGCATATATAGATATAAGCTTTCCGCACAATATACATTATTTTATTCAAGGTTTGGGTTAGGTTTAGTTAGGTTCTTCCCTATAATATCAATGAAAAACTCATCTTTGTTCAAAATTGCGAGTTTATTGGTTGTTACACAACAAAAGAGTTACATATGGTGTTAAACTTAACTAAGGAGTGACTTTGGATGTTGAAGCGTGGCACTCCATGACCTCAGCATACTTTTCATAAGTAGGTACGTAACCACTGAGTGCTAATCACAAGCATGATAACATATGATCGTCAGTTAGTCGATTGCGATATTTCGACTTAATTATCTTCATTTCAGAAAGTGCAGACTCGCACAAGTAAGTTGACCCAAACATTGACGTCAGTTGAAGGGCGATTTGCCTTAGATTCGGATATTTATCTTCAGATATAAAACACCAGAGATTTGTATCAGATGCTGTAGCTTTGAGATGTATATCTGATATAATCTGCACCAACTCACTTTCAACAGAACATGAATTCATATTAAACTGACTTGCTATTTCAGTAGCTAATTCCTCAATGTTTTTACATGAAAAAGTCATGATATCATGTTTTAGTTTATCTGCCATGTCCTGACTCATGGCTTCAATACACCTCGTGACAGTCGGACGAGATAACTGAAGTTCTCTAATAGCAGACATGATTTCTAATTTATTTTTAAAATCTTCAAATAAAGTCTCACCCGCTTCAATAAATGCTTCCTTCACAACCGATCCATTTTCAAATGGTGTCTTGTGTTTCGCCAATACATGAGATATTTTAAATGACGCGATCGTAGCAGCTTTTGATTGTTTGGCTGGTCTTTTTTCAAACAAGATATCAAATCACGTACTTTTCGTTTTCTTAATTCACTCTGTGGCGGAAAATCATTTTCATAGTTTTTATGAACCGTTTCATGATGCCTCTCTAAGTTATCACGCTTAGTTATTGAAACCGACGCACGACAAATAAGACAAATGCACTTATCCTTCACCATAAAAAGGAAAATTCATCCTTCCAATTTTTATTAAAATGATACGTTTTAGATTTCTTCGCTGCACTCATTTTGTACTATTTAATAAACTTTATGTCGACGTAGTATTGCCTTCAAGTTACAATTCAGAATGACTCCAATTCCTGCAGGCGCAACATTTATATCGACGTGAACGAAAGTCTCGAATGTTCCCGTCAAACGCGCCGCCCGAAATTTCTAGAATAGCGGCAGAATAAAAACGCGGCTTTTCTTCGATATTTCTTTGATAAAGCTGCCTTTGCCGCTGACAGAGTGCTATTTCATTACGTAATAAATAAGAGATATGTTACATACATTTTAGAAGAACTTGTACTACTTTTGGCAAACATGGGCGAAAGCTCTTCTTTATGCATAATTATGCAAGACCTCACCAAGCTTATATCGTTAGAAATCACCTTCAAGATCACAAAATCACATCAATGTACTAGCCCACACGAAGTCCAGGCCTCTAACCCATGGAATATGTCTGGGACATTATCAATAGATGATTAAGAACCCAGCAAAACCTATAGGGTCATTAATTTTGAGTATGAATCGTAGATGTCACGAAGGATTTCTCGCCAGGGATTGAAATATCCGGTATCAACAGGTGTTTGATGACTTTTTCCAAAAGTTTTACATTTTTCATTATTAATTTTATTTCAATTTCTATAAGTACCATTTTCATTTAGATTTTTCCCTCAGTTGCACTGGGCATATCTCTCATTTCGAAGTCTGTATACTAGAGAACGACGATCGCAATAAGAAAGACAAAATCTCGACTCATCTTCAAACAAAATCTGTCTCAGTCACCTTCTAACCAATTGACAAGTTCCCTGGCAAAATTCAATCCGCCTTCAACCCTATTTCCTGAGACGTTGTCGTATCATTTAAGTGCTGATTTGCACTCCACTGTTCTGTCGAAGCTGCATTTGAGGTTGCTTAGCAGTTGCGACCCGTTGTCTCAACGAAGAAATTCGAAATGGTCATGGATCGGCATTGTTGCTCGAGGTCATCTTTGCCCAGGTCTCCTTTGATGACTACCAATCTCCGTGATTCTGCGGATCATTCTGAAACAGTTAAATGAGACACTCCATTCCTTTTATCATCATAATATGAAAGTCACCATGACTTACAAGACCATTTAATCTTGCTATACTTCAATTTTGGTGGATATATTTTTGATTACACTAGAAGCAATGTTCATCGATTCTTTTGCCATTTAGTGCTCATACAGCTTTCATTTGCAGTTTGAATATTTTAAAGGCTCTACAAATACCATAAAAAACTACATCGTTAAAAATAACCTAATGGAAAAGAACCAAGTATGCTGATCTTATGTTGTGGTTGTCGTAATTATAGTATATTTAAGTCTTTTTACCAAGAATAGGACGAAAGAAATTCTGGAGACCAGCGAAGCGAAGCTCTAAATGTCATGAGCTGTCTGATGTAATAACAATTGTTTGCGTTTTCGTCCAATAAAGATTCAAGCATTTCATACTAAACAAGCTCTGCACCTTGGCCAAAGCCAAGTCGCTCCCTGCCGTCAACTTTGCAGTTACCACACACCGCATTGTTGCATAACGAATAATAATTGTTGATCTCATTAATGCAAGGAAATCTTTTTCAGTAAGAACCGATTCAGAGCCGAATCTTATGGCGCACCATAATTGTTCGGTTGGAATTTAGATGTTACGTCATCTACTCAAACGCATTGAAATCTTTCTGTCAAATATTTTAACACATCATTGGATAATCCTCTAAAACCGCATCATGCAGAGTCGTCAAGTCAAGTGCGAAACCATATTGAAGGCCTTTGATAGATCACGTTACCTACTTACTTTATAGTATTTGCTCTCCACACCATGAACTATTTTCCATCACCGCACCCTCCATCGATTGCCCTCTTCTGAATACGTATTGAATTTATATTATTATGCCATTACACTCCAAGAAAGAATATTTTGCCTTAAGAAGGTGTTCAAAAAACCTTAGCTAATGTTGATAAAGATGGGTCTGCCAATTTCTGAGTTATTTGGATCCTCTTTTTCAAACTGACTTTCATTCGAATGCTCTTGGGTAAATTCCTTGTTGTAGGAATCTGTTATGTATTGTACGAAGAGGAGTTTTAATAGTCTGTACAGAAAGTTTGATAATCCTACTATTCTGTCCATACACATCCACGCAAATACCTCTTGCAGGTTTCTGTAACATGCATTAAGAACAAAGACTTCACGAATTCAACATCTATCAATAAATCACGTTCCAGATCTTCAACTTGAGCAGTCAATACTTCATTAACATTTCCACCAATTGCTGAGAATTAGATATCCAGAACTTCCTGAGATAGAACGCATCTTTCTCTTTCTTATTTCTTTCCCCGTTGATTAATCTACAAGATTCTCGAGGTATATAATTTTGTGTTCTCTAGGAAATAAGTTTTGGCCTCAATTTCTTACAGCCTCCTTCTATGATACTGGTTAAACTCAACAAAACGTGCACTATCGTCTGTATTGGATATTCAGATATATTGGAGATCATCTCTTAAATCATGGAATTGTTGGATGAACTAGGGCATGGGTTTGTATTGAATATACATTTTCTTATGAGAAAATTCTCAACGATAATTCTCTGTAGCACCATCATCAATTTATTCGTTACATTCTCCAAAAAGCTTCCTTGTAGAATATATCAATCGGTGGTCTGTAGTTTTAGTTATTTATAAATTAACTTTTTCAAGGACTGTCATTCTTTCTTCTACTTGATATGTCCAAGAACACAGCATTAGTTTTACAAAGATTGCTCTTGGGCAAGTTCCAATACAGAACACCTCTGCTTACAGAGCTCAGACCTGCCCAAATAGCCATTTTATTGAAGCCATAGGATATTCCATAATAGTGACTGCTAACTGTAATTATAATATGTCTAGGAGAAATGATGGAATAGTGAACGTAGTTTCTAGAATACCAAGATATGCTAGACAACGAATCATAAAATCAAAGCTGTAGGTCTTTCCCTATTAATCATCAGTATAATTCGATGAAATCTACTATTTCAGATTGCTAAACAGAAGAAACTAACCCCACCGACACCTCCACCTCTTCCACCTAAGCCCGAAATAACCAAGAAAGAATTTGAAGCTCTCAGAGAAGACATAGTGAAAAAAGTCGACAAGATGGCTGAATCAATCGAAAAAATGGAAAACAAACTTAAGAGAATAGAAGTTGATACGGACACGTGCAAGGAACTGAAAGAAAAAACGGATTCAAACTTGAAAAAGCTCAACAAAAATATGGAGAATGAAGAAAACCTTCTGCAGAAATACGAAAAGAAACTTGGAGAATACAAGGAGAGTATAAAAGAGCAACCATCGCAAATGAAAGAACAAGCAGATTGGCAAAGCAACTTCTTGAAATGTAGGTAAAAATGTTATAACGCATGTCTCAATAGTTTTGGCGCGACTTTTTGTCAGAAATTATTATCAACAAATGTGGTTTCATACAAAGTTTTATTGTGTTCCCTCAACCAACGTTGTATGAATATCATAAATAAAATGAAGCTTTTTAGTCGGATCTCCATAATGTTCATTTTTAAATGCACACAACCGGTTTCGACAGTTATGTCTGTTTCAAGTGCCTGGTAGCCACAGTTATGAGAATAACCTAATATAACTATTTCAAATGTTGAACAGTGGAGAGTGATTTAATTCTAGTGACTATTGAGAGTGCTGAGTTTTGGGTTTTACAAAGTTCTTTAATTTCCAAACTTTCCAAAAGATCCATAGTCATCCCTTCATTGACTTCGTGAAGAAGTTTCAAATTTCAACAAATAATTTGTCGATTCAATATGTTCAAAAACTGCGAATTTGTTATATGAGAAGAGATGTTCTTTGAATATAGATTCAAATTTTCGACTTGTTTGTACTATGTAAGATGTTGAGAATTCAATTCTTTATGTTTCAGACTGTTTCAATTTATTTGTTTTTTGCTTGGCTTTGAATAATACTTTGCTTATGTTGGACCAGTGGAGAAGGAGATTGTTAAATTAGATTTGGAAAGAATTGTTGATGTTTTAGAGAGGGGGCTAATGTAAGTTAGACATGCGTATTTATTTTCGGGTTTATCTTCAATGGAATATAGTAACTGAGAAATTTGTTTTTGTTCTATGCTTTTAATAATACTGTTTATGTGGGAGAATGAGATATTATTTTATGATGCAATTTCCTAAATGATATTGATTTCCGCATTAAAATAACAACCAAATTTTTATTCAATGTCAAACAAAAACTAATAGATTGAAACATTCTGGAATATAAACAATTGAATGCAATAATGTCAAACAGCTTACGTAGAGAATCATAGGCCGATTTTGAATCTAGATACAAAGAACATCTCTTTCCAGATAGAAAAAATCAGCTGTTTTTGAACATATTGAATGAACAAATCACATAATACCATTGGATAGTTTAAAAATTCTTCACAAATTTTAGTAAACTTTGTAAAATCCCAAAACTCACCACCCCAATAGTCAACTAGAATTAAATCAGTCCCCACTAGTTGACATTCAAAAAGGTGAAGTAACACATACTTTCTCATAACCAGTCACTTGAAAATGACGTAACTTCCAATGAACATTGTGGAAATCAGACTAAAATGTATGTTTCTATTAATTCATATTAAAATGAATTTCCATGAAATAAAGCCATCAATAATATCTTTAATTAAACTTGACTGAATAGCTACACAATTTATATCATTACATAAAAGCCAGCTTTCAAAATAAAATCATTCTGATACCTAACAACGCCGTGTTATCCTCGTAAAATGGATTAAAATGGAAATAAATGAAATAATATAAAAATTTAATATATTACCAGATCTCACGTGAGTTCCTAAACAAGTTCTTTTTTGGTATTACAAACCAATCTTCATTGGATCCATTATTGAAATTTACATTTTACGTGAACCAGATGACATTCATTTAAGATGTTTTTTTCGGCTTGCGACTCAGTAAGAAGTTTCTTTATCTGAATGACATAAGGTTGAAACGCCCAGCTTTCTGTTTACATGCTACCAATTTTGCAAACCCCTCCAGGTATTGGAGGTTGGTCTGTTATTTTCAGCCACCTTCATCAAAAATTCCCCAACCTAAACCTTTTTTGATACAGATCCGCACCCCTACACCATCGCTGATGAGGCTTTTGTCTGCATCTTCCTTGGTTGACAAACCGAGTATTTGCCCCCGATTTTTTAATGATCATCAAATTGTTGAGAGATTCTCCCTGATGATGTTTTCAATTTTCAGCTTTGAAAGAACAGAAACAAAGAATTGAAGAGGTGATGAGTAACGTGAAAAATGTCTCAGACAAACTGAATACTCTTCCACAAAACGAAGATTTAGAAAAGATTGAGAATAATACGAACAATCTCGTGAGAGATATAAATCGAAATACTGATACCCGTACATTGGAGGTTATTACTGGCATGGATGCTAAACTGAATGACTTGAAAACGAAAATTACTAAAGATCACGAAGAAATAAAAACATCAATAGTCGAATTGGGCAACATGACGGAAGGTTTAGGTGCCGACTTTGGAAAGAATTACGAAGAGATGAAATCTGATTTACAATCAATCAAGAAAGTGGATGAAGTTATGGTCCAAACTGCTGATAATGTCTTGGACACAAAACGTAGATTAGAATATGGTGTTCACCAGATACTCGGAGAGATGGGACAATTAATGAAATCTGCAACAAAAGATATAGCGAATACAATCAGCGACAGGTAAAATAACACAAATGGTTAGTATATTTTCATTAAAATAAAAATTGAAATATATTTGCAGATTCGATGTATTCGAATTATCAGTACTAGACGATGAAAATGGAGCTCTTGCAAATCTGACTCACAAAATAGGAGATGAGATCGATCAAGTCTGGAGGCAAATTGGTATAATGCACCAGAAGATGAACGCCAACGCCGACATTTTGACAAAATTACAGAATCAAACAGATGCTTATGTGAATGGATCTGCCAATGTCATGGATAATATGAAAGGAAAGGTAGGAATGTAACAAAATTTTCTTATGTTGTATCTTCATATACCTATAAAAATTTCCTGTCACGTTTGTTGACGATGAACTCCTCAACTCCTGAACTGATCTTAATGTGAGAATTTAGTGTTTATTTATATGCCAAAGGGTTACAATTATCTATGAGTTCAATAAGTTTCTAACAGATTGGGAAAATATCCATTAAATCGCGCTAGGTTAAGTGTCCAAACGTTTCTGACAAATGGCGTTGTGACGTAGTTTTTCGATATAACACTTCAATTCTTTGGTGCCAGGAATAGATAAGTATCCAATCAGTGTTAGAAGATAGGTTAACCAATAATATTGGGCTCCGATTTGAACTGAATTAAAACAAAATTGAAAATATTAAACAATACAATAATATTGCTTGGCGATGGGCGCAATACATATGCGATGAATAAAATATAAAATTTTAAACTTTGAGTTGATTTTGATTATCAATTGTACGAAAATTTTTATTAAGCGCTTCCAAATTTCAACCTCAGGTTTAAATCTCAATGCCGTTGGTATGAACACCGTCTAAGTCGTTTTCACCTTCATTCAATGACAATATTTTGACTGTATTGAATAATTTACACAATATAATTCAACATATAGTTGAATAATCGAAAAAAAAACACTAGGCTTAAGTTTCACAAAATATTTTTTTGAAGTCCTTTATTGAATATGCTTAGTACAATCTTAATTACAATTTAATTTATTACTATTTTTGAGAAGTACTTGTATTTTCACAAGCAAGACGAGTGGAGGTTAACACATCTATACAATTCACAAAATATAATGAATAAAAATATTTGTGACATATGTTACGGATTTTATTCAATCTCCAACTAAAAAAGCAGCAGATTAAAAAAACATCGTTGTTATTGACTTGACTGGATAGAGGTGAAATATGCTGTGTATACTGGGTGATTCACCACTGGCGCCGCTATGTAGCTCGTACACTCTTGAAGATTTCATTTTTGTTCGAACGGTATTGTATTTAGAAAGTAAAAATCTACTTCAGCAATTCATTTTGAAATAAAGGGGTGTCCCAATTTCCTATGAAAAAATCTTTTTTATTGAAGATTCAAGAGCGTCCTAAACTCTGCTATAATGTCTTCAAATAATAAGTTTTTTTGGTGAGTAGTTCGTCACAATATTTTTTTTCCGTAAAAATTCATGAAATAGGCTCTCACATCATCGTATGCTCCTTCGGCCAGAGAGGATGAATGCTTTTTTCCTTTCGTTTTCTTATTGCCCCAGGATAGCTTTATTGATGAATTGAAACAGATATCCTCATTTTATAAATGGAACATCCTGTATTTTATTATTCATGTTAACGCATAAAATATTTTTTCAGAAGTAATCTTATCTTTATCTTCGACCATTTTCGAAATAAAAGAAATAAACTAAAATAAAAAAATCAGAGGTTGCGAAAGAAGAGTTTATTAGTACATATCGTTATACTTGATCAGAGAAATGGAGATATTTGAAGGTAGTCATGTATGAAATACGTAATAGATTGGTTTTTGGTGAGATGATCTACAAGGTGTTGAACTATTTCAATAAGTGTTCGAATTGTTGCCTGTTTCTTTGTAGACACAACTCAATGCTTCTGAGGAAAGACCGTTGAACTTTCGATTAACTGACATTTGCGGATTAACTGACTGAAAGGCGTCGACTATTCTCTGTCTCATATCCAACTGTGTTGTAGAAGAAATCTGGTAAACGATGCCCTTAATATAACCCCACAAGAAAAAATCTAGACTTGTAATGTCCGGAGACCTAGCTGGCCATCTAACAGGACCACCACGTCCTATCCATTTGTTTTGAAATACATGATTCAAATGCTCCCTAACCTGATGTGAGTAATGTGCCGGTGCTCCATCCTGTTGGAACCATAAATCTTGTCTTATATGCTCTGCTGCATAGTTAAGTAACATTGGTAGATGATTTTGCAAAAAATCTAAATACATTTCACTATTGAGGTGCCCGTCGAAAAAGTGCGGCCCAATTAGATATCCATCTACTAAAGCGGCCGATACATTCAAGGACCAACGATGCTGATGATCTATTTGTCTCATGAGGCGTGGAATTTCCGTGGCGTAATAATGAAAGTTGTGCCTGTTAACAAGCCCATACTTGTGGAAAGTTGCCTTGTCCGAGAAAAGAACTCTGCTAAGCATATTTGGATTTTCCGTTACTCTGGTTGTCTTCAGCTGTAGCAGTTTTGGTTTTTCATGTTTTTTGTAAGCGATATTACCCGTTTCGATAAATGTAATTAGAAGTTTTCTCTTGCATCAGGATGCCTCCTATCAGGAAACCTTTGTGCATAAACTCTACTTGCCAACAAAGAATTTCTATCTCACTCACCCAGAATAAAAATCAAAGCAACCATTTCTTCTTTGGAGAACTTCATGGCAGTCAATTCAGAAAATTAGGTTCAAACCCCATTTTAATAATGTTTAATAACGAAACACTGATAAGTACACCATGTAAAATGCAGAATATGATGTCCGGACACCTGACAGAAGGCACAAATAAAAAAATATGTCAACACATACCTCGTTTTACGTTTCAATCATCTTGATTTCATCATTCGTTAAAAGAATTATCTTGTTTAGGTTTTATGCTTTACTACTTGAATCATTATAGGAGAAAAACTTCTGTGCGAATAATGATGCATGTTGATGAGTTTGATACGGTTTGTAGAATTTTCATCAGAAATTTTTACAAATAATCAAATATTCCGAAAATGATCGAAGATAAAGATAAGGTTACTTCTGCAAAAATATGGCACAATATTTTATGCGTTGACATGAATAATAAAATACAGGGTGTTCCATTTGAAAAAATCAAGATATGATGTTTTTAAAATTACAATATACAATAATTTTTTTGAGTCACTCCTGTATAAAATGGGGATAATCTATTTCAATTCATCAATAAAGCTATCCTTGGGCAATTAGAAAACGAAAGTCTTCAATAGTGTACGAGCTACAGAGCACCGCGCCACTGGTGAATCACCCAGTATAAATTATATTGTAATGATTGTCCTGTTTTTTATTCAGGTCAAACTGATCGTTAATAAATTAATGGTGTTTCAGAACATTGTATAAGCGAAAATCTTTGCTCAGATTTTACAAAAACCCAAATTTTACATTCAGGTAACAAAAGCAAGATATTAGATTTATTAGAATTCGTACAAATGTGATCAGTTCACAAACATAATCTACCAATAACTAACGACCAGCTTGATTTCCGTTTGTCCCCACTTCTCTGATATCTTTCTTAGGAAAAAAGCACATTTTGATATTTTAATCTCCTCTTAGCTTTTGAAAATGAAATAACACCCGAAACATATGTCTGAAATTACACAAATAAGCCAGATATTTTAAAAGTTTATTCTGAATTTTTTCAATTCGCGAGATGTAAACTTTATACTGAGGATTCCATATAACGGAGGCAAAGTTGAGTTTGCTGAATACGTAGGCATAGTACACACTGAGAAAAGAACTAGAATTTTTGAATATACGACACTGGCGGAGAGTGTACCCCAACATTCTACTTGAAGAGCTGACTATGCAATCAATGTGTTGATCGAAAACCAACTTCGAATCCAGGATGACTCCAAGATCTCGAATTTGTGACACTTTCATTGAAATATTGTTATGTAGTTGATAAGAAAAATTGAAGGATTTCGAATTTCGAGTGAACGTGATAGTTTGACATTTTTTCAAATTCAGGAAAAGGCTATTGGTTTTGTAATACTCTGAAAAAAGCGAGAGCTCTTCCTGTACAACAAGACAGTCAGACAAGCTCCTGATGGTATAATAGATTTTGAGATCAACGTATAGTAAAAGTTACATTTTTTTAAATATATCTTATATTATTTACATATATGAGAAACAGGAGGACCAAGGTGTGATCCTTGGGGACCCCAGATGTAAAGCAATATGTCTCCGATCTATGCCCACCACCAATAGCAACGTACTGTCGTCGATTTCGCACATAAAGTCGACCCATCGCAAAGTGAACCACCCACACCAACCTCCTCGACCCGACAACCAAGAATATTATGACAAATTCTGTCAAAGGCCTTTCCGAAGTCAGTGTAGACGGTATCCATTTGTAAGCCTCCATCCATAGCACTCAAAATATGCTCGACAAATGTCAATAAAATTTCGATTGACCTGTTTTGAAGAATCCATGCTGTTCTGGCATAATTTGAAATTTGACAAAAAAATATATTTGTAGATCAATGATTCAAATAGTTTGGCGAAGATACATAACTTTAAAAGTAGGTGTCACACTCGCGCATTTCCAACGATCCGGAAAACCCCGTCTTTGAGTGATGCATTAAATAAAAGAGAAGAGGTGTACATAATTTAGGCAAGACTTTACAAAAAGGGAAGGTATTTCAACAGGTCCAGCTCCTTTTTTTTTTGATCAAGAGCTCTCTTTTGGAGTTAACGGAATGAATGAAAGATAAGCGGGGGATTCCGAACCTGGATCAACGCGAGAAGTTGCTGCTACTGTTGGCGGCACAAATACCGAGCGAAAGAAACTAGCAAACAATTCACAGATTTCCGTGGCTCCATTAGCGGTTTCCTTGTTATAGTGCATTGACGACGGCAAGCTACTACCGAGTCGCTTAGAAGAAGAGATACTGAATATTCTTTTTGGATTCGTTTCGACATCTTTTTCGATATTTGAGATGAAGTTATTATAATCTGCCAAAATCCGGGCTTTACTTTCCCTTCTCAAATGTTTGAAACTTAGGAAGTCATCGTAGTTTTGATAAATTTTCCATTTCTTGTGAATTTTGTTCTTTCGATTGATAATTTTTATAGTGTTTCTGCAGAAGTAACTCGGAAATTTTTTACTCGATGACTTTTTAGGTACATGATCTTCGATAATATTATTGAGTATGACATAGAAGGTGTTCAGATCAGCGTTTATATCACCATTTGATAATATTTCTGACCAAGATGCTTCTGAGATTCTTCGATTAATAGTTATATAATCAGATTTGTGGAACCTGAAGACTTCCGTATTCTTGAGAGTTTCTAAATATTTATAGTTTAAGTTGAAAAGGAATTCAATACAGAGGGCTATCACATCGCGCTAAAGATGATGCTCTAAATTTATTACAAAAAATTAGATCGAGAGTCTTATCTGAGCAATTAGTAACTCCATTGAATTGCATAAGTTCACAATTAGATATAGAATCCAAAACAGTGGAAGAATTCGAATCGACTCCCCTCGGTTCGAGGAACGAGAAGTTCACGCACCCACCGAACAGATGAGAAGTTCATGACAAATTAATAAGATCTAATTTGAATTTTATCCTTAATTTCACAAAACTGTGAAGCGAAACTTGTGCTTGCATTTGAATCCCTAGGAGGGAGGTAAACGCAACACAGTAGTGATTTAATTTTTCCTATTTTAATTTCGACCCACACATCCTCGGCGTCGCTTTGGAGATCCACCACCTGTTTTGCATCCAAGGTATTCTTTATAGCTATAAAAACACCTCCACCGTCTTTTTTACAACTAGCACTAGTTTCGCGATCGCGACGAAAAACAGAGTAGATGTTCGTATCAAGAATTTCCGAGTCGAGTCTATTACTGTTTAACCAGGACTCTGTTGCAAATATGATATCGTGATTATAGATCATAGAAGACAATTTAAAGTCGCGCAGTTTAGTACGCAGACCTCTAATAGTTTGATGTATGATGTTAAAAGCCATGTTGAAAAATCAGGAAAAAAAAAGAAATTAGTAACTGTTTAGTTCGAACACCTACTTAATTTTCTTCAGATCTTGTTCGCTTGATATTTGAAGAATTTTAGTTGTATCGTCCTTTCTCACAAGAATGTTGCCACTTTGCACCCAAACATATTTAAATTGATGTTGTTTAGCAGCGACGCGAGCATTTTTATAAAGAACCTTGTTCATAGGGGTCAAATGTTCATTTATAAAAAGTCGATCAGATATTCCATCAATTTTGAATCCGGATAATTTAGTCTCGATGCGTCTAGCTTTCGTACGAGCCAAAAATTATTTCTGGATAGTTTAGATAGGAATCTGATTATGATGTATATAAGATCATTGAAATTGGAGGATTAATATCTGCAACAATATAGATTTTATTAGTATATTTAATGTATTTAATGAAATTTATTTTTATTAGTATATTTATTGCATTTGATGATTCATCGATTGTAGACTTAACATCATTATTGAATTTCAGGTAGCGAAGATTACATCTAAGATTGTTGAGCTGGATGAAAATCTCAACTATCTTATGGGAAGACTAATGTTGGTATCTAGAGAGTTCAACCAAATTAAAACAGGACTTTCCAAGGCTTTAGATGAAATCAAAGGAACGTTCCATGCAGTACAAGATAAAATAAAAGATCCTGGTCCAGGTCCTCATAATATTGAGGCTGACGAAGAGCCTCAAGTGAGTCCGGCAAGGAAAAGGAGTGTAAACTAACATTCTCATTAGTAATATGTTTCATTAGGAATAAGTTGAAAATAATAACAAATTTAAAGAAAATTTTGTAATTTTTGTAATACGAATAAATCTTACAAATAATTCAAATGTATGATCTTGAATCCGCAGGCAGGAATACGGCGAAGGGTCTAATTGATTGCCGCACAAAATCAAAGATTCTAATTTATTCAGAAGAAGTTTAGATATGTTGGAGAAATATTCTCCCAGTAATCATCCAGCACTAAGGAATGCTTGAGACCAATCGAAATGAAAATGGTACTCATGGAAATTGAAATAAACCTAATAATTAAAAATATAAAACTTTTGGAAATAATTAAGTGCCCTAAAACCTGTTAAAACCGAATATTACATGACATCTACGATTCATACTCAAAATCAATGACCTTATAAAATTCTTAACCATATCGATCAGTCTGTTCCAAACCTCATGCACAGTAGCTGGCTGGTTTTACTGGCTTCTTAATCTTTTTTGAGAATGTGCCAGACATGTTCGATAGGATTGAAGTCTGGACTTCAGGCAGGCCATTGAAGTGATTTCGTAATACTAAGGTAGTCCCTAACGATATGAGATTGATGAGGTAATCATGCATAAACGAAAAATTTTCACCTTTGCTGCAAATGGTACATGTATCTGAGAACTCAGAAAACCCCACATTATACTACTTGAAATCAATCACTCCCCCTTATTTAACATTTAAAAAAGAAATATATCTTGTAAGCATCTGTGTACCTTAGATAGTATTCAGCACTTGAGAATGACCGAAGGGTAGAAGCCGATCCTGTGTTAACAAATAGACGTCGGAAACTGACGAAAGCGTTTCATTTTATTTATATATACTCTGTTGGTTTTGTTTATCAATCTGTATGATACTTGTCCTATTGTTATACAGTACTTTTTATTTTTTCCTTTTCCATATTTTGAAATGAATTTCCACAAAATAAATATGTCATCAATATCATCAGTTGACATGTTGATATGTAAAATTCAATCGGGCTCTTCGATATGCTACGGTTAGAGCTGGGCCTTGAGCTGCGACACGACGCTTCAAATCAAATTAACTGCATTCACTGAGACGTTGTCGTATCGTTTCAATGCTAATTTGCACTCCACTTTTCTGTCTAAGCTACATCTGAAGGTGCCCAGCATTAACAAATCATTGTCTCTTCGAGGAAATTCTTCAATAACGGTCTTGGATCTTCGTTGTTGCTCGTGATCTTCCTTTTATGACTAACAGTCTCCCTATACCTGCGGATCATCCTGGAAACCGTTAAAAAGAGCACCCCAATCCTTTGGCCTATTCTTGTATAAATCCAATCTAGGTCATCTAACATTGCATTATTACCAAAAATCAAAATTTTCAGGAAAAACAAAGGATACTCGCAAAAATGAATCAACAATATCTGTTATCACTATGTGGTGGTTTCTTGAAAAATCTCAATTTTTCCCATGAAAGGAACATGTGCGCCAAGAAGAAACATCGAATTTTCTTGGCATTTGTCATGACATATCGGAAAAAAACATGTGTTTAATAATTAGTTGCCTACCAAAACAATAATTTGAAATCGTGCGTTAATTTCTTGGCGAAGTGTTTGGAAGTATGAGGAGTCTGTTGGTTTCACCCTTAAAAGTTCATCCACTTAAACCAAAATAAGGTGAAAATACTCCACAAGTCGCGTAATCAACAATTCGACGACCCGTGACGGGAAATATGGAATGAAATTCTGCAAGATAGCGTCTGATGGATTTCCCGTGCAAACGAACCACGCGCGGAACTCGGAGCAGCGACATCAATGTATTACGTCATGCAATAATCAGTATATAAGTTAACTTAAATTGTACAATAAACGATCACAAAATATCTATTCTTCATTCAAGTCGTCACTCTGCCCAAATTATTACTGAATCTAAGTCTCTCATCGCAGATTAAGATTTTCTACAATTTTATCCATCTTAGTCTCCTGCCGTAGACTAAGATAATTCACATCTACTCAACATTTGAATATTACGGAAACAAACCCAATATTTACATATTTACATCTTAGCTCCACATACTTGAATATGATATACATTTACAGTATCTTCAAAGAGCACTCCATTATCAATGGGAATGTATACCATTTTCTCATATTGAAAGGTGATGTACAAACATAGATCATTCAATTATAATTACATGATAGCATGAAACCAGCAAATTCAATATTTTGGAAGATCTTTTTTCTTTATTATTCGCACCGTTCCAGTTACCAGGAATTTTGAAGCAACTGGAACTTCTCTTAAATATATCTCATATTTTTCTTGATATAAACCAAGAACATACCTTGATCACCTTCATTCAGCACAATTTAGTACTTTTAGCATCAACTTCGAAATCTGTAATGAATATTGCAGTAAAACCTTGTAGAAGGATTTGTAGATTTCATCTGTAAAGTGCCTTTATTGCAAAAAAGCATTGGAAAACATTTGTATTCACCTAATGAGTAGTATACGAAATATAAACTGAAGGAACAATCTCTGAAGAAATAAAAATGTTATGATAAGTATCACAATGTTAATCCATATAACGCTGAAACTATCATTTTTCATAAATGGAACTTTTTTCGTGGATTGAGGTTGAAAGGGGGACTATAAAGAATAATCCACCATTTTTTCGAATTTTCTAGTTTTGCTATTAGTCAAAACTTTGCGTCCTTTTAAAAGGATAGTAGTGCTATAGCATACTCATATGAAATTATCGATTGATTTCAAACAAAGTCTTTATTTTCATCAAAAGAACATCTAAACATTAAATAGTATGATAAGAAACAAAACGATCTTTTGGATGCAAGCCAACATCACATTTTTGGCAGGGAAAATTTGCTTTTTTATGGCATACTGCCGTCGTCGCCGATTGTTATTATAAACAATGAGATGATCCAGTCTGTCAACGTGAAAACTCGTGTAAATTTCTAGGAGCTTTGGAAGGTCCTCTCTTTTTCATTCTTTTGTTAGATTCTTATAGTTCAGTTGCTATAGATCTTCTGAGTTCTAGTTGGTCGAGTTTTCCGCCATTGTCCTTATGTAAGCGCCAAGAGTTTTGCACAGCCATGTCAATGCAATGACCAAATAAAGGAAAATACAATTTTCCCCTGATGCTAACTCTATTGTCACCGAGATTTTGATTGCGACGGTCAACCCCTCTCATATTTTCATTGTAAGATTTTATCAAGCCTGGTTGATCTATTTGAATATATTTCTTCTCAGATTGGGAAAACCTCTACTCTATTTACAGGAAACACTGTTGAAGCATTTGATGCTACATTCACGACATTGGTGTCATTCCATTTGGTGATGATGATTTCGTTATCCGCCAAAGTATGCTCAAAATAACCTCGATCATTTTTTTAGTACACTTGAACTCGAGAGGGATGATGAGGGTTTTCCCTCAGCGTCCCAGTAGCTTTTAGGCCCCGCAAATTCAATTCTTTAAGCAAAGAAAGTGAGGTGAAGTAATTGTTAAAGTATAAATGAAATCCATCAAAGGGCATATTTTTCAATATATCTGCATATTGTAAAACTACTAATGCGCCAAGACCCATATGTTTGTACTTATCTGGCAACGTACTTGAAGAACCTTGGTATGGGTCAAAATGAACCATAGAACCTAGTCGGAGAGCACCAATCCAAAACTTATCTGATAGGTTTTCCACGTATGAATTGCTTTCACTGTGACGTCCAAAATATAGTATCATTGACTCGCCTATACTATGATTTTCTTCGATAGGCGAATGCTCAAAAAATTTTGAGTTCAGAATGTCAAAAAGTGGTCACGTTTTCGAATATTTGTCCTTCAAATCCAGGTTTGTATTATCATTGCAGCAAATGTTGCTCATTATATGCTGGCACCTATCACGCGACAAAGCTTCACATACCATTTTATTGTTATATATTGTGTCATCCCTATTCTGCCAGAACATCTTTTTCCGTGTAAGAGGTACATAGCCACTAAGCAATAGAACTCCAATAAAACAAAGTATCTCATTTCTTGTGATATCCCCGGCATGATTCGCTGCTGGGCGAAGGTGTTTAAGAATTGAAGAATAAGATCGATCACTTCCTCATCGAAATATAACTGGAACGTAGCAGCTGGTGAAAGATTATTATCCGCCGATGATATTGGTGTCCATTGAGGCAGAGGCGACTTTTCCAAATTCAAATCATTTTCTTTGTAATCGAAAGTTTTCAGAAGTTTTGGTCTTCGTTCTTCAAACTCTGAGAGAGGTATATCATCGTCGCTATCCCAATCATCTTCAGTTTACATCCGTACTTCAGCAGGAGCTCTGGGTTGAGTTCCCGGTAAATTGTCCAATAAGACGGTGTTTTCATCTCCGGAGTCTTCATCGGTATCGCAGTCATCATTGGCGTTCTCAGGAGGAAAAATTGCTATTTCTTCTGGAACCTCATTCTCAATTTGTTGTTGTTATTTCAGCTAACGTTTTAGGTCTAAAACGCTCATCTTTGTACCTGTAACAAAAATATTCCAATTGAGTCGACGGTAGTCGATGAACCAACTGTCAGGTTTTTATATTGCCTCTTATTTAGCGGAGTATGAAAAAAAAGTGAGATTATGCAGATGGAAATATTCGGCGAACTCTGTTGAACTCAAATTACCACCTCTTGGACATCTCGATCGATATAATTAAACTTCACTTCAACACTGGCTAGTCACAAGTAAATTCTACGTCTGCAACTGTTGCGCATCTTAACTCATTTGAATAGATCTCTTGTTATGCTATACAGGTGGCGCCATTTAGAATCGAGTACTTCATCCGAAACGAGTTAGGTTAACAACCTCAGTCCTTTTGAAAGGACAGTACGGCTCAATGATTATTAAAGCATTGAAACAATATTTTCCTCGTTATTGTTGGAAGTTCTTCGGATTTATTGGGAAAATTGGGGAACACAAACCCTGTTTCAAAAATTCCATCGATTATTAATCCTAATGCAATATTTTCTAAACTTATCTATGTGCTTCCAGCAGTGTTCTGATGAATAACGATATATAAAAAATGAGAATTTATCCAAACCCTTTATTTTGGAAAAGCTTAAAGTAGTTTTAAAACTGCAGGGTTCGATGGTATGTTTCAGAATCCTTCAAATATTTGGGCAAAAGCCTTTGTCTTTTTACAATGATAAGATTGCTTCAGGTAATATTCCTCGAGATTTCAGAAAAGTTGAAGTCATAACCATCTTTTAATCAGGTAAAAATTCAGAAAATCTGAACAACTATCGTTATTCAAGTCTACTTTCAGTGTTTTTTAAAATATTAAAGACACCTCTACATCAAAAATTAGAACCGAATTTCGATAGAGACAAAGTTTTACAATATTACTTATGTCTGGATTTGAGAGTAAATTGCAAAAGAGGATTCCTATTCTTGGATATTTCTCTAATATATGATACAGTGTGAAACGACAGTCTGATAAATAAACTGTATTAGATAGTTCAAATCTGTAGTGAAATTGTTAATCTGACTGGGCATGCGATTTCTGACAGAAGACTTTGAGTTTTCGTTAGAAACAATAGTTGACGCAATAATCCACAGAAATCTGTTCTTTCACCACTATCATTCAATTTATATAATGTGTGGTGTTCCTACTACTTTCTCTTTTAGCTTTTATAATCAATAATATTGTTGATGAATTTATTTCATGAAAATTAATTTCAATATAAATATAATGAAACACTTTTGTCTGATTTCCACAATGTTTATTTTTAATACACACATACATTCACTTCTTCTAATATTATCAGCTCGTTCGGAAAGTCAGGAATATGGTCACTGAACAGACTGGCCTTTGATGATGAGGATTTTTGGGCTTCCTATGTTACTGACAGGCCAGAACCATCCCTGAAAAAGTCTTCCAATGATATTACCGATAACAAACAACGTATCATATCACAGAGAGTTGATGATTTCGAAGAACCATGGCTATCAAGGAGAAATTCTAACCACAAATTCAAGATAATCAGAAACATCGAACAAGGTCATGAAAAATGAAGAATCTTATGAAATAGCTCCCCACTCTCTGGAACCTATAATGGATAACATTTTTCGCTTGACCATTTAAAACTCTGATATAACACCATTCGTTAGAAGACCTTTCCAGTAAGCTGCTCTAAGAAATTCTAAGAAGAAATCAAAACTCGAAAAATCAAAAATTTTCACAAGTGCCCCAGAGAGTTGAAGAGTAAGAGAGAACAAAATTAAGGAAGCAACAAGAAGCCACAAACAATTCAAATCTGAATATAACTCATCCTCATGGAATTCTGATGTAGTATTTGGTGATTCTGATCAAGATGAAGATGTAGATGAAATAGGAAGTATTTAATCCGTTGCCTCATTGGAACAGCTAGGCTATGAAATCCTTAATGAGTACTTGTTCAATTTCCTACAAAAAAAAACGATTGCGTTGGGCAGATAATGAAGAAACAGGACGACTCGGAGTTTTAGGATCAAGAGTAAACAAAGGTCTAAGTCTTATTGAGATTGAGGACTCATCAATAAATAGATAAGACATTCTACCAAAGTTGCCCTAATTTTTAGGGTTACAGAGTGGAAGAGTGGAATCGTTTATACTAGTTGACGAAATTTCGATTTTTATAACATTCTCTATCATTTTTTGTTTTACTCATTAAAGAAGGAACTCCCCCAAGTTATATCCAACCGAATGTATGTTTAAGAGACCAAATAGCCCTTTGTAAAAAAACGTCCGAATGTACCATATCGTCCCCTACTAGTTATTACTCCCCAGTCCCGCAAGAAGAGTGACTGAATTTGTTCCATTTAGTTTCATTACGATGAACAAACTATGTTTGATTAATATACCCTTTCAAATAATAGTAAGTAAATAAAAAGAAGTCCTTTTAATTTCTTCAGTATAATGAATAAACCCTTTTCGAAATTAAATACAAATGATGTATGGAAGACAACATTACAATAAAAATATCCAAAAGTAAATGTAAAATAAGTGAAAATTTTATCAATACAATAATTCAAGAAAATGTGAAATATTTTCGTTGTTGATCTATGTGACTTGGTAGAAATAAATCTAGACTGGAACATAAGAAGGATCTGAACTACTTTCATCAAAAACAGAACTGCTCATACTTGTACCAGACTGGAAAAAATATAAATAAAGTACATATAATATCATTGAACGAAAACAAATAAATCACATGCTGAAATCGTAGAAATTTATTAAACCAAAAAGCCGTTTCATGCCGATCAATAAAAAGGGAATTTCAGTGATTACATTACGAACCATTTCATGTTAAAATGACTAAAATTTGTAGGATTAGTTTTGAGAAATTCCTTTCTCGGCGACAGCATATAAAACCACTCCACTATTTTCCTGGCAGATAATTTTCTGTCCAAATTTCAATAAGTTTCGGAGTTTTTCTCGAGATCTTTCACTTTTTTCGATTGGATTATTAACGAAACAAAATGAATCAGTGATGGTATATTACGTATATTCAAAACGTTGTTAAGAACATCACGTAATTAATGAACGACCCGTAATGCCGAAGGAATGAACATACATACGAAAATATACCTACATTCTTCAAGCAGAAAAACTATAGGAATTAAACAAGACTATCAATTGTTAAAACATCAAACTTATTACTAAAAATCATTACAATTGAATTATTGGAATCAATTTAGATACATAAAACAGAAAATACACATTATTGAATGACCAGATAAAGTTGCTTAAGAAACCCTTTTATGTAATTTATTTGAAATCTAATTGATATTTAAAAAGGATAAGTGTCTTTTGAGTAGCAACAGTTGTTCTTTAGCTGAAGTAGTAAAATTAGTCCCCAAAAATATTCAATTCATATAATTAAAATGTTAGTAAACACATAACAACACTTCACAATTTTTATTAATTAAATACCAAAGTTAAAATATAGAATTAGTTGATTAATTATTGAATGAAAAAATTTTAAACATCCAATATGTCAGTTACATTTCTACTATTATTAAATGTTGATACCTAATGAGTCATAAGCAATAAACGTCTTTATACAATCAATTTTGTACTATGCTAGGTGGGAGTCAAAATCTCTCTTCTACGCAGGACTCATCAACCACAATCTTGCGTATCCACGGATAAATATCTATCCTTAGTACAAGAAGATATAACAAGAGATGAAAAGAAAATGACGGCACTTTATATTATCACAGATAATTTTTTTTTTAGTAACACTCTTAATTTGTATCTTCAATATTGTAAGCATTTGGTATCACTTGTAGGAAATAGTAAATTCTTTAAGTTTGAAATATGAAAGAGAAAAAAACATTTTTGTCAGTTTTTCACGTTTATTTGTTAGTACACGAACAGTTTCGGCCCTTTCGTTTTTTCAAGTGCTGAATACTAAGGTACAAAGATGATTACAAGATATATTTCTTGTGAATGTTAAACAGGGGGGGGGTGGTACCATTAATTTCAATTTGGCTATTGAGAGTAGTTTAATGTGGCGTTTTCCTGAGTTTATTAATTTCCATACTTTCCAACAGATTCATTTTCTCCCTTTATTGCATTTGTGAAGGACTTTGAGATTGTCTTAAACTATTGCGTGGTTTGTTGATCGAATGTGCTAAAAAATTAGGATTTCTTGTCTGATGATATATGTTCCTTGGATCCGAATTCAAAATATCTACCTGTTTGACCTACATAAGTTGAAAGGGCATTCGTTACATTTGATTTTGAAAATACCAGATTGTTTGACTTTATCTGTTTTCTGTTTTGCTTAAAAATGGAATTTGCTAAGATTTGGACCCCCTGAAAAATAAATTTCTTTTTAATGCAGAACAGATAAACTCAAACAATCTGGTATTTACAAAATCGAATATATAGACATTTTAAAAACAGATTCAAAGAACATATATGATCAGACAAGAAATCCCCAATATTTGAGCACATTCAATCAACAAACCATACAATAGTTTTAATAATCTCAGTCCTTCACAATTGCATTAAAGGAAGAAGAATGAATATGTTGGAGAGTTTGAAAATTGATAAACTCATGACAACCCCACATATTATTCTCAATAGCCAACTTTAAGAAAAATATATTTGTAGTCATCTTCATACCTTAGTATTCAGTATTGTCGTGCATCAACAAATAAAGGTAGAAAACTTACAAGTGTTTTTTTCTTTCATATTTTGATATGGACTTCCATAAAATAAATATGTTATCAATATAATTAATATTTGAAATTCATTAATTGCTAACGATGTGTCTGCAAAATTCCGAAAAACTTAGTATTAACAATAATATGAAAATTAAAAGTAACTAAAGCCAATAAAAACTAAGATTCATTGCATTTATAGGAAATTATATAAACTCATTGCGAAAAAACATTACTGACATATACAGGTTAGACCGCCTCGGTAGCTGCGCGGTTAGTGAGCAAGTATGTAGGAATATGCTTAGCCGAGGTGTCTGGTTCAAGTCATGGATGTTGTCCTTGAACAAAAAAATGAATTTGACAAAGACATACATAGAGATTGGACACATAACCATAGTTGTTGGTCCATAACCTCTGAAGGCCAGATAACTTGTAGTCCTGAGAGGTGGCAGTTATCATTGCACAGTCTAGGTGAGTGGTTTGGAGTCCACTATAAACCGTAGGTCCATAGAAAACAAATAGACAATATATACAGGTTAAAAGGCAACGGAGAAGATATCAGATAATACAAGGAAATATTGCTTTTTTGAGTTGTACATCTCTTTCTTGTTGAATAACTTCAATGAAATAGGGGTTAAAACTAATATTCTGTAATATCCTAAATAGAAAAGATTGCCTAAATTTTCTGCTTGAGTTATTGTAAGCAATTATATGCTCCAGATAACGTCGTGAACAAATACCTGTTATAGATTGATTTAGAATAAATACTAGAAGTACTACAGTACACTACTAGAAAACGAGATGATTTTAATAGAGTGCAGCTATGTAGAGAGGACTATCAACATAAAACAAAAACATTAACTGTCGATGATGACTTCACTTCAAAGCAAAATTTGAAATTTAATTTAAGAAATAACCTATGAAATACAAAAGTTTCAAACCTCTGAAAAGTTTGGGACGATTTTAAAGTTTCAATCCTAAAAGAGGGCTCTTGAAAAATACAAGATATTTTGTTTTGATAAAATTAAGGAGCTTGACTTCCCTTGTGTGTTAATTTACTTCGAAAAATAGATCTAACCTAAAAGATTCATTTTTCTATCCCAACGTAAGTTTTATAAATTAAAAATAAGAATATTTCTAACAAAAATGAAATGAAACTCGTCCCTTATATTTGTATTAATATTTATTTTATGCAAATTATGCGTCTAGGTACATTATATAATGCAAGACTGGCTGCAAATCAGCCAACCTGACAGATTTTAAAATCTCCATACCTTCAAAACTGGTACTTAGTACATACACACGATCAGTTTGCTATAATTTATTCATAGATTATTCAATCAGATTCTTTCAAAGACTTAACAGGATTGTGATAAGGAACCACTGATAAATAATCTTATATCGTTTTTTGTTTAAATATCATCACTGTTAACAGTTCAAAGTGAATTTATGAATCCTACATCATGCTCATCCCACAATCATTAAATATTTAAATTCTTCAAGAATCATTATTTTTGATGGAGGAACTATAACATTCACCAATCATAAAACAAGATTTAAGATGATGAATTGTTGAGAAGTAGTTCAATCAACATATTTTTGGATTATACCATAACGAAAACTGGCAAAGCAATCTAATAAAATAAAATACAAATAGAACACCAATGTTTTAACGTGGCAAAACGAAGGAGGAATAAATACAATTGACAATATTCAAACTTAGATTTCAATTCTATTCCATGTTTACAAAGCATATTTTCCGCTCATAGTTTCGTAAAACATGAAAACTTATTTTTACCTCAATCTTTCACAAACTTCATTTTTTTGGTATTTCACTCATTTTCTGGACAATTCAAAATTTATGAGAATTCAAGATTTCTGTAAAGCATGAACCCATATTTGGAATTAGTAAAGCCTAAATACTGATTGTCTACCATTCCAATCGAAATATGTCCTTCAGTATTCTCAAATTTTGTAATTTAAAATTTATTCAATGTGTTTTAAAGAACAGTTAAACACTTAAAAGTCATTAGAACAAATTTAGTATTATCTCTTCCACATTGGCGTTTCATGATATATAATTCATCGTAAAAATATTTTAACGTGAAAATTTATCAGTGGTTAATGAATTAAAATCAACATAGTACATAGTACAAATTACAATTACAATCCAGGACTTGCTTCGAAAACGCTTTCTACATTCCTTAATCTATGAACAAACAAAGAACTAATCAAAAACAATTATATACAAGTTTGCAATTTGTGGCAGTGTCCTATGAAAAAATTCAACTGCGCCTTTTATGAGCAGCTGACAAAAAGGCAAAAATACAGCTGACAAGTAGTCCGAAGAGTTGCTGACTTTATACCCTTTTGTATCACAACTTATACGATAATCCTTAGTAAAATGGAAAAACTTATAAGCATGGGAAAGAGTGCACTTATTCATGCTACATCTGTCACATAATTGAAAGAATCAACCAATAGAAATTAATAAAATTGAAGTTTGGATGAATTAAACGTTTATAGAATATCAGGCTACCAAATGTTTCAAAGGCATTGTCAGTTTTAATGCATGACAATAGATATGTATGATATATGCCATGCTAAAATAGATTTCACATGTTCAACATCAAGATAAAAGAAAGAACTACAAAAGCATAAGTAACATTAATTTTTTTCGAAGAAATTCAAGATATTGAAACAATTTCAAATGATATTATAATTCTTTCAATTATATTCAGAAAAGCACAAATAATTAATATATATTCTTATTGGTTTCTTACTTTGAGAAACTGAAATAGGAATGACCAATAGGAATGAACCACAAACCGAATTCAAAAATCCTAGGAACACATTTTGTGATAAATTGCCATTTAATTTGCAAAATCGCAAAGCATGTATTTTTCGCGTCTATAATTTTTTCTTTTTTTTTTTTGATATTAGGACGGATAGGTCAAAAAATTCTCTCCGCATTTTTTTTAGAAATTCACATCAAGGGTGAATACTGATAAATTACCTCTTAATTTTTGGAATGAAGCCGTATTTTTGCCAAGGGTTTACTTTTATTTTGCAAAACTAGGTAGGAATTTAATGGAAAAAATGACAAGTGACAGCATATGAGGTTTATACCTTGCTTGCGAATCGGAATATTCAGGAGGTTTTTAATATCATACCACTTTCTATGTGAAAGTATGGAAGCAATATTCTTCAAAGATGAATTCTGTTCTTTCGTGAATTTGCGAATTTTTTCCATTAAATGATGCTTAATTTTTTGCGATGTCTAACCTAAAAATTCATTTGTAAATATCCTAAAATATTCATTATATCATCAACAACTTGCATTTCTCTTGTGACAATCTATTTTAAGCCATTTTTGGCAATGATATTCAATTCAAACAATATTGTGAACGCATTTTCGAACTATTTTGATAATCTCATTGCTTTATGAGAAGATTCAATCACGTACTACACTTGGATATTGTCTGAATTGACTACATCAACCATCATCTATGACAATTCGTGAGTTTCTGATATTCTAAAGTAGGATTTCTTCAAAAGGATATTAAAACAAATGGCTATTTACATAGAATCAAATCACTAATTCATTGGAAACAATAGGATCGATGAATAATCAAGGAAATGAGAAGAAATATAACAAAAATAACCTTTCAATATTTTGTCATCTAACGAGTGCCTATACCATTTGTAAATTCTAAAACAGCAATTTGTAAACACAAATAATATATCTCTACCAATTTATTTTGCATTCGTGACTCTTCTTCAAGGATTGAAAGAAGAAAAAAGTTTCTTTAACTTTTTCACCGTGGTAAGGATTAGATTTTTGTAATATATCCCAATGAAAGCATACAAAAATTCAGTTTACAAATCACTGTTTCCTGACCCTAACTAAAAAATGTCATGTGTTGAGAATAACAAAGTGCCCAACATCAAAAGTGATTAAAGAAAACATTCAATTCAAAAATTACTTCTTTTATATCACATAAATATTTCAACATTATCCAGAAAAGTTTGATTAATCAATTTATTTCGAAATATTAAATTAAAATGGTTTTATTACTTATCTCATTATTCATTATCTATCCACACATTAAATAAGTAAAATATTTTTATTAATAACATCACATTACTCATTATCTACCCACACATATGTTTCCTACAAAAGGACCAATGCATCCCATAATTTTTTACATAATATTCTCGGAAAACTGTTAATATTTATATGATATAATTAATGTTTAACTGAATAAAAGGAATTTCCTACCCTGTATCACAAAAAATTCTTTTCTTTTCACTTCGAAAACTAAACAAAATAATATACTTGAATCGTTGTTCTGTTGAAAAAGATTAATAACTGGGAATTATAGATATATGGAACAGGATATTGCTACGAGGGAAAAGGAAGACAACCATCAGTCCTTAACAACACACAATTATTATATATACAACCCGTAATGTATTTATTTACAAAATGACAAACAAATCCTTCAGACGACAGTTGGAGATCCTGCTTAATTTTTGAATTTATAATTTTGCTACCATAGTAGACATTTATTGTCAATAATAATTTTTAAAATGAAAGAAATTGGCATGCATATCACATTCTTCCAGTATCTCTTCAGTAATAGATAGGAAGCCATTGGGATGTTTTTAAATATACACATAATTTGTAAGTGTTTTAATTTTAAACTTGTAATATATATTGACGGCGGAAGACGAAACCCTTATAAGGTAGGTTAAAGTTTCGAAAAATTGATTTGGTAGAATGATGTTCTGATTAAAATCAACAAAAATATTGCTAACTATAACCTTTTATCGACCTCAACCTTTAAATCGACATAATAAATGTTTTAATGTTGTTTTGACTTATTTAAACAATACTTACACTCTATTTGAAGTGGCGTAATAACAATTTAAAATAAACAAAGATTCAACAATTGATACATGCTTTATTAGGATCAAGAGGATAGAGGACTAGAGGATGATACTGAAGACTCAGGAGCATGTCCGACCAAGATAGCATTGCGATACAATACTGTATTCTAGATACCATACACAATGTACAAATGAAATAGTTCCCCAATTAATTGCACTCACATGCTGACACTTTATATTTTTCACTGCTGAAACTACCAAAATTTATGGTAATCCTGTTATTTTGCATTCTGAAGATGACATACAATTAAGTAGGTAGGTAGTAGTTTATACAACAAAAAAAACTGAAAGTCTTGATACCCCTACTCAAGCCTTTAACATGCTACTAGACTTACCAACTTTGAATGTATTTTAACAGAGTAATCTAGAATGAGGCAGCAGCTGTCAGACCGATGGGACCAGAACCAATTCTGACCATCCCATGGACCCATATGCTCTCTTTCTTTCGAAACTGGAACACCACCGAGGCCCAAAACTATTGGGCACGCATGAACTGCTGTCTCTCGATGAGAAATCTGTTGGGATGGTAGTGGGCCTATTGACGGGACACCAACTCAACAAACATCTAAACGTCATGACCGGAAACCACACAGTGCCGTGGTTCCCTAGAAAATGACGAAACAACGGAACACATACTAATCTAATGTCCGGCTCATAAGGATACCAGACTGAACACCTTGGGGGCTGAAACACCCAGTGCCCGGATGATCCAGGAGGCCCCCTACAACAGTCTTGCAAGCTTCATCAGGAAGTTTTTGCAAAACAAATAACAACCCAACATAACACGGCAAGCACAATGGGCCAAACGGCCTGAGTACTGCTCATATGGGCGCCGTGCAGAAAGAAGAGTACAGAACAGAACAAAAGGGACACTTGCTACAATGATCGCTCCAGCATCAAATCTGTAATAGTAGGGAACTACATGCTTATGTCCATATGACACCAGCGTCCTTCCAGGATAATATCGACTAGGAAGGCCTGCTGATTGAACCTGAAGACATAGTGACTCCAAAACAAAGTGATATATGGGTAGTGGAATTTACACTGTCATTCCTGGGAAAGCAGAAGTCCCTGTCAACAGTACATCTTCCAGGTTGAGGTATGTTCCATTGGTCAGTGTGCGTTGGAAAGTATAAACCAAAAATGCCGCGGCAAAGCTAATATATAATGTCTGGTAATCAAACTGTAGTTAAAGTACTCAAATCGATGACTTCTCAAGTACGTAGAACACGTTTGTAAACAAAATGTCGTATCCCTGTGGTGTATGCTCAAGAAATACTGCAAATACTTACGCGGTTCTGTGTGTAAAATGCAATCTGTGATATCCCACAGATTGTGTTCAAGTTTCTAAAGATAAACTAAAAGCAATCCAACAAGATATAAGTAAAGGAAAATGCAAGTGGCAATGCTTAACCTGCCTACAAAAGAGTGAGGTTAGAACCGACCAAAATCAAAGAAGAATTCACAGGAAGAGTCTAAATTAATCGATTTGATGAATTTATTGGAGGGTATAAACAAAAAACTGGATGATTTAACCGAAAAATACGCTGAACAAACAAAAAACAATGAAAAACTGCATATCGAGGTCTATGAACTCAAAAAACTAGCCTCGTTAATTCAACAAGAAAAAACTTCAGTGAGAAGGAAATTCTTCGAAAGAACGTGTAACCGGAATTCCTTCCTCCGAAGCAAAGGGCTCAACAGAATCAACCATGAAGGTTGTGAAACAAATGAAAATAGAAGATAAAATTGCTCCGGCGACTTTACCTGCAAGCCTCTTTTAAATCCTACACATGTGTCAGATCGGAAATATGTTTCAATAAAGGTGGAACTCGTAAATGAAAATGCACGAAACATTTTTATGGACACAAAAAAAGATTATGTTAACATCGAATCTCTTTGGTGATGCAGAAAATACGAAGATATATATTAACCCAGAACAACAAATTTTGTTAATAATAGTAAAGATAATTTTATAAATTTTGAACTTTTCCAATTTGGAAATACTTGAATTACTAACCTGTATGTGAAAATTCAGAAACGAAGGTGAGGCAGGAAGAAAAAATTGTAAATATTAGTACAGACGCATCTAGTGGAAATCTAGATAGTAATTTAGGGTCATGTGAAAATGTAAATGTAAATAGAAGAGTTGACGAAAATATAAGTTGATAAAGAAATTAATGTAGATGATGGTAATAATAGTGACGATGAAAATTATTCAGAGGCTGGTGAAAATGTTGGCGATGATGTCATGAAGGGATCAAATCAGAAAATTACAGATGGTACAGAACCATCTACTTCAAAAATTTTCAAAAAAGGAGTGGAGAGAATATTCCTCAGTAAAACAGTAGTTTCAACTAGGTCAGATAGGCTGGTACAAAAACCAGTCAAGTATCAAAATTACATATTAAATAATGATGAAAACAGTTGTGATATTAAAATCCTTTTGTATTACGTCCCAGTATGAATTAGTTTATCAAATTTGGGTATTGAATTTTTATGTAACTTTACAAGATTTCGTTACTCATCTATTTTACCAATGTTTACATGATCGAGATTTGAAACGTATGTTTGTAATTGGTTCAATCCCTATTTACATTGAAACAAACTAGTATTGTATTAGGTCAACTGTGATAAATAAAATAAAATTTAATCTGTGATATTAAATGTAATCCTCAAAGAAAGAGGGAAGTAAGGTGTAGTGACACCTTAATAATGTCAGGTGTAGTTACACCCTAATGAATATGTAGCCACAGCGCAAGTACAGTGTACCGCTCGTAAAATATTGTTAATATGCAATAAAGCAGTTCCTACACATGACTCGTAGCTGAATGTTATATTCCTTGTCATTATACGATATATAATACTATATGGCCGGAAAAGCCATATTATAACAAAACCAGATAAAGTCTGAGACAGAGCTTGATGTACCCACCCAGTATTCGCTATTTTCTGTGGAAACGTATACACGAGATGAGAAATTGTTGACAAAAAATAAATTTCAAGCATGGCAATCATTTCATTTTTTACATAAGATGAGTAAAGTGTGAAAGTGCTGTTGCTACTGGTTAACACGTAATTTCATTGTGAAATATTGCGAGTTTATACCTAAAATTTATATGTATCGACACCTAAGGACATTAGCTGCGTGTGAGTGCTTTTAAAAATTATCGAAAATTGCTCTACAAAGTGGAATCTTGTTATTTATGGTCTAATTCTCAACCATTCAATATATCTTTGCGTATATCGGCATCTGCGTTCGCTCACCTGCAGTTTTATCAGTTTTATCTGTTCCTTTTTTGTGGCAATTCTTTTTATTATTCTTGATGAGTATGTCGAACGTTTGTAAGCAATGTACTTAAAAACTCGGTAGAAAAGCATATAAAATCAAATGAAATGGTTGTGATAATTGGTTCCATAGATCATGTACCACCGTAGATAATAACGAGTTTGATAAAATTAAAACTGGTTAGATAAGTTGGATTTGTGATAACTGCTTGTGGATTGGTCAGCCAATCACATGACTAAAAAAGTAACATTAGATGATGTCATGAATAAATTAATTGAAATGGATACCAATTATAATACTCTTCTATCGAAACTAGAGAGCCTGGAGCGTGAAAACAGAGCACTTAAGAATGAACTAAAAGTTGTAAAAAATGAGGTGGTTATTAAACACAACAAGCAAGGCTTAAACACTGAAGAACTATTTTCTGAATTTAATGATAGGTTGTACAGGTCAAATAATGTAATCATATACAATCTGAGTGAATCGATGGATATCTATTTAATGCGAGAATTTATCATATTTCCTCAGTAGTTGAAGTTTTGTCGTCAGCTAGTATAACCCGTGGTGGCATCGCCAAGGTTGTGAGATTGGGAAAGAGAGGCCCCAAAAATCGGCCAACTAAGGTGATACTGACCTGCCGTGACAACGTCATGAAAGTGCTCAAAAATGGTTTCAACATCAAGAATGTCTTTAAAGATAGAAAAATTTCTATATCAAATGACCGCACGCACATTCCTCAATGAAATCCGGGACCAGTTCCAGGAGCGCTTACAAGCAGGCGAGAAAATTTGATTATCAGATACACTAAGGGAGTTCCTGGTATCGTTAAATCTGTTCCAAAAAACTAGTTTCGCCCCCTTGTAATCAACCAGGGAATGCGCTCGCTTTTGACTTAACGGTATATTACGAAAATGTAGGTGGTATAAGAACTAAACTCAGAGATGTTTCACTCTGGTTACAATGCTGCAGCTATGACATAGTAATACTGACTGAAGGTTGGCTCAGTGCAGACATCTCAGATTCTGAGGTTTGTCAGATTTCAGTCTTTAGAATGGATAGAAATAGCAAATCGAGCTCGAAAATCAGAGGTGGAGGTGTGATCATGTTCATCAGATCGTCGCTCAAGGCAAAGGAGCTCTGTCAGAATTATCAGATAGTCGGAAATTTTTTCTTTTGGTTTCTAACGGATGTGGGGGTAGTTTCATCATCTTTGCCGTCCATTTGCCTCCCAATTCTACAGTAGAGAACTATGATTCATATGGTTTGGCCATCAAGGAGTTGGCCTTGTCACATCCTGATGTAGCAATGTATGTGTGTAGTGACTACAATGTACCGACGGCGTGTTGGTTAGGTGACGAGTTTGTGTTGGACCCGACTGATAATTGAGTAAGGGGTTTGAGTGATTCGGTGAATTTCGACGGTGTTTCGCAGGTTAATCGCATCACGAACACAAGAAATGTTCTGCTGGATCTCGTTTTCACCCAGAATGATTCCATAAGGGTAAAGCCATCCTCTGATCCGCTGCAGGGAGATGGTATTCATCACAAAATTTTACAGTAATATCTACGAGGGGCTAAACATTTTTATTCCTAAAAAATTAACAAATGTTTCAAAATTTCCGGTATGGTTCAATAGAGAGTTGATTAAACTTACACAAATGAAGAAAAGGGCTCATAGGAAATTCAGAATTTCTGGCGCAAATGCAGATTAAGCGGAATTTAGTGAATTGCGTCACAGTTGTAAAAATCTTGGTAGTGCGCTTTACAGTGATTACTTGAGAACCATCGAACATAGGGTTCATACTAACCCACTAAACTTCTGGAATTTTATTAATTCAAAGAGGAAGAACTGTGAGTTGCCTAGCACAATGGATCTTATTGGTGTCTCTGCCTCCGATGGCAATAGTATAGTTGAGCTGTTTGCAAACTATTTTTTGGAAGTGTATAGTTGTGAGGTTGTTGTTCCACCTGAAATTGAATATGAGCATACTGTTGACATTTCATCTTGTCAGTTTTCCCCAGGTGAGGTTTTTCAGTTATTATCTGGTATAAAGCCCAAATTATCCGCTGGTCCCGACGGAGTACCAGCTTGTTTTAAAAAATTGTTCTTCACCCATTAGTACATTGTTTAATATTTCGCTAAACACTGGCAACTTTCCTTCCTTGTGAAGCAGTGTTTTGTGGTCCCTATTTTTAAATCCGGCAGCAATTCTAATATAAGAAATTACAGAGGTATAGCGAAGCAATCTACCATTCCGAAAATGCTGGACAGTTTGGTTTCTAGTTTTTTGTCCTGGAAATGTTGCTCAGTTTTAATCAATGAGTAGCACGGTTTTAGAAGGAGACGTTCCACTGTTACCAACTTAATACTCTTTGTTAATGAGATGATTGAATGCTTCGAGTCTGGCTACCAGCTTGATGCAATATAAACTGATTTCAGAAAAGCCTTAGATAGAGTCAACCTTAATATTCTGATTGCTAAGCTTGAGGCCGTTGGCATCTCAGGCTCGCTCCTTTGGTGGTTCAGAAGTTTTCTTCATGGCCGTTCACAGATCGTTAGATATCAGCGATTTTATTCCAGAGAGTTTCCAATTTCATCTGGTGTTCCGCAAGGGTCACACTTGGGGCCATTTCTTTTCAATATCTAATTAATAATATAGAAACTGCTCTTACCTCCAAGTTTCTGCTATTCGCGGACGACATGAAGATGTTTTCGGTAATTCGTGGATCTTCTGATGCCTCTGCCTTACAGGAGGAATTGAATAAATTCTTTGAATGGTCTGTTTTCAACTCTTTGGGTCTCAATATTGATAAGTGTGGCATCATGTCTTTTTGTAGATCACGCACTCCTCTAGTGTTTAATTACACATTAAATGATTATAGACTTAAAAAGATGGAACATGTGCGAGACCTTGGTATCATTCTTGACCCCAAGTTGAACTTCAAGGAGCATTTTCGTAGTATCACTGCGAGGGCATGCCAGATACTTGGTTTTATCACCCAAAATGCAACTGAGTTTTTCCCTTCGACGTTAAGGATTCTCTACTGTTCCCTAGTCAGATCTAATTTAGAATATGGGTCATGTATTTGGTCGCCTCACTGTTTGTACGATATCAAGGACTTAGAAAGGATTCAGCGAAAATTTCCACGATACCTATGTTTCAAGTCAATGCTCATTGTCAATGATTTCAATATGGAAAATTTACGTATCCGTCATAACTTGGATACGCTTCAGGTCAAATGATGAATTCATGACGTATGTTTTTTCTTCAAAATATTTTTGATTGATTGTTCAGACCTACTCACCAGATGGATTTAAACGTGCCTCAAAGACTTAATAGAAGTACACCCGTGTTCCGCCCTAAAACCTACAAATTCAATTATAGCGCCAATTCTTACTGTGATCGTGTCATACCTTCAGCCAATAAGTTCTGTACAAGATGTGATTTCTTCTCTATATCTCTGTGAAGGTTTATATCTCAAGCTAGACGCTGGCAGAATGGTTTTTAATAGTAAACTTTAGTAACAAATAACAATTATTATTACCATCGAATCTGTGTGTTACTCTTATCTTTTAAGTATTATCTTTGTTTATGTTTTTCATTGTACTCAATACCCACCTTGTTTCTCATTGGTGGGCATAATTTTATATTTTTGTACATTTAATATTCAAAGGGGTTCCCCGTCAATTATACAAATAAATAAATGAACATCATTTCCTTCAGTTCCAAACTTGAATATAGAGAAAACATAACTCACCTAATTCGGTTTCCTCTTACAACCGTCAATACATTTAATATAATAAAGAAATATTAAGGTTTCAAAATTGAAATTATAATTAGTTCCAATATTAAAAACGTTGATCATTTGTTTCAGATTTTGATTTCCTAAGGATCTCCAACTGCATCAATAAAAGATATATTTGATGCACCAAATAACAATATCAACAAAAACCACATGTTACCACCATTTTGACAAACACCCGATAACACCTCCAAATTAAAATGAAAAAATAACCATACGATAATAAAATTAAAACGAATGCACAGCGCACCTAAATGCCAAATAAAGAATCTTTCTATCATACTACATAGAAATAACCAAGTCATTTTTATACAATGTACACTTATGTACATATTGTCGTAAGTATATTTTTTTGAGTCTCTGTGCGTACACTTTTTTGTAACCAAAAAAATAATATAGATGGATTTTCAAAAGCCACTCGAGCCACTCAATGCTTTGACAATGAGTGACCCGAGTGTTTTCCCTAACTGCTCGTACTTGCCATAGGACTTACAGGAGACAAAGGGGTACAAGTGGCATCCCGTAGACACCCATTTAGGGTGATAAGAAGTTTTCGGGATCCCGCGTGGTCCCTGTGTTCACAGAGCCAAACTCCCTGCCACGTTCCAAGGTTCAATTTGCCCTCTGTGATTGGAATGGTTAATGATGAGCCAAGAAAGCATGCCTTAACATGGGCGGGCTGAAAATACAAGAAAAGTTATTAGATATTTGCCTTGAATTATGATGTTATTTTCTTGAAATGCGTATCAAATGGTCCAATTCAAGAAACTGTAAATTTATCCTTCTTGATACATATAAGACACTGTTTATGAAATGAGACAAATTTCTTAGGTTCTACTTTTATTCTCAAATTTCACTTTTTGCCCTCTACATTATTTGAAAATATTTGGAGACAATTATCCTAAGATTGGAATGAACATTAACATGTTGAGTGCGGATATCAACCATATGAAGAGCCATCGCTCTTCATATCTGAAAGATCTTCGACAGGGTTTGGCACGCAGCCTTGATGGATAAACTAAACGCATATGGACTTCCCGAAAAATTGGATTGGTTAGATTAGAAGCTTTATCTTCAGTAGATCGATTCGGGTGGTAGTTCAATGTGTGACTAGTGAATCTTTTCAGGTTAATATGGGAGTACCTCCATACTCTCGTCAACTCTTTCTGTTGCAGATTCATGATCTGCTCCACCTACATTAAAATTTTTGAGTTTACGGACTGTGCCTTGGTGCCCTATTTTCTAGTCGGCATCCTATAACTGCTGAGGAGTTACACTGACAAAGATTCCATATCACTCAATTCAGACTTGTAGAAGATATCAGAGTAGTGCCAGTTGAACTTAGTCAATTTTGATGCGAACAAAACGCAACCAATGTCTTCCAGCAAAGTTACTGCTGGAGAACCTCCTTTAATCATACAAGGATAATGAATTGCCTCCGAAACAAACATACATCTACTCGGCATCAGAGTTATCTCCGGAGTTTGCTAGCATGACAATGTGTCAGTCATTGTCAAATCTGCTTCTGCTAGACTCACTTTTCTTTTCAAAACTAACCAGTACTTTACGCCATCACATACAAAGCACAGGTGCGACCTGGTCTGGAATACTGTTCCCATGTGTGGGGCTGCGTACCCAAACACTTATTACATCTATTGGATAGTGTCCACAAGACAAGAGTACACCTCATCGACCACCCGGAGATCACGCGTGAGCTCCAGCCTCTCCCTCAAAGGCGGAAGGTTGCTGATTTTTCTCTTTTTTAGAGATACTTCCATGGTAAATGCTCCGAAGAACAGAAAGGCTTGATTCCGGAAAGAATGCAGTTCCAAAAAAAAAACAGGTTTGCGGAAAATTCTCATCAGCAAACGATCCAACTAGAAACACCACGTACCTCTCTCTGTAATATTGTTTACAGGGCTAGTGTGCCATGGAACTCACTCTGTGGCATGAAAAGCAGCGCCTCCTTCCAGGAGTTGAGATTAAAGAAAAAATGAGTGGATGTCACATTACTATATTACATAATTCTTATTCGAAGCAAACGCCGACAACGTGATGCGGATGCTTCTTGATATATAAAAAAACAAAAATTTAGGATTAATAAGAATCAATATACGCACACCACAAAAATTGTCGCATCTAGTGGTATTCTGAATTCCACAATCGATTAAGCAGCTGATCGCAGTTTCTTTGTCAACATATGTTTTTGGACATATGAATTTCGAATCTTTGAATTTATTTATAATGGCTGCTGAACGTCCTGGGCGCTATTTGAGTGATCATGAAGTGGTAAAAATTGTTAAACTTCTAGAGGAGGGGCGAAGCAAACGTTACGTGGCTAACTTGTTGAATGTTAACCAAAGCACTATTTCAAGAGCAATTAATCGGTACCACGAAATAGGGGAATATGGAAGAAGGGCCGGACAGGGAAGAAATCGGATAACAACATCAGTTGATGATCGTTGGCTTCGATTAACTGTACTAAGAGTTCGGCACTGTACGGCCAGAATGCTACAAAATGAACTTGCACTTTCCAGAAATGTGCATATTTCATTACAAACTGTTAGGAACAGGCTCAGAGAAGACGATATCAGACCAAGGGTGGCTTCTACCAGCCCGCGTCTCACCAGAGAGCATCGAGTTGCAAGACTTCAGTTTGCGAGGGAACATGCAAATTGGGGTATTCCAGAATGATCGAATGTTCTCTTTTCCAACGAGTCCAGGTTCTGTCTAGTATCAAATGATAGACGCATGCCTGTGTACAGACGACCTGGGGAACGGTATCAGCAATGCAATATCCGGCAAACCGAAAACTTCGGAATAATGGTGTGGGGAGGCATTTCTTTCCATAGTCGAACTGTGTAGTGAATAATGGAAAAATAACAGCGGCCTGATACATTGCAGATATCATTGAACCCCATGTTGTACCCTTTGGCCCATTGATTGGCGAAAACTTCATTTGTATGCATGATAATGCTCGGCCTCATGCAGCTAGAGTAGTTACAGAATTTCTGCAAAATGCCGAAACTGATATTTTAAGATGGCCAGCCAGAATTCCAGACTTGAATCCCATAGAACATGTTTGGGACAACATGGGGTGGCAAATTCAGCAACGTAGGATGCCTTGTAGAATACTGTAACAACTAGAAAATCTGCTTCCTGAAATTTGGAACTCAGTGACTCTACATCCAAAATTTGTTTGAGAGGCTTCCGAGACGTATACTGGCAGTAATTAGGGCCCGGGGAGGAAACACTCGATTTTGAAAATGATTAGAAACCATTCGATGCTAGTTGATTGGTCTCTTCGCGAATGTTTGAAGATGGTAGAATTTTTTAATTTTTCATTAACTCGACAATTGTTGATATTTTCCATCATAAACTCATCTCTTTTGAATGAGATCTCCTTATTTTACACTTCAGAAAGTTACCAAGCGACTCTTGAATGACCAACCTAAAAGTTTATATAGTATTGTCGTAAAAGTAGGGTGATGCGACAATTTTTGTGGGGAGTGTATTTATGAAATTCTAACAGGAACAAATTCAAGAAAAAAAAAGTTCAGCAAGGGGATCCTCAAAGCTTAACCTGTCATCACACTCAAAGTGTTAATCAAAGGGAAGATTCCATTCCCTTAGATCCTCTCCCTTTCAATTTTTTTTGTTTTTGAAGAGAGAATATAATGATTAATGAATTTGAGATCTCAAAAATAGGAATAGAACAAAAACTGAATAGAGTTAAAATGTTAAAATGATTTTTCAGATATCTTAAAAATGATAATTTTGGTTTGACTAAATCAGGTATGATACAAATAGGCATTAAGTGTTATTTCCTATACATTTCTGAAAGTATTCTACCTAATCACTAACATGAAAAAATCAAATATGGACAGATCAGATAACTGTCTAATGAATATCATTAAACCTGGAAATCCGTTCACGAAGAGAGTGAATAATAGAAGATAAAAATGCGTTAGACTACCTACACATCTGATAACAATTTTTTCTTATCTAACGTATATGAACATCCATCAACATTTCAAACAGAGATCGTTAAGACCAATAATATACAAACCAGTATGAAGTGTTAAGGTAGGTAAACATTTGTTGTGAACGACCCTTAACTTTTTTTTTCTGTTTGGTTGGCATGACCTCTGTCAAACATATTCAATAACCTTAGTCATCATATTTTTTCATTTTGTTGATGTCAAATTTTATACCGAAAAGTCATGATTTGCGGAAAGCATTAATTTTTTGTTTCCATTTCAAGAAAAGTGCTGCAGAGTCGCATCGAATGCTTGTTGATGCATATGGTGATCATGCTCCATCAGAAGTAACATGCAAAAGATGGTTTCAACGGTTTAGAGATAATGATTTCGATGTGAGAAATGAAGAACGTGGAAGACCACCAAAGAACTTTGAAGACGCCGAATTGCAAGCAATATTGGATGCAGATGATGCTTCGAGTCAAAAGCGACGGCAGCCATGTTAAATGTTGCACAACAAACAATTTCAGACCGTTTGAAAGCTATGGGAAAGAACCAAAAGTTTGGAGAATGGGTGCCACATGAATTGTATGAAAGACGAATGGAAAATCGAAAAAACACTTCTGAAATTTTGCTTCAAGGACACGAAAGAAAATCAGTTTTTTATCGAATTGTCACTGGCGATGAAAATCATGGGTTAATCTGGAACAACCATCAACATCGACTACAAAAAAGATCGATTCGGTTAGAAGGCAATGCTCTGTATTTGGTGGGATCAGAAGGGTGTGGTATATCTTGAGCTTCTAAAACCTTCTAAAACTGTTAATACTAATCACCACAGACAACATGATCAATTTGAACCATGCATTGATCGAAAAACGACCAGAACGGGCCAGAAGACAGGGCAAAGTGATTTTGTTACACGACAATGCACCTGCACACGAAGCAAAATCGGTTCAGGGTACAATCAAAGTACTTTGCTGGGAGCTGCTACGCCACCCGCCATATTCACCAGACGTGGCCCCTTCCGTTTACCATTTGTTTTCATCGATGGGAAATGCATTGGCTGAGCAGCACTTCGATTCCTACGCAGAAGTCAAAAATTGGGTGTCTGATTGACTTGCTTCAAAAGACGAACATTTCTATTGCCACAAATTGCCAGAAAGGTGGTCAAAAAGTGTGAAAAGCAATCGTCAATACTTTGAATAATTTTTTTCACTTTACCATACCAAATTAGTATTTCATTTCCACAATAACGATCATTTCATACCAGTACACCTGGTATATTAACCCTAAGGTTTCCTCAATCTACTCATCAACTTCGTTATCACATGGCACAATCAATTTTTATTATCTTATATATAAATGTGAATGTCCATACTTGTATTCCAGTATTTCATCCGAGAACACAGAAATAATTGAAAATGTATACAGTTATCAATTTTTTACCGAGGATGCTTCTGGGCAGAATTCCATTTGCAAACTCAGAAGATGTCTCTTAATTTAATTCTAAACTACGGTGTAGAATTGATGATTTAGCCACCTCACTATTTTCGAAGATGGGATATCACCGGAAGTTGAAAAAACCTTTCAAAGAGCTGAAATTGTGCCACCAAGGGTGCTTTTCAAATTTTTATGCATCGCCATTTGCACTACGATTATGAGAAAGTATATGACATAAGAATACCACAAATTTAGCTTCAATTCGGATTTCCTTCATCCTTCTGTTCTCCAGTCTATATTATCAGAATTAGGGTCACGAGAACAAAACCACTTCGAAAACAATTCAACAAAATCGAACAGAAGTACGATAACCGCTCACGAAAAAAATTTTGAGTAACTGCTCAATACTGTTAGTGCCGCTTCTTGACGTTCTGCTCACGACTAACGCTCTAGTTAAGTAATTATATTGATTTGCAGAACGTTTCAGTAACGTCATCGACTGACCGCCATATTATAACACCGCTTGCTGAAGAAACCATAGCTTAAGATAAGGTGGTAAGCATCAAACTCATTCACATGTCGTTTTACATTACGGTTGTTCTGTAAACGCATTTCGATCCGATTATTGAAATTTGAGTACTTGCAAATAATGCTCATACATCATCATAAAGATGGCATAATACCAATGTAATATGGTTGTTCTACCATAATCCATCACCATTACCACGCGAGCGGAGCCGATATTTTTAGGATAATCATAAACAAATAACTCCTCACCATATCATCAGGTCCCTCACAAGAGTGCCTATAAGGCAAACCCTCAGGAACTATTTTATTTAACATCATCTCCATATCATCCCGAACATCTGGATCCCAACTTTCATTAAGGGCTAAGCTGGCACTAGTATGTAGAACTGAAAAAAAATCATAAATTTTAACTTTAAACACCAATGGACAAAATTTTGACAGCAATAGAAATGGGGTGAATTGTATTCTAAATTATTTTTCACTAACTTAACTAATTCATATACAATTTGATTTTCATCTAATTGAAGATACTAAATAATTGCTACTGAAGAATTATAATCGGTGTTTTTTAATGCACTTCCTAAGCTTCACATTTACTGGTGTCGATTTAATTGATATATTGATGCATGTAAAGCCTATATACATAATTTGTTGTAGTTTCTAATACATTATCATGCTGTAAAATTAATGTAAGACTGCTGCTATTTATACATTTTTCCTCAAATATCAAACTTGAAATATTTGCAAATTTCAAAAAGGGCTTCATAGAAAGTAATTTGCAAATTTTGATCTACTTTGAACATATATCTAAACTATTTCTGTGTTTGATTGCTTATGTATACATAAACTATTAGTTAAGCTGCCTAGTGCCTATATTCTAAAAAACAGTAAACCTCTAAATTACCTGCTAAAATAAATTTGGAAAGATAAGTATACTCAGAACCAAAGAACAATATTTTATATCAATCCCTCAATCTTACCTTGCCAGCTGTTGGCCAAAGACCTTTAGAAAAAAAATATTTTCTATAATTTGATAACGCATAAACATCAGCAAATATCAATTTTATCTGTCAACTGGAGAAATTTCAATCACACTATGATATAACATCCTGATTCGAATGAAATAGGTAATGAAAATTTCGGAAATAAATAATTCTGATGTTTATTTAGAAATGAAAATGAAATTGAACTTATTCCAAAGAATCTATAATATGAGAGAAAAATGTGTTTTCTTAAATATCATATATCTGACATAGAAAAAGATGAACTTCTGAAGTTATCACAGGTCAGGTCAAGTATTGGAAACCAAATATAGCACATAATAAACAAAATTTAATTTACTCTGAGATATTTTATGTCTGCTTAAGTATGTAATCTATTAACTATTGAATGAGAAATTAAGAAAAGGATTTGATGTTGACTAAATTTATGACCCAACCTGCAGTTACACAGTAATACCAAATATCCAACTGGAGAAAATGAAAATAGAATTTTAAATTGGTCGCTAACCAGTTTGTCAAAACTGAAAATCTCAGATCATAATGTATAGTTTTCAATATGTATTCTCACTCCCCTATAGAATATGATTATCTTCAATACTAGCTCAACAACTGAAAGCATTCAAAACGTACAAAAAACTTACGATTAATTGGGAAATTATAGCAAAAAAATCACATAATTAAAAAATATTAACCAACTTTACTCAAACTACTGTGTAAGAAACAAGTGGGCAGAACCTATTGCATGTTCGATGCAATCATATAGAATCCTCAACCCATCTGTCAATCAATTGAGGAGATCCAATTCTTGAGCCAAAACAGATGCATAACAAGCATACTACAGAATATGCTTGATTTATGTACACCACAACAAAGTGAAAGTTTCATCAAATCCGAATCTTCTGGTAGGTTGACCAAAAATCCATTGTACTTTAGATTCATGATATATTCTCATTAATTCAAATCGTCAGATAACCATGAAAATGTGGTAATAATTGGGTATGATCATTCTTTCTATATGGAGAATATCAACAACAGTGAACTACAGAAATATTAGTAGCAAATACTGTGTAATTATTTAGGAACTACCGTATCCTGTAACCTTGTAGGTTGGCGCAAACACAATCCTCTCCCCTCCTGAATCCCCCTTTTCTTGTTCTTCTTGCACGGCGCCCTTATGTTGTGTTATTTTGTTATCAGTCTAGCAGAAACTTTTTGATGAAGTTTGCAAGACTGCTGTAGGGGGCCTCCTGGATCATCCAGGCACTAGGTGTTTCAGTGCTTAAAGTGTCCAATCTGGTCGCCTTATGAGCAGGGCATTCGAAGAGCATGTGTTCCGTTGTTTTGTCATTTTCTAAGCAATCACAGAACTATGTGGTTTTCCACAGTCTCACGACGTATAGGTGTTTATTGAGTTGGTGTCCCGTCAATAGGCCAACTACCATCCCCATAGACTTTTTGTCAAGGGACAATAGTTCATGTACCCTCTACTTTGATTGCGGCCCTTTTATGAGCCTTTTAGTCTATCTCAGTCCCGAGATGCCTGCCAAATAGTTCAGGGCCTCGGTGGTGTTCCAGTTTTGAAAGGAGATCATGTGGGTCCATGAATAAGTTCTGGTCCCATTGGGTCTCATTCCCTTGGATACCCTGATGGGCTGGGCACCACAGCAGAGTAACTTTGTTTGAAGTACTGAGTTGTCAAAGTGCTGCTTTGCAATCATCAACTAGTTTGGATGTAACCCTTGGATCTTTTAAATATCTAAGGAAGTTCTGGATGTCAAAGCATATGTAGATGTATGCGTCTCTGTAATTCCTGTTTAGATTTTCCTATACACATCGGAGAATGGCAAATATATTCTGCGTGGGAGATGAACCAAATTTCTTTCGGTGGAATGATAACCTTCAGGGTTCGTCAAAGTGGTAGGTGGCTCTCATTTGATCTCCTCTTGTGAGGTCAGGTTGGAGTTCTCTAATTTTATTGAGGGATGAGGCTCTCATGGCCACTTCCTCCATTGTTATGTGTAGTGAAGTAACGCCCAGCAGACACTCCTTGGAGGCTGTGGGTGTGGATCTGAATCACCCTTACCTAGTCTCCACTCCATCACTCCAATCTGATAATACTCAGGGACTTATCAACTAACTTGTCTTCTTGCTGACACAGTGATGACTCATGTAAGCTCATTAGAGTAAGAACCTTCAAGTTGGTAGTACACAGATAAGATTACAGTTTGTCACAACTTTTTGCATTATACCAAAATACAAATTTTGGTACCTCCTCGTCAAGGTCCTCTGATGATACCCTGTCAAGTTTGAAGCTTTTATTTGCAATCCATAGTTATGAATGTGTTCAGCGCATTGTCAGTTAACATATGTGATACTGCTGCACAAAACTGGGTTAACTACAAACTCTTGTTTGCTGCTCTTTTCGTCAGACTGTCGATATTGCTGATTCCAATAAACCAAAAGTCTGACCCAGAATAATGAGACTATCATTATGGGGTAATAATGTTAATGTCTGTGTACTGTTGGAGTACAATTCATGTGTTTAATTTTCAACTTTGGTCTTTGGCTTTTTGGATTCAAGGAGACTCAGTTTTTGAGATAAAATTGGCGACAAAATGAATAAAAACACGCGAGAATTTGAAAAAGTATTGTTTAACAGAAGTTTCATACAAAATGCGGGTAAAAATGTGTATGATTTGAGTGTACAAGGTAAAATACTTTGGAAACATCTTATAACCATCACTGAATACAAAGTATCAAGCTTATCTATGTTTTGTGGGTTAATGAAAAAGATGGGTCTACGCATTTGATAATGCAGTGCAAACCACGTTGTTTCGAAATTGAAAGGTTCTCAGAGAGATTACAATACCTTTTTAAATTCACTAAACATCATTTCCACTGTACTTGAAGAAGTTTTATTTCAAGGCTTATGAAAAAATTTGATATCCCATCAGAAAACCCAAGGATGATAAAAATCCAGAAACAAATGGCTATGGACTTAACCAACAGCCAAGATGGTTCATCCTCCTCATAAAAAATACAAAGATCTAGAGGATCAAGAGAAACTCACTTATTTGTGATCTGAAAATTCATCTGTACTACTCGTTTATTCGAATGAATAAATAAATTAATAAAAGAAAACCTGATTTGCCTAATTAACTTTCAAATCCTCATAATTCTTCATCTTTCATGATTCTCTGTTTGTTTAATACACATATTAGTCAAAAACTTTTTACCAATTTTCATTCTATTTTCCTACAGACAAATTCCAGACATTTGAAGTGAATTGAAATAATTGATAAATCATCAAAATTTGATGAAGAAATACATAAACTTAAAATAAGCAAGAGGAAGTTCAAGTTGACAAAACTTTTGCTAAAAATGGGGAAATCAAAATCTAAAAGTGGATACACATTCCATATTTGGCAAACAAACATGGAAAATTGAGACAAGACTAATATAAAATATCAATAAATAAATAATGTAGTGAAAATTCTTCTGAGGCTGCTCTTTTTTTTCCAGAGATACATGAACACATGAATAATTCTGTTTCATAGAAAGCTTGTAGCAAAATACTTGAATTTCATGAATGAATTAGTTAGATTAGATAAGCTATAAGTAAAATTAGTATAAATGAGATTTGTCACATTTTAATTCTTTCGATTCAGAAACTAAAATATACATTATAAATGAAGGCCATAAATTATCCAAACATTCACATCAACAATATTACATTTGGAGTATATTACAGACCTATAGGTTTTACTACAAGTAATTTTTGAGAGAATTTTCTTTCCTAAATCCAAACTTGATTTTAAACAAGAATGACCAGAAATAAGAAATCTGTGAGATGATCAGCAACGATAATTCAACTAGAAAATAAACCAATTAATCCAGAAAAAATTATAATTTTTTTGGGTACAGAATGTTCGCATCTCAAGGTATTTAGGGGGTTCCTAACTAAATATTATTAAGACTTTGAACAACAAACAAATGACAGAAGATTCTGTTTCAAGCGCTTGAAATATAAATAAAACTAGCAGCCCGCCCTGGCTTAGCACGGTTATTAAACAAACATTTCGAAAGTTTTAATTTTTTACACACACACACACACACACTCTCCCATGCATACCTTCTCGTTTCTGCATGGGGTTATAAAAAAGAGTAAAATGAAGAAAATTCGAATAGAAAATATTATTAATTTAACTTTATTTTTATATTTTATTTTTAATGTTTGTAAAAAGGCCTTTACTATATACCTTACTTTCTCAGCTCCTGAAAATCAATTTATTGAGTCAGAGCTTCCCTGTAAACGATATTGACTAATCTAATCTCCCGTACCTGAGTGACGCCTACATCGCTTATTATTATTATTATGGTGCCGTCTAACCGAGCGGTGTGAGCGGCAACCATGCGACATTTTTCAAATAACTTACATTTTCAAACTTGTGATATCTCTTGAATGGAATGTCCAAATTGAATAATTCAAAAAGTTATATAATGGTATTGAAGCAGACTTAAATATGAAGTCATTTATTTTGATAAGGATTAATTCCAAAGTGTAAATAAAAGAGCTTTTATAGCGGTGGCATTTATATATATTTTTTAAAACGAAAAACACTTGTGACATAACTATAATAGTTAGACATATGCTGTCGCGATATTTTTGTTTATTCGAAGTTTTTATCATTAGTTTTGCTCTGTGATCATATTGATAAATCATATGAATAAGAAGAAGAAGAAGAATATCATTGGACCAGTGTACAGGGATATCCACCGGGACCGTCCGTAAAAAATTTTTTGGGTTCCAATTACAATAGCTGAAATTTTATACGCGGCCATAACTAGCGATTTCCAATTGAAGTGAAATATTTTCGAAGTGATACCATTTCCGGTTATACCGGAAGTGGGTCATCACTTTGTTATTTCAAATAGCAATCTACCTTTTTTATTATACATCTAGAACCGACATTTGAGCAAGGCATAAAATACCCAAGTTGTTGACACTTATCTGTCAAAACTTTTGACAGATTTAAAGTTTTGACATATTTAATTATTTTTGTTATAAACTCGATTTTGAGGAACATTTAAAAAATTGTAGCTCGTAGATCTTTTGCAATGTTTGCTTGGGTGGATAGAAGAAGGATCAAGGAATTTTTAAGCAATCTACACATGTCAAATGTTTATTGCGTTGTTTTGTATGATTTTTTCAATGTGGCCTTTCTCAAACAGCAATAACTCAATTTTTTCAAATTGCACATGCCAATTTTATATCGCCATCAGATGAAGCGTCAAATTTCAGATGGAATTGTATCAGCATGTACTATACCCATCTCTCATAGTTCCGAAATAATTTGGGAATATATTGATATATATATATATATATATATATATATATATATATATATATATATATATATATATATATATATATATATATATATATATAGAGAGAATGCTTTGAAATATTTGAATCAAGATCATTCGAATTGTCGTTATATCAGATTAAAAATATCCAAAAAAAATACAACACATTTGGAATAAAATCACTGGTTATTCAAACGAAAATATATTTAATCTTTTTTAATTCATTTTAGAATGTCAAAAGAAGTGGGTAGAAATTGCAGGCAATTCAATAACCAATTTCCAAATTTACCGTCTATGAGTAAAATAAAATTTCGAAGCATTAGAAGCAATTTTCTACAATTCGGATGAATAAAAATTGTAGGAACTAAGCGAAAACCAATCATCGAAGATTATTACATTAATGCGAATAAATGATAGCAAACATCATAGGAGAAAACTTATTTACGATCTGAATAAATGTTCAATATGGGCCACATTTTGCTCGATACACTTGACAGCTCGTATACGAACATGATGAGTTGCCCTCCTAGTTTCCTCAGGATCAATATTACGAAAAGCATTATGAATGCGCTCTAGAAACTCTTGTTCACTTCTTACAATAATAAGATACACTTCACTCTTGATTCCGCCCCATAAATAAAAATCGAGGGGCGTCAGGTCCGGAGAACGCGGAGGCCATAAATTTGATCCTTGATTACCCCACCATCTATCCTCGAACATTTCTGTTAGCTGCCAATCTACAGCTTGTGTTTTATGTGCTGGTGCACCATCCATTTGGTAATAGCAATCCCTCAGAATGTTAAGGGGTAATCCATCTAAAAAATTTGCTAATGTTCCTCTCAAAATTTCCAGGTATCTTTGTCCATTAAGATTTTCCTCATAAATGTGATAAGCCAACAAATCATTCATTAAAATTGCAAAAACGTTCACGCTGAATTTATTTTGGAAATCAATAACCTCAATGAAATGTGGATTTTCTGTGGCCCAAACATGTCGATTTCCCCTGCTGGTTATTCCACTTTCATTGAACTTGGCTTCATCAGACCATATAATTTTTCGCAGAATTGTCTCATCTTCTTGAAACCGAATTAATAAATTTTCACAGAAATTTAGCCGCTTGGGAAGGTCAGTTGGTTTCAATTGTTGTAGTCTGATAAAAGAATACGGGTGCATGTTATGTTTCTTAAGGATCCTTTGAATGGAAGTAAAACTCAATTATCCATCGAAGCTGACTTAATGGACGCATGTGGATTGGCACGAAAATACGCTAGCGTATTAATTTGATTGTCGTCGTCCTCGAGAATTGGTTTTCTTCTAGTTTCTATGTATTTTGTTCCTCCAAATTGCAGAAAATTGCTTCTAATCCTTCGAAATTTTGTTTTAATTCATAGGCGCCAAATTTGGAAATTGGTTATTGAATTGCCTGCTAGTTCTATCCACCGCTTTTTGACATTCGCCATGAATTAAAAAGATATTAAACATATCCTCGTTTGAATAATCAGCCATTTTATTATCAATCTGGTGTTTTTCAAAAATTTTTACTTCAAATTAATAACAATTCTTGTTGAAATATCAAATTCGAATGAACGAAGTGACAAGTACATTAATTTTAGGCACCTGTCAGGTACTTGATTCAAATATTTCAAGGCATTCTCTGTTAGTTCTTGCAAAATCATCAAAATTCAATATATTCCCAAATTATTTCGGAACTATAAGAGAAGGGTATAGTACATGCTGATACAATTCCATCCATTTGACGCTTCATCTGATGGCGATATAAAAATTGGCATGTGCAATTTGAAAAAATTGAGTTATTGCTGTTTGAAAAAGGCCAAATTGAAAAAATCATACAAAACAACGCAATAAACATTTGACATGTGTAGACTGCTTAAAAAATTCCTTGATCCTTCTTCTATCCACCCAAGCAAACATTGTGTCTGTAGTGCAAAAGATCTACGAGCTACAATTTTTTTAAATGTTCCTCAAAAATCGAGTTTATAACAAAAATAATTGAATCTGTCAAAAGTTTTGACAGATAAGTGCCAACAACTTGGGTATTTTATGCCTTGCTCAAATGTCGGTTTTAGATGTATAATAAAAAAGGTAGATTGCCATTTGAAATAACAAAGTGATGACCCACTTCCGGTATAACCGAAATGGTATCACTTGAAAATATTTCACTTCAATTGAAATCGCTAGTTATGGCCGCGTATAAAATTTCAGCTTGATATTGTAATTGGAACTCAAAAAATTTTTAACGGACGGTCCCGGTGGATATCCCTGTATACTGGTCCAAGGATATTCATATGATTTAATCAATATGATCACAGAGCAAAACTAATAATAAAAAACTTCGAATAATCTTCCAAATCCGCAAATGGAGCACAAATTCACACTTGATGTGTGTGGAGAGTAGGTAAACAATCGATGTTGTCTTGTCAAGGCAGGAATGACTTCAATCTTTATCAAAATTTCTTATTGCTGAGAAAACTAGCATTCATGAATATAACATCTAGCATATCTTAGCAGGCTTCTCAGGAAGTGCTGTATATAGTTTCAAGCTGTAAATGTAATAGACCCTTTTTGCCAGAACATGGTGACAACTTGACAATATTTTGTGCTGTAAAACTAAGTTATTTCTTCAAAGTTGAGCTAACCTCAAAGTTGAGTGAATACAATCTTTCAATGAAGAATTTAATCTTTATTTTCAGATTATATATCACTCCTGTCGTAGAATAGGAGTACATCTCAAAAATTGTGTTTTTGAGTTAGTGACAGAAATCAATTGTAAATAGGTTGAATTATACTCATAGAAGAGCAGGTTATGTTTAATTCATTATCTATTTGTAAAAAGCATGTTTAAAATTGTACAATTAATGGTTCATACCGCAGAAGAGTAGCAAATTTTGAGATCTACCTCTACTCTACAATGTGTGCAATATATAATTATGATTGGTCAACAAATTAATGAAAAAAGTAACCAATAAATTCCAAAAAATGTTATCAATGAAGATAAATATTATTTACTGCAAAAAATAGAGCATCTCTTATTTGCAGTGAATTGGTTTGTTTTAACACCAAAAGATATTTTTTAACCATGATTTATCCAGAATACCTAAGAACTCAATCTGAGACATTCAACAAATTAATCAACGAGATTTATTAATATATAAAATTCGAAACTCTTAAACCACTGGATGAAACGGAAAGAAAAAAATTTGTTTATTATTTTTTTTACTAGCCACACATTGTTTTTTGACTAGGTACCTAGTAAAGGTGAACCGAATATTGGTTTACTCAATCTAGGGCAATATTGAAAGAAGGTGACCTAGACGTGTATTCCTTGGCCCCATCCTGTCATTTTCATTCAAAGTTATAGGAAGTAGGTAGCTGTCAAAATTTTGCAGTAGGTAACAATTGCATGCTGACATGCTGCCAACACTCACTTTGCACATGACACAATCCCATGGCAAACTGGGACAGCTCAGGAACCTGCCTCAGGATCTCTTCCGTGACCAGATGAACGCCCCTGTGCTGCGGTCTCAAATTTATCTTTTTTTGAAACCAGGCCGAATTACTTTGGATAATTCTGGCCGAAGAAGCCATGTTTGACTTACTATCACTGTCGGTCGCCAGTTTGGACGATTAGTTCTCACACTCACGAACAGAAACAAAGATACTTTTTCAGATCACTTTTAAATCTCACTAAATTCATTATTATCATGAGCAAATCATCGGAAATTTTATTTAAAGAGTTCCAGAATCAAACAAAAAATTGCTGTACACTTGCCGCAATCAAGCGGTTCGTTTCTGACACTTCGCCAACGCTCGGGTACGTCCGGCAGGGAGCGTCTTATTCCCGCGCCTTTTGAACATGTCCTAATCGAAACTATCAAGGTTTCGACATTAATAAATTATCTTTGGTACACAATCGATGAATTGAACTCGAAAAATTCGCTTCTAATTGTGTAATTCAGTAGGAAATAGCTTTGTGAGCCAAATTATTTTCAGAAAAACTATATATAACTGTTTTAATAAATCATGGCGTCCTCTTACCAGTGGCGTGATCCGCGAAGGGTAAGGTACTTTTTTCAAATTGTCAAATAAAAATAAAAATTATTGTAATGTTATTTAATATTTTGATGCATAAAATTCAAGTGAGTTCTTACACTGCAACAAATTAAAATATACGCCAGGAAATAGTGGAGAAATTAAGTGAAATAAGCGTAGAAGAGGCAATTATATAATAAATATATATGAGTTCATTGCTAGACAATTTGAGACCATTAATGTACGTATTCAATTTATTACTTCCAATTATATTCTACAAATTGTTAGATATTTGGCATTTCCTTCAAAACTAGTGAATTCAAAATATATGATATCTTTGGTATAATTACAATGATTGGTCATAAATTTCCATATCTTGTTAAAATTAAGTAATTTTCTCAGAAATAATTCATTTTCTTGACAGTATACTGCCATTCTTCCAACAGTTTCTTCTGATTTGGTATGCCGCTCATGAAAAAAGAAACATATAATAATAGTATTATATTCACACTCAAATCTCTTTTCAAACTTGGAGTCCTCATTTTGAACTGCTAGCTGATTGTATAATAGTGTATTATTGAACGTATACAATTTGGCAGGTGGAAACTTTTCTTTTTCTATTATTTTAACGTGCTCGGGAACTATTAGCCGCTCTACATAGATTCAGTCATTCAGCGACATTCATGGCTTATCCGAGATTCAAATCTGGACCAACTGCTTGAGACTCCAATTTCCTTCAACTGGCTTACTTACGATGGCTAGTAATTTGAACTTCAATAATGAGGTAGCGGATCAGAAAGTATTATAAAACTGTCTCCTTATAATTGTGTTCATCGAGTAACTTCATCACGAATGGTGCCCGTCTTAATCAGTTGATAACGGCTATCAACTATTTGCATCAACCATGGGTAATGAGTTCAACATACACATCCATAGATAATGAGTGTCATTTTACTTGAACGTCCAAATGTATAAAGTTCTCGGTATTAGACGGGAGATCGTAGATGAAAAATTTTGCGATTGGAAATAATGCGAATTTTCAGAATAAATTTTGTTCTATGATTATGTTTGATTTTAACGCTTTGTGTCACACAAAGTCGGTGCGATTTTTCGGAGGAGATATAAAGCCGTCGGCTCTGTCTAACAGAGATGTGTTGGACATTAAAGATCCCTTCCCTCAACACGAGAGGGGTTCGGCAAAATTCCCGGGTTAGTGAGGTGACAGAATTCCCCGGCGTATCATTGGCCGAAAGGCGGAAATAGAGCACGATAAAGGAATAACAAACAAACAAACAAACAAACAAACAAACGCTTCGTGTAGCCGGCTCGGTAGCGTAGAGGATATGATGCTCGTCCCTTGCGCAGAGTTGCCTGGGTTCAATCCACACAAAGTCGGTGCAACTTCCACAGGAGATGTAAAGCGATGGGTTCTGTCTAACAGAGACGTTGTTGGACATTAATGATCCCTTCCCTCGACACGATAGGGGTTCGGCAAAATTCCCGGATTAGTGAGGTGTCATTGGCCGAATGGCGGAAATAGGACACGTTAACGGAATAACAAACAAACAACACTTTGTTTGAAACATGATTCATAACCCAATTATATAGCTGATTGTTTTTCAGTATGTGCAATAAATTTGCTTGTCTCTTTTCAATTGTAAAACTATGTTCATCTAAATAAATACCAATATGCCGGCTCATATAATTCGGTATTTTCAAATCGTTATGAATTAATGAAAAGATATGGTCTTCCCAGTGAGGTGACAAATAAATATTTCACATTTATATATAAAAAATGGTCTAGAGTTTGTGAAAAGCGCTTTGTAATGTGAAAAATAATATTGTGTTGTATTGATTCTGGATTTTATTGATTAGATTTTTTCAAAATATACAAATCCAACGTGATGTTTAATAGAAAGCAATTAAGATATTATCGAAATAAATACTACAAGAAATAGATACTACCGAATGATGTTTCAATTAAATGTTAAAAACTAAGATTATTAAAAGTTTGAACTTAACACACAAGTATTCAAATTATATACAACTAAAAGTAACCCGTTAATTCGATTCAAACTTCATAGTATTAATAATATATCTTAAATAACTCCTGAAGTCTTAATCGAATAAGAAAACTTCCACCTACATGAACGCCACTGTTGAAACCATTTATGATTTCACTAAATGTCAACTAAAATCGCCTACTTCAAAAAGATTTCTGTATAGTAGGCAACCCCCAATATCGTTCAAGTGGGCAAATTCCGTGTAACATCATCTCCCCTCTACTTTTTTCAGTGATACCAATATAATACATTAAAATAATCACGTGATGGAAAATATTGTAAGAATTGTAGGACAATCATAAAACTCTCAACTATCACAATGATGAATACGAAAGAAAATTTGTCAAACCCAGTCATTTTTGTTTTTAATTTCAATTCGATTATCATTCGTGAAACAGTGTAGGCAACAAGAAGAAATAAACTTTCACTATACGTTTGAGATATTTGAAATTCTTATGGGAACATTGTTTATTAGTTGAAATATGTGATAAAAATGTATAAATATTATCATTAGAACCTTGAATACTGGAAATACTTGGAATCTAATTCTGAGTTCATGATAATTTGATTTTCGAGAGTTTATAATCATTGTATTATGAAGGACGTATAAAGTTTATTTTTGCTTCATCTTATGTATTTATCCTGAAGTTCAATTATTTATTTATGTGAGGGGTATGCGTATTGTTTGCTACCCGCTTTGTCTTTATTAAATGAGTTAACGCTATAGTGTGTTTCAAGTAATAGAGGAGTAATATTGAGCTGCTATTTTATGTAGTGAATACGTTTAAATCATTAAAAAATTGCAGGTGCAATAATTGAAAAAAAAAATCATTATTTTTTATGAATATCTTTTTTGGATATAATTTCAAAATACAAGGATTGAACACTTATTCAAGTATTGATTATTTACGGGGTCAATCAAGAAGTTTCCTTATAAAACATTAGTACGTAGAATTAATTTTTTATGTAACTTCGTCTATTGATTACTATTACTTTAAGTCTTAGAAACCATTCGAAATGAACTTAAATCTGGATGTTGGCCTTTTTTTCAGATTTCTTTTTTCTTACCTTATCTATATGTTCAAGGAGCAATATTCAATCTTCCATATCTCTCTTTGAAGGAGCTAGTTCTCTGAGCTACGCATCATTATCATCGTTAAGGGAATCCACAGTAAGAGTATTCAATTGGATGTCATAAATAGGAGCAACCGACTGCAGTATAGCTCTCGTTTTAACTTATCAGAGTTCAAAGATCCAGTCTTTCCTGTTTTCATGACAAAGAGGAGGAAAATCTTCGTAAAGATGCACCCCGGAAACGGACCCGTAGACTATAGTCTCCATATTGTAGATATTGAAGAATGCTGTACAAGAGGGAGAGGTTGCTCAAGATAATATTTGATTTTGAGCCAGTCAATATTTTGGATCGTTTGTGTATTATGGTTGAACCGTGTGTTCTGTTCCATAATTACATGATTATGCTCCGAGGAGACATCAGGAACATCCCATAATTTCGTATTAGTGATCACGTTTTTCGTGACAAACAAATTGTAATGCTTGGAAATTTACTGGGATCGCTAGTAATATACGTCGGCTATTGCAGAGTATCAATAACTAGATTGTGTGCTAGACAAATAGTAAGAAGAGAGCTGCGACTGAAGATGATTCAGTTGCGGCATAATTGCTGCGATAATTTTTTGAATTTCGTTCTTTTTTTGGCTGTTATTCTTAACAGCCCAAGCGTAGCTCCTGATAGAAGGGTCAAGGCTTGGAGTTTTTTGTGGCTTCTGACCAACCTCAGTTAGGGCCGTAGGTGGTGAGCGGGCCGTGGATTGATTTGCTGTTGGCAAAAAGTTTGTTTGGGCGCCTTCTGGCAAACAACGGTGGCACTGCAGTGTTGTTCATTCTGACCGCTTTTTTCAATTTTGACACCGAGGCCTCCTATTGACTTGATATCGTAGATGCATTTGGCGTTATCCAGGGAGACATGTACTATAGACCATTAGGCGTTTCCTCTTTTCATGCAATAGACCGGAACGACCCTTAATTTGAGCCCTTTAAAGATGTCTTCGTCGTAGTATCGATTGCCCTTCGTTATTCTACGCCTTTCGTCCTTACCAAGGAGGCCATGCCAATATTTTTTCTCGCGAAGGAGAATTGGTGATTGACATTTTCCCAGTTTCGTCACCTGATTTTGAATCAGATTCTAACGAAGACGTTGATCAGCATTAGATCGTTCAAGTATCTCGTTACTTTTGTTCGTGCCTCTTGCGTCGAGCATGACGATAAACAGTGAATTCACCGTCTGAGGGAGAAGGTGAAATTTCCATGATAACATGAATATCGAATATTTTCAAAAGCTGATATGATGATCAACGACCGCCGAACTCGACTATCTTCCCAGAGTATTAAAATGTTGATATTTTTAAACTCAAATACCCAGTACATGGATAAATTCATTCTTCTTTTAATTCAGTACTTTTTCCTTTTGTCTCCAACGTAACTTCAGTTTTTTTTTTAATTTTGGCGATTAGGTCAAAATTTAAAATTCGAAGTTTCGAGTTTTTGCTTGTATAATTTTCATTATTCTTTAAATACTTTACATTTATTATGTTTAAATGTTCAATACATTTAGTAAAATGTTTATTAAAAATTTGATTTCAACTGTTTTTAACGAGGATGAATGATAAGGACAACTGATGAGCCCTTTATAATTATCATTATAAATATAAAAAGTATTGTTTCGTTTTCATAATTAATTTGCAGCCACTTTATATATTTACTTTTATCCCATGACAATCAGACAATCATCGACTAAAATTCAGACATTGTCACCTCACAATACTAAAAGATTATCCTTATAAAAATAATATGATGAACGGCGCCCAAATATTTCTTTTATATCGTAGCATTACATAGCGCCATCTATTGAAATTCATGAGAACAAAGTTAATCCGTATCGTGCTCTATGCGAAATAGGAAATCCCACAGATATCAGGGGAAATCCCCTTAAAACTATATACTCATTTCTTTGTTTTTATTTATTTAACACAAATGCGAAAGTGATGTGAGTGAACAACAAACTTAAATTATTTGGTTATAGCCCTAATGTGAGATCCGGAAACGGTCCAGGGTACTTAAAATTAATAATATTCTGTATATTTTTGTGCGAAGTGTGACTATAAAAATAATTTAGAAAATTATTCATATTATCCGTCGGCGCAAAATTCATAATTATGGTAAGTGTCTTTGTTTAATTAATCAGCATATGGGCGCATTCATATAAACAGCAGGTATTCATGTAAAATTCAAAAGTTATTTTACTGAAAAAGTAAAGATTTATTTAAAAAATGTATTAAAATTAATACAGAGTGTAACAAAAGTAACTTAAGTAATGAAAGGGGGACATTCCATCTAATCAACACGAACAACTTTTACTATGGGGTCAACTCTGAAGTCGCGAAAAAAAAATTAGTTATTCCATTACATTTGTGTGCAGTAGGTATGAACATTTTTTTTTCGCAGTAGTATTGTGATTATTATTGTGATTTAAAGGGTATATTTTTCTGTTATACAACTTGAGAGTGAAGATTTATAAAAAAATATTAAAATTATACCTATACAGGGTGTAACAAAGTAACTTAAATCCCGAAAGGAGTCATTCTACATAAATACGAACAACTTTTACTATAGGGTCAACGGTGAAATCGCGAAAAAAAAATAACTATTCCATACAAAATGTATGGAAAAGCTGAATTTTTTTCGCGATTTCAGTGTTGACTCCCTAGTAAAGGTTGTTCGCAATAATGGGTGGAATGATCCCCCTTTTGGGATTTAAGTTACTTTTGTACAACCGTATACTAAACTTTTTCAAAAAAATCCAGGAACCGCAAAAAGGGAAAAAAATTTTAGGAGCTCAATTTCGACGGCAAAAACGAGAAAAAGATACAGAGAAAAAAACCTAGCGGGATCTCTTGAGAAATTTTTAGCAAACCAGAAAATAGGGACTCTGAATGTCAAGAGAATGTTGACGTAGATGTAGCTTCAACAAGCGCAGCTTTAAATCTAGAAGTTATGGAGGTATCTGAAGAGAAAATGTTAGTCCTTCAGAAGGAGACTCCAGTGAAACTAAAAAAAGAGAAAGTAGTGCTAAAGAACCTGTAAGCAATTTATCGTCATCAAGTAGCTGTTTAGATTGTGGTGATGATCCCGGTTCGTGGCCCGCCAGTATGACTAATGATATTGTTAATATTTTGGTTAGCCGTGGTCCCGTGCAGCTGTTTAACCACAATTTTCCTGCTAATATCGATGGAAGAAAATTTGCAAACAGTTATTACTCTAGAAATCTTCCTAATGGAGAAAAAATTAACAGAGAATGGCTTGTTTACTCTACGTCAAAAGATTCAGTCTATTGTTTTTGTTGTAAAATATTCAGTAAAACTGTAAGTAGTCTGTCAGCTCCAAGCGGTTTTTCCGATTGGCAACATCTGTAATCTACCTTAAAACGACACGAAACAAGCATTTCCCATAGCGAAAATTTAAAATGTTTGGTCCAACTAAATCATATGTTAAAAAATAAAACTACTGTAAATCAAATGCAACTGAGACTATTAGAATCTGAAAAAAAAAACAATGGTGTGATGTATTGGAAAGGATCATAGCTGTTATAAAATTTTTATCTCATCAATGTCTGGCGTTTAGGGGCTCGTCCAAAATATTATATGAGCATGATAATGGTAATTTTCTCAAAGCAATAGAAATGATAGCATCCTTTGATTCAGTTATGCGGGAACATATTCACAGAATTCAAGCCTCGAAATTCGATTCAACTCGCATGACTCACTATTTAGGAGATCAGATTCAGAATGAAATCATTGATTTACTCGGCACGACCATAAAAAATTATATCCTGAACAAAGTCAGAGAATAAAAATATTTCTCTATCATATTAGATTGCACACCAGATGTAAGTCACACAGAACAAATTACAGTTATACTAAGGTATGTTGTTTTAAACAGTGAAACTAAAAATGTTACAATATGCGAAAGTTTTATTGGCATCTGTCTGATAACCAGCTCCACAGGTGAAGGACTATTAAATTTTGTTTTAGATTTATTTTCGCAATTAAACCTTGATATTAAAAACTTACGTGGCCAAGGTTATGACAATGGTTCTAATATGCGTGGAAAACACAATGGATTACAAAAAAATATTGGAAATGAATAATCGTGCATTTTACGTTCCATGCTCGGCGCATAGTCTCAATTTGGTCGTTAACGATGCGGCAAATATAACGCACGACACGGTCAACTTTTTCAACTTAATTCAAGAAATTTACGTTTTCTTTTCGTCTTCTACCAAAAGGTGGTCCATAATTTGCAAGCATTTACCTGATTTAAAACTAAAGGCATTAAGTGCCACGCGATGGTCTAGCAGAATCGATGCAGTCAAATCTTTACGGTATCACCTCGAAAAAATATTTGACGCTTTACTTGAAATATCAGATAACAATTCGTCGGAATGGGATTGTACAACAACTCACAAAGCACATTCGCTTGCTTTGAATATTCAAAATTATAGATTTATTTGCTTAGTTGTAATTTGGTTTGATATTTTGAACGAAATTAATGCTATTAGCAAAATGATGCAAAACCCACAATAAATACTCAAATCTGCATAAATTTGTTAAATAAATTGATTCATAAATTCACCGAATATCGCACAGATGAGCATTTCGAAAGGGTGTTAGAAGAAGCTACCACTGTGGCTCGGGAACTTAATGTAGATGCAGATTTTCCGCCTATAGATACCGTTCGTCCACGAAGAAAACCAACTCAATTTCAGTATGAACAGAGTGATGAAGTCTTACTAGACCCTAAAACAAAATACAAGGTAGATGTTTTTTAGGATCCTGGTCCAAACCTTAACTTCTTTAAAACGTAGATTCGATGAGTTGGAAACTTTTACCGACGTTTTGGCTTTTTCACCAATAATAACTTGTTTAGTTACTCCAAAGATGATTTAATGAAACATTGTAAAGATTTGAATGTGAAGCTAAAAGATAGTTCAAGTAGTGACGCAGATATTGACGGTATAGATATGTTTAATGAAATCAATGCTTTAAAGTTGCATTTAACTGAAAACCAGTCTAATGATCCACAAACCCTATTGCAATACATTTTTGCTAATGAATTAATGTTAACATTTCCGAATACAGCAATAGCGCTAAGGATACTACTTACATTGCCGGTTTCAGTTGCATCTGGTGAAAGGTCATTTTCAAAGTTAAAATAATAAAAAACTATTTGAGATCAACTATGCACCAGCAAAGACTAAGTAATTTAGCAATAATTTCAATTGAACATGAGATTCTAAATAGACTAGACACCAAAAAATTATAGCTGATTTTGCCAACATGAAGGCAAGAAAGGTACAGTTTCTGTAAAATAACTTAATACCTATACCTACCTACATAATATGTATAAACTGCACCTTTCTTGCCTTCATTTTTCATTTAATGTCGTATTAGTGTATCTATCTTGTATAAAATAACCTAATATAACATAGTTTTCACTGTACAGCATTTTTTTTCACATTTTATAAACACCTAGGTTTTGTAGTTAGATAGGGGCGGCACGATAGGAATTGCACACCGGCGTTCAAACCGCTAGCGGCGAGCCTGCCCATGACATTTATCTAATGGCAATTAGATTGTTCTTCTTTTGAATTCTCGATACCACGAGGAAACGGAACGGGAATCTCGTTTATGTTCCCTAGTTGGTACTTGGAAGGAAGTAGGATCGGATAAGAACGGAACGAAAAGAGTAACCTGTTCCATACAGGTAACGGAACGGTTCCACAAATACTGCGGAACAGCCATCACTAGCTTGTACTTCACCTGATTGGCGCTTAATTCAAATATAGTTAACGGTAAATCGCTCTGCCCCGAAATACAATGCGTCCCGAAGTACAAGTTGGTCCCCCTACCTATTAACATATCATTAACAAAATGAAATCTCATATTTGCACTTTCAAGGTATTTTATTGTCCAAAGTTATAACTTACGTACTAGTATCACCAATTCATTCATTTTTACCTGACATCAATTCGCCCTCATACTTGATTGTTTCAACGTGTAAATGGGGTGAACGTTTACACTCATGTAAAAACTCAAAATACTTAAGGATTTTTATGGTTCAATTAACTTCATTGTTCAATTTTGATTTAAACTGCTAGTAAATACACAAGTAATGTAAACATACGATTATACATTTTAAGGGCTGATTTTCAGGAGAAAGACAACTCTTATTTACATGATATATTCGCACCAAATTCATAAATTCATTCCAATGTTAAACTACAATGAACATCTGGTATAAAGAATCCCATTCAATCTCCTCTATCTGATGCGTGATATACAAATATGTTGGTATGTAATGAGAGGGTGTGTAGAGTGGTAGATTATACATAGCAAGGAGTGGCCGTTTCCATTTGAACCCTTATTCAGTAATACCTCTTGTTCCATCTGATTGTTTGATAAGGTTCGCACTGGAAGCTTGTAGAGAGCTTTCATGTCCACTTTTCATGCTAATCCTAACGACGACGACCAACCATGGCTCGAAAAAGCAGCTATTGATGGTTACGGGTTCAGGGTTTGGCATCTGATGTTTTTTGCTGTATCAGGATTTTTATCGATAAGTAAGTTTTTATTTATTGATTAATTTGTATGTAACTGAAACGAATAAAAATGAATATATTTCAGATTCAATCTTTCCGTTATATAATACTTTGAAATTTATATTTAATATATACATTTGATAAAACAATTTGCTGAGACGTATTTTCACATTTTTTCCACAGTGCATTTCAAAATGATATCCTTTAGATATCAAACTATATTATTGAAAGGCATACAGCAGAAGAATGTTAGGATCAACAATTGAAATAGGGAATTGAAGATATTGTTGATGGCTTCTTTTATGTAAATTCATTTCAATATAAATAAAATGAAAATCTTTTGTCTGATTTACACAGTGTTCATTTTCGATACCAACGACAGGTTTTGATAGTTACGTCATTTTAAAGTGTCTTGAGCTAAAAGTTGTGAGAAAGAATGTGCTAACTATGTATATTTTAAATATTGAGTAGTGGGGCAGTGATTCAATACTAGTTGACTATTAAAATTGGTGAATTTTGGGTTTTCACAAAATTCTGTTTTTCAAAGTATAGTATATGGTATCACCTCTACATCGACTTCGAGTATGAAATTGTTGATAGTTTCTTAATGAATTGCATTCCATTCCTTTTTCAGAGTCTGCTATATTTGATATCTTTTCGAAAAAGAATGTTATTTGATAAAATTCTTAAACCTAGCAAGTCCTACAAGTGTTCGATAGGATTAGCTCAGGTGATTGAGCACGTCAATCCAAAACATTTGTAACACATGGTTCAGGAAGTCCGGAACTAAGAAATAGATGGCGCTAGAAATAGCGAATCCGCTATACCAACCTTCAAAAGAAACGTGTCAAAATTTCATGATATTTCGTTCAATAGTTTTCGAATTTGATGTTGAAGTGAAGCTATTTTGGTGAATTTGTAAACAATTAATCAAAACGAGTTTCGTGTTTTAATAAGACCCTGCTATTAGAAGCCCAGGAATAGCTTGAAAAGAGTTACAAGAATAATTCTCCGTCAAAAACAACCATTTGCCGAAAGTATACCGAGTTTAAAAGTAGTCGTACGTCCACCACTCTGGAGGCCAAAAGAGGAGATGACGCCCGAAAATATCAAAAAATTTTGTTGGTGGTCTTGAAGATATCAAAAGGCATCGTATTAATATTTTACCCGAAACTTTAGGCTTGAAAAAACTTGTTTCGAAATGGGTGCCGCGTTTGCTCACAGTGGGACAAAAACAACAACGAATTTTGACGAATTTAAGCTTTTAAAGTTTTATAAAGATGATTTCTTGTGTCCATATGTGACTATGGATGAAACATGGATCAACCACTACACACCAGACTCGAAAAAAGCATCAGCTGACTGGAGAGCAGAAGGCGAAAGCTGTTCAAAGCGTCCTCAAAAACATTGTTTCATCAAGACAATGCAACAATCCACAAGTCGGTAAAAATCGTGGCAAAAATCAACGATTAACACTTGGAATTGTTACCGCATCTACCCTATTCTTCAGATCTGGTACCCAGCGATTACTGGCTCTTTGCTTTGTAAAGGATGTTCCAGGGAAAGAAATTCGGCTCGGACGAAGAGGTTATTTCCGAAACTGACGTCTTTTTTGAGGTCAAGAATAAATCGTTCTAAAAGAAAGGCATAGAAATTTTGGAGATCATAGAGAGTATATAAATGAATGAATTCGTATTTTGAGATAAAAGTGTTTTTTTATTGCTTAGTTCCGGGACTCTTGGCCCATGGGTTAACATTCTCTTCTAGGTGATTCCTGGCTATCATAGCAGTATGAGTGCGAGCATAATTATGCCTAAATGAACTTCCTGAACATTTCTTAGTCTCCAAACATATCCAAGCTGTCTCTTCACGTGGGTACATCTTTTGCCTGGAAGCAAACCGCGTCCGACGTAAACCTAATCTAGATTCGTCACCAAATAATAGAGCCCTACGTCGAAACTATTCTTGCATCGTATTACCTCTCGAGAGTATGGGAACCCTGAAGCCTGACATGTAGATTAGATTCATGTAGTCTGTTTCTTACCGTTTGATTACTTATTTGGATGTGAGTGACGTTTCTGAGCGGTAATATTTTTCTTTGCGATAAATCTCAGAAGTCAGTCTAGTGTTGGAGTGATTGATGTTGTATGATCAGTATTCTGTTCTCGGACATTGCCAATTTGCCTGCAGTGAATCCACAAACGACTTATGGTCGACTAGTTAGTCCTAAAAAGCATTCAGGACAACTCTTTATGATGAGCCAGCTTCGAACATAGTAATTGCACATCTCTTTTGGAATAAGTAAATATACATTCTTTTGAAAAGAGAGGATTTACAAAAATTCGAATAATTGTATTTACAATAAATGCTTATAGCTATAATTTTGGTGTGTGTCAGAAAAACACAATCGTAAAAAACAAGCGAATAAATAGAATACCAGCGGAAAAAACAGACCATGCCCGTTCCTTAATCAGGCATCAACTTATGAGTAAATAAAAAGATAGATTGAAAAAATGGATCAAGGAAGTTTCGATAATTCAATGCTCAGTATGTAAAATTGTAATTGTTGTTGTAGGGCTGTCGTGATGGACATACACTTTATTATATATGTTGTGTTTGGTTATTTGGGACGATTCGATATAAAGTGGCTTTTATTGAAACTCCAATCTGAGAGTGCAGTTACAAAATGACATGCGTCTTTACAGATCGGTATGCAACCAATCATACATAGAAGTGTGACTTGGTGAGTCTACTCATAACATCGCCATTTTCAAATCTGAATTCAAAATATAGTCTTGTCTTTAAATTTTAATAGGAACTTTAGCTTGTCTCTTAAGTCTAATATTTTCATTTGTCACTTCCGGAATGTCAGATTCATCAGAAGATGAAACATCACTTTCATGTTCATCATTATCACTTCCGCTTACATCATTATTTTCACTATCGGGTTCATACACATAATCAGTTTTATTGTCTTGTTTCACTTCAAAATTATTATCTACAGTTTCGTCAGTATTTCTTATGTACAAAGAGTTTCTAATTATATATCTACCTTCCTGCTTAAGTATTTTATAAGTTCTATCCCTAATCTTACTTTCAATTTGACCTAATTGCCATGAGCTTTTAGGTTTCTCTTGAAATCTAACTAATGTGCCTGGTTCAAAATCTTTACGAACCTTGATGGTACCTTTACTATTGTAATATTTCTTTGATTTTTCTGAATTAGTGTTTAATTTGGAGTGATAGAATTTCTCGTTTATTACATGAGGTTCAAGATTTTTCTCAAGTATTGGTAAGTTATCCTGAGATGTCTACTCATTAAAATTTGTGCAGAAGTAAATGAATTGTGAACAGGTGTATTTCTTAAAGTTAATAGAGCTAAATGAAAATCTTCATTTGCTTCAATAGTTTTCTTCGTCATTTTTTTGATAGTCTGAATGGTTCTTTCAGCTTGACCATTTGACTGTTGATGATATGAAGACGAATTTAAAATGTAAAATTTCATGATTTTGCAAAATTTTTATATTCTTCACTTTTAAGTTGAGTTCCACTGTCAGATATTACAATTTTGGGTATACCATGTCTTGCGAAAATTGATTTTAGATGTTGAATAACATTTTGAGATGTCATATTTCTATTTAAGTTTACAACTTCTGGAAATTTCGAATAATAGTCTACTACGTGTAAATAAATATCATTTCTGAGTTGAAATATGTCAATTCCTAATTTTTGCCATGGAGTTCTCATATACTTCACTCATAACAATATATAACGAAAAAATTCAAATGTCGGCTATTGTTCAGCGAATAGTCCTGAATACTTTCAAATTGTTGACTTTTTTCTACAATAATACAAACTTTTTGGTTTTGAAGTGTTCTTGATCAACCAAGTAACCAAGTAATATTTGGTTTACATTCAGTATGAGCAACAAATTAGTCGACATTAGTTGAAACTTACCACTTCTTTACAACAACAGGAATTTCTCGAATATACACCTGCTACCTGAAAATTATAGAATAACTCTCTCTACATGAAGTAGTAGACTGACAGCTACAACGAATCGACATACTAAACAGATTATCCTATACTTTCTCATTTTAATAATAAAAAATTACCTTTGAATTACATCGCATTGTTGTTGCTGCAGAAAATCTTATGCCACTGAATTTAGTAGAACAGTAGATTCATTCTGTATTCTTTAGAAATGAGTCTAAAAAAAAGAAGAATTGAATGCGGAAGGAATTCTCTCTCTCTAGTCGTTGCTCGATTCCGAGCGTCGTGACTTATTCATGGTACAAGCCTCCTCCATGCTTCTCTGTTCTCCACGGTTCTCATGACTTCTGCCACTGACATATTTGTTAGGTCCTTGATTTGGTCCAAGAATCTAACAGGAGATCTGCCTCTCTTTCTTTTGCCGTCCACTTTCCCTTGGACAACAATCTTCTCCATCCCGTCCTTCAGTATCACATGACCGAAATATTTAATTATGTGTCTCTGGATTGTTGGGAGCAGCCTTTCATGATCCTGAATTTTCAGTTCCCTGAGTATGGACACGTTTGTTCTATGAGCCTCCCAAGGGATCCTTAGCATCCTGCGATAACACACCATCTCAAAAGCTTCTACTCTCCTGCGGCATGCCGCATTTAGCGTCCAGGATTCTGACCCATAGGTTGCGATGGAGAATATCAATGCTTTAAGAAGTCTCATTTTGGTCATCTTACGGATTTTGTGGTCTTTCCATATTTTGTCCAGTCAGCCCAGAGCTTCCTTTGTCATCCCAATCCTTCTCTTGATTTCCTGTTCGGAGCCTCCTTTGTTGGTTATTTTTGCGCCAAGATAAATAACAGTGTCACTGACTGCTATATCATGGATGAGCTGAAGTGGTACTGGGATTGTCTGGGATCTGTCCACAATCAGCAGACAACATTTGGTCCTATTTAGTCGTAGTCCCGCCTCTAGACTAACAGCTTCCACACGTCGTAGAAGGAAGGAATTACAGGGAAGAAAACCTTAGTTATTGCAGGAATTATATATATGAAATTGGTTCTAATAAGAGAATAGTTTCTGGAGATTTGTCAGCTGCAGCTGCAGACCTATTAATTGCTATCTGAGACTAAGTAATACTGACTAAAAACTATAATAAACAAATCCTCAAGCAAATTATAAAAGATTCATGTCGTGAAAGTTGTTCTTACGCAGAAATAATTTATTTTTCATATCTGATCATCTGTTCGGATACTTGCCCCTAGAGTTTCGTTCACAAGTTCAAATTGGTGTTTATTTTTGATAATGCTCCTAAAAATATGGACAATAGCTTAACAGAATGATATCTAAAAAAAACATTGAAAAATTCTACTTGCATATAACTTATTATCTATTGAGATGAAGAAAGTATTCAGTTTTTCACGAATAATTCAGCAACTGCACATCTCTGAATGGCAGAGAGGTTGTTTCGGAAGAAATGAAGATATTAAGATGGGAGCCACAAGGTTCTACTTTGGGGCCTCTGATGTCCATTATTATTCTAATAACATACTAGAGGAAACAAAAGACTCCATAATTCAGTATACCCATTATACTTCCCTTATTCTCACAAGCCTCAGTAGTGACTGATACTGACATATTTATATATGAAACCATATTTCTTATTTATACATAATATTAATTTAACGCTAAACATAGGGCCGCGCCATTTTTGGTGTATTAAATTCAATTCAAACATCAAAAAACTTAGGTGTTCGAATAAGACCAACATTCTCCCAGATTTCTAAATTGATATTTAATACTATACTAGCACTCAGGGGTCTAAGCGCTCGTGTTATGAAGTCCAAATAGAGCCCTATATTCGTCGATAAAGTTTCGGTTTCGAGTTTTAAAGGAATTTTTCGCCCTCTTTGGGAATTTTATAGATAATATCTGATTGGTTGATTAATTAATTATTTCTGAATTATTTGAGGAAAACAGAATACACTTTTTATCTCAATATATCAATAACGTTTGCAATTTTTTTTGCTGGTAAAACATTTGAATACATTTTTCTACACATCATTCCGAATCCAATTAGCTCATATTTTTACGAGATTTATCAAGAATAAGTATCCATTTGGACTTTAGCCTACGAGGGGCGGGTTATTCGAAACAGACAGAATACCATGGTAAATATTATTTCATTCCTAAATGTTACAAATATAAATAAACACTCACTGAACAATCAGATAGAATACATCAATAGAACAGGCATCAAGATTGTTAAACAGAATCAACAAATTATAAACAAAATAAAACACTTTTGTTTAATGTCCACAATGTTTATTTTAAATATACACGAACGGTTTCGACAGTTACGTCTTCTCAAGTCATTTGTGTTTCATTAAAGTTGAATTTTCATGAAAAATGCATCATCAATATCATTAAGCAGAACCAACAAACATACATTATGGATATTACAATACCAGATTCACACAGCATAAAAATTTAATAAAACTAATCTATTTTTCCGGTTATCATTTCTGCAATAAGCGGTATTACCAATAGCGATGTTATAAAAGAAATATACGAAATAAGAAAGTGCTCTCAAGTTATTTAGCACATTGTGAGTGGTGCGATAATTTCTTGGAGTAGTGTAATCATAATGTGAACTTATCTGCAAGCTAAAGCCTCAACTTTGTTTGATCAGTTTATGTGGATTATGTATATCATAACTCGTAGCTTTATAAATAAAAACAGTTGACTTGTTTTCCTCATATTCATTATTTAAAATATTTCGAACTGATAATGCCCTTTAATTTCTAATAAATTTCATTCCTTATAAATTATTCAATAAAAAGTTACCTTCTTTTCATCAATTTATACTAATTATCAATTTCATAACAAGTTATTTGTTTCTGTTTCAGTGGTATTCTTAGCATTTTGTATCAAAATAAGAATTCCAAGAACAAAACAAGATATAGAAGCCGATTATCACAGGAAAAAGCTAGCAAATAAATTCAAAGAGCGTTTACGTCTAATTGAAAATCAGCATATGGATGCCCTGGATTTCAAAAGAGGTAATAATATCGAGAAACTGACAGAAATATAAATAATTCGCAGTATTTTTATTAACCGCCAGCATTGGAAATAATACAGCAAGATTATACAGATGATCAACAACACCTCAACATCAAATTTGGTCTATCCCAGGCAAATAGCGACAACTCTTCAAGAGGACCATTTCAAAATGAAGTACTATCTCCTAGAACTGAGACAGCTGTAATAGCTAGGAATGCTAAAATAAAGTAATCCTACTTTTCATTTGTAGTAAGATTTGTATTTTTAGACAAAAATAACGTTGTATACTTAAATCAGATAATAAAACTAGATTTTATAGATTACTTGTTTTGAATTATACTTCAGTTACAGAGGGCAGCACTACCATATTAGGTTGTTTCTATGGTTCTAGGCTGGTATCAGTGTTGCCAGTAGTCTGAACGAAGAATACCCTAAATCTAGGCTTTGATAGGTACTTATTTTTTCTCAAAACAACGCTGAAATGTGTCTCCGTCTCTGTCAAAAAGCCCGTCCGAAGCGTTGGGTTTTCCGGTTTCGGTTGCTTTCTTTCTAAAGAATTATAGAATCTCCCGCCATTTAGCCGGAGAAAATATCTGAAGAATTTAAATTATCAAACTGTGTTATTGAAGTAAGCAAATGAATGGGTAACATCCCACCGCGAAAAATTTCTAAACACTGAATTAAAATTAACGTTACAGTTACCTGAAGCACAATGTCCGGAATCGCAGCAGCACGACTTGCAGAAGAACGAAAATCTTGGCGGAGGGAACATCCATTCGTAAGTTTTCAGCTTCTTAATCATTCAAATCACTCCAATAATGCGTTTTGATTGTAACATGCCTTAGGTTAACTTTTATACAAGAGATTTCAGCATTATTTGTGTACTTATAAGAACTTTCGTTGTTTCACTTCTGATCTGAATTTCAGGGTTTCGTAGCTCGGCCGTCTAAGAATCCAGATGGTTCTCTAAATTTAATGAACTGGGAATGCTGTATTCCTGGTAAAAAAGGAGTAAGTGTTGTTTCTTCTCTGACCCTAATTTTGTTATCATGAAATGTTTATCTTTATTCATTTTCAGACACCATGGGAGGGTGGTCACTACAAATTGCGTATGATATTCAAAGATGATTATCCAAGTAGCCCTCCTAAGTGTAAATTCGAGCCTCCTTTGTTTCATCCCAATGTATATCCATCAGGTACGGTCTGTCTATCATTATTAGATGAAGAAAAAGATTGGCGACCGGCTATAACGATTAAACAAATCTTGCTGGGTATTCAAGATTTGCTTAATGAACCAAATGCAAAAGATCCTGCTCAAGTTGAAGCATATACAATATACTGGTGAGTAAACGTCTTTTAATATAAGCGGAATGTGATATTTTTTGTCAAAGATAGACTATAATTGTGAAGTTCGAAAACTCTGTAACATAATTTGGGAAATCATGATATTTCTTTCATGATGAAATTATTTAAGTTGAAGCATATAACTTACATTTTAGTGTGATGAATGGCATGACCTATAGATAAGTGATTAAGTACAATGCTCATCTCTTATTGATAATAGAAATGCTTTCTTATCAAATATATCTTAGATGTATACAATTGTCACAAAGAGATAGTTGGTAAAAACATTGAAATTGATTCCGTATGATGTTGCCAACATTGGAGAAAAATGTGTTGGTTTGTCCATAAATAATAATAATATAACAATAGTAATCCGTTTATTTGTTCAATAATAACACTTATGGGACTTTTCACCAAGGCAGAGACAGCCCCTACTTTCTTGATGGACCATAACCCTGATAGTACACCCGATTTAATATTTTACTCAAAAAATCTACAGAATAACATCAGAAGAATAACTTTAACCCCAGACATACGATCAGATCATTTGGGCGTGTTGTTGACAGTTGATATGGGAGGTGGTGTGGTGAAAGAGTCTATAACGCCTATATATAATTACAACAAATGCAATGTTAAAAAAGTGAATTTGGACATTGAAAGCTTCATACAACAAAACAAAAGAAATTAATGAAGAATATATAGAGTCTTTCAATAAGACAGTCTCTACAAGCATTAAAGCCAACTGTCCAATCAAAAAACCAAATAACTTTAGACACGAACTTCCACCCTACGTGATAAAGTTGATTAAAACAAAGAGAAAAATGTATAGGGAATACTGCCAGAATCGAGATCCTCTAATTAAAAATCAAATTAACATCTACAATAAAAATATACAAAAAATGGTGCAACATTATACAGAACACACATGGGTTCAAGCATGCAACAACATTAATCAAACCAAGGGTAAAAACTTCTATCAGGAGATCAAAAAACTTTCCAGATATAAACAGACATTCTCAGTACCTGATCTTAAAGAGAATGGAAAATGGTATGTAACAGAAAAAGATAAGGTTAAGGTATTTAAAAATTACTATGAATCTGTATACGCATATGATGATGACCAAGAATTCAGCAAAACAACAGAAAGATATATAGACTGATGGTACAACGAATTTGTGGAAGAAGAATTTACATATTCAGAGGAGGTTGTTAAAATAGAAGAAAGCGATTATTACCAACTACTGCATTCAACCAGAAATAGTGCTGCAGGCGTGGATGGCATTTCGTGGAGAATAGTTAAACAGTTTGACCCGGAGATACACTCACATATAATACAAATTTTCGAAGACTGCCTCAGAAAGCAACAATTTCCGCACATATGGAAGTCAGGATGTATAATAACAATTCCAATTCCAATTTGGATTTAGGAACAAGAGGTCTACCACACATCCACTGGCCGTTTTGGTATCGAACACACAAAATGCAAAACTAAAAAACTTTAAAACAGCGGCCATAAGTCTCGATATTGAAAAGGCTTTCGATAGCATATGGCACAGGGATCTAATCTTCAAATTATACAAAATTAACCTACCGAGATTTCTTATACACATGATCATAAATTTTTTGAATAATAGAAAGCTGACAGTGAAAATTAGAAATACAGTGTCGGAACCATTCTTCCCCAAACAAGGAACACCGCAAGGTTCTAGCCTGTCACCATTTCTCTACATAATTTACTGCTATGACATTCCAAAAGAAAGAAACAACCAGCAATATTCTCTTCAGTATGCAGATGACACTTTTATAATTTCCCACGATAGCTCACTGACAACCTGCTTGAGTGGATTGCAAAGTATGATGAACAAACTTGAAATGTGGTTGAGTAAATGGCGCCTGAAACCCAATCCAAGGAAATCACTATATATTATTTTCCAACATAAAATTAGTCAAAATTCGCCTAGTATAACAATTAAAGGAATCGCCAAAAAACCTACAGCAGAAATAAAGTGCCTAGGGGCTGAAGTCGACAACAAAATGAATTTCAACAAATATACCTAAGCGATTAAGAAGAGAACCATATCAAGAGCTAAAACTTTCACTAAACTAACCGTCAGGAACAGAGGAATAAACACAAATAATGCAATTAAAATATACAAGACAATATGCAGAGCTGTCCTGGAATATGCACATCCCATCTTTGCTAACTGTAGACGCCCAGCCTTGAACAATCTAAAAACCGCAGAAACTACATCTCTTCGTACAATAACAAAGATTGGACACTCGGAAAACAGAATACATAACCCACCAAATGAATTATTGTACCAGATAACGAATATACAACCGATAGAAGAAAGACTTAAAAAGTTGAACAAGAATTTTACGCACTTCTTAAAGACTCTTGAGGACATTCTGGATCTCTTCCACCATGAACATATCGCACAAGCAGCAAGAAAATACCCACCTAAGTCATTAATACTGACATTGGAAGAACAAGAGAGGAACAGAAGAGGCAGAGATAAATTTTTAGATTTTAATATAAAGTGTTATATATATATTTTTTTTTTTTGTTGGATGATTGGAATAATTTTGTTGTAAAACTAGGCTGAAGGACCCAAGGTCGATGGCCATTTGCGCAGTGTAGTATTATGTATTATTATTATTATTATGTATTAACACTTATGTTGTAGAACACGTCATATTGCACAATCTACATATTCACATACAAATTATAAAGTTAAAAATACAAATCAATTATATTCAGAGGAAAAGACTAATACACAATTTGAGAGATTTCACAAACAAACAAATTACAAATTACATCAAAATCCTTACAATCAGACATTTTCAGTCTCAATAAGTCGGCATAGAAATATTCATCAAGTGAGTAGAGGGGTTCTGCACAAGATGTTTATTTAAATTTGTTTTCAGTTTATTTATTGGCCAATACTTCGCATATAGGGGCAAGTGATTAAAAATTTTCGTTACCATGTAGGAAACATTCTTCTACAGGTAAGCAGACTTCATGTGGGGCAGTTCTACATCCTTGGCTCCTCTAGTAATGTGTGGATTAATTTCTTCTCTTTCAACAAAAAGTTCTCCATTATTCTTGATGAAAACAATGCATTCATATATGTAGAGCCCAACAACTGTGAGCACTGATGTTCTCCCAAAATATGGTCTTCACCATTCGGTCCAATCCATGCTCAGCATTGCTCTCAGACACCTTTTCTGCAGAATGAGCAGCATCCCCACGTGCACAGAGTTTCCCCAGACAACGATGTCATACCGCAACCTACTGCTTACATATGCATGGTATGCCAAGATAGCAGCATCCACATCAACAAGTTTCGACAGTATCCTTAACGCGTATATGTACCTAGACATATTTCTGGCGACAATATCGATATGTTCAACCCAGCTCAGTCGATAATCCACAGTCGCTCCCAGCATCCTCAAACTTCCAGAGGTTGTAACCGTAGAGTCCCTACACTGAAATGTTTCGCTCTTGAAGTTCATGCCATAGGAAAACCTCAGCAACTGCGTCTTATCCTTATTCATTCGTAAATCACGGCACGATAACCACTCCTTCAGGTCATCCAGAGCCCCGCCCACTCATGCATCAATCGAAGTTTTATCTGAAAGGTCATGGGCTCAGGTACCGCAGCAGGCAAATCATTGGTATACACAATGTACAGAAGTGGCCCCAAGACGGAGCCCTGAGGCACTCCAGTTTCAATGAAGAGTGTTTTTGACTTTACCTCGTCACCTTGTTCAGCAACATATTGAGTTCTATCTGTTGCATAGCTCTTAATAAGCTCTAGTGGCGTGCCCCTCACACCGACCGCGTACAATCTTTTAAAAAGTTTTTCATGATTGACACTATCAAATGCCTTACTCAGGTCTACGCATGCCAAAGCAGTGACTCTACCACTATTTAAGTTCTTCAATATATTTGTAATAGCGACATATATAGCTCTTGTAGTTGATCTACCCTTTCTAAATCTATTCTGACTTTCAGTCAACACTTTATACGTCTCGAAAAAGCTGACAATTCTGTTGTGTATTAATTTTTCAAATATTTTGCTAATATTACTCAAGAGCGAATCGGTCTGTAGTTCGCCATTTCCCTTTTGTTGCCCTTCTTGAAAATTGCCTTTATCTTAGCTACTTTCAGAATGTCAAGGTATTTGCCCGTCTCGAACATCATATTTGCGTTATGTGCCAATACCGGAGATATTTCCTGGGCCACTGTCTTGATCAGCGCTACAGGAATTTCGTCAAAGCCACAGGTCCCCAGTATTCTTAAGAGTCATTATAATGTTGAAGAATTCGGCTGGATCTGTGTTCTCTAGTACCAGACTACTTGTAGGACTTCCACAGCCAACACCAACCCTGTTAACGTTGCTGTGTCCACACCTACCACTACTAACGAAATATGCATTTAGCTCATTGAAGATGTCCTCACTGGTTTTGTCTTTAGTTGAGATCTCATTCAAGACGGAAACATTCTTAGGCTTGTTTCCTGTGTATCTCTCAATCAGTCTCCAGGTAGCTCTCTGTTGTTGGAATTAGATATATACCTACTGTTATCCATCTTTTTTGCCATTTGAATAATTCGTCTCAAAATCTTACAGTATCTGTCATAATATTCGCCCCTGACTCCAGCCAAGTACATTTGCATCTTACATTTAAAGGAAACTTTTATGCCATTTTTGATCCATGATTTACCTGTCTTTGTTGAGCTAAATGCCTATAAAGTAAAAATGCGATGACTTAATTCCTGGAAGACACTTAGGAATCTGTCAAATGCCAGATCAGTATCAGACATCTGATACAAAGCTGTCCAATCAATACCTCCCAACTCCCAATTGGTATTAGTTTGGCGAGTTGGCCTTGAAACAGAAACGAGCGGAGGAACAAGCGTTGAAATCTCCCCAGAGCATCTTCCATGACAATACCTGTAAAAAAGAGAGAGCTTGCCCACTTTCCTGCGATGTTCCACTGGAGGGATGGAATCTGTAAGAGCAGTAACCGATCAACCGAATTGCCCTCTTCTGTATGGAATCCAGGAGTTTCAATGTGTGTTTAGGGGCAGAACCCCACACGTGGATACCATACTCTCTAAAACGGGACGAATTTTAGATTTATAGAGAGTTAAGAGTTGAGTTGGAGTGAAGTATCTTCTGGCACAATACAGAAAATCCAGATTTTGAGATGCTGACTTTTTAGCAGTGTTCACAACATGGTTGTGCCATGACAAACTGTGTCCGATGGTTACCCCAAGCATTGTTATGGAGGAAGTGAGTGAGATAGTCTCGTTGTTCATTACTATATCTGGTACAGTACTGTTAACCTTCCTAGAAAACAAACAAGTTTGAGTTTTACTAGCATTAAATTCCATCAGGTTCGCAGAGCCCCAATCGAGAATTGCCTTCAATTCACTAATGATTTTAGCACACTGTTGCAGACGTATTTCGTCTGTAACTTGGGGTGATAGAGGTTTTCTCGGCCAGAAGGATGCGTGAAGTTTACTGTCGTCCGCAAAACTGTGGATCTTACAACCTGTAACAGTAAGCAAGTCGTTTATATGAAGTAGAAACAGGGTTGGTGATTATGAAGTAAACATTTAATCAATGGATTTATTTGTTTCAAAATCCTGTTCATTTGGAATAAAATTTCCTCATTATATCTTGAAGGATCACCAAAGGATTGACACAACGCGAAGTGTTTGCACTTTTTCAGCATCGCGCTTCAACAACGCCTCTAGAAATGCAACTGGAACAAGATATATCTAAACAGTGTGCAGAAGGTTACATAGGGTTGGTTTAAATCCAGCCATCTATAGTCACATATGCAGCATCGTGTAGTAAAGCGATAGTGGGCCGAAGAATCTCGAAACTAGACAATGAAAGAATGGAAATTTTGACTTTGATAAAGGCAGCGTTATGTGTAGCCACTGAACAACCTTTGGTAGAGGTTTCCATGCGTGTTTAAGATGGAAACGGTTCAGGTCGCAGCACCGAATTGTTGTTCTGCACCATTAAACAATGAATGCTGCGCGATATAATTACTGAACCAATAATTCTTCCCTATCGCAATGCCGTTGATTGTAATTTCACAGCTCTAATTTTACCTGGAGTTCATAGAATGCAGTAACTTATTCATTCTCCACATATGAACTACATTGGACATATTTTGGATGATGTCGCAATTTACCATACATTACCATAAAATCCTTGTGGGAACCTCCAAGAGCTTGAACAACCCTTCCATCAATCTGGGCGAATTTCCCACTGATCAATTCAATTTGCTGAATGCCAGACACTTGAAGCGTTTTGTTGCACCTCATGGGGGCCCTTTTAGATATTAGGACTTCAAAGAAATAAGGCAACTGAAGAGTAATCTTTATTCATTCATAAAATTTATTATTTTTTCTCATGTTGCTCTTTAGATTTTTTTTGTCATAAGTTTTGTTCACTTCTAACCTAATGCCGAAAAAACACTGTTGATCTTGTAAAGTTTGAAGATCTGGAAACTGCTGATGCAAGTTTAATAGCAGCCAAGTTCAACAACTACTTCATTAAAAACATCGATAATATTGTCACAGGTATTCCCAAATTTAAACATGAAGAAGAAATACTGAACAAAATATCGAATAAAGGTGTCCTCAACAAGTTTAATGTCATCTCTATGAATAAACTAAAAAAGATTGTAACAACCTCAAGAATACATCAGGTGTGGAATATGGAATATCGACAAGGATACTGAAAGATGCAGCAGAAGTGATTGCTAACCGCTTGCTGGATGTGATAAATTGTTCCTTAAATAGTGGAGTCTTCCCCTATGATTGGAAGATAGGTATAGTTATTCCTGTGCCCAAGATTCCAGGTACTATTCTATATAAAGAATGTAGCCAATCAACACAGTGCCAGTTTATAGTAAAGTGCTTGAGTTAGCAGTCAAAAATCAACTCCAAACTTGGTGATGACCTGTCTGTGATAAATGCTGATCAGTCGGAGTTCCGTAGAGACCACTCTTGTGAAACTGTGATTGTATTTGTAATATGTGGATGAGAGAAATTGACAAAGGAAATTTTGTGGTAGCAGTATTTTTAGATTTTAGAAAAGCCTTGGAAACGGTAAATAGGATTCTGTTGTTGAATAAATTGGAACGGATTGGTATCACTGGGCGGGCGCTGCCTTGATGGACGGAGTTAAAAGGTGAAATTCAAAAGTCACTTTTCCGATCCAACTGAGACTAACTACAGGGTACCTCAAGGAACTGTACTTCGACCGCTGTTGTTCTTGCTGTATGTAAATGATATGCTTGAACGTTTTAGTAAATGTAAAATTTCTATGTTTGCAGATGAACAAGAACTAAATGCTGTATTTGAGTGGTTTTGTGATAATAATTTAAGTGTTAATATAGATAAAAGTAAATATATGATTATAAAAGGAAATAAAGTGTTCACAGCACTTGAAGAATACAACAAAGATGTTAAATCGAACAACATCAGTTCAGAAAGAGTAATAGATATAAAGTACCTTGGAGATGAAAATCTCAATTTTATAAAACATTCCGAATATATTATGAATAAAATGTCAAAAAAAGTCTATTTTATGAAAAGAGTTGGAAGCTCTCAAGTTTGTATACAAAAACATTGTTGTACAAGAGTATTATAGCATCTCATATAGATTTTTGTGCGTCAGTTCTATTCAATTTGAACAAAGGTCAACTACAAATGCTCCAAATTATACAAAATAGAGCAATGAGAATTATATTGAAGTGTAACCGGTACACACCTATTCAACTGATGCAAGAGGTCTTGAATTTTGTGAGTGTCCACCAAACCATTGTTTATAATACATTGATATTTAACCAGAAGATGAAATCAAATAAACTCCCTACATATCTTTATAAAATGAGAGATTCATAAGGGAAGTACATTCCTATTCTACTCGTCAAAGAGATGATTTTTATGTAGATACATTTAATAAAACCCTTGTAGAAAAATTAGTACTGTCAAGAGGTCTAAAATTTATAATACCTTACCTCTAGACATTATGATCGGTTACAAGTGTATAAGTCAAAATTGAAAAAATATGTATGTGAAATATTTTTAACAACATAGGTAATGACAGGCCATGTTGAGCGTCTCCATTGAAACCTTATAAAATTATTGTTGTATGTAAATTTTATTCTGTGAGAACTGAGAGTGGCATATATTGCTAAATAAACGATTATTTATTTATTTATTATTAAACAAACAAAATGACAGATCGCGTTCAAACTCCGAGTCATTATAAAAAATAGTTCTGCCAACTTAGCAATAATAAAAAATTTTGACAATCGTTCTAAGCATGGTTTAAAAATAATCAATTATCGGTACTTTTTTGACAAAATGTATATACATATGTATTCTGTTTTCCTATGAATTGATACGAGAGGTTGCAATCTGGCTCGATGCTATGAATAGGTATACATAACTGAAGAGTTCAAACGACAACGAAACTTCAGTCTGTTGCTCCTATTCATTACGTCTAACAGAATTGTACCACTACTGTTGTAGTCCTGGTTTGCGATGAGCCCTTTATGTGAGTGGTGTTTAAAATTCTACTAAAGGTTAAATATTACTCCCTGAGTAAAAATTTTCAATTCATAGTTTCATTATGTAATGACTGAATTATTCTAGAAGTAATAAAAACTCAAAACTCCCATTTTTTTTCAAAAACCTTAAATGTCTTTTTATCTTCTGTCATATTTTTTTTTATTATCTAACTTAAAATTGTGTATTATATGTTGTTCATTATTATTTTTGTTACAGTCAAAATCGTTTGGAATATGAGAAAAGAGTAAGAGCCCAAGCTAGAGCCATGAGCCAGCAAGAACTATAGCACTGAAAATAAATTGAAATATCGGTTTGTAATCGTTTTCTATTTCCATGTTTCATGTATCTGTTCCGACATATTCACCAGTGTAAGTTGAATATTTTCCACAACTATCAAAATTGCCCTGTTTTTACATTATGGAAAAAAATTATTAATGTTAAATTGTAGGTTAAAGTAGTTAATGGGCAGAAACGGCCTTTTTTATGAACGAATGTATTCCAACTCTTTCATTTAATTTTAATATATGTCTAAATAAATAAGTGATACTAAGTTTTCAGTATTTTATTGATTACTTTGATTTAGACTGGCTATTTGAAAATGCTCATGTTCCAAATTTCAGTTTCTATTGTGTCAAATTTGGCAGAAAAAAGGTCAATTTGCCTATAATATGACTTTATTTTCTCTTTTATAAGTTGATTAATTTCCACATATATTTTTGGTATTGTAGATAATTATTTATTCATTTTGTCTACCATAATAAATGATTGAAAACATTTATTTGTAATGAATGAATTCATACAGAAATATTTGATGTAATATCTTATTCTTCCATGTTTTTAACTAAAGTAACTTCTAATATCCCTCCAGAAAAAATATGGCTTCTTCATCAGTAGTGAGTATTATTTTAGAATTGAGAAGAGATATAGTTTTAAGTCGCAATATTGGATTTGTTCCAACACAGACTTGCATTAGTTCCGATTGTGCACAAATTGAAATTGGTGTTTCTACAAATATTGGAATTGATTCCGAACAGGTAAACACTGTGTTCCTAGAATTATTTTAGAACCTAATCTAGAACGGTGAAACAGGTGCTAGGGAGGAACTAGAAAAGAATTATCGCGAGTATGCACACTGCGAATAATCTTTTCAGATTCCTTTGTCAACATATCAGTTTAGTGTTCCCACGCAGTCGAATCGTTGATAACTAATCAGTTTTGAACCAGTAATTCCTCACACTTTCGCGTATATTTGATTCGGAATCGGTTCAGAAATGTGATAAAACTGCTTGTTGGAACAAACCTATTGATAACCCATACCTTGATGAAACTTACGAAGTAAGAAAAAGCTAAAAATTTTAGTTTTTTCATTATTTTATATACAGGTATTTCTGCTGTAATCTGAAATATTGTGGGCGATCCGTCATTCAAGTTTGAGATGAAAAGTTTTATCTTTAATAAGTGTTGTTAAGGGGTTATATCCGTTTTTTGAGAATTGTTTATGAACAGGCCATTTATTTTAAAATAAATAGAAAAATGTACATAAGCAGAATTTAATGTACTTCAACAATCAGCGATACATCTTTAAAAATATCATATCATTAAGTAGTCTGTAACAAAAACGCTGACATGTCCATCAATTTGCAAAATTGTGTGGCACCTTTCAAACCTAGTTCAAGAGTTCTCATAAATACAAATCTATTTATTTCATACGAGTGTTTGACATAATTAAAAGAGTTTATGTAACGAGGATCGCACTTATCACATAACACAACAATTTTAAAACCGAGTCCATGTTCTGATGCTGTTTCGAATTTTACTGGTCCGCTACACGTTTTACATAGTACATATTCACTTACAGCAGCAAACACAGTTAAAAAATTTATATTCGATATTCAACTGAACTATCTCGAGTCACGAAAATTTCATCTTGCGCCTTGAATTTTTTGGCTAAAGCGCAAAAATTGCTCTCATCACATTCTGCTGTTTTTGGATTAAAAAAGATTTTGTCTTGTCGGTTGGGATAACTGCCCACTTGTAATTTTCCGAGCTACTCTGCTAACTTTACTAGGCATTCTGATAAAGAAAACTTATAACCTAAAATTTCTAAATATGGCTTTTAGTTATAAAGTGAACCTTTTGTATTCTAATTTTACGATTACCGACATAATAGAAATTGTGAAGAAAGACATAGGGACAACGAAAAGCACTGCTATTCCAATCGACGCCACGCCTACTTTCGAAGGCTCGGATACGTCCTTACTAATACGCTCATATCTCCGAGACTGTTTGTCGGATCAACTTCAAAATTTTGAAGAATATTCTCAAATAAATGTACATTCGAAAATTGCGAAAAAAAAATCGATTTTTTTCAAATTACAAGTGGATATAACCCCATAATGAAATTCAGGTTGCCCAATATTTTTATTGTTATACTAGAAGTAATAACATTGAATTAAATAGAGACTGGGTTATATTTTTTGCATGAGGATATATATATATATATATATATATATATATATATATATATATATATATATATATATATATATATATATATATATATATATATATATATATATATATATATATATCTTTTGAAAGTTTCTAGAAATTGTGCATAGTTTGCTCGAAAATCCAATCATCTTATAATTTAGCTATTTTCCTAAACTTCATATGCGATTTGAGCTTTACTTGCGAGACGAGCGATTTGGAATTTGTAAATTATTTTATTTTTAGGATTTATCATTTATCAAATTTTGTACAGTGTACAATTCTCAATTTATTACCCTGATATATGAGCTAAATAGTTAAGGTTCTAGCTTACAAAAAATTCTGGAGTGATTCAGATCCTGCACTCAGATTGTCAAAAATTTATACCAAACAAAGGGAAATATTTCCCCTCAATTTCATCCATCATGTTCAACTTATTCAATTACTGAAATGTGAGATCAGATTCGAATATCATACAAATACTTTGGAAACTCTTTAGATTTTGAAAACATCTTTTGCTATACCGCACTACCCTATCGGTTTCACTTCAATAATATATCTTATCCTTTGCTATTTCATTTTCGACGATAGGTAATCAAATCTCCGACGTGAAATAAATCGTGGCAACACTGGCTAAAAATCGAATACCAATGGAAACATCTGTTCGAGTCGCTACCAAGGAAGTCTATATTTCTTGTATGCTTGTTCTTCAAGCAGAAATATTCGCCATTGATGGTTGTGCTAACCTCCTGCTTGTAGACTGGATGATAGAAATAGGCGGTCTGAAGTGGGGTCCAGGACACTCAGGCAATGAGAAGGCGGACTCATTGACCGCTCGAAGAACTGCCTTGGGATTAACAGGACCGGATCCTAGGCTTGGAATTCCCCTGCAGACCGCAAGGATGGAAAATAACTGGTGGTTGAAGGTAAGGGAACACTGGGAGCGCCTCAGTTCCCAAACACTCAGTAGACCTTTCTTTGCGAGAGCCAAAGCTTGGCTTAAACTCCCTAGGCTAGACCTGGGAGTTCTAATTGCTATATTAAAGGGGCACTTTCGCCTCAGAAATCACCTAAATAAGTTAATATTAATCGAAGCCCCTTCATGGAGACGATGTGATGAACTAGGATCTAACGAACTGGAGCTGACTGAACTTATAGCCTTTATAAGGATGGAGTTTGTAGGTGAAATTCAGGACGGTGTGTCACAATACATGACTGGATTGCAGTGGCAGGTCTGTCAATTAGCCCACACTCAATTTTAATATCATAATCATAAATACATTTCAAGGAGTCCATTTAATGAGGCAGGTATTTCTCAATCCTATTTTAATGTTATAATACTGATAAATGATAATATCATGAAGTTTTTCAGAAGCAAACTATATCATATCGAGGGTGCTGTGTCCAAAACTGTCAATACAATATCAAGGATCTGAAATATAAATCATTGTAGTTTTGACTTAGATGTATCAAGTTTGTACCACGGCCCTTAAGAAAAAAATATTACTTCAAGGATTTCTGAGTATCCAAGTTTGTTTTCATTAGCACTTGGTCTTGCCGAATGTGCGGAAAGAATTTAACGTGTTCTAAAAAATTCCAAATTTAACAACATAAAAACCAATCAATATTGAAGAATGGTCCACGACAACAGCTTTAAGAAGCAAAAAGTGGTAATTCTACAATTTCAACCAACGAAAAAAATCAATACAACATGAATTTGCGTAAAGCATTTAATAATGTTCCACAAATCCAACACTTTCGACAATTTCTTTCGGAATACTCTGTAAAACAAAATATTTCTGACGAATTCTCATTGTATAAAAACTACACTACAACGTATTAACTTGTTCTGAAAGAAATATTCATTGAACATTTCGAGGAAATGAAGAGGATGGTGGGCGACTATGAATGGCAATGCCAAAAAAATCAACAGTAATTGTAAGTGATCGAACGCACATTCAACTTGATCATCTTGAGCAGTACTTGCATATATTTTCAAAAATAAATTTAGTATTGTTAGATTGTGGCATATTTTTTCATTTTAAATATATGTTCTGGTATATTTCGAGCATTTTCCATTTGTATCTCTGTGTCTAGTGGTAAACACGCAAAAGTATAATATTTCGTAGATCATGTACCTATTGCGATTTTGAGGATTTTTTAATAGTTCAAGATCGGGATCGAGTGAGCGGAGATTTTAAATATCCAAAGCATTGTGTTCAGGTGACTTTGGAGAAGATCCTCGTCCTGGAAAAACATTATTTTGAAACTCTCGTACAAAATGTGGAAGAAAGATTTATCTTCTACAAGAACTTTTTACACAAAATTTACGATGTGTCGCAGGCTAGTCGTTGAGGGAGAAAAAATGACAGACCGAAAAGGTTTTAGGATAGTGCTATAACTACGGTATGTAGTGGCTATGATTATAAAAATTCATTTCTGTAAAAGTTGAGCATCTGCAAACAAAATAGTGGCAATAAAACTTCAGTTTGTAATTTTTCTTAAGGCGATTCCAAATGGACAATATTTCTACCACTTGTGGCTGACTCCATGTCAGGAAAATATTTTTAGAATGTTCCGGTCATGCCATATCGCCACTCATGATTAATATTGCCGCATGCATTCAGTTGCTGAACGTGAGCGAAAATACTCTGCAGTATCACTTTGTTTTGATGTTTGTTATTATTTTGAAAGATTCGGTTAGATATTTCAATAAAATGACCACTACTTGGTCAAATGAAAGGATTATTGACTTTTTTGATGAAGAACAAAGATCTGTTATTCACATTTACTTGTTGATCAATTCTTCTAGTTCTCGTTTCTAGATGCTCGACAATAATTTTAATAACTCAATCTTTACTCTTGTTAGGCACACAGTTCCTTGATTTGGCAAAAGTTTTACTGACTAAACAAAGATACAGTTTGGTAATCGTTTCTGGAGACTGTAAGCGGTTATTCGAATAATACTATGCATACATACGTCTAGCCTCTAAGTATTACTATTGGCCAATTCATACAGGTAGTTCTTATTGGCCTTTTCAGGAGACGTAGCAATCTCAGACAATACCCTTAGGGTTCTTATCACTGGTAGGTATTGTTAGGAACTGAGTAAAAACAAGCAAAATGATGTTTAAGTGATAATGATAAACATTTCACTTGCAGTCGGCGCTCATTAAATACAAAAAAATAATCACTTTATATCTTATTAATGCCAAAACTTACCACACGTGTTTATAGGAACTGTACTTCTTCAACTTGAATGACGAATTGCCCATAACAATATTTCAGATTACTATATTTCCTATATTGAAGAAATTTTTGAATATATGTGTATTCTAAAGGTTTTCTAACACCTTATGTAAGAGAATAAATGAATGTCATAATGTTCCATCTTTGAGTTCAGGTATGCTGTGGTGTATTCAAATCAATAATTTACCTATAAAGGAAAGTAAAATTCTTATGGACCAAACGAAATAAGAAAAGACATTAATAATCAGTATTTTTATTTTTCATCTTTCTCTTGGATTTTGAATTTTGTTGTTTCAATTCTATTTCAACATCATTTATTGATTCTCTCAGTATTTTCAGATGTCGTAATGCATTTTGGGCTAAACTTCCTTCTGGGCTTTTCTTCGGTTCGTATAATAAATGTTTTAACGCAGCTTTGAGAATATCTTCTGATAATTTGAGGCGTTGTAATAATATTTCCAAAGATATTTCTCTTTTCGAGTATTCTAGGTAAGCTAAATTCGCTATGGAGGAATGAAGTTCGTTTAAGGTTAAACCTGAAATGAAAAATAAAATGAATGTTTTAGGAGTATTTTTTAATATTTATAGAAATCAAGTCGTTTGACTTCAAAAAGTGCAACTCTTAAATGAGAGTAACAGTTAAGGGTTTGATGTCGAAATCCAATAGTAGAAGAGCAATTCTTCTTTTGTATCATATTTTTGTATCACAAAAACGCAAACCTTTCGGATCCTTAAATTCTCTGATTACTGAAATTTTATTTGCAAAGATATTTGGGGCGCATTGAAATTTATTCCGGGTACTAGCGTTAACCAAAAATAGATATCTTTGAAAAGACATTTTGTTTAGTGTACCTGTAAGATGAACGAAAACGATAAACACGAGTGCGAGAGAAAATCTCTTTGGTTAAGTTGAATATTCAGAGTGAATATCTGCAGTTTTTTAGATCGAAATTAATACGTGTTATCCTTGCCTTCCTTTCACACTTCTAGTTTTATGATAATGAATCCAGAGGCTCGAGAGAATGCTCTCAATGATTCCTATTACATTTGTGACATTGAATTTTGAAGCATACCAGTAACACGCATTTCCACAACTCTCAGCATCTCGTTTTCATTCAAAGTCCGTCTAGGCTTGTTCAAATTAACACTAAAATATTTCTGCTTTATAATGATTTATCAGTATCTTACATCTTTAGAACATATGTTAGTCTATATCACTTTAAAACATTTTTATTTTTGTTGTAGAACTATTTCTTAATGAGTTGTTTTTATATGTTTACACAAATAAATATTGTCAATGTATACTTGGGCATGCAATCATTAATATCCTTAGATCTTCAGCAGGTGTGAAAAATTGGTCCCCTCGATGTCAAAATCAACTTTGGAATGTATCAAAGTAGCTTGGTATTCAAATTTATTTCTATATACTAATGTTGATCCTTATATGATAACTTTTGACCAACTTTGTAGTATAAATCCTCAAGAATATATTTCAGAAATAAATTTTTCATCACCTTGTACTCTAGATATCCCAGGTTCTAAGACTTGAATTACTTTGAGTAAATTCTGGCATAAATCAATTTTTCTGGTCAAATTTTCCCTGCTTGGTACGCTTTGTGAATATAAACCTATAAGATTTTGTTGTAACTCTAACATCATGTAATGTTGGGGATGTAGTGTTTGTAATAATCTTCCATGCAGTTTTTCCAGTTCCATTATGCTTGTCGGGTCTGAAGTGTGAAAAAATTCAAGTTTTATTGTTATAATGATGAAAGGATATATTTTAACTTTATTTACTTACCTGTGTCTTCCATGAGATATCTAACCTGGCGCAGTGTATTTTCAATCAATAATCTATTGAAACTTTTTCCGCAAAAAGTGCAAGTCCAAGTTAAGTTCTCAAATTGAAGCTTTCCTTTTAGGCACTTATGACATTTTAGAGAACTGATATGCGTTCCTAACTCTGAAGGATCCAAACATCTCGTACAAAAACATTCAAAATACTTTCCTTCCCTCAGGTGGTTCTTTCTTTCCAAAGTTCCCTGAGAACATACGTATAATAACCTTTATTAATATGTTTTGATTAAAATGAAATTGTGTGAATTTTAATTAATGTGAGTATCTCGGAAATCAATAACTATTCAAGAAAAATGCTGACAAAATCATAGCTCAGAAAAATTCAATAATAAATTTTAAAATCTCGTTTTTTCATGTTAGCATCATCATAAAAAAGAGACTCAGGAAACTTTGGCAAGGCCATACACATTTCATTAGGTTGATCTTGAGTGTAGCATTACACAGAAAATATAGACAACATTAGATGTTTCTGGCCACATTAGATGTGATTTCACATGTAACATAGTATAGATATCGCTCGAAGAAAATAGATCCGGATCCATTTCTAACAGCCTTGCAAGCAGGAAATCAGTTAATTTTTAATCCACTGAAAAAGATTGCTTTTCATTTACTCTTTATTATGTTATACTGGGTGATTCACCAGTGGCGCGGTGCTCTGTAGCTCGTACACTCTTGAAGATTTCATTTTTGTTCGATCGGTATTGTATTTAGAAAGTAAAAATCTACTTCAGCAATTTATTTTGAAGTAAACAGGGTGTCCCAATTTTCTATAAAAAAAATCTTGGGGGTTGTTTTCAGATTGGAGACCACTTTTTTGTTGAAGATTCAGGAGCGGCCTACACTCTGCTATAATGTCTTTAAGTAATAAGTTTTTTTGGTGACTAGTTTCGTCACAATATTTTTTTTTCCGTAAAAATTCATGAAAATAGGCTCACATCATCGCATGGTCCTTCGGCCAGAGAGCATGAATACTTTTTTCCTTTCGTTTTCTTATTGCCCAAGGATAGCTTTATTGATTAATTGAAACAGATTATCCTCATTTTGTACAGGATTGACTCAAAAAAATTATTGAATATTGTAATTTTAAAAATACCATATCTTGATTTTTTCAAATGGAACACCCTGTATTTTATTATTCATGTCATCGCATAAAATATTGTGCTATATTTTTGCAGAAGTAACCTTATCTTTATCTTCGATTATTTGTAAAAATTTTTGATGAAAATTCTACAAAACGTATCAAGCTCATCAACGTGCATCATTATTCGCACAGAAGTTTTTTTCTGTAATGATTCAAGTAGTAGAAAATGAAACCTAAACAAGATAATTCTTTTAACGAATGATAAAATCAAAATGATTAAAACGTAAATCGAGGTATGTGTTGACATTTTTTTTTATTTGTGCCTTCTGTCAGGTGTCCGGACATATCATATTTTGCATTTTATATAGTGAACTTATCACTGTTTCGTTATTAAACATTGTTGAAGTGAGGTTTGAACCCAATTTTCTCAATTGACTGCCAAAGAAGAAATGGTTGATATGATTTTTATTCTTGAATATTCTTTAAATATTGAATATTGTAATTTTAAAAATATCATATCTTGATTTTTTCAAATGGAACACCCTGTATTTTATTATTCATGTCATCGCATAAAATATTGTGCTATATTTTTGCAGAAGTAACCTTATCTTTATCTTCGATTATTTGTAAAAATTTTGATGAAAATTCTACAAAACGTATCAAGCTCATCAACGTGCATCATTATTCGCACAGGAGTTTTTTCTGTAATGATTCAAGTAGTAGAAAATGAAACCTAAACAAGATAATTCTTTTAACGAATGATAAAATCAAAATGATTAAAACGTAAATCGAGGTATGTGTTGACATTTTTTTTATTTGTGCCTTCTGTCAGGTGTCCGGACATATCATATTTTGCATTTTATATAGTGAACTTTTCACTGTTTCGTTATTAAACATTGTTGAAGTGAGGTTTGAACCCAATTTTCTCAATTGACTGCCAAAGAAGAAATGGTTGATATGATTTTTATTCTTGAATATTCTTTAAATATTGAATATTGTAATTTTAAAAATATCATATCTTGATTTTTCAAATGGAACATCCTGTATTTTATCATACATGTCAACGCATAAAATATTGTGCCATATTTTTGCAGAAGTAACCTTATCTTTATCTTCTACGTTTTTCCAAATAAGAAAAAAATCAACTAAAATAATAAAATCAGAGATTGCGAAAAAAGAGTTTATTAGTACATATCATTATACTTGATCAGAGACATGGAGATATTTTAAGGTAGTCGTGTACGAAATACGTAATAGATTGGTTTTTTTGTGAGATGATCTACAATCTGTTGAACTATTTCAATAAGTTGCTAGTTTCTTTGTAGACACAACTCAATCCTTCTGAGGAAAGACCGTTAAACTCTCGCCAACATTTGCGGATTAACTGACTGAAAGGCGTCGACTATTCTCTGTCTCATATCCAACTGTGTTGTAGAAGGAATCTGGTAAACGATGCCCTTAATATAACCCCACAAGAAAAAATCTAGACTTTTAAGGTCCGGAGACCTAGCTGGCCATCTAACAGGACCACCACGTCCTATCCATTTGTTTGGAAATACATGTTTCAAATGCTCCCTAACCTGATGTGAGTAATGTGCCGGTGCTCCATCCTGTTGAAACCAGAAATCTTGTCTTATATGCTTTGGTACATCGGCAAGTAACATTGGTAGATGATTTTGCAGAAAATCTAAATACCTTTCACTATTGAGGTGCCCGTCGAAAAATTGCGGCCGAATTAGATATCCATCTACTATAGCGGCCCATATATTCAAGGACCAATGATGCTGGTGATCTATTCGTCTCATGAGGTGTGGATTTTCCGTGGCGTAATAATGAAAGTTGCGCCTGTTAACAAGCCCATTCTTGTGGAAAGTTGCCTCGTCCGAGAAAAGAACTCTGCTAAACATATTTGGATTTTCCGCTACTTTGTCACTTGCCCAATTGCAAAAATTGATTCGATTTCCATAGTCTTGATTGTTCAGTTCCTGGTGCAGCTGTACATGATATGCATGAAATTTATTCACTTTCAAGATTCTCTGGACGGAAGTTAGACTTATATCTGTTAACTAAGAAATCTCTCTTTGGCTTTTATATGGGTCCTATGTCACTGCCAACAAAACTGATAACTGGTTGTCTTCAGCTGTAGCAGTTTTTGGTTTTCATGTTTTTTGTAAGCGATATTACCCGTTTCGATAAATTTAATAAGAATTTTTTCAAAGCATCTTGCATCAGGATGCCTCTTATCAGGAAACCTTTGTGCTTAAACTCTACTTGCCAACAAAGAATTTCTATCACACTCACCCAGAATGAAAGTCATATCAACCATTTCTTCTTTGGAGAACTTCATGGCAGTCAATTGAAAAAATTTGTTTCAAACCTCACTTTAACAATGTTCAATAACGAAACATTGATAAGTTCACCATATAGAATGCAAAATATGATATGTCCGGACACCTGACAGAAGGCACAAATAAAAAAAAATGTCAACACATACCTCGATTTACGTTTTAATCATTTTGATTTTATCATTCGTTAAAAGAATTATCTTGTTTAGGTTTCATTTTCTACTACTTGAATCATTACAGAAAAAAACTTCTGTGCGAATAATGATGCACGTTGATGAGTTTGATACGGTTTGTAAAATTTTCATCAAAAATTTTTACAAATAATCGAAGATAGAGAAAAGCAGTTTGCAGGTAAAAATCTACTGATGCTGCTGATGACAATTTCATTTCAGTCGATATCAATGCCATGTTATTTCCGAACATAATATGCTTTGGATTATGACAATAGTGATTCACTTAAAGTTATTACGAGAGGAATTAAAAAATTCACTAACTTATCAAATGTCCTTCGTATGTGCACAATTGCGTCGATTGTAATTTGGAAGAATGGTTTCGAAAATATGAAATATCAAGTTTCGACAATTTCAAATTAACTTCCTGCCATTTCCGCAAGTTTACGATTTGGAAAACTCGAATCGAATCAAAATTCTGTTAAAATAAACTAATTAATTGATTAAATTCTCTTACTTGGTTTTAGCCGGAAGATACGATAGTTAAAAAGCTCAATTTGCTCGAGATGATCCCAGTCTAAAAGTTTTCTGAGACATATAAATTCTGGAGGCAATTTAAATTATCAAAAAAAATGTGAAGAATTAGAAGAAGTAATAAATTAAATAGAATTAAATTATGCCTTCAATATTCACTTTTACTTGGTTTTACCCAATAAATGAGGATTGAATACCAATTTAAGCTGGTCAAGTAAATCTGCAAAGAGGGCCATGATATTACTTATTCAAAAATCTGCTAACGCGCCTAAAGAAGTTTTCATTTCAAAAGCAACTGTTTGATTAGATCTACCAGGTTGGTTTAAGAAAAAACACGAAATATCTGTTTAAACCATTTTAAATGAAAGGTAAAGGATAATTTGATTTACACTTATCAACTCTGCAACGCGTTTCGATGACACAGCGCTTTTATCAGACATATGCAAAATGAAACCTAAACTAAGGTACAACAATTTATATATGGTTTACAACATTTGAATAGAAAAGAGTAAAACCGCCCTAGGCAATTTCACAGAACTATTATCTAAATGATTCAGGTGGAAACGAATTAAGTATAGGATAATTATTGTCAAAATCTACCTGTTCATTCAAAAATATCTCATTTGTTAATTGATTTGATGAAACGATATTGTCGATTGGATCCCAAATATAGGATCAAAAGTTACTAATGAATCAATTAGCTTTTTTAATGTCAATAACTTATTTCCAAGAATCCCTCCTAAAGATCCAATCGGTATTATTGCGAAACATATGGAACTTAATAACGTGAACTCTCAGGTCATTAAATGTTCCTTCATCATGACATAATTTTGATGAAGAACTTCATATTAAAATAAATAGCTCTTGATAATGTTTACGATCCAAATATCGTTACTGAATTACTTAGCAAAATATGAAGATCAACACAGTAGCCACATATACGTTGGGAAAGTTAGCAATAATTTGAAATTTTTACTGGAAGAGTTCCAGTTACATATCTTAACTAATGAGATATTATTGAATGAACAGGTAGATTTTAACAATAATTCTCCTCTACTTAATTCGTTTCCGGCTGAGTTATTTAGATAATAGTTCCGTGAAATTGCCTAGGGTGGTTAACTCACTTTTATTCAAATGTTGTAGATCATATACAACCAGTTGTATCTTCGTTTATTTTTCATTTTGTATCTATCTGATGAAGGCGTTGTGCCGTCGAAACTCGTTACAAATAAAGTAAATAAGTGTAAATCAAATGTTCTTTTATTTATCATTTGAAATGGATTTGCATCAAGTAATGGCTATTAGTATTCAATTTTCAACCATTTTGATGGTACATCAAACATATCACAAACTGGAATACTTGATACTCACTTGCATTGCATTCGCATAGTTTAGGAATATCGGAGTATCTTTTTGAATGTCTACACTAGCATATATATAAAGCATAAAATCATCATCTACTGCCAAGTGGGTATTTGAGATACAGTTATGCGCCATTAACGCCGCGTTTAAATACAATCCTCTCAAATTCTGACATTTTGAATTTAAAATCGACATTGATGGAGGTGCCCTTATTTCGAAAGTATTAACATCTAAAATTCCACATATTTTTTGAATAGTTTCATTCTCGATATCTTTTTCGGAGATAAGTTTAGTATCCTTCAAAATGTCTTCCACAAGAATTTGATGTGTTTTCCATATTGGTGTGTTTCTTCTTGCTTCTACATGAGATTCTAATTCGTTCAGCTCTTTCCATAAGCCTGCGGAATAATATCTGACTAGAAGTATTCTAAGTATTGGGATAATTTCTTCGTAGTTTTTAAGTAAACTGAAGTCCACTTCCAATTTTGTTAACTGGTCACATTCTTGATTGGTATGAAATACACCTGTAAATAAATTTTTGTCCATATAATATTTTGAATTAAAAGTTTATGTGCTATTCCATAAAAAAAATAAAACTCGAGCACCCGGTAATTAACCCTAGATCACTAACCTTATTTTACAACGCTTATTACTAACCTTCGTCGTTTTGACTACGCCGTATAAAAGGGAGGCTTCGTAAGGTTTATGGAATAAAATATGTATATGTGTTTAACTTATTTATCACACTAATCATTTGTTAACATGTTTATAAGTTTTTATTACCTAAAATCTCTTTTTAATCACTTTAGACAGTCTTTCAATTGAGATCAGACTTTTTACTCATTTGAACATTTTTGTTTTTTTAAATGCTTAAATCTTATGAACTAGAAAAACAAAGACTTAAAAAAATATTAAGATTAACAAATGTTTGTTTTCGAGGACTCATGGTCGCTGGAACGCCGCACACAGGGCCCCTACACAAAAACCCACACGTGCGCGGCGCGAGCTACAGGTCGACATGAGCCGAAATGCGTGCGACGACGCACTCAAAATTTATACTACCTGTTTTGGGACCGCATCGTCGTTTCGACAAAGGTTAGTGATCTAGGGTTAATATGTTACTTCGCCAAGCAACATTCACAATATATAGGGAGTATCTATTTTTAATTACAAATTAAATATTAGTTTGAGTTGATGATGTTTCTTTACATACCTGAGCAATTAGGACCGCATATAAAAGCAGTTTTGCATTTTTCACAAACTTGCAAGTACTTTTTAGAAACAACGGTACAACACTTGAAACATATTGGCTTTGCCCCAAGTGGTGGGCTAATTATCAAAGGTCTTTCTTTTAATATTAATTCCCCTTGTTTTATATCTCGATTAGCCACGCCATATCTGTAGGAAACTCAATAAAGAATCATGTTCCAAAAACATATTTAGACTTACCTTCCATAAATTTCGTTACATAGTATTTTATAAATACTCTCCATCGCTATTCAAGAGAATGTGCGATGAGATAAAGGTGTTTACTCTCACCTTTACTATATCTAATGACTTGCCAAGAGAACTGTGAATGAGTGAGCTATTTTTATCGAAATCGAAAAGTTCCAATGTAGTCTATTTATAACTAAACAATCTATATAGCATTCTCCAGAAAGACCATGAAAACACCGGAAACCTGAGAATTATGCATATAAATAATCAAGTTTTGCTGAAATTATACGAAGATAATGCTACTTCATATGAAATTTAACTATTAAGAGAATCTTTGAAAACTATATATGAAAGAATATAAATATTTAATTTTTTGCTAATTCAGCTCATCTCAGCTTAATCTAACATATCAGCAAACCAATTTTCTATTATTTTGATGCCCCTTTGGTATAACTTCTAAATGTTGTTCCTTTTTCACAATAAACAAGGAACAGCATTAAGATTTTCACAGTGTACAACGCCGATAAGCGTTGTTCTTTCAAACGTCAATGAATTTAAAGATTTTTTCCAAACCTTCCAAATTTATCTTTCAATCCAATTATTTTCATCCCAGAAACGAACAAAACAAAAAAATGGAATCAACACAATTTATAACTGTTTTTTTTTCTGAATTTTTCGACATTCCTCTATAAATATGCTGATTTTTTCTTGGAAAATCTTACCATAAAACCTTGTATTTTGGATTTCGACGAACATTTTAGGAAACCATTGTCAACTAATGTGCTTATCATAAGCATTTCATTTTTACTTAGTTTGCTTTTAACTCTTTGAAGTTGTTAGTGCATGATCACAACATAATCTAGGATTTCATAAGATAGATCTTTGAAGAACACAAAATCTGTGGGACTGGATGGAATTCCTGTCAAGATTATTAAGATGGTTGCAGATGAGATCTCGCCTGTTCTGGCATATCTGATAAGTCTCACTTTTGACAGTGGTGAATATCCTGATAAACTTAAGGTGACCAAGGTGAGAGCAATGTACAAGAAGGGGAGCAAACATCTTATGGGGAATTACAGACCTATATCTATACTCAGTAACATTGACAAGATATTTGAAAGAGCTATTTACAACAGAATTGTCGATTTTTTTGAGACTACAGGGTACTGTCAGAATACCAAAATAGCTTTAGAAAGGGTAGGACTACGACAAGAGCTATATATTAGGCTATAACAAAGATTCTCCCCTACTCAAACAGTGGTAAAATCACAGCACTGATGTGTCTCGATCTCAGAAAAGCCTTTGACTCCGTCAACCATGACAATTTTGTTGATAAGATGTATGCGGTTGGAATTAGAGGCAGGCCTTTGGATTTGCTTCGGTCTTATTTATCAAGAAGATCTCAATGTGTTGCTGAAAAAGAGCCTACAACTGGGAAGACACTGCAATCAACGATGTTGGCTATTGATTAGGGGTCGGTTTTGGGTCCCCTGCTTTACCTGATTTATACCAATGACTTACTTGGTTGTACAACTGAATTCATGGTCCAATTTGCAGACGACACTTCTCTGGTGCTCGCCGATCCGGTTTCGGTAGTGGACGATGTGCTTGTCGATCTTGATGCTTGGTTTTCTCGAAATGAGTTGAAAATGAACAGTCAAAAGACCAAACTTGTCAGGTTTGCATATGGAAAAGAACGCATACCCATATCTCATGGACATAAGACTGCTATGGTTTCATCTAATAGCCTTAAATTCCTGGGTGTTTCCGTTGACTATTGACTAGACTGGGGTGATCATGTAGACCAACTTGCAAATGAGGTGGTCAGATATATGTATGCACTAAGAACACTGTCTGAACTTGTGAATGTCTCCACAGCATTTACCGCATATATTGATAGTAGGCTGAGATACGGGATAGTTATATGGGGGAATTCATCGGATATCTTGAGGCTCCTTTTGTTGTAGATGTATTATTTAGCTGAGCAAAACACAATCATGCAGAGCTCACTTTGTGGAAAGATCAGTGCTAACTGTTGTGAGTCTATATGTTTATGAAGCAATTATGTTCATAGTTAATAATAGAGACCTGTTTGTGGAGACTAAGCGTGAACATGAGCATAACACGAGAGCTAAGAACGATATGAGGCTACCCAGATTTAAGCATACTTACCTTCAGAACAATTCTGTTTATGCATTGGTAAAAATTTATAATCACATTCCAAAGAAGGCACGAGGGTGGCCACAAAATAAATTGAGAAGAAGATTAAATACTTGCCTTAGGAGGACACCATACTACACTCTCCATGAGTATTTTGAGGACAAAATTTGTCTCAGCTGATTTCGTCTCTTATTGCTAGGTCTTTATTCTGTTTACACTGTTTAATTCTATGTATTTTATGTTTATACTGACGTGTTCTACAACAATTTATGTTTATATGGAACAAATAAATGGATTGATTGAAAACTACAGGGGATTATGTTGGTGACAACGGAAGTTTGCATTTGAGGTTTCAACAATTCTCAGCTATAGATAAACTAATTTGCGTAGAATGTATTCCTCTTGAAATTTTCCCAAATGATAATGATAATGAGTTAAATCGAAAGGAAATGTAATAGTTTTACGGGTAAAACCTATGAAAGATTCATGATTCAGAGAATTATTGGTCTTTTGCTGAATTTAATCCGCTCACGAATCGTACAAAAATTAGAATAGAATATTGAGCCATTATAAGTTTTATAAGAACATTATAGAATTACATACACCATGATTAAAATTTGTCATCGAGGATCATCCAGAGCTTAGGTCGCTATCAATAGATGTGCAGCCATCTTCGAACCGTTTATACTGCACTTTTATTTGTCTTACCCACACTTTCGTTCTTGATGATGTCAATATCATTTCGATAGTTTCGCACAACTCTTTTTGAGTTTAAGACTCAATTTAACATGAATTCGTTTCTCCGCCATTCTTCGCAAAAAAAAACTGAACAATCGTGCTCCCCTCTCAAAGCAGGGCGTTCCGTCTGTAAGAGGTGAATTCCTAGAATGAAATTCTTGTCAATATACATAATAATAAGTATTGATACCAGTTACCATTGACAAATAATCCTAATTTGCGACTTGAACATGAACATGAAATTTTTTTCAGTCTGTAATTGAAATAATTTTGAATTTCATTCACCTTATTGACAAAAATTGCTGCTTGTAATATAGAAGTTTTTCTCTATTGATTTTCAACTATACGAAAAATGAAAACATCCAACTTGAGAAGTAATTTATTATTATGTACTATTTACATAACATAACGAGATATTAAAATCAGAACTTGATAATTTTATTCGGTTTAACATTAGAAACAGGTTTTTTTTCTTCGCTATAACCATCCAAATCTTCAAGGTTGCCGGCACTAAGAGTTTCCACTTGAAACTTTGCATGCTCTTTCTCTTGCTGAACCTGGAATTGTGGACAATCCTTCTTCAGATGAGTAACATCTCCACAAACCTTACAAGCTCCACCTTTAGGGTATAATCCTCTGGCATTATCAGGACATTGCCTAGAGATATGCCCTTGTTCTTTACAAATAAAACAAGTAGCAAATTTGAAATTTTGACCTTGTACTACTCTGCATACAAAAGAAGTGTGTTCAGTAGAACCACACTTGAAGCAAATACCAGTTCCAGTAGACTCAATGAGTTCCTTGTTATCGTTATTGGACAATTCTTGACATTCAGAAAGATTGTGGCCGAATTTCCTACAGTTAAAACATACCTGCGAAAAAAGACCAATCCCATTATAAATAAGATCACATAGCTCATTACTTTATTTTTTTGGTCAAACATAAAGAAAGGGTGACAATTTTCCCATAATTTTCCTCGAGTTTACATATCAACAAAAAATATAAGAATTTTGATCGCTAAGTATGCATCAGAACAGAGTATTTTGAATAGATGATTATTATTTTAACAACAGATGGGTCAAGTCCCAGAACTAATAAATAGATGGTGCTAGATATATTAAATAAGATATTGTATGAAGTAGTATTCTACCAACCATTAAAAGAAATGTGTCAAAATTTCATGACATTTCGTTCAGTAGTTGTCGAGATATTGAGTTCGAAGTGACGCTACTTTTGTGAATTTGCAAACAATGAATTAGAATGAGTGTCGTGTCTTAATAAAACACTGCTACTTGATGGATACGAATACCGTACACGGCCATTAATGGCTGATTTCTAACGTGGTCGTACGACCACTGAAGACGCATAACGCTCTGGAAGGATTCATGAAGAAAGTGTTAAAAATTGTAATGGGTGATCGCAAAGTGAACTTGTAAAAGTTAGTTGACATCATGAAGAAGAAAGAGTTACAAGAAAAATTCTCCGTCGAAAACAACCATTTGCCGATGGTATGCCAACTTTAAAAGTGCTCGTATGTCCACCGAAGATGCAGAACACTATGGAAGACCAAAAGAGAGATAACGCCAGAAAATATAAATGTTGTTAGTGACATCCAAAAGGTTTCACAAAAATTTAGACATGAAACAACTTGTTTCGAAGTGGGTGCCGCGTTTGCTCACAATGGAACATAAACAACGAATTGACGAATCTGAACATTGTTTGAAGCTTTTAAAGCGCGATTAAAGTGATTTTTTGCGTCTATATGTGACCATGGATGAAACATGGATCCACCACTACATGTCAGAGTAGAAAAGAGTATCTGTTGAGTGGAGAGTAGAGGGCGAAAGCCGTCCAAAAACCTAACATTACCTGGCAAAGTAATTGCCTCTGTATTTTGAAATACAGATGGAATATTGTTTATCAACTATCTGAAGAGAGACAAGACGATAAACAAAGGATGTTTTACAGCCTTAGTCGACCGATTGAGCGTGAACGACCTCATATGGCAGAGAAAAAACATTGCAAAAATCAACGATTTGCGCACCCATCCTATTCTCCAGATCTTTCAGATTAAGAGATTTGGCTCGAGCGAAGAGGTTATTGCCGAAAATAATGCCCATTTTGAGGCCAAGGATAAATCGTTCTATGAGAAAAGCATAGAAATAGAAGCGTTGGAATGTAGATAGAGACTATACAGATGAATAAATTCGAATTTTGAGATAAAAATTGTATTTTTATTGGGTAGTCCCGGGATTTCCTTGACCCATTTGTTATACAACATCTCAGACGTTCTTGCGGTGTGTGACTATGTTGCGAGCTTTGAAATTTTTATATTTTTAAAGAAATCTCTTTTCTTTTATAAATCTCATTTTTAGAGTAAATGGTTTATGCTAGTGTACTATAACTTGTGTAACAAGTTTACTTTTAGTAAGGTATGAAATATGATAGGTATAACTACTGTAGATAAGTAGAAATAGGTATGCCTTAATATTATCCAAACTTGTAGCAACTAATAAAAGTAAACATAGAAATAATCCAATACGATATAAAAAAATACTCTGGAGGCGGTTCAAACGTTCGAGTGATATCAACGACCTTCGCTACCCACAGAGATTTCTCCAATTAGCTAAGCCGAAAAATTTATCATATCAAATCACAATATGAAAGCAAGTTAATTAGATCGAAGGATGAAAAACATTTTTTTGGATATGTGAGATCTTTATCCTCTTCTGTCACCGTTCCCCGAGTGAGAGCGCAGAACGGTCTATTAACTAGAAGAGACTCTAATACTGCAAAGATATTTGGTGATTTTTTCCACCACAAATTATTCCGAGGAACCACTTGGTCCAATTCCCGTCATAGGGGTGCCTTTTTCTGAACGAATTTTCGACTCTGTCACTTTTAACTAGGATATCGTTCTAAAAACATTGAATTCACTGAAAGAAACTACTTCTGCGGGTCCTGGTTGTTTGCCACCTAACATTCTCAAAAACTGCGTCTCCTCTCTTTCTCTGCCCTTATCGATGATTATGCAAAAGTCCTTCGAACTCGGAGTTTTGCCCGATGCCTGGAAGTCGGCAGATGTCATAGCGATCCACAAGAAGGGTGACCAACGACTTAAAGAGAATTACAGACAAATCAGTCTCGCCTGTACAGAGGTCTAGGTAATGGAGAGAAAAATTACTAACGCACTAGTACCTTTTCTTCTGAAAAACACAATAATTCCAAATCAGCAGCATGGCTTCCTCTCTGGGAGATCCAGCACTACTAATTTTGTCTTTAGAATTGGACGAAACTTGTCGATAGCAGTTTTCCAGTAGATATAATATACCTAGATTTTCAAATAGAGTTTGATACAGTTCCTCATAAGCGGCTTATCAAAAAATTTAAACATTTTGGAATAAGAGGTGCTTTGCTCGAATGGATCAAACAGTTCTTATCCAACATAAAGTTCAGAGTCAAAATAGGTGATTCATACTCGGAATGTCACCAGGTTGCCAGTGGCGTACCCCAAGAGTCGGTGTTGGGGCCTGTTCTTTTTTTAATATATGTGGCATACCTTCCTAGGCTACTTTCCTGCACTAGATCCATGTATGCAGATGATTCAAAGATTTACGCTAATCCTCTGACTGATTTTAATGAGCTACAAAATGATCTGGACATTATCTCTGAGTAGTAATAAATGGCTTATTCCGTTAAATGCCTCAAAATGCGTTTTGCTACATATTGGGAGGAACAGCCCCCAACATACCTACTTTTTGAACGGCTCCCCACTGGAAAGTGTAGAAGAGCATTATGATCTTGGCGTCATCATGTCGAGGGACCTTTCGTGGTCTTCACATATAGAAAAAGCCTGCAATGACGCAAAAAGAAAAACTTTTCTATTTGGAAAAGTATTCTCGAAGCCCTCTGAAGATATAACAGTACAGTTGCTCAAAACCTATATAAGACCTCGAATTTGGTTCTGCGATATGGTGTCCCGTACTGGCGCGCGATAAAAATAAGATTGAGTCTGTACAACGCACCGCTACACGTTTGCCTTATGATCTGTCTTATCTTGCCAATCGCCCATCTTATGAAGAACGATTACGTATTTTCAACATACCGCCACAGCTTGACAGATTTGATAGAGGATGCCAAATAACGACCTATCGCGTTCTACATGAAGATTTTTCCGTCGATCTTTCTGACATTTTCGAACTCAGTGCAAACGTTCACCTACGAGGTCACAATTTGAAATTGAGCCGCGAACGATTTTATACTGCATGCAGAGAAAGTTTTCTCTCTAATCAATGTGTGGTGTTCGCTGCCTGAAAAGGTTGTGCGAGCGCCTAGTGTGAATTCTTTTAAGAACGGTTTGGATCGCTTTCTTTCCACACAGTAGTGTACCCTGGTGGATCCTGGGATGAATCCTTTTGATATTTGATTGTAAGAAGTTTAAGTTTTTGTTAATTGTTCTTACATATAGAATCGAATCTGTGCCAGTGATTCCTTTAGTGATTACAACCAACGGTCTGGTGGAAAGTCATCTCTTAAAAACACAGAGAACTTGGGCTTGGAGCGGAGGGTTGTCTCGAACGCTCAAAAGGAGGTGCTGCTGGATGTACGATAAGGATTGTGAGGAGGTTCCTACTATATATATATATATATATATATATATATATATATATATATATATATATATATATATATATATATATATATATATAAATATATATTACATCTGTATAATATCAATAGCAAAATCAAGTTTCATTTAACCTTCAAAGAAAAAAATAATCAAATCAGTACTAAGTCAAAAAGAATGACGTTTTTATATATATATATATATATATATATATATATATATATATATATATATATATATATATATATATATATATATATATATATATATATATATATATATATATATATATATATATTTTATATTTGTATGGTCTCCTCGGGGTATTCGTCCGTTTTGAACTTAAGTTCCTTTCGAAACTTTGGTTTTGGCGACGTTTCGATGCAATCTCATGCACCATCTTCAAAGCCTGTTGACGTTTTCGTTAATGTCCGGTCTGGCACTCCTATATATAACTTCTCGGCTGCGCAAATTGTGGTGGGTGACTTGTGCGTTCAGTGGTGGGGAACTGGTTCATCGAGAGTTCGTACTTCGACTCCTCCTTCTGGAATGTTGACCGCTGGTGTTTGGGATTTCTTTGATGATTGGTAGTTGCTTAGCGCCACTTTCCAAGACTGTAGTCACCCACTACAATTTGCGCAGCCGAGAAGTTATATATAGGAGTGCCACACCGGACTAGACGCATTAACGAAAACGTCAACAGGCTTTGAAGATGGTGCGTGAGATTGCATCGAAACGTCGCCAAAACCAAAGTTTCGAAAGGAACTTAAGTTCAAAACGGACGAATACCCCAAGAGACCAAACAAATATGTATCGATCCGTGAAAACATACAAATCAATATATTATATATATATATATATATATATATATATATATATATATATATATATATATATATATATATATATATATATATATATATATATTTTTTTTTTTTTTCATTTTTTTCTTTGAAGGTTGAATGAAACTTGATTTTGCTATTGATATTATACAGATGTAACCTTGTTTTGCCATAAATGAGAATTTGAGCAGTGTATATTCAAAGAAATAGGATTTTCTAGTCCCATCTATACAATATTCAACATATAAATATTTTACCAAGAATTTTCTATTTTCTCCTCATGTTAACATGAATTTTGTATTTATATCTGATTAAGATTTTCAAATAACCCATGCCCTAGCCCTCTGAATACTTAGAATGTTGAGTTGAAAAAGGAAATAACTTTAACTGGTGATAGTTTATAAACTATAAATGCATAATACTGAGCAATTTGAGAAAAGTATGACCTTTAGTTATTACTAGTTACTGAAAATTGAGGGTTCCAACTTTATCCACATTGAACTTATAGGTGCTCGAAAATTATAAGAATAACATTAATAAATTCTGAAAAAATTACTTATTATATATCTCACCTTTTTCTTTTCTCTAGCCAATGCTTTCTCTGCTTTCCGCCTCTCTAATTTAAGAGTCCTATTGATTTCACTTCTGGGTAACCCTTTGCTGATCATTTCTTTCTTCAATTTTTTTAAATTCTGGGCATCTTCTTTTTTTATAGGAAATCCTTCAAAGTACTCCAAATCTACCTCTTTGCCATTAATCATTACCTTATTAGGTTGAAAATATTTTCTTCTTTTGAAATCTCCATCTTTAACCTTCTGTTTTTTTATGGGATTTGGTTGATTATTTTGTTTCCCCCTGAAAACTTCATTCCTAAATTTTTAGTAATTTTACTAGAATTATCTGAAGAATTTTCCAATTTGTCATTAGTAAATTTTTTTTGATACACTTTATTGCCATTTTGAAATTTCGTTTTATTCATTTCTCTTGTGGGTTTTTGGTTTTCATATTCTTTTAGATTCACTTTATTGCCATTTTCAAATTTTGGTTTATTTATTTCTCTCGTAGGTTCTTGGCTTTCAAGTTCGGGGTTTTTAGCCAATTCCTCTAGTTTTTGCTGTTTTTTCAATTTTTTTTTCTCAACTTGCCTTTTTCTCCTTTCTTGCTTCTTAAGGATTTTCTTTTTATCAGCTTCTGATAATGAGTCAAGATCTTCAACTTTAGATTTTTTATTATTTATATTTTTCTTTTTCGACTGATTTTTACCATATAATTCCTTGTTCTGATTAGTATCATTTACTTCAGCAGAAACATTATTATTTTCTTTATCTAAAACAATCTTCAACTTTTTCTGTTTTAGTTTCGGTTTTTTCACTTCTGGTTCAATTATCTCCAATTTAGAACTGACCTCTAAAGGGGCGTCAGTATCACTTTCAATAGTCTGAGATGATCCAGCATCAAAATTTCTTTTCTTCGATAATTTAGATTTCTTTTTATTAATTTTTGAACTATCCATATCTTCAATTGAATTAAATTTTATGTCAACACCAGAATCAGCATTATCTTTCGATTTATCCACTTTTTGCTTCTTTTTAACTTTATCATCTTTCTTGATACTGCTTTTAAAAGGTTTTTTCTTCTTACCTTCATCATCAGTTGGAAATTCTGCCCACTCTGTTTGACTTGTCATTCTTTCTTCTCTTTCCTTCAAAAAATTTTGATAATTTGAATTTCTTTTCTCTTCTGCTTCCTTTCGTTTTCCTTCATCCCTGATTTCTATTTGTTTTTGCAGTAACTGGCCCTTCATCTCTTGCCAAGATGTTGCTTGTTCACAGATCCTCTCGTTGGACGCTTTCGAACCTTTAGATCTAGCAAACCTTGTCATACTAAATGAATATAATATCAACGTAGTTTGAAAGAAAAATAGTCAATGCTTATATCAAAGTAATACTAACATAAATCAAATAAAAAATTGAACTCGATGTAACTTCATCCAGTTCTGCTTTTTGGAAGGGTTATAAAACATAACCTTGAAACGAGAGTGTGATGGATTTTATTTTCTGTGGTGTTCACATCTACCACAGATATATATTTACTTTTTCCTTGGGTTTTATAGGTTTCTATAACCAGAATAACCATCATTATAATATGTTATTGTGTTATCAACCTCTCGTATAAATTGGTTTTTGTACTTTACCTTCTAATCAAAAAATTTGTTATGAAGGAAAATAGATAACAATTACTTTTCATTCTTAACAATTAGAAATTTTTCATTTTGTTATGTTAACGTACGAGATAAAAAATTTCATAAAGAAATTCCCACATTCTTTTAAATCATTATAGAAAAAATTGGATCCTAAAAAAATCTCATAATTTGAGTCAACTGATATGCCGACATTACCAGCAAATTCTCTAATAGTGATTTGTCATATAAATTTTTTTATGCTTCATCGATTATTGACAGGCTGCAATGTTAAAGACGGGATTAGTCGATAACAACTCGTGCTCATCTTATAAAGATTTTTTTGCACCAAATGCCACAGTCATCATTTCTGTGGCATTTGGAATACTTACTTTTATTTCGTTGACACAAATAAAAAAATTCAATCTTTGGTAATATTTATTCATAAAACGACGTCTATTTTATTACAGTTCAAAAGGTTTCTCATATATAAATACTGTAAAGAACAACAAAGATATAAACTTTGAACTTGAAATATCTCCATTCGGGAAGTTTCAATTAATAACAATAATTGTATTTATGACTTAAAATAATTAATATTAAGAAACACTTAACTTGATATGCTTCTTGGAAAACAGTTTCGTAAAATACAAACTACAAATACTGTGGCAAGAACTCATCAGTCCATAATTAAGAATTAATCTTAAAGTGCAATAAAAATATAAATAGAAATTGTGAAATGCTGAACTCTTTAGGTTGAATTAGAAATTCGATAAAATTCGACTAGTTAATGTCTTAGAAACATTCAAGGTACAATTTTACACATTATCATACTTAATACAGACAACCCAAATACCGATACCTTACTCCACTGCTTCGCCTTTGAGGCTTACTTGAAATGGAACAATTTGGCACAAGTTTTGTCATCTTATTAACTTTCAATCAGGGTGATTTATTAGTACGGGGCATTGATTTGCAAATGTTATTTTTACTGTGGAAGAGATTTGTTCCCAAGGTTCACCATCTATTTGAACAGGCGCTTTCTTCTTCAACTTGATCTAGAAAAAAAAAGAATATTGGAATTTTCTATTCCTGGAAGAAGCATAGATAACACCGCACAACAGCAATTCTGATTATTGAGTTATGGCACATGATATTAGCCTAATTTTTAATGATGATTTCAAATCCGTGATTAAAAGTTCTGTATCAGCTCTAATTTAGAAAATATGTAACATGGCGCATTTTACAATAAAACAACTCTTTAGAATTGATTTTATTTTTTGAATTCTTCAATTTAAAATAACTTTCTTTTGTAAGATTTTCTTTCTCAAATACGAGTACATATTCTTTTTACTTCATTAAAACCGTATTTTGAATTAGTATTAATTAGTATTAGGTTTCACTATACCTAAAATGGCCCGATTTTATAAAACCTGCAATTCCTTCGGAAAAAAAGTCGTGGAATATAGAAACAGACAAAGTGGATTTATTTCCGATTCCAGTTCTACAAAGTGTCATGAATTTCGGCCTCAGTTTAATATTTGGAAATTATTCAAAAATAGCAATAACACTAATTTTGTCGGTGTATAGTTTATTTAAATAAATACTGAAACAAGGATATATAATAATAATAATAATATTGTTTATTTTCCTATACAATTTTGTGTGTACATGAGTTGTGAAAACCAGGTTGTTGAAAATAAACAGAAAACTGCAAAGTCATAAGACTATCTGCAGTGTACTAATCTAATTTTTTCCTAAACCTAACACACTGACACTGATCCACTGAACAAAATAAAGAGTGAAAACAAAACTCAAACAGAAAAACTCAGATCCAACAAAAAATATATTAATTTCACAACTCTAAGATTACATGAATTTTATCCCTACCATAAGAAAGGATAATCTTCTTCAGCTCCAATTTAAACTTCCTCATGTCAGTAACATTTCTTTTTGACAATGCCAAAGCATTAAACAGTCTAGGCCCCAAGAAAGAAAAATTTAACTGGGCAATGGATTTATCTGCAGGAGGTGTCTCATAAAATTTATTTTCCCGTCTGATATTATAGGTATGATGAAACTCCTCTAGTAAATATGCATTCCGATACAAATGTAGTATACATGAGAATGTAAACATTTGACGAATATCCAAGATCCGAGCTTCATCATACAGACGTGAAGTAGGGTAAGTATTTTCCTTATTGAAGATGATTTTTAAAAACTTTTTTTGTAGAACCTCGATTGCAAGCTATATGCTCAGCCCTTGCAACTCCCCAGTTCAGAATATCATAGCATACTCTAGAATGTACAAGTCCGTAGTAAATCTTTATAAAAGCTTTTTGATCGAGAACATTTTTGAGTTATTTGAAAATGTACAGTACACCGCGAAGAGTGGCAACTATGGAACAAATATTATGGTCCCAACGTAGATGGCTATCAGAAACAATTCCCAAACACTAATAGGTGACAGCTTGGCCTACTTTCCTTTTTTCAGAAACATCTAAAGTTCTAAAAGATGACATATTGCGGTTGTAGCATGAAAAAGGTAAGAATTTAGTATTATCAAAATTTATTGTAAGCAGCGTTGCATTCATTCATCTTTCTATAACTCTCATATCCTCTTCCGCCTTTTCCTTTATTTCATCCCAACTATCACCCTCAACTATTAAAGTGGAATGGTCTGCAAAACTGACTATAGTCCCATTTAGATTAAGCTGAAGCAAGCTATTAATATATATTAAAAAAAGTACTGGGCCTAGTACGCTGCCCTGTGGTATACCAAATTTAATCATTTTTTCATCACTCATTTCTCCATTCAAAATAACAATCTGCTTTCTCTCATTCAAGTAACTCTCAAAAAGGCGTAGAACATTCCCTCTTATTCCAATCTCGTACAAGGCTTCCAATAATTTTTTGTGGCAGACGGTGTCAAAGGCCTTAGCGAGATCCAAAAAAACACATAACCATTCTACTGTTATCCAGACCCTTATATATTTTTGAAGTTATACTTGAAAGTGCATCTTGTGTGTATTTATTTTCTCGAAAGCCATACTGATTTGAAGAGATGATGTTAAATTTGTTCAGAAATTCACCTAATCGTTTTTTTATAACCTTTTCAAACATTTTTGCCAAACTAGACATAACCGAGATTGCTCTATAGTTAGAAAATTCAGTTCGCACTCCTCCCTTATATAACGGTCGTACTACAGCGAGCTTGAACTGAGGCGGGCATTCAGCGGTTTCTATTATTTTATTGATAACATGACATAATGGTTCCGATATGATTTGAGCCACTTCTTTCAAGAACTCTGCCGTCAGACCATCACATCCAGGAGCCTTTCTGTTTTTGAGACTTTTAATTATTTTTTCAATTTCAGAACTATTCGTCGGTTTCAAGAACATTGAATTTCGAATATTGGGCTTACTTTTACTTGGAATAACCGGCGGCAAACTAAATGGAACCCTTTCAGCCAAGCTCGAATCCACATTTGAAAAATAACTATTGAAGTGATTAGCCATGTCAACATTATCCTCAATCATATTTTCATCCTCAGTTTTCATTTTTTTGATACTAATAGATTTACCTTTTGAGTTAGATGTTTCATTTACAACCTCTCACATATTTTTACTACTACTTTCTTCTGTTAACTTTGATTTGAAAGAGTTATATTTTGTTGTTTTTATCAAATTATTCAACTTATTTCTGAAATGAATGAAATTATTTTTTATGAAACTTATTCCCTGGGTTATTCATCATACTTTTATTTAATGAATCTCTAGTTTTTATTGATTTTACCACTAGTAATCCATTTTGCACGTTTTATCTCTCTATGTCTCAATTTCTGTTTGCTCGTGCTAAGATCTTGAGCACTTTCTATAGCATCAATTGAAACTTGAGTCGTTTTCCCACATCACCTCCCATGGCATAAAGATCATTCCAATGAGTATCATTCTGTAAAATACGCTTTAACTTTGCGAAATCAGCATGCTCCACGACTTTAATATCATTTTTCATTCATTCACATTTCTGACTGCATTGGAATATTTATCTTGATTACACATGAGAAATGATCCGTCAAACTTGTATGTAAAACTATAGGGCTGATACCATTTAAATCCTCAGCCTTTTTGAATCTCATGAACAAATGATCAAGACAAGACTTTGAATCACCCTGAATTCTAGTATATTTATTGATAGTAGAATGGAAATTGAACACACTCATAACATTGAGACAATCATTTGTCATCTGGGATGGATTCTTTTCTATTGTCACCAATAATTATGTTATAGTCTACATTTACTTTTGCATACGTTGCCAAATATACTTCCTTACCTTCCACAAAAGAACTTACATCTAGCGAGAGGGATCGGCATATAAATTTATTCATATCATTTATTTGCCATACTCATAATTGAAAAAAAAAAAAATTTTTTAGACAATTTAGTTTTATTGAATTGACAAGTAATTTTTGAGCACCTTTACATAAAATAGGAAAGAACGTTAGCTTCAAAAATGAACAACACTTTTCTCGTTGAACTATTTTTTTTATAATGAAAATTATTGGCACGTTTTGAAAACATTAGCCAGCAGGTTATTATATATTTATAGGGATATATAGGGGGGATTCTCTATGGTCTTTGTACCTAGCCTGATCCCATTAGGACAATTTAGAAGAATTCAAGGGAAAGACGTGGATACTTACGCTAAGGGGCTTGTCAAAGTGATTTTTATTCTTCGTACACAAACAGCCGCGGAAAGGTAGTTAACATATAAGGAAAAAAACACAGGAAATACGAAAGCTATAAAAGAGATTGTAAAGTTCATAGAGATTAAGGATTAAGGGAAAGATATATATATATATATATATATATATATATATATATATATATATATATATATATATATATATATATATATATATATATATATATATATATATATATATATATATATATATATATATATATTTTAATTAGAGGGTATATATATATATATATATATATATATATATATATATATATATATGTTTTAATTAGAGGTATATATATATATATATATATATATATATATATATATATATATATATATATATATATATATATATATATATATATATATATGTTTTAATTAGAGGGTAATTCGCAGTTTTTAATAAATTTGTATATTTCTAGATAAGTAATGTAGTTTTGCGTTTTTAAAATGATATTCAGGCTAAATGGGGACATGATATTTGTGTTTTTTGGATAATCGAAACTAGGGAATTGATTTCTAAATGGTAACGTTCACATTGAAGGATAATATGGTCTAACGATCCAATTTCTCCACACTCGCACAGAGGAGTGTCTTTCTTTTTGATCATATGGAGGTACTTAGGGCAAAGAGCCTGACCGCTCCTTAGCCAAGACATTGTTCGAATGAAGCCCCTATGAAAGAGAGGGACGTGTTCCTTTTCGGGGTATAGGTGGTGAACATTTTGGAACCAAAGTTCAGTAATGGGCTCTGTGTGAATGGATTTGTAAAAACAAGCCTTCGAACTATTTCGAAAATCGTTTATCCATTTAGCCTTTATATTTTTCAGAAGAAGGGGAATAATGTCAGAACTAAAGTTGTTGAACTAAAAGAAATGTACTCTTACTCGAATCTGAGTTAGTCAATTTTTTTTAAGCAAAGGTGACACTATAATTCCGAAAATTTTGATGAAAAAAATCATAGCTCAATGGTGTTTAATTTTATATAGGAAAAATCTTAACAAAAGATGCTTGAAAAAAAACGCCTTTTAAAAATAAAAGATACACCATGCCATTTGAAATAGCAAAGCTGTTGTCAATGCCCGGAATAAACAAGTGATACCACTCTGAAAACAATTGTAAATTTCAGATCAGTATCCATTTACTCTAATCCCAAAATTTGGTAATTCATTGATAAACCCGTTCCCCAGACACTTCTAAAGGGCCTTTTAGCGGAGACACCTTGTATTCTTCTATTTGTGTTTTTAGTTTGGCATATTATGGCGAAAACACAGATGGGATTTTTAATGATTAATTTGAGGCTCAACGCTTAAGAAAAATAACAAAATGAATTGTACACTTACTTCTACTGTTTTTCCTTGTCCTAAGCGTACAGGACTGGACAAGCCCATTTGCAACTGAGCCACATGGAATGAAGAAAATATACCCACAACTTCCAGAATACCATCATGGTAAGATTGGGCTCGAAGACCTGAAGTAACGCTAGAAAGATCTGAAAATAATTCATAAACTTTCCTTACTGAAAATACCACTTAAAATAGTTGAAGAACACTCACTCCACAGATTAACACCTGCTCCCCAGGAAGGAATGTTGACAACGACAACAGATTCTAACTCGGGTAATTCAATAAGCTTTCCATCTATGAACAGATCTATCCTTTGCTCCAAGTTTTTGCAATCAGAAGTCATGACTTGTTGGGTACCAAAACACAAATATAATATCTAAAGAAAGAAACTTTGTAATTTTGAATAAGAAAAATTCATTTTTCATCTGTTACCTTATTAAAAATTCTACTGCCAAAGAGATAATAAGGAGAATCTCTTGTCCTATGAAAATTGAGACAAACTTGAGCGTCTACCCCTATGCTGAAGTAGTTGTACATGTACAAAGTATTTGTAGGAATTTTCAAACCTAAATGCCGATGAGGCATGACCTCGATTTTCCATCTAAATAAAAAGAAGAATAAGATCAATTTTATTCAGAATACATTTGAGGCTAAAAGATATATCTAATGCACTGACCTATCTAATTGAGAAGGTGTAGCTCTCTGTATATAATCTAATATCTTATCCACATCAAGCTCAGGTGAATTTTCTGAGCCCCATCCTAAAACTCTTGACAAATCATTCCCAGTTCCTAAAGGTATAATCGCGAGTAGTGGTTCAGGCTGCGAAGAAAGTCACACATTCGGGAATCATTATGACAATGAGTGTAACTTTTTCATTAATCAATTCGAAGTTAAAATTTAACTTACATCTAAGTCTAGCTTATAAGATGTGGTTAAAACCCAGTTGATAGTGCCATCACCACCAGCAACCAAAATTCTGAGTTGTTTGGGAGCCATCAAAACACACCATTGAAGTGCTGCTGCTGGTTTTCTCTCACTAAGATCTATCACCTGGACGGGATTTAAGTATTTACGGAATTCAGACAATACCATTCCTCCATCATTGTTCCCAGCCTTTTTGTTGGCTGAAATTTAGTGAAATATTAATCAGTATGATTCTAAGATACCAACGGTCAACTGGTCCAGTTTAAGATTTTAATGAACATATTACATGTTGATACAAAGATTGTCTCAAAAATATCGGACCTTTTCTTCCTTGGTCTCATCCTACGTCGTTGGCCTTTGCATTTCTTTGAAGTAGTCCCGATTAGATTCAACAACATGCTCCAAGTACAGGCTTTTCGTAATACATTTCAAAGCTTTCTCAACATTTGTTTTAACCGTGTCGTCCAATTGGCGTTTTTTAAGATGCGCTTTCAATCTTGAAAATAACCAAAAGTCGCAGGGAGCTATACCAGAACTATACAAAGGCCAAAGTGCTTTATCAAATGTTGCTGCATGGGGTTCGATAAATGTGCTGATAATTTTAGAATGAATTTCGTACACATAACCACATGTAAATTCCATTTAAAATCCTTCTCTTCTATATTCCTATATTACATTTTAGTTCTCAAAGTTAGTCCACGATCTTAATTGATTGAGTCGCACATTCAATTTTTTTCCGTGAATAGACACACAGAGTGTGAGTCGCTATCAACGAAGCTGCGGCCAACTTCGAATGTAGATAGAACTTTTTTATTTGCATATATATTTATTCCCAATCCTCCATCATTTCGATATTTTTCGCATAAATCTTTTTAAGTTCAAAGCTAAATTTAACACAAATTCGTTGTTCCGATTTTTCCTATACCCTTAGCAAAAACAAAATACGACGGAACGCAAAAAAAGACAATAAGAACAATCGCACACCTTTTATAAACAAAGGCGTTCTGCCGGTAAAAAATGCCTTCAAGGAATTCGCGAAGACATAATGGTCACATCTATGCCCCAGAGGGGTCACTCGGACGTTCTGGCGCGAAGATATGAAGGTGAGTCGGATACTTTTGGGACAATTCTCGTCTGAAGGAACACTCTACTTAGGACCTACAACCTAGCCTAAAATATTTGTTGGTAAAAGTACAGAAAATGTGTCACGTGCCCAATTCTTGTGCATAAGAAAAGATTACATGCTATGAGTCAAGTAATATATACACTTCATCGTTCAAGGAATAAAACTGGTATGCAGTGGCACATGACATTAACTGATTGTCTGGCAAATTTTTGGTCAAAATTAGTACAACTCCACTCCCTAGATTTTGAGCTTAGTTAGACGTCTAAAGCATAGTGTTCATACTCATCTGTATGTTTACCCGGATTTTGTTATTATATCATCAGCTACTTAATACATATATATGAACAATTCGAAGATTTGAGGGGTTGACACCCTCATCTGAGAGGGTGTAGTGGAAGCACCACCGTTTAAAGATATTTTACTCCAAAATACAACAGTATTTCGGAGAATATCCATTCGAAATCGACAGATTTTGCAATCACTGAAAATAACTCGTCTTTTGACGAACCAGCCTGTATCTTCTCCCGAATATGTCAAACCTCACATTTGTGTTGAGAATCAAAAGAGCTTTCTAATGAGGTCACTCGACCTATCTTCCTTATTCAAAAAATTGAGTTTTGTGCATCCCTGCCTAAGGGGATGATGTAAAATAAAATCACCGTGTCTTAAAAGATGTGATTATATCAGCAATATTTATGTATTTGGTATTTAGTATTTATTTTTTACAAAATTTAGAAGATTCTGATCGGAACACATATGATAGCTTTACTTGTTTATGTTTGAAAGCTTAAAGAATGTTAAAAGATTTTTGTTATATGCTAAGAATATATATGAATAAATATATATTTATATATATAAATAAATATATATATATATATATATATATATATATATATATATATATATATATATATATATATATATATATATAACAAAAATCTTTAATATAAAAGATTTTTGTTATATGCTAAGAATATATATAATAAATATATATATATATATATATATATATATATATATATATATATATATATATATATATATATATATATATATATATATATATATATATATATATATATATATATATATATATATATATATATATATATATATATATATATATATAGCATATAACAAAAATCTTTAACATTCTTTATTATATTTATTATATATATATATATATATATATATATATATATATATATATATATATATATATATATATATATTTATTGTTTTTAACCATGGATCTTTGCTACTAGTGAAGAATGAAAATGATAAGAAATGTCGAATTATCACCACATGTTCGGGATATTGGACTCAGTCGTCCCTGAGATTTGAAACAGTGAATTTCAAAATTTAAAAAAGCCTATAATCGTAATTGAAAATGCCTTGAGTTGGATTGTCCGATGTGCACAGGGGTCGAATAATTGCTCTCGTTGAAGAAGGATTGACACAGAGGATATAGAGACCCTAGTGCGTCGCACTTCATACTCCAAAGGCAATTTCTGGAAGCAACAGGCATCAGTGTATCAGTCGAAACGATATGTCAAAGACTTCGTCAGGGGTATTTATACAGCAGAAGGCCCTTAAGAGTTCCAGAGCTAATCAGACAACAAAAAATTAACAAACTTAATTGGTGTTTCGCGCACCAAAATTGGAATATTGAGAATTGGCGAAATGTTCTTTTTTCCGATGACACCAGAATTGGTGTTCGATCAGATGACCGCCGGATTCGGATTTTAAAGAGTATTGGAAGACAAGCTAGACCCCCAGCAGCAAGACAAATTCCGAAATAACAAGAGTCAGTGTGATGTTTTGGGGCGGCATTATGCTGGGAGGTAAAACAGATTTGATTTCGTTTCCAGCGAGTGTAACAGCTAGAAACTACGTGGACCTAGTGCTGGAGCCCATAGTGAGACTCTGGCGAGGTGTCCACGCTGAGAATTTCACTTTTATGCAAGATAATGCATAATAATGCTACTCCGCATACCAGCAACCTCGCGCGACATTATTTTGAAACAGAGGAAATCGCTATTTTGGACTGGCCAACTTGCTATCCAGACCTAAATCCTATTGAAAATTTATAGTATAATCTCAAGAGAAAAATTAGATCGTGCCAGAATAATCCAAGAACCTCACAACAGCTGATCCAAGCCGCCACAGAAGAGTGGCAGAATATCACTCCAGAAGAGGTCGAAAACCTAATCCAAAGCATGCCTAGACGGATTCAGACTTGTATCAGGGCAAGAGGAGGTAATACAAGCTACTGAGGTCGAGAAAAAAAACTCTGTGAGAAAACAATTTTCAATTTTTTTACTACATGCGGAAAGTCTCTTATTTTCTTTTATTTGTTTCTTTCTTAAAATAAATATTTCAATTGAAAAAGAAATAAATTAAGTATTTCTTTTTCAATTGAAATGTCTCAAAAGAATCAATTCTAACAATCCTTCGAAATTTCCAAAATCCCTGAGGAATTTTCAAAATATCGGGTGATTCCATATAAATTTGGTTGTATATATCTAACAAGAAAAAATATGAATGAAAAACATATGCTAGGTAGGCAAATCTGTTCTGTACCTTTATTTAGTTATACCTCTCTTTTATTTAAAAAGAACAATTCTGATCTCTTTTTATAATGGTGCAAGATTTCACACACACAGATTTCAAAAAGTGTAGAAATCAAAATATTTTATGAAATTTCATCCCTTTAACTCAACTCTAACTCACCAATGACTATGAGAGGTTTCCAATTCTTCCAGCCAGGATCTCGGACACCCCTAAGCAACAAATGCTTCTGTATAGCCCCTTTTCTTCTTGCCACCTGTACACTCCAGGGTGGTACAATATGATTTCTAAAAGGGCCAAAATCGCATTGATCGTCTAATTGAGCCATACAATTAGTATGTACCGTTTTCTGACACCAGCAGCATTGGTAATCTACTAGGCCTGGTTCCATTGAACAATCCTCATTACAGACACAACAACTTGCTCCCAAAGGAAGGTTACCTAAATAAATTTCAACTAAAATGAATTTTAGGAAAAAAAATCGAGTTTATATTTGAGCATACTGAATATTATTTTAAACTTAATTAAAAAATTAAATTTTAGATCTCGTTCTAATAATCCCATTGGTATTGGTGCATATCACTCTACATGCCTATGATCAAGGTAGATCAGTCATCAGCACTACACACTGCAGTACGCTATATTGAAAAAGAACGGGAGTAAGGCGAGATCATTCTTGGAATATTACAAGATAGAAGAAGCTTTCGACAACACACTATATAAATCGATAGACGGAACTATCGCAACTGGAGTAGTGGACCTCACCTCGGCGAGTTAACCGTCGTGGAAACCGCTAGCAGGGATGTCCTCAAGAGAGTACTATCTTCTTTTCTGAGGAACCTTGTGAGGGACGGGCTCCTAGTAGGCCATGCTGATGCAGGGCACTTTGCATTCTGTTATGCAGACGGCCTTGCCCCCCTTCTTCGTGGAAAAAATCCGTATTATCATATGCAATATAGATGTTCTATGAATGTTTGATCCATGGTGCAGAGATAACAACCTCTATAAATCCTAACAAAATGGACATGATCATATTCATTCATAAAAGGAAACTACCGCCGTAATTATACACGACAGTGATTGGAGCGCTCCTGACTTATGCGGCTATTTTATGGAAACTAGGGTGCCTGTTAGGAGGAGCTTCGTTCTAAGTCCGGAGAATCTACTAATGACGCACAGTAATGGTTTGAAGCAAACAATCTTTTCTTAAACAGAAACAAGACACAGGAAATCCTAGTCAGTACCAGGAGGTCGTTTGGGGGAAGAGAGGTAACGGTGCTCGCTCTAACTATCAAGAGCAACATGTCCCGGGGACGCCAAGTGAACCTTTTGTGCTAGATGACCTAAGACAGGTCAGTGTGAATATCATCCTGAATGGGTCTATATTAAAAGTGAGTGACTGTGCAAAAAATCTGGGTGTACTATTTGATGGTGAGCTAAACTATAATATCACATCAAGAACTTGCTAAGGGCTGCATATATAAAGTTCAGGATGATCTACAGCTACAAATCATTCCTGTGCAGTGCTGTTAGGTGGAGACTAACTTCTGCATTGATTAAGAGTCCATTCAGTTATTGTAGTGCCATTTATTTTTCATTTGCTACTGGAGTATCGCGGTCTTCGGTTCAGAGGTTGCAAAACCGATGCTTTCATTACTCTTATGATATTGGACATCACGAACATGTAACACCCCACTATATCACTCTTGGGTTGTTGAAGTGTGAATATGTGTTTCTTTGTCAGTATGCTTTGATTGTCTTTAAGGTCTTGAAGTTCTCTGAGCCTTCCTACTTGAGTGAGATGATCGTGAGAAGAAACCAGTATCACAATGTAAATGTCAGGAATGGCCATCTTTTGTCTATGCCCTTACACAAAACTGCTAAATTCGAGAATAGTTTTGAGTATGTCTCTGCCACAATTTTCAATATGTATTCTAAAGTTTTCCATGGCTGTAATGCAGCATTGTCCTTCAAAAGGTGCTTCAAAGCAAAGCTGCTTGAACGCTTGAACTACAGGCAGAAACTGTGTAGGGTCTTCATGCCAACCATATATTTTGTCTACCTTTGTTTTTTGGTGTTTTAGCTTCGTGTTTTGGGTTTGACTTTTAATTAGATAAGTTTAGTTATATGGACCTACTTGTAATTGAATTTTAAGGACGAGTGGAAGAACAGCTTTAGCTGAACTCCATTTGTATTTGGTGTGTTGTATGTATTTTTATCCTCCAATGCGATAAACATTATTATTATTAAATAAATTCGACAAACAGCTGATCGACTCTTTTTGGGTGCTCAAAAGTCATCATCACGAAAGACAGGATTACCGTAACAATGTGCTTTATAATGATCAGTGATATTCATTTCCATACACCAAGATGAAAATCCATTAGATATAATTGAATATGGCATGTAAAATCTGGCAAGCTTTATTTAATGAGCTTCAATACCAAAATACATATATAATATCTACAGTTATTCTGTGGTCACTGAAACAAGTCATATACTATTACTAGGAATACCTTACCTTTAATCCAGTGGTGAAAGGGAGTTTCGTTATTACTAGTCACAATTTTACACTGCAATTTCAAATTTGCCTTCTTAATACATTCTGAATCAGCACATACCCCACAGCAATCACAATAAACTCCAATACCATTCAAGAGCAGAGATTCACAAATAGAACAGTACCATGACTAAAACAATTAGACTTTTTACTGACTTCATTTCTATAAGTTTGCAACCTTTATTTTATGCTTGAAATTCAGGATTGATATTCCTTAGTTTTTGGAATTTATATAAATTTGAGCAATATGTAAGTTCGGTAATATCCTAGTGTAAATCCTAATTGCCTTTAATTACAATTGATACTCACCCTTGAAGTCATTTTAACTGGTGTCCAACTATGGTTTTTGACGTAGTCCCTTATTCTGACTGTAGTTTCACCCCCTACCCATTTGAACAGATAAAAACTCAAGAAGCAGAGTACAACGGTGCCTATAATTGTTAGGGCACCAACTGGGGGCAATATATCCCCTGCTCCTATAATGAACATTTTAGGATGAAAGAATCTATTTAATATTTTACTAAAATTGCCATTTCACAGTCACACCCTCAAGCAATAATTTCTCGATTGAAATGCCGATATACAACATATTTCTAATGTGAAAAAAGCGACCTTAAAACGAGAATTGATGCACTATTCAAAAAAATCATTATTTTGGAATAGTCATTCTTTTCGTATTTTGTTGCCATTTTTGACAGTTCGAAAACATTCTGCAGCAGAAGAAAACAACAGAACAAAGGACATATTTTCTGTTATTGGTTAACTTTTGCAGTGTCTTCCATTTGATCTAGTTAAATTTTACACTTTTCACTAAAGTGTAAAATTGTTATCGTTCAAAATTCAAATTATTTACTGATAGATTAACTCTAATCACGTGTACCAATCTGTTATTAATTTAAATTACTTTGAATCGCTAGGCGAAGCCGCTAAATATATTCGAAAATGCTATACAAAATATTGAAATTGTGTAGTAATCACAAATTCCAGTCAAGACCGATTCACCATCCAACTTTTTAAGACTGTTCTAGTAACTCTAGTTATTTCAAAACAACTTCGAATGCTTGAAATTAACACTAGTTACTAGATACCAGAAGCTAAGCGACCAGACCAAATTTACGTCATCAGTGAGCTATCAATTTAAGTTTTATTATGCTTCATTAGAGAAAAAAAACATAATTGTAGTTTATACCAGTTTGAAAATCATTTTCAAACATCATCAATTGGATATCCATTAAAACGCCATAGTGTTGATAAATCTTATAAATATTATTGTACTTTCTGTGTAGGTATGCCTGCTTGAAAATGAGAATGGAGTTCGAAACAGCAGTTACAGTGTTAATTATATATATTTTTAGTAAAACATACTAAAATGCTCTATTTGTGTTTTATTCTTGGTCAACTAGTAATAACGGCTAAAATCAATCAACACTATCAATATATTATTGTATATAAATAAAACGAAATCCGTCAAGTAGGACTAAAGAAATAGATAAATATTATTGATGTCAACCCTGAAATTCTCCGATAAAATTCGATATCGCAAAGATTTCTGACATAGCGACCATCAGTAGCAACGCACATCCGCCTAAATCATTAAATATCGGACATTACTAGAAACCATGTTTGTTCAATTGTTTTAACTCGTAATTTAGTGCATGGCTTCCAGTTATTATACTTCTTAATTCGTACTATTATATGCAACGCTTGCGTCTCTTCACAAATCACATTCCAAGTTCAGAATTTCCAATTGCTGCATAATTTGGAACATTATTATCCTCATCGAATGAAGAGTTTTTATTTGATCACAAACAAAGATGATATATATATATATATATATATATATATATATATATATATATATATATATATATATATATATATATATATATATATATATATATATATATATATATATATATATATATATATATATATATTTATACTTGGTCTATGTCACAAATGTATGATTTTTCCGGCCGGTATGTAACGGCAAATTAAGTTTTTGGATTTTTCGTTTCACTTTAGCACTAAGGCATTGCTTCTAGCGGAATTTCATGATTTTAGGACAATAGGAATGTTTTAATTAATTTCAACTTTATACGCTTACGCGATTCTGAGGAAATGCAAGTAAGTTCGTTATCGCATTCTTTTGCGATGCAACTAAAAATATAAAAATGTAACTGAATATTTGCAGGTTTCGGATTTCTTCCTAAATCTGTATTATAAGGCACTGCTTCTTGCCAATAGCTTGTAATTTTCTTGATGAAGTCAAAATATACCGCGTAATACAACATAAACGGTAGAATCTTTGGATTGTGTTGAGTTAGAGGTTTGAGTTTTTCACAAATGCCAGATATTGCAGACCTGAGCATTCGGTAACAGAAAGTTTTGAGAAATTTGTTATTAACAGATTTCGGAAAAAAAATAGTGAAGATCTAGTTGGTTACTATTAATGTGATAATTGAGATTTCATTTACTGGACATATGAGTTTTTGGCATAAGTATTTCTTAATAAATTCCTAGCACACCAAATTTCCTAAGAAATTAACTGTTATAATGAATTTACAGATCACTCCTCTTCTTATTCTTTCTCGTATAACATTGAGCAGTGTATTGAGTGTATTCAGTGTAACATATCATACATGATTTGAACGTTATGCGTTTTTTGTTCGAACTAATACAGAACTCTATACACACCTGATTCTGTCAATGGAATTCACCTATTATTGTACTCATAAATCAACTGATTGTAGTCAACGAAAGAATTAACTTCTGTTATGGAAAATGCGATTACTTCATTCTGTGTAAACATTTCTTCAATTTATTTTGGCGACCTTGTTGTTGCGGTCTAATAACCTAGTGCTAAAAAATTATTTTCGCGGAGGTGTGAAAATATTCTTATATGGTCATAGATATCGAAACCAACAATTCTGGGGGAGTTTCGGAGTTTACAGTCGGTGGCTAGTTTCATTCATTAGAAATAGAAATCCCAATAGTGTTTTTCAAAACAACAAAATGGCTCTACGAAGAAAACGTCCTGATTTGAAGCTTCAAGTTTCGGATGAAACTCCTCCACTGTAAGTCACTAATTGCTTTTCCTTTTCACTATTGAAAAGAGATTATTCTTACAGAATTCCACCAGCAAATTTGGATAAAAGAACCACAATCACAATAGGTGAAAAAACGTTTGATGTTGAAGCGGATGATTTAGAAAAGCTCAGTGATCTAGGACGTGGAGCTTATGGTATAGTTGAAAAAATGAAACATATTCCTAGCGGAACTATTATGGCAGTTAAGAGAATAGCTGCAACTGTTAACACTCAAGAACAAAAACGTTTACTCACAGATTTAGATATTTCTATGAGAAGTAGCGACTGCCCATATACGGTTCAGTTTTTTGGAGCCTTGTTCAGAGAGGGTGATGTCTGGATTTGTATGGAAGTAATGGATACTAGTTTGGATAAATTTTATGCTAAAGTATATCGACATAATCGAAAAATACCAGAAGATATGTTAGGTAAAAATTTAACTGATTGAATATATAAGTTATTAGCTCAATGTTTTATTTTGTAGGTAAAATATCTTATGCTGTTGTAAGTGCTCTCCATTATTTATATTCTCATTTGAGAGTTATACACAGAGATGTCAAACCGTCAAATATACTAATAAATCGGCAAGGGGAAGTCAAAATGTGTGATTTTGGAATCAGTGGATATTTAGTTGATTCAGTTGCAAAAACAATAGATGCAGGCTGCAAACCCTATATGGCTGTAAGTAATTGTCTGTTTAATATCTTTCCGTTTATTAGGAACTTTAAATGTGAATCAAGTCAAACTTACTATAATGAGATTATACAATATCTTGTTCTAATTGTGCCATATAATATATTGACAAGTATTGAATGTTGAAACTGTGAATATTATGATTTATTTGAACTTGAAGTTTTGATTAAGAATATAATGTTGATTTTCATTGTTCGTTTTTATCTTGAAGACATAATAAGAAATGTATTTTAAAAAGTACTGTTTGAAAGAAGTTTTGGGTAATCCTGCTGTTTACGCTGATCACTTTCGCGCATCCAGTACTGAGTCGACGGGAAATGTTTCTCGAACAATTTGAACTACAGCCGGTGTTGCCAGATCCCTTTTCCTAATGGATTTTTTCAACTTCAGTGATTTTAAATTATTCAATGTCTCGGTTATTATTGAAGTTACGTAAAAAGTATTTTCACATTATTCAGCCACTTTTTTGAATAGATTGCAGTGGATGAGCCAAATTTTTTTTTTCTATTTGGCTTGACATAGACATAAAAGTGTGATTTCAATTTTTGTCATTGAATTTCTGGTTTCGAGCTTGGTCAGGGTGATCACGAAAGATTTTTTACTTGATATGTAATCTCTAGCTGTGGTAGGCATCTTCCAAGCCGAAGCAGAGAATTTTATTGAGAATTCTACTACTCTTTTTATTTCAATACTGACAGAGGTGTTGAGGCTCAAATTTTATCCCATCTTGTTATGCAAAAAAATAAACTTCCCCACGAATTGATAACCTCCTCCTTTTTTTTGTTTGTGTCTTTGTTTGTTCTATGGACCTATGGAGCTTTAGAGACACTTATCAAAACCAGACTGACTTCCTACTTAAAATCGAACAATTTAATGAATAATCAACAACACGGATTTAGGCATGGAAGATCGACAACCACGGCTCCTCTTAAAGTAATAGATCAAATCATAAGTTCAAGCGATAAAAAAATGCTATCTGGAATAATTTCAAGAGATCTTAAAAAAGCATTTGACTTGAGAAGTCATGGATTGCTAATGAGGAAGCAATGGTATTATGGTATTTGTGGAACATCTCTTCGTCTCATGCATACATATTTGGAGAGAAGAACGCAGCAAGTATGGTGGTAACATTCATTATCAGGGGAAAAGCAAGTCAAATTTGGAGTTCCCCAAGGTTCTGTCTTGGGACCATTGCTTTTCATTTTATTCATAAACGATATGAACATAACCATCAATGGTAGCCATGCTTCTGCATCAACATTTTTGATTGCTGATGACACCCCCTACAGCTTGAGGGCCACAAAAATAGAGCAAAAGTTGTACTTACAGCCTATTTCTGTTACCTCTTTCTATTGCAGAAGAAGGCTATTTGAATTATTCTAGGCCTGAAACAGTTGCAGAGAGGCTTTTAAACAACTTAAAGTCTTGACCCTACCAGCAATATATGTTATGGAATGTGTGAGATATGTACATGAGCACTTACTTGAATTTGAAACAAATGGTCAATTCCATCCATTCAACACGAGGAGAAAGGGAGGCCTGAGGACGACCTTTCATAGCAAAACTAAACTACAACAGGGTGTTGATTACTGGGGTCCTAAGTTATACAACCATCTGCCCATTGAAATCAAAGAAAAACATCAACTTGCATTCAGGAGAGAGGTCAAAAACCTACTTCTACATAGGACCATATACGAGTTGAAGGAATTTCTCTCTGAATCGGCGACGTAAACGAGGCATACTTCTATTAAATCTTCTATCAATTTTGACTTGACATGTAAATAATTGATGTCATAATATATATTTCATTTCATTTCATATAGTTTATAGTGGACTCCGAACTACTCACCTAGACTGTGCAATGATAACTGCCACCTCTGAAGATTAGAAGTTATCTGGCCTTCGAAGGTTATGAACTCAACCTATCGGTTATGTAATTTTTATATATATCTGTGGGACAAACACACCAACATTCATACTACATCCATATGTTATTTTTGTTGAAGTCAGTTAAAAAGGAAAAGTAGCACTAAGAGCCATAGAACATTGAGAATCATGTAATAACAATGAGCAAACTAATTCAATAAATGCTTTAATTTCTATTGGATTGGGAAAAACAACTCAGTCCATGCAATCTCGGAATTTATATTATAACGATCGCTAACCATTGAAGAACTCTCCAAGCTCTATTGGTCGAAAGTCAACATTTAATTTTGTGGGAGAAAATGCGAAAAATATTGAGTTTTTTTCATGAAAAATATGTGATGAAAATAATATGATTATGTTAGATATTTCTTGAATGAGTGTGAGTGTTCTCATAAAAGAATACTAATCTATGTATTTATCTGTCAAGCTAAGGGAAAAAGGAATTTCGGCAATTTACAAAAAGTCTTAATAATGTGAAAACATTTTGGACATAAATTTCATAACCGAAATATCGTGTATGGGTGAAATTAGGAAGTTATAAAAATTCGTGAATAACTCGAAAACCACATGAAAAATATCTTATTAGTTCTATAAATGCTAATGAATTAATATAACTGAGATGTTGGCACCTCCAAATTAATATAAAGAATATATTGTACAGTGTACAATTCTAAATTTATTAGCCTGTAGTATCAGCTAAATACCATAGGTTCTAGCTTATAAAAAAACTGAAGCAATTCATATTTTGCAGTCAGATTGTCTGAAAATTTATACCAAACAAGAGGATATATTTTCCCTCAACCTCATCCATCATGTTGAACTTATTGAATTACTGAAATGAGAGGTCAGATTCGAATATCATATAAATATTTTGGAAACTCTTTAGATTTTGAAAACATCTTGTGCTACCCTGTCTGAAAGAAGTCGAAATATGTATCTGTTTACTTAGATAATTAAGCGCGGGTTCCTGTGCCCACTTGCGAAAAAATACACATGTCCCTTCCGCTTCTCAGAAGTTACACGCCTGATTAGATTTTTTTTGTTATCGGTTTCACGTCAATAGTATATCTTATCCTTCGCTATTTCATTTTCAACGATAGGTAATCAAATCTCCAACGTGAGTACTAGGTGCGCGAAAGTGGTCCGCGTAAACAGCAGGATTACCGAAGTTTTGAAAGTATTTTCCATGTCTCATTCTATGGGATGATACTTTTTATGATGTCTTGTTTTGGCTGAAAAATGTATAGAATTGACTAAGAAAAATTTGAATTTCGAGAACTTGCGTTTGATGTATTTCTGCTTCCTCGTGTTGTGGTTTGTATTTGAAGTTTTGAAGTGAATGTTAAATTAACCGCCTCTATTTTCTTAAAATTTCTATGTTCAATATTGCGTCGGCATCAGCTTATCCAATTTGGTTTGAATGTTCGAACATTGCTACAAAAGAATATTGATGTTAGTTTTTATCTATTTATGTTCATCTTCAGTTCTTTTATTGTATAAACCTCTACAAAACCCTTATGGTCACATTCACTAGAGAGAGTAGGATATTTATGATGATCACTGGATCATTTCACTCTACATCTACTGCACCCATGGAACTGATACTGGGCCTTACACCCTTTCAATAGGCGATTAGAGGAGTAGATAAAATGGCTACCTACAGATTTCATCACGTTTCCCGGAATGGGAAAAATATGTTCAGCTTCATGCTCGGCACTTTACAGTCTGAAATTGACGAGATACAGTATATGAAGTAGTAATATGCTTAATGTAACTAATATGATGGATTCAGAAATATGCCTGGCAGGAGTATTAGTCAAGAGGTACCAGTTTTTTTGTCAGACATCCACAGATCCACCTAACACCATCTTTTTAAACAATAAACGAAACTTTAATCCAAACCAAAAAAACACATTTCAGAAAAAATCTTTGATGGTATAGTGTCAACGTCACCCACATCCCATAGACTATTGTAATTGAATGTACAGTGCCTTATCAATAAAATTAACAACTTAGAGGTATTACTTGCTGAAGTGAAACCTGATATCAATAGCATAGCAAAACACCATCTTTCGAGTATTGTATTGTTGTTTAGGCTAGTTTTTGTGCTTCAGGATATGTTTCAGCTGTGACCAGCAAGTTCGTGTCATCAGCATTAGTTATAATGGAGACTGAGGAGTCTATAGCAATGATATCCTCTAAATCATTCAGGAATAGGATGAAGCGAAAGGGCCCAAGGATACTCCCCTGCGCTACTCTCAACTCAACATGCGCGGCATCAGAACAGATTTGATTACCATTATGTGTAATAGACACCCTTTGTGTCCTGTTAAGAAAATACGATTTAAACCATTTTAGAGAAGCATTCCTTATGCCATATCTCTCCATTTTACAAAAAAGATGCTCAGGTCCAAAAATAGTCCTATAATGATCTCGGAGCTTTCCAGGGATGACAAAATATTTTTGATGAAATCGTAAGTTTCAATTTGTGTTGACTTGCCTTTTGTACATCCATGCTGGAAAGCCAAGAGGAGCTCATGTTTATTCAGAAAAGCCATCAATTGCTTGTAAACCAATTCAAAAAGCTTAGAGAAATACGGCAAAATACTCACTGTCCTGTAGTTGTCGATTGTGTCAGTAACACCCTTCTTGTGTATTGGTTTTACCAGTGCATGCTTGAGTTGGTCGGGAAAGACGCCATATTTTAAAGAGTTAATAATATTATGGGTTTCACTATTTCATTTATACATTTCTTCATGTCGTAGGAATACCATCAACTCAACTACTAAATTTATTCTTCAATGTGGAACTTAATTTCAGAACTTCATCAGCAGTTACTATTTGGAAAGTTAAAGAATCTTCGTTTTGGGGTATGTTTTGTATAAAAACTTCATTTTTGAGACTGCTCTGTAATTTACTTGCTCCTGATGCGAAGGGATCATTAAATTTTTGTGCTAGTGTCTTTGGGTCACCAGAAACTTTCATATTGCTCTTGTTTTGAGTTCCTCTTATTTCATTTACAGTTGACCATAACCATTTGGATTTATTGTCAGAGTTTACTATTCTTCGTTGATATTTCAACTGCCTTTCTTCTATAAGTAGTTGATCATACTCTTTCTTTACGAGTTTGTAGGCTTCTCCAAACACAGCATTTTTCATTTTGCATGTATGCAATATATCCAACCTGATCTTACAGTTTTTTAGCTTTGAATTATTTGGGATTTGGGTGTAGTTATTTCTAGAACCCATTTGGATTCTTATCAAGGGGCATGACGATTAAAACTCCTTTGAGAAGAGCTTCAAGAAGAGTTTCCACTGTTTGTTCACATCCTCTTTCTCTGCGTTGTAAATGGCATTCAGGTTAACCTTCTTCAGTTGTTCTTTCAATTGAGATATCCTCTCCCCTTGCATCATCCTTTAGTTCACATATTCTGGTACTACTGCCGATTTTACTGCAAGTGTAATTGTCTGTGCAGTATTGTGATCTGACATCTTTGTTTTGATAATGGCTGTATGGTAGTCGTTAGCGTTGGTGAGAATATCATCAATACATATTTGGCTATGTGGCGTTATTCTCGTTGGTACCCAAATTGTAGGTCTCATTCCACAAAAATTTAGAAGTTCACAAAAGTTCATCTTTTTAGTTGTATCTTTTTGTTCAAGGAGATTGATGTTGAAATCGCCTGCTATGACAACATTTTCATAATTCCAACAGATTTTGAACACTATTTCCTCCAAAGTATTCAGGAATGTTTCAGTCTCACCTGAGGGTGTGTATACAAAGTACGATAATTTTTTTCAAATATAGTGTGATTTCTACTGCAGAGACTTCAACTACTCCCTCAACAGATAATTTAATTAAGCTCTGATTTTCTTTACATGATATTCCATTTCTGACATAAATTGCAATTGTCCGGTTGGTATCTTCTGGGATTTGAGTCGGGTTCTTTGATCTCGTAATTCATAATATTTTAACTAGTAAAGCGGAGAAATGTGGTATTCGCAGTATTGCTGCAAGGTGGTTGGTTAGTTACTTGACTGGCTGGCAACAACTTGTTTCCATCAGACACACTTGTGGTAATATGAGAGGGACGACAAATTCGGGTTTACTTGGCACAGATATGGGCGTGCCTCAGGGCTCGATATTGGGTCCATTGTTGTTTCTCTTATACATAAATGACATAGGAAGCGGTCTGAGTTGCGATGTTTTTCTTTATGCAGACGATGCTACCGCTTTGATTACTGATGATAACGAGGCTAGGTCAAGGATTCTTCAAAATACCAACTTGCTGTGTCGATGGTTTAGCAGAAACAGATTGCACATCAATGCCCTCAAGTCTACATATTTGGTCTTTCACAACCAAAATAAGATAATAAATGTTAATGTGTCTCTCAATAATACTCAACTGGAAAGGGCTGGCTCGACGGGGTTCCTAGGTCTTCGGATAGATGAGAGTCTAAACTGGAAAGATCATTGTACTTACCTGTCCTCCAAACTTAGTACGGTCTGTTATGTTATGCGAAATTTGAGAAGAGTTTTGACTGTCACACAGTTGAGGGCTGTTTATCATGCTCAGGTGGCCTCCAGATTGAGATATGGGGTTTTGTTTTGGGGGGCATCGGTTGGAGCTGACGAGGTTTTCCTTTGTCAAAAAAGGATAATTCGTTGTATGCTGGGTATTTCGCAACTTATCTCCTGTCGAGAGGCTTTTCGATCTTTGGGCTTACTTACATTACCATCCATATGTATACTTGAAATGACGACAGTAGTATTTAAAAACCAAAATGAAATAATGCGTAATGGTGACTACCATCATTACAATACTAGAAGTCAGCACAACCTCGTCCCTCCAAACTTTAGACTTCGAATGAGCAGACGATCCTCTATGTACCTGGGTGTAAAGCTTTACAACAGATTGAATGATGACATTAAGAAGTCCAAATCATGTGTTACTTTTAGAAGAAGGCTGTCTGAATATTTGGCGAGTAAGAGTTATTATAGTGTGCAGGAATTTTTATTGTAAATGATATTTCTTTCGATGTTTTTTGTATGCGATTTTCCTGATTTTGTTTTATATTTGCTTGGGAAAATCATTTTATTATTTTTTGACCTTTTCCATGTCATTTTGGCGTTCCTGAGGAAATAAAGTTTATTATTATTATCCTCTAGGCTCGTTTATATCTCGACAATAGTAACTTGCTAGACCAAAACCTTCAATACCCTAATTTTTAAGTTGATCTTTTGTTTTCCAGTGTTCGGCTACACAAATTACGTTCAGCTCGTTTTCTTTCGGCACATCTCTGATCACTGGCTGTAATTGATCAATAGCGTTTCCCATGGATTGTACGTTTTGGTGTAGTATGGATATCTTAAATTGATTGATTAATTATGTAGATTACACAGCAGATATCACAAAAAGCACCCGAAAAGTTCGAAGATCGACCATAAAATACGAACTACATCCAATCGAGGAAGCCATGTTTACCTGCGTGTGACCTTACACAGTTCCGATCAATCGCAGGATGTTCGTTCTCGTCGCAATTTTTAGCTGTGTAACATATTTCATTTTTGTTTTCTGATAAGTTGTAATTTGCAATTTTCAATATTGTCTCACTATATCAAATTTAAGGCAGCTAATAATATTGTTTCACTGCTTTGAGAAGAAGCCTATAAAAAATAAACATTTTCTGTTGCAGCCTGAAAGGATAGATCCTCAAGGTGATCCCTCAAAATATGACATTCGTTCAGATGTATGGTCCTTAGGTATTTCCTTGATAGAATTAAGCACAGGAGAGTTTCCTTATCCTAAATGGGGAACTCCGTTTGAACAATTGAAACAGGTCGTGAAAGATGATCCACCACGGCTGCCTGCAGGTGAATTCAGCACAGATTTTGAAGATTTCATTTCCAAGTGTCTTCAGAAAAAATATACTGATAGATGGAACTACAGTCAGTTATTACAACATTCTTTCATAGTCACTCATAAAAATAAGGACACCAATATTTCTAATTTCATTGCAGAAGTATTAGACTTGCCTGATAATTTATGAGATTCATGCGTCGTCTCTTAATTTTATTAAGAGAAATCTCTACAGGGTGAAAATAATGTGTTCTTTTTTGTGTAAAAACATTTTTCTGTTCTCATTCCAATCACAAATAGATCTTTTCGCCATGTTGGACAACTATAGATCATTTTGAACTAGTTTAAGGATCAAAACAATATTCATTTAATAATATGAAAGTTTTCTGAACACATTATTTTCATGAAGCAATATATTTTAATAGTATTTTATTTTGAAGATTCTCTTCATTTTAAGTTTTGTCCGAAATTGATAATTTCATTTTGTATTGAAAATTGAGGTTTTAAGTTTAGCATTGTTTTAAATGAATTTTAAATTGTTTCTTTTTAATTATTTAGATCAGAAGTACAAAAAGATTCTGAGAAAGTATATTTTATTTTAAAAAAGTGGAATGGGACGGCAATATTAGCGTGAAGACAAGCAATTTCAGTACAAAATAAGATTTTTTCACAAAATGTTATTATTGTTCTCTCATATCTAATCAATTTTATTTCTTTGATGACACGAAAATTTCTTTCTATAATAATCTCAAAATTAGGTAAAACAGTTATCATAATCTAGTCATACTTGAAAAAGATAATAATTATCAGTTTGGAAATTCTGATATATCTAAAAGATTAAAGTTTCATGTTGGAAACAATAATACTCAACCAATATATTGTGGCTTTACAAATTATGAAGAAAAACGTTGAGGATCTGATAATATAGTCAATTAACTGCCTGAGGACATTCTTAAGGCATTCAACTGAACAGTCCTAATATACAGAGTGATTATTTATGTAGAATACATATTGACAATATCTTAATGGTTTGTTCTTTTTGTACATATTTGACAATGAAATAATCACCAAATATATTTAGCAAAAAGAAGAGATTCTTCTTTCAACACGTAATTAGTTAAAATAATACGAATTTATAGCGTCGTCGATGTAGCATACATGTTAAATTATATCAAAACCAAAAATGGTTGGTAATACCATAAATAAGAGTTGAGTTGGATTTATTTTTACTTAATGAATCTGAGGCCTAAACACCCAGGTTTATTGGAAAGATATTGTATAAGATTCATTAAAACCTGAAACGTTTCTATAGATTCAAGAAATAGCTTTATGTCTTGTACAATCCAAAACCTGACATTCTTTAATTTCAATATGTGCAGATTCTGGATTGGCTATTCAAAAACGTGCTTTGAAAATAGAGGTATAGAATAGATTGTTTTTAAAATTTTGAAGATAGTCTACTGAAACATCTTAGGAAGTCTACATTGTGCCAAATTCAAAAATCTGTAAAAAAATATACAGTAATATCTGATTCATTTTAAATAAATATTTCTTTCAACATATTCAAAATACTGATGCCATATGATCTTCACTCATTTTTTTCTTAAAAATGAATGAATAAAATTTAATTCTATAATTGCTAAATAAACACTATTTTGAACAAAGATAATGTTAATCCATTTTATAGATCATTTTGAAACTATTAAATTAAATAAAATATTTTGGGATTTTCTCATAGAGGTTTTCAATGAAAAATTCTGGACTTCTACTGCACACACATTGACGCATAAAATTTCCTTTGTGTAAATTTTAATCAGAAGATTTTGATTAAAAGTGAAGCAAAAATAAATCTGGAATGTGGTGAAATATTCTATTATACTATAATATCCATAGTTCAAATTACATGTGTTCACATCTGTGTTTAATATCTTTTCTGGAAACAGGCATTTTCATGTATGAAGATATCATTAACATCTGTATGATAGGATGATTTTTATATACCATGTATATACACTTTACTTACATCACAGTAACATAAGAAATGATAATATCACTATTGTATGATATTGCTCAAAATTCATAATTTAATTTTTGAGACTACAAAGTAGACAAATAGTTTTTGGGACAAATTAATTTATTTTTTAAGTTCCATTATGTTAATTATAAAATTAACTTGAATGATTTTATTCATTCATCTTATGTTCTTATTTCAATATTAGAATTACTATTATGTTAATTTGTATCATAAAAGTGTGATAATTAAAACGTTTACTAGTTGAGGTTTGATTCTTTAATTTTTTGATGTTGAGGTTTTTGTTGGCTGAAGTTCAATACTTAACTCTCAGTCAATATATCAACCACAATAAAGTCACTGTCGAAATACAAGTATTTAAAAATTCGAGTGTGGGCACAGCCTAGTTTTACGTGAATAGTTGTATATAAGACGTTTAGAGATATACAATATAGAAATGATTTAGAGGTGTTTTCATTTAACTGTTCATACTTGAAATTGGAATAGTTCTTGTTAAAATATGAAATATAGATGGGTATTGATAAAACACGCCATTTTTAAGCCTTGTGCTCTTGTCAACGGATTCTGGAGAGGTCATCAATCTAATCTGTTCTTTGAAGAACACAAAATCTGTGGGACTGGATGAAATTCCTGTCAAAATTATTAAGATGGTTGCAGATGAGATCTCGCCTGTTCTGGCATATCTGATAAGTCTCACTTTTGACAGTGGTGTATATTCTGATAAACTTAATATGGCCAAGGTGAGAGCAGTGTACAAGAAGGAGCAAACAGCTTATGGGGAATTACAGACCCATATCTATACTCAGTAACATTGGCAAGATATTTGAAAGAGCTATTCACAACAGAATTGTCGATTTTTTGAGACTTACAGGGTACTTTCAGAATACCAAAATGGCTTTAGGAAGGGTAGGACTACGACAAGAGCTATATATCAGGCTATAACAAAGATCTCAACGTGTTGCTGAAAAAGAGCCTACAACTGGGAAGACACTGCAGTCAACAATGTTGGCTATTGATTAGGGTCGGTTTTGGGTCCCCTGCTTTACCTGATTTATACCAATGACTTACTTGGTTGTACAACTGAATTCATGGTCCAATTTGCAGACGACACTTCTCTGGTGCTCGCCGATCTGGTTTCGGTAGTGGACGATGTGCTTGTCGATCTTGATGCTTGGTTTTCTCGAAATGAGTTGAAAATGAACAGTCAAAAGAACCAAACTTGTCAGGTTTGCATACGGAAAGAACACATACCCATATCTCATGGATATAAGACTGCCATAGTTTCGTCTAATAGCCTTAAGTTCCTGGGTGTTTTGGTTGACTATCAACTAGATTGGGGTGATCATGTAGACCAACTTGCAAATGATATGGCCAGATATGTGCATGCACTAAGAACACTGTTCGAACTTGTCAATGTCTCCACAGCATTTACCGCATACAATGCATATTGATAGTAGGCTGAGATATGAAATAGTTATATGGGGAATTCATCAGATATCTTGAGGCTGCTTTTGTTGCAGAAGAGATGTATTCGTGGGATTCTTAAGCTGAGCAAAACAATCATGCAGGGCTCACTGTGTGGAAAGATCAGTACTAACTGTTGTGAGTCTATATGTTTATGAAGCAATTATGTTCATAGTTAATAATAGAGACCTGTTTGTGGAGACTAAGCGTGAACATGAGCATAACACGAGAGCTGAGAACGATGAGGCTACCAAGATTTAAACATACCTTCAGAACAACTCTGTTTATGCTTTGGTGAAAATTTATAATCACATTCCATAGGAGGCACGAGGGTGGCCACAAAATAAATTGAGAATAAGATTAAATACTTACCTTAGGAGGACACCATACTACACTCTCCAGGAGTATTTTGAGGACAATATTTGTCTCAGCCGATTTCGTCTCTTATTGTTAGGTTTTTACACTGTTTGTTTCTAAATATTTTGTTTATATAGACATGCTCTACAACAATTTATGTTAATATGGAACAAATAAATGGATTGATTGATAATCCGAATGTGAAATATAAGTTTAATGTGTCATGTACTCTCAAATTAGTTCTTTTTCCACCTTATATATTTTCACATGCCTACCTTCATATCTCCGCGCCAAAATATCCAAGTGACTTGGGTAGTGTGTTCGGCGTATTTTCCTATACAAAGAATGATGGAAAAATCGGAATGAGGAATTTGAGTTAAATTTTACTTTAAACTCGAAATGACATGCGAAAGCCATCAAAATGATAAAGAAAGCATTTGGGAACGCATGTATAGGTAAAACAAAATAAACAGATGGTCGCACATCTGATGGTAGCGACCCATTCTCTGGAAGACTCGACGTGAGAATCACTGGAAAATCCGAGGTCTATTACTTCTAATCAATGATGGACAATCTTGAATAAAATTTAGCAGATGCTTCGCTTTGTGCCTTTCGTACAATCCTGATATAGTTACTTGCCTTGACAAACGATTGAAACAAATATTAAGTCCATTAGGGATTATCTGGAAGGATGCCATGGACCAGACGATGTAGATCAACACTTGGAAAATATGGTGGTATGTCGGATACCTTTAGTTAAAATATTCATTACAACTATTTCATACCTATGTTTTATACATGCAACCTTGACTAGAGCTGACGCGTTAAATTTCTAACGAAGGAATTAAGTCAATATTTATACTGAACTTAAAGTAGCAGGTATACCCCATCCGCGCGCACGACTATAATCTACACTCAACATAACGAATTATTTGATTCCTTAGCTATCAAGTGGCCTAATTGAATTTTGGATGTAATCGTCTCAATCAAAATCTTACCCTAAAGACCTTTTTCTAAGATTATTTAAAAGCGAAAGTCGCTAGGCGCTATATCTATCGAATACGGTTCGAAGGAAAACAATTTGAAACGTGACTCGCAATTTTGTTTTTGTTGTACGATGAATGTCTTAGTGAAAGAGGGTTCTTTTTCATTTGCATATAAGGGCCGTTTTTTGCGATTTGTCCCTTCAAATTCACACCATATAATATTCCCTATTGATAGTTTTTGTCTCTTCAAGATCATCGGCAAATAATATACCCAGAGCATCTCAAAAAACGTACGCCATATTCTTACTAGGCGACAGTTGTGACTTTCGCCTTTTCGATAGGCTTTCACACTCATTTGTTTGGAGTAACCGCCTTATTTGCACATCCAGAGCGTTTAGCATCATCGGTATTTGTACGAACATGTTCAAAGCCACCAAACCAAGATTTTATGGTTACTTACGATGAAGCCAAGTGCGGAAAGCACTTACTGAGTTAAGCTTTCAGTATGACGGCATTTTCCCTTGTCATCAGAAAGTTATAATAAATCATTACATTACTTTAAATCCATTTTTGTTAAAAACCTATAAGATTCAAACAAGTTGTTTTGAATTTTTATTGGTCTTATATTTAAAAAAATAAGTACATTAAAATAAAATTAAAATCACTAGCAAAAAAGTTTTCTCACTTCATCCTTCGATATACAATATACTTAACATGTACCATACTTCTAATATAACATAACAATCCTTTCTCACAAATATAATAAATAAACACTATTCTAAAATCGCTGAGGTTAGTGAACACACGTACAATTGTAAAATTCTTGCATAGTATGAAGGAATTTTGTTTCAATACTGTTCAAGAAAGTAACTCGGTTATTTTTTTTTATGTATATATGTCAGTTATAATGTTTGTTTTTTCAGGTTCTTAGTCCGTCGTCTCTGTGTTTGGTTCTTAGAACAATCAGTTGCTTTATTGCAACGTTTCGGCAGTGCTCCTTCTGCCATTATCAAGCGTTGTGAACTGACACACTACAAGCAAGCGAGTGCCAGATACCTAGCACTACAAACTTACGAATGCGTTCGAGATCACACATAAAAGTTTTAGGGTCAACGAAATATAATAGAACAAAAAAAATCTACAAATATTTTTAGTGGCAGGGAATTTGAAAAGGAAATTCTTGATGCAAGAATATAATTTGACTGTATAAATATTATCTTTCAGTCGCTATAGATGGAAGAAGAAATTTGCATGATTAAGGAAGTATCAGGCGCAAAAAGAAATATTTTATTGTATTGCACTTTAGAAAATATTCAAATTCTGAAGTGTACTGTAATAAAAAATCATGACAGAACTTATTAATTTGTAGATACTTCTTCAAAATAATATAATTGTTGCATGAACATTATTTTATATCATTTAAACTTCGAAGTGGGCCACCTGTATATTCTATCTTAGAGTTAAAAAGTGAATAATTTAGGAACGTAGAACGGTTTACTTTACGATTAACTTCACAAGGAACTGAACTGTAAAAAGCATTTTATTTTAAAAATATTTGTGATATCAACAAGACCAAAATATACTGCTACTACAAGAACAGTTCACATTTATATCCTTTTTCCACAACTTCATCAAAATATAATATACCGTAATCATAAAGTATTTTTCTTATTAAATTAGAGTTGACTTTCCTTTGTTTCGTTCATTTATAATTCTAGAATCCAACAAATTCAATAGTCTAATTTGTATTGATAATTCAAGAAGCAGAGTCTACTTTGTTTTTTTTGTAATTCTGATGATTGTGAGAACTTAAATTGTTATTAAAAGAAACCTTAATTTTTATCTTCTTTAATTGAGCTAAATATTAGAAGTAATTATTAATGATTTTAATATTATGTCCGAATCTATCCAAATGATAATGGATATGGCCCATCTAGGCCCAATTGTTTGACTATGTATTAATTCCAAATCAAATATTACAGAACTTCAAAAATCGCTTTAGGCAGCAGGTAAAAATTATAAGCCTTCAACTTAATATTTTTCTAACGTCTGAGGAAGACTTTGAATCAATCAAATAGAGAATGTTAATCCAGTTGAAACAAGAATGCCTGCATAATTTAATCGTTGAATCAGTCTTGATGGACAAAAACAATCCATATTTTCAAATTATGAGCTACCTTTTACGATTAGGATATGATGTAAAGAAATTTCATTAAATAGGAACAATATATGTTCACGATTATGTGTATTACTTAGGCAAGTAGTTGCCATACAAAACCTAATTTCAGCAGTTAAAATTTCATAAAGAGAACAGTTGATTATAGTCAACCGAATTCATATTTTAGAATTCGAGTTCCTCAAGTGAACAGATTGCTTTCATTTTGCTCCACTGATAATTAATTGTAGCTTCATTCTCTGGCAAGATACACAATTCTTTTTCATCTTTTTTAAAATGGTGAATTCATCCCAAGTTTCGTTCCAAAATCTAATCGTGCCCTTTTTTGAAACCTTGTGTTGACCCTAGAAAATAAGATATAATATTCCTCTTCTAAAATACTAAATTTTTTTTACCCAATCTCCTGGTACTTGACCAATTCGTTGATGACTAACACGATAAATGGTGAAAATATACCAAAATACATAATCCACGATGGCAAATTAAATTCGATTTCTTGATTTGAATGAATATGGTAACAGAGAGCTGTGTATAGAACTTGTAGAATTAAACTGAAAAAAAAAAACTTTACTTTGAAAATCTTCTAGTTTAGAAACGAATTCTTACAAAACTGTTATTGTCACTACCCATAATCTATTGCTCAATGGAATTTTCTGTATCGTTAGATGGCCACGATGAACGAAACCAACTGATATGGCAACTGTAAAATAAATAGTCTGGTCTAAATTCTAACTTTTTCAATGTAATAATATATCTGTGCGACCATGCATGTACTACTCAAGCTTTAAAATAGTATAGAAGGGTCTTTCCTTTGCTTATTTTCATTACATGAGGGACAGAAGGGGTTTCTTGCGATTATATCAGCAATATTTATTTATTTAGTATTTAGAATATTATATATATATATATATATATATATATATATATATATATATATATATATATATATATATATATATATATATATATATATATATATATATATATATATATATATATATATATATATATATATATATATATATATATATATATATATATATATATATATATATATATATAATCAAATTTATATGGAATCACTCGGTATTCGGTATTTCACATTATTGATTGTTTTAACCATGGATCTTTGCTACTTTTGAAGAATGAAGTTTTCTGTTGTAAAAAACTGGATAGTATGATAAGAAATATTGAATTATCATCACATGTTCGGGATATTGTACTCAGTAGTCACTGAGATTTGAAACTGTGAATTTCAAAATTTGAAAAAGCCTATAATTATAATTGAAAATGCCTTACTTTTTGTGCATAGGGGTCGAATAATTGCTCTCGTTGAAGAATGGAGTGACACAGAGTGATATAGCGGCCACAATGGGGGTATCACAGGGGGTGATACATGGAGCTACAATCTCTGCAAAATAGGCCTAGAAGAAGTCGTAGGAAGATCACTTCTGAAGAACAAGACCGCTTTTTGTGCCAAATTGCAAGAAGAGACCCTAGTGCGTCGCACCCCATACTCCGAAGGCAAATTCTGGAAGCAACAGCCATCAATGTATCAGTCGAAACGATACGTCAATAATTGTATGGGGGGGATCACCACATGCATCTGAGGTGTTTGCTTTACAGAGAAGGGCCATACGAGTTCTGGCTGGCTTGGGAAGAATGTAGGCTTGCTTTCAAAAGACTTAAAATACTTACTCTTCCATCTGTTTTCATTCTCAAAAATGTCCTTTATATGAAACGAAATGAAAGTCCATATCAAGCACATCTGAATATCCACTCTCATGATACCCGTTTAAGTATAACTTGATAACACCACAATACAGGCTACAGAAAAGCTATCGTTCTTCTGGCTTTATTACCATTAAGCTCTTCAACTGGATACCCCACCCAATAAGAGAATTACCTTTTAAATATTTCAAAGAAAAAAATGAGAGGCATCTATTCAAGGGTGCTTTTTACAGTGTAAGCGGTTTCTGGAATATGCCCATAATGTCATTTTAAATTTATGAAATATATAATGTAGCTATCTGTATTGTAATGTCTGTATCATATTCTAATTTTTAGTTTTATGTTATTTTACGTAATGCTTCTCGCTGTTTTTGACCCAGCACAATAACAAACCTTGACGAATATATGTACTTTGTATGCTAACATTAATATATTTTGATTTAATTTATTTTTTTATTAATCTCAAAAGGATCAATTCTAACAATCCTTCTGAATTTCCAAAATCCCTGAGGTGATATTCAAAATATCAGGTGATTCCATATAAATTTGGTTATGTGTATATATAAAATGATGATCAAATACAAAAATATAAGTAATAAAAAGTGTTTTTTAGCCAACCTACTCACCAAAGTGGGTAACAATCAGTAAAAGCATCAGCAACCTTGCAGAATTGAGAGTCCAATCTTGGTCAACCCAACCAATAGTCTTCTCAACATCCCCAATAATAGGAGTATGTTGGAACAAACAAGTGCAATTCCGCATTTCACATAAATGTTGACAATGGCTAGTGAGTATACCCCAAAAGGTCACTAATATTGTTAATATAGTCGGTAAGAATTTCAGGCCATAGCACCAAAATATAAAGAACATAATCTGAAAAAATCAGAGCATAAATATGCGAGGATTGCGGAACAATAAAATTGACTTTTACATTCCAACTGAAAGCCAAGTTATTTTTGCCCAGAGGCCGTTTCATTACTTCTGCATCCACTGGTAACGCTATTAGGGAGGCACTAAGGAATGGTATAACGATGGATATCAACCAAAGTACTTGGCCGGTCGTCAATGGTGAGGGCACTAATGATATACTGCAAGCTACTTGAACTCCTGTCACTGTTGCACAACAGCAAACCCAAAACTGTACTGAAAAAGTAATTACAAAATGTGTCATTGAAAAATAAAAGGATCCGGATCCAAAATTAATTTGAACAATATATGATAAAAACGTAAATGAAATTCCCTTATATTCCTAGTAGAGGCCTGGAGAAGGACAAAATATTTGCGGTGCTGATTATATGGCTGTTTTACCTCAACCTAATATGTTGTGCACATACTGTTTACCGCGCTTGTGTACAATGGTACAAGATCATGAGATATATCCCGCTAGCAAGAGTCCTTCCATTTACAGGCTCGAGGAATGAGAGAGTATTACATTCATTGACAAAACCAAGATACCTCATTTAAGTAGTATCCCGGATTTATCATAACTATAATATAGAAACACATCAGATAAATTACTGTGAAATGAAAGATGAAATTATTAATTTACTGATTATTAGAATTCATATACATTAGAGGAAGCACTAACCTGTATTCCATATTGACGTTACAAAATGTCTTGATTCCATTACCAGATGATATAAATTTATAGGATCTTCCCTTCCAATGCAAAACGAACAGGCTAAACTATTCAAATTACGAGCCAGTGTAATTGGTGAGATACCGTCATAGGGAACATATACCAAACGTTTTTGGCATACCTGGGGATAAAGAGGTTCCACTGCAACACTATTCGCACAATTGTAAGCTCACAATGCTCTAAAGAAGGAATATGAAAAATGAATATACAAATAATTTATAGTCTGATTGAAAAACCATGATAATCTAATGATATGAGGAGAAAACGCATATAGTTTAAGTGAACTGAAGCATTCTTCAACTTTTCAGATGACACTACTCAATATAAAACTGCAGAACTTCCTAGGAACTAGTAGGTCTAATCTACACTATGCACAAAAAGTAAGGGATGTTAGGAATTATTTATTTATTTATTTTTGGGACACAAACAGGATACCCCAGCAAAGTGTCCACGTTTTAGAAACATAAACTACATTAATTGCTTATACTATAACTAAATCTTTATATCAAAAAAAAGAAAAAATAAACAACAAGAAAACTAATGATAGTTATTCCTAGAGTGTTTTTCAGAAATCTTTTCAAGGAATGCAATGATACCACAAAGAAGTCAATATTCTCACAATAATTATTACTTGATCTGAGCATTCTAGACATATGAGAGTTCGACGAGCTATTTGTGTTGGAAAAGGGCGTATTGAATAGGTTGAAATGTCTCAAACTCCTCTGCGGAACACTGAAAGCAACTAGAGACGGTAAATCAGGAGAATCTACTCTTGCATTAATAATTTTATATAAGGTAACAATATCTGTAACGACTTTACGATCTTCGAGCGAAAGGACGTTAAAATGTGAGCGCAAGAAGTTATACTCTCTATCAAACAACACATTATTCTTGAAAGCAAGTCTTTTCAAAAACTTATTTTGAACTGACTCAAGGCGAGTCTTATGAATATTATACTTTGAAACAATTTTGGCATACACTGACTTCTGATTTAGATATTCTGAACATTTTCTTCAAAAGATGGCGTTTATGTCCAAATCCTTCGAAAACTGAGGTTTCTTGTTTTCATCTGAATAATCATGAGAAGGATAGGCAACTAAGAGTATTCTTCAATCAATCACCATTAATTCATAATTTCACTCCAACATATCTTGGTGTAAAGCTTGATCGTTCTTTGACTTTCAAATTTCATATTGATAAATTATATCAGAAGTTGAAAACAAGAAACAATATACCACATAAACTAGCTGGATCTAATTGGGGCGCCGGAGTCTCTACTTTGCGAACTACTGCTTTAGCTTTATTATATTCAGCAACAGAATATTGCTGTCAGATGTGGTTGAATAGTGCTCATGTCGATAAGATTGATTCTCAGTTGAACTGTTCTATGAGAGTTATAAGTGGATGTATCAGTTCAACTGCTACCCCATGGCTTCCGGTTATTTGTAATATAGTTCCTTCCCATATTCGCAGGAAATTAGCTCTTAAATCGTCTTGGGAGAAGTATCACTCATTTCCAGAAGTTTTTCCGATGCACGATCTTCAAAATCCACCTAACCTGAGATTGAACTCTAGGAAACCTATTTGGTCGATTGATTTTTTGCGTACACGGGTGAAGGCTGTTGATCTTTGAAAAACCGAATGGCAGGAAGTTGATGTTTTTAATAAAGTTCTCATAGAGGATCCTACCAAAAGGGTTGCAGGTTTCGAAATAAGTAGGAAAAATTGGTATACATTAAATCGTCTCAGGACAGGACATGGTCGTAATAATAGTATGTTGTTCAAATGGAATACTGTAGAAAGTACGGCATGTGAATGTGGCGCAGCTGAAGAAACAATAAGACATTTAGTCCTCGATTGTCCTATTTACCATTTTACGGGTGGTTTTCAAGAAATTCATTCCGTTTCAGATAATTTTATCAACTGGGTAGAGAACTTCAAGTCTATTTAGGAGATTAAATTTTGCTCCCCCTTAGTGTTTTTTTTCCTATGGTACACCATAGGAAAACACTATGTTGATAAGGCAAGGGCAACACCGATGTAGGGTTTCATTCCTAAAAGGTGTATGAGATGTTCCCTGTTGAGAAACAGAGGAGCATTAGTTAAGTTCTTAGAATCAAGTGAGTTTAGACATATAAGAGTTAGGTATATTTTGATGAAATATTTTTCTGCTGGTTTTCTTTTTCCATTGTTACAGATTTTTCCAGTCTCAATCCCCCTTCTTTTTCACCCTTGTCTTCGTGAAGAAGTCCTGGAAATCATGGGAGTGCAAAATGACATTGAGAGAATGAAGCTGCTAAGCAGAAAAATTTTTGGTACTCTTTTTGTACACACGACACTAACACAATATAAACAGACAAGCTATTGCTAGTGCAATAGTGACAGGAAAACGAGTTTTTTCCACAGGTTTTTTCACTCGTTTACTGAATCATACGCAAGATAGTATGGTTTCCCTGTTACATTTCCTGTGCTGACACTTTACGGCCAATCGTAGGAGGCATGATGCCAGATTAAGAAACAGGCATGGTCTGTTTTTTCCGCTGGTATTCTATTTATTCGCTTATTTTTTTTTACGATTGTGTTTTCTGACACACACCAAAATTATAGATATAAGCATTTATTGTAAATACAATTATTCGAGTTTTTGTAAATCCTCTCTTTTCAAAACACTCGAAAATTTAACCAAATTCGAAGTTCGATATTTTTCCTAATTCTCAACCGATTTAGATGATTTGTTTGGCAAGTTGTAGATCAACTCTTCTGCTTTGTAGAAATTATAAGAGAAAACAAAAAAATTTATACGGGGGCAAAACTAAAAGTGTTTTTTTTGTCAAAAATTCGTAACACCCTGTGGAATTTCGTGGTCCGAGTTGAAACGTACAATATCATGGTCTGTCAAGACACATCTTCCTACAGTAGCGCCCTTCTTGTTTCATGAGTTTATCTCTATTTTTGCAAAATATATTTGATTTCGAGTGGAAAATCACCATTTTGGAGAAATTCCATTGAATCAAGAAATTGTCATTAAAATTCGTCTATCAATTTGGAATTTTCTTATTATCACTCGGGCGTGTCGAAATTGTCGTTTGCGATTTTTATGTTCGAATTGCATTAGTTATTGATGACAATTTGGTTAATTTGGTGAAAATTAGGAATTCATAGGAGATAACAGTCGGTAGGTATTACACAACCGAATTCTGGGACCATTGATAAAACTTTTCATTTACACATGTGCACACCTTTTTTTTATCAAATATGAAATACAACACACGTTTTTTTGTATATGACCACATTTGCACTTGTTTAAATAATGAGAGTTTTCCATTCTTTGATTTGATACAGATTCGATCGGTTGCGGTGTTTTATGATTCTTTTACTGTTTACGATTCGAAACGGTATTTTTCATTCAGAATGAGAGATTTACCATCAACCTCAGTAGCAAGGGCAGTTACATTGATCGAGGAAGGGCGCACCTACCGCTCAGTCGGTACCATGTTGGGTGTCTCGACGTCGGTTATCCATCGAATCTACCGACGTTACAGGGAAACTGGATTGTACGTGACGAGGCGAGGACAAGGAAGAAATCGGGCAACCCGCGCTATACATGACCGTTTCATCGTCAATCAAACCATAAGAAATCCTCGTCTTACTGCTGTTCAGGCACGTAACCTTTTACAAGCAGTGGATAACATTAACGTCAATGTGAGGAAAGTCAGAAAACCATTAAATGAAGTTGGTCTGAGATCATACGCGCAAGCAAGAGCACCAAGACTCGATAGAGCCCATCGGGTAGCAAGATTGGCGTTTGCTAGGGAGCATGTAGCATGGACAATCAATCAGTGGAGACGAGTTTTATTTAGTGATGAGAGCCGATATTGTGTGAATTTCGTGGATACTCGCTACTAAAATCAAATGCTTTTTTTGTGGGTCATCATGAACATTTTTCTCAACATGTTCATTTCATTTCACGAGTGTATCGCCAGGATACACACCTGCTCTCAATTTTGGACAGGAATGATAATTACTATAGAGTGTCACACAAAAAAATTCAAAAATAAATGTGCAAAATCAACGATTTTTCCAGTGTACTTCGAGTTCTCCCAGAGCGTGAAATTGGCCAGTGAATTTCAAAAATTTTCATTTCGTTAGATTTCCACTTCTCTAATTTTGATTTTATTTTTTGTCTAACCTCCGATGTTATGCACCTACGCAAGACTAAAAATAAATTCTTGAAATTTGTGACTTTTCGCTTCAAATTGGATATCTCTGGTAAAAATAGAGATAAATGCATAAAACAAGAAGGGTGTTACTGTAGAAAGATGTGTCTTGACAGACCATGATATTGTACGTTTCAACTCGGACCACGAAATTCCACAGGGTGTTACGAATTTTTGACAAAAAAAACACTTTTAGTTTTGCCCCCGTATAATTTTTTTTTCGAATTTTTTTGTTTTCTCTCATAATTTCTACAAAGCAGAAGAGTTGATCTATAACTTGCCGAAAAAATCATCTAAATCGGTTGAGAATTAAGAAAAATATCGGACTTCGAATTTGGTTAAATTTTCGAGTGTTCCGCTAAGTTTGCCTCCGAGTATATATATATATATATATATATATATATATATATATATATATATATATATATATATATATATATATACTGCGGGTTCCATACTGATGAGGTAAAGTTCAAACGACCGAATACATAACCTTGGTATGAAGAGAGTAATGTATTATTATTCTGGAAATTTTCACATTTCCTGTTCACAAACCCCAACATTCGAAATGCTGAACCGACGATACTATCGATATGACGGTTGAAAAGTAGTTTACTATCAATGATGACCCCAAGGTCCCTAGCTTGGTCTTCGCGCTTAAGAGTCTTGCCATTCAACACCAATGAATTAATATAATATAAATATAAACCATAATGAATTAAAATTCATTATGGTTTCTTGTGAAAATGATAATGAAACATTTATCGGCATTAATGAATAAACTATTTAGCTTACAAAATTCCTCAAATCTAACAAGGTCCGACTGCAGCAGAAGACAATCTCCAACAGATCGAATTTTTCTGAACATTTTTAGGTCGTCGGCGTAAAATAAATATTCTGAGTGTTTGAAGCAGTGCCATACTTTATTTATGTATATGTTAAACAATAACGGCCCCAAGTGACTCCCTTGGGAGACCCTGGAAGATGCAATAAATTATTCAGAGGTACAGCCTGCTACAGCAACCCGAAGTTCTCGATCCGATAAGTAAGATCTGAACCAGTCCAGAATGACGCCATCCACCCCGACACCAGATAACCCAATCAAGAGCAGATTGTGACCTATCATGTCAAAGGCCTTACTAAAGTCGGTGTAAACGGAGTCAACCCTAACCCGCTCATCCATACTTTTAAGAATATATTCCACATAGAAAATCAGTTTAGAGTATATGGACCATATGACTATGTTATTACTGTCTGTGCATGTTATTGTAGTAAGACCAGAACACGGCAGGTGAATGTAGCGGAAAAAATCTTGCTGCTAGACAGAGTATGATAAATGGGCTCAGGAATCGATTCTTGGGAAAAGGTACAGAAAAGATTTAGAACTGGAAGTCCACGTTGTACAACGGTTCAAAACGATCTTAAAATGCACTTAACAGTTAAGCGAAATTCCTTTCTACGTGCTTCTTAAGTGAGAGATGTCTTAAATACAGCACTAGATATATATCCATCCAAATATCTCTACGGTTCTTTCTCCGCAATGGCAGTTGTCAAACCATCTTCCATAACAAACACTCAAGCTCTCGAATGCAGACAATGCAGTTCGTTTACCGATTGGAGTAAAGGCACCAAGAAGACAGCAATTTCGTATTTTTTTGAGGCAAATCAAGATTTGGATTGTGTAACGGTATTCGACGTATTTGTGTCTAGAGAAAAAGGTATTAACGCCGGTTTATGTAAAAAACGGTTCCATCTCAGGAAAATTCAGGAGTGAAACAACGACTGAGAATATGTAAACTCAATACATTTTCAAAGTACACTCGGAGGCAAAATTAGCGGAACACTCGAAAATTTAACCAAATTCGAAGTCCGATATTTTTCCTAATTCTCAACCGATTTAGATGATTTTTTCGGCAAGTTATAGATCAACTCTTCTGCTTTGTAGAAATTATTAGAGAAAACAAAAAAAATTTGAAAAAAATTTTATACGGGGGCAAACCTAAAGTGTTTTTCTTCTCTTGCGTAGGTGCATAACATCGGAGGTTAGCCAAAAAATAAAATCAAAATTAGAGAAGCGGAAATCTAACGAAATAAAAATTTTTGAAATTCACTGGCCAATTTCACGCTCTGGGAGAACTCGAAGTACACTGGAAAAATCGTTGATTTTGCACATTTATTTTTGAATTTTTTTGTGTGACACTCTATAAATAATAATTATCATTCCTGTCAAAAATTGAGAGCAGGTGTGTATCCTGGCGATACACTCGTGAAATGAAATGGACATGTTGAGAAAAATGTTCATGATGACCCACAAAAAAAAACATTTGATTTTAGTAGCGAGTATGACCCCCCCGAGCTCTTATTACAGCGCGCATACGATTTCGCATACTCCCAATGATGTTGTCTATCATCTGTTGAGGTATGTTGTCCCACTCTTACACCAAAGCCAATGTCAGCTCTTCAACGTTGCCTGGATTCCGTTGTCGAACCCTTCTTCCAAGAATGTCCCAAACGTGTTCGATCGGGTTTAAATCCGGTGACCGCGACGGCCAGTCCATTCGTGTGATCCCAACTTCATTGAGATATTCTATCACTATGCGCGCAGTATGAGGGCGCGCGTTATCGTGCATAAAAAGGAAATTTTCCCCTATGTAAGGAGCAAAAGGCACAACATGGGGCTCCAAGATTTCTGTTATATACCGATGGGCATTAAGTGATCCATTGCCACTAATCTCAAGTTCTGTTCGTACTCCCAAGCATATGCCACCCCATATCATAACTGACCCTCCACCGTATTGCTCAGTTCCTGCGAAGTTCGCTTGATTGTACCGTTCCCCTCGATGCCTCCATATTCTATCTCTACCATCCACGAAATTCACACAATATCGGCTCTCATCACTAAATAAAACTCGTCTCCACTGATTGATTGTCCATACTACATGCTCCCTAGCAACCGCCAATCTTGCTACCCGATGGGCTCTATCGAGTCTTGGTGCTCTTGCTTGCGCGTATGATCTCAGACCAACTTCATTTAATCGTCTTCTGACTGTCCTCACACTGACGTTAATGTTATGCACTGCTTGTAAAAGGTTACGTGCCTGAACAGCAGTAAGACGAGGATTTCTTATGGTTTGATTGACGATGAAACGGTCATGTATAGCGCGGGTTGCCCGATTTCTTCCTTGTCCTCGCCTCCTCACGTACAATCCAGTTTCCCTGTAACGTCGGTAGATTCGATGGATAACCGACGTCAAGACACCCAACATGGTACCGACTGAGCGGTAGGTGCGCCCTTCCTCCATCAATGTAACTGCCTTGCTACTGAGGTTGGTGGTAAATCTCTCATTCTGAAAGAAAAATACCGTTTCGAATCGTAAACAGTAAAAAAATCACAAAACACCGCAACCGATCGAATTTGTATCAAATCAAAGAATGGAAAACTCTCACTCTTTAAACAAGTGCAAATGTGGCCATATACAAAAAAACGTGTGTTGTATTTCATATTTGATAAAAAAAGGTGTGCTCATGTGTAAATGAAAAGTTTTATCAATGGTCCCAGAATTCGGTTGTGTATTTTAATACCTACCGACTGTTATCTCCTATGAATTCCTAATTTTCACCAAATTAACCAAATTGTCATCAATAACTCATGAAATTCGAACATAAAAATCGCAAACGACAATTTCGACACGCCTGAGTGATAATAAGAAAATTCCAAATTGATAAACGAATTTTAATGACAATTTCTTGATTCAATGGAATTTCTCCAAAATGGTGATTTTCCACTTGAAATTAAATATATTTTGCAAAAATAGAGATAAACGCATGAAACAAGAAGGGCGTTACTGTAGGAAGATGTGTCTTGACAGACCATGATATTGTGCGTTTCAACTCGGACCACGAAATTCCACAGGGTGTTACGAATTTTTGACAAAAAAACACTTTTAGTTTTGCCCCCGTATGAAATTTTTTTTTGTTTTCTCTTATAATTTCTACAAAGCAGAAGAGTTGATCTATAACTTGCCGAAAAAAATCATCTAAATCGGTTGAGGATTAGGAAAAATATCGAACTTCGAATTTGGTTAAATTTTCGAGTGTTTCGCTAATTTTGCCTCCGAGTGTATTTCATCAAATATTCAAGCCGTTATTTGTGAAAACTTTATAACATAGAAAACAAAGCTTGACTCCATCACATGCAGCATGTTGTGCTGCAAGATAAATTGAACATGGTCCACTTCTCCAGTTCTAAATCTCATCAAACATGCTTTAAATTTGCTTCAGTCTTACTTCATATTCTGGAATATTTTTAGTTTTTACCAAAAATACCGATACGGTGAATAAAGAGGTATATTCTCTTTCTTCGAGAAACTATTTACCACTATATTTCTGTGCATAGTGTATTTCACAACTTAATGTACTCATTTAATGCAAAACTTTCCATGCAAATATAGGTAAGTTAAAATATTTCCTTAACCACTTGAAAATTGTTATTTAATCAATTGTCAATATTAATAGTTGTTGATTCAGAGGTATTTCCATAACATTTCATTACCAAGTCTGACTTACCTCGCATCAGCTTGCATAAATATTCCAGTATTATCACAGTTAGCTGCTGACCCTACAATACAAACAATTTCTCCATAATCTTGCATAATATGCAACATTTCCCTAGTTGCAGATGGAGTACAGTCGGTGAATAAAGAAACTAACAAGGGCACATTGTCAATTAATTCAATATGAGGTCGAATTTTGTCAATACCCCTGGGAAGCTGGGCCTGAAAATATTCATAAAAATATTGATTGAGTATTATACTACAAACGAAGAATTAGAACATTTAAAAATTAATATCCAGGTATATAACGCACTTTTTGAAATTAAAACACATTTGTGATATTCAAATAACTTCTCAATACTTGAAAATAAGTATGATACAAACTATAATGGAAATCAATTACAGATAATTCTACGTAACTAATACTATGATGCAAATAGAGTAAAGAGGTATACTAACCCTATTGCTCATGTCAAAATTAATTGGAGCACTTTGATCAGTACTGTCAGTCAAGCAACTCATAGATTGCCAGTCGTGCGAGGTATTATGACTACCAAAAAAAACTGACGTATCTTGCTGACCATCTCTGCTCTCGTTAACTGTACTTTGATCACTTGAATGTTGATTTTTCACTTCAGTGTCGAACCTAACAGTCACTTGGTCAACATTGATTGCGGATGGTGCCGAAAAGCTCATTGCTCTTGAATTCTCCAGGTTACTATTAAATTATTAAAAATAATAAGACGATAATTTCAAAATGTTAACATACGGCATTCCATAAAACAGTTACTTGTAATAAACATTGGGGAAAGTAACAAACTTTCAACATGCAACAGAGTAGTACTGCACAGAATTTGTCCATTTAATTCAATTCACAAATTTAAATGATCCAAAATGTAATTCTTTCAAAAGAAACTGTTGAAATGAAGAGAAAATCATTTTATATAAGAATGCATACTATATTGATCGAATGCTGCATTCATTCGACAGTTTCAATGAAGTAACTGGGAAAGTTCTATTTATTGGGATTATTATGTTTGGATTGTTCAAGTATCGAATACATCTCTGAACAATAATCAATCTTAGCAATTCTGTGCAATAATGTATTTTTTTGAAGAAACTGTACGAACAGGAAAAATTAATATATATCTACCAAATTAGATGTATATAGATACCTTTGGTGTAAAATGGGAACATTTTCAGCAGATGTCACACAAGGAGAAGGGTCCTGGCATGTTATCGGAACATTTACCATGCTGTTACTTTTAGCATTTCCCCCCCTATTGCAGTACACACATAATACATCAAACAATCAGACATTTATTAGAAGAAAGTATGATATAACAGCATTATTTAATGTAGATTTTATCATGAGCTCGATTGAAAAAAAAATAGGATATTGAGAAACAGTATATGTAATTTATTAAAGTCAGAAAAAGGCAGAGCTCAGAAAAGAAAAATCTCCAAGTGTTAGTGATTACAATTATCTAATCTTGTCTACTAATTACACTTTAAATAACAAAAGAATTGCTGCTTTATTATGGACCAATTTAAGATGTTCATATGGACCAAGATGACGAACACTATCTTGAAAATAAGGAATAAGAACGATTTTTTACCTTTTATATCCATTTTATGGTGTAATCTTATCGAAGTGAAATGAAGAAGAATATTGGGAGAAATATATTTCAAGCAATGTAATGTATAGAATTCATGCCAGATTGAACTTAAAATGCAGCAGTTTTATGATTCAAGTATGGAATATTTTAAGTTTTTATGAATCCATTCTGTTTAGAATTTTTTTATTTAATCCAAGTATTTTTGAATGTATTTTCAAATTATAAAAGAAACCACCTGTATTAAAAATAAATACTCATGACATGAAATAAAGAAAGCCTAATTCAAATGGTATGTAGCTCCAGACGTTTAACATCAAAAACTTTTGATATTTGTCCTTCAAATGGCTCGACAATAATCATGGCTGATTTAATCAAAGGCCATCTCTAAATTTCTTTTTAATCAAATTTATCTTTACTTTATTGAAACTTGACTTTTGTAATATTTCCACAAGCGTTTTTGGCTTTTATATAATTTCATTATTAATTAAATACAATAATCAATTATTAATTGAAGTATAAACAAACTTCCGATTGTTGCAATGTTACAGATAATTATAATCTTATTCATTTGTTGATGGATTTTTTATTCTTTTATAATTTCATAGCTCCATATATTTTTCATTCGAAATAATAATTGATTATAAATAAAATGATTCTGATATTATTTCAATGGCGTTCTTTAGTAGCAAACACACTTTTTACCCATCCAAATAGCTGTGTTTATAATTTACCATTCATTTGATATATAATTTAATTATTTCGAGTATCACTTAATTTTTCATGGTTTTATAAATTACCATTAATTTGATATATATGAAATCATTTGAATGTCAATAAATATATCCCAATTTTTTCGTGAATTTACGATTTAATATTATTTGATTAAATATGGGGGATAGTCCAATCATTATAGTAAGTCCACCTCGGAATTCGAGGTTTCCAGCTGTAAGTCTGTAATTACTTGTATATTGACACCCCAAAAGTTGTCTCAAAACCTACATATAGTAGGGTGTACGCAACTATTAAATTTCAAGGTCAAAGGTCACAATAATCGTTTTTTTGTAAATATCTCACTTCCTATGGGTTTTTGCTAGTTGTATTTAGTATGAATATCGTAGAGTACAGAATTCTCTACAAATTTTGTTTGAAAAAAATTTTTATACGGTGAACCGTTTTCGAGATACAGGGCGGAGAGCGCCCGGTCGCAGCATCACTTCAGGTCAACCGGTGCCTCCGGTCAAAAACGCGCCATATATAGTTGACAAACTATCGATAAATCAATGATTCTGAATATTTGTTAATTTCCATTAACTATTATATCATATTTCATCATTTTCTTCATGCATCAAATCTATATCTATTCAATAATACTGATAACCGTTTCCTAAAATTAAAAAATAATTAAGGGAAAAACTTATATCATAATATAATTTTATTCCCATTTACACTAATGCTTTTTTTTTAAATCCTTCCACTACGTCGAAAATTATACCTGGCCCCTATTATACACTACGGACACTAGGGACAGATGTTCAATTGTGTTGTATAGTTACGACCGTCTTCTCTTTATTTCAGTTTCGAATCGTATCTTGGTAACTACGGACGTACAATTTCAAGAACTATGGCTGATTTGTGTTTTTTATATAATAAGTCAGATTCGGAAGGTGAATCGCTTATTGAAGTAGTGCGTGGTATAAAATCTCTACGAACTGCAAGTATCGAACGAAACGACGGAAAAATTGATTATTTAAAATTAGTAACCTCTCTTAAAGTGCATGAAAAAGTGCCGAAGTGTTTACATTAGTAAAAACTGGTTCGCGATGCGGATGCAGGAAAGCGGGCTTGCAATGCTCATTAACTTGTGGCCTATGTTATGGGCAAACTTGTCTCAATGCTCTACCATATCAGAGTGACATTAACGAAGATGGAATCTTTGACCCCGAAATCATGGAAGAACTTGAGACAAATGTCGTTGAAGACGATAATGAAGACCAGTTTGAAATTTACCAGCAGCCGGAAGAAGACAATGAAGAGGAAGAAGATGATTAAAATTATAAATTGTAGTTTTTTTACCCCTTATTCCATTTTTTACTTTTAATAAAAATAAATGTATTGAATTATATGTTTTAATAAAAAGATTAATTCATAATTTATTTGTTTTTTTCATAATGTAAGAAGTTATTAATATTAATTAGGTTTAAATTCAAATATAAATTCTATATTTTCATTAGGAATTCTGCAATTACATGGGCAGGTAAGTGCTGTTAAATAAATTAATACTGAATAAAAAGAGAATAGGTTAGGAAAAAAATGATAAAATATAATATAATAGTTGATAGAAATTGACAAATATTTAGAATCATTGATTTATCGATAGTTCATCAACTATATATGGCGCGTTTTGACCGAAGGCACCAGTTGACCTGAAGTGATGCTGTGACCGCGCGCTCTCCGCCCTCTATCAGGAAAACGGTTCACCGTATGAAATATTTTTTCAAACAAAATTTTTAGAGAATTCTGTATTTTACAATATTCATAGTAAATACAAATAGCAAAAACCCATAGGAAGTGAGATATTCACAAAGAAAGCTCCAAAAAACGATTTTTGTGACCTTTGACCTTCAAATTTAATAGTTGCGTACACCCTACCATATATAGGTTTTGAGACAACTTTTGGGGTGTCAATATACAACTATTTACAGACTTATAGCTGGGTATCTCGAATTACGAGATTCTTACATAATTTAAACTTAAATGACTGGACTATGAAGATACCCTTCCTTTTGGAAGCCATAGTGTATCTCATTTTACAATTAAACAATCTGGAAGGTCGGACCTGGTAATTTTGACCCTCCAGAGAGGATATTGTATGTTGTGTTTGATCGCTGAAGATTGTTTCAAATTGGCAAAATCTCAAGCAGCGGAAATATTCTCGTTATAATAAACATTGGCTGCAGCCGAAGATCACCATCATAAGAAGGAAAGTGTAGCAGGTTATATAGTATTCGATTAAGTTCTTAATCCTATGAATGATCTTGCTTCTTACTTTAAGTATTCTTCTTTTAATTATGTTCGGTTGATAAGTAAGAATATTTATAACTTACACCATGACTTTCTGCTGTTTTCTCAGCAGCTGTTACATATGTATCAGCGACAGAGAGATAAGGGTTTTCCTGTTTTTTGAATTATATAAAATATTTCACAAGGTTCACCCGTGTCTCCTCATTTTCCTGAGCTTACATTTTAGAGTCGACCATAGGAGGCTTGGTGAGTTTTGAATTCTACTCCGAACGTGTTTTGAGTCACATTAAAGTTTGACATTATGGCATGATCCAGCTAGTCCTCCAATTTTCTGCTACTTTCTTTTTCTTTCCAATGTATACATACTATTAAATTAATTTTATGACGAAAAAACAGTGCTAGTACGATTCATGCACTGAGAATTCCCTAAAAGTTATTATAGCATTTATTTGTGACTTAACTACAAATTTGCAGTTCTCAATTTTTTTTATACGTGCTAAAACACTTTGCTTCTCCAAAATTTCATATTTCTTGGTTAACGGAAAGTACCCAAAAGGTTTTGATTCTCTAGCGAGTGTCAGATTAAAAAAAGTTACTGTGTAATTTCAAGAGGCAAAACTATTGTTAATTGCAAAGAAGAGTTTCATTAAAGAACACAGGGCGCTGAAGAATTGCTGCTATTGAAATATTATTTAATACTCATGCATGCAAATCAGGAAAAGGCAAACAAGGCGTACCTATTTCTGTCACTTAATAATGATATATGGCAGTTCCATCCACTTTCCAGTCCCATCTTCTCACTGAAAACTCTCGATCTCAATTCGTTTTCTTTGCTGAAATGGACAAACCTTATGCATGCCCTTTCCAACTGCTCTATTAAGTGCACCATATCAGTTAGTGCTTGATATTGCATGCTGATCATACCAATGAATACTTGATTGCATTGCATTTGGAAGCATCCATCTGCGTCTATTTCTTCAGCTTCAAATTCGCAGCCGTAAAGTAGAGAGTCGGTTGAATGGAAAACAGGCAATGGCACACCTATTTAAAGAAAAAACATTAGGGAAATTTAACTCTCGAATCTGAAATTTTAACTATGTATGTTTTCTTTCGAACATAAGTGAGTAGACATTTTTAACTTTGTAGAACTGTTTTTTTTTTCATCCAAGACAACTACTTAACACAACCTGATATTAACTAAAGGTCATTTCTCAAAATTATTCATAATATGATTATAGGTTTGTTTCAACTGAGCCCATAACCTTTGAGAAGGGCATTGCGCAAGCGTGTTTGACTGAAAGCGTTCAAAAAGTAATGGCTACCGTTCTGAAACGATCCCTTTTCTGTTTCGTTTCGAAACGGATCCGGAACGGTAATCTCAGTACACGCACGTTGTATGCATTTTTTGCATACAAATAACAGAGTTTATTTGTTTACCATTTTTTGAGTATATAAGTATTTTATTTGAATTGTGGAGGCTTTCACTTGATAGAATTCCATATGACATAAAAATAAATCAAAAGATTTTGAATTCTACAAGGATAATATATTAGCACAACGCGTTACGACACTGTGTGTTTCTCAAATGCAAGGTTACATACTACTGATATTCTATATTACAAATACAATACAAATAGCAAATAGCTGTTTTTATTGCTATTTGTAGTGTATTTGTAGTATAGTATCAGTAGTATGTAAGCTTGACTTGAGAAAGACACAGAGTGTCGAAACGCGTTGTGCTAATATATTATCCTAGTAGAATTCTAAATCATTTGATGTATTTTTATTTTTAATTTACATATTTCATTTCAGGGCTTCAGTGCATTTGCCCTATTTTCTTTTAATTCACAAACCAAACATTAGTTAATACCTAAATAATAAGTAAATAGAAATACAACATAATTTTGAAAGAAACCATAGGAAGAACCACTCTTCAAATATTGATCTAATAATTACAGTTTATTAGCTATTGAAGAGGACAGACAAAGATTTATACAATACTAATGGAGCAGCAAACGCTGTCCTGTCCAAACGTTGACTTGTTTCAACAAATGTGTTTGAATTTTCTAAACTACATACTAACCAATATTTGATATTTCAATTTTTTTGTTTCATCATTGAGCCAAATCAAAAAATGAGTGAAATTCCTAGTTATCTTGTACCGTTCAATTCTCGATTTCAGATTTTTTTAAATTTCAAATATAACATTTCCATTTAAAATTAAAACGATTTCGATAATTTAAGGACACACCTGTATTAGGTTCCAGAACTCCACGATTTATATGAATAGGAGTAGGACTTCTTTGACATAAATAAAGGTGTTTGCAATCACTTGGCAATTCCAAATAGGCCGATGCCAATGCTGGAGCTGGTGTCCTGTTCAGAGGTCTATACGAAAATGCAGTACAATACGACGTAAGACTGGCTCTCTGATAAAAGTCTTGAATTCTCTTTCTATCGCTAAGTGTGAGAGGACAGAGATCTTTTCCATCCCAATAATCAATGCAGGAATCGAGTAGAATATCTGCTGTGCCTTCCGAAAGTAACTGCATCGCACCAGTACTGAGTTCACGAATGACTACAGCAAACATGTGGGGAAATGGTACCTTTAATTTAGAATTCGCCATCTGTAAAGATCTAGCATATTTGTTGTCTCTTCTAACAGTTTCAGGTTGCTGCAAAAAATCAAGAAAAATATTTAAATTAACACAACTATCACTACATACAGTATTTACAGATTTCATCCCAATAAAAGAAGTTTTTGAATTGTTTCAGTTACCATAACTTTTAAGTTCTTTGAATACAACAATACAACTCACCAAATGTCTGAATGAGCATAGCTTCTGTTCCAAATTGAATATCTTTTGTGCTTCTTCCACAAATCCAATTATTTTCGCAAGTTCACACAAACATCTTCTATTTGAAACTGGAACTAAGTTCTCACTATTTTGAGCTTCGCATGTTATATGAGAACAAAAATTAGAATATTGTTTCTGAAAAAATAACAAATTAAATATTTTTCGGATAACTTATTATTTTTATTTATTAAAATTAGAATAATAAATTCAATAGATCATGTTTAAATCATGAATTTTGTAAATTTAATGGGACAAATAGAAAGTTCAGGGTTCTTTTTACTAATCATCAATCTATGGAAAATATTCAGTGAAAATTTTGGTAAAGCATACAAACTGAATCTGTTGATTAAAATTTTCTATCAAACAACCAGTTTTTGCAGAATAAAACTGAATAATTTGTATCAGTATCAGAGACTTTCTTATGAAGTTGTTGTTAAAGGATTATTTCATTTGTTGTCTATGAGTATAAGTAATAAAATAGAAACAATCAATTGACTCATCAAATTTACACACAGAGGCATACCAAAATTAAAATAATTAAATATCGATTTACTGTCACAGTGCAAATTACATTAGAACATCGGTCTACAAAGCATATTAATGAATGGATTAACATTAAAAATGCTAGAAAAACAAATAAAGTTTGTATTGTAAAAATTCTTCTATGGAGTAGAAGTCATTTCTTCTAAAATAATTTTTGTAGATTTTTCAGAAGGTTTGTCAGGCAGTTGGTTGGAACCATGTTATACATTTTTGTTTCCAAGAAGTGAAAGGCATTGTGGGTAGTGTTCTCTGGAGCTTGTGAAATGAGAGTGAAGAGGCAAATGTCTGATTTGATTGACCTTTAGCTTATGAAAGTGTATATATTATATGATACGGGTTTGTAAGTAGAAAATAAGAGGTGTCAGGTTGGCTGTACTGTGCAGCAATTAATTTTCCTAGAGAATCCCGTTCTCATTAATATGGAATTATTCTTACTTCCATCAAAAAAAAACTATATTTACTTCAGTAACATTTAAAAGAAGAGAATTAACATTTTTCGATTATTTTTTTGTACCTACTCAATTAAACAAATTTATTTGTGATATATTTTGATTTTATATGATCACTCACAAATGATTTTTTCAAGTATATTCCATTGTGTTAGCCCAGGTGTGTGGACGATGATTGCAACTATTTAGCTTAGCCCATGAATATTTTGAGTGTCCGTAAGGAGAAAATTAACAAATTATAATAATAAGACAAGATCTAGTAAAAGTAAATTTGCTATAGAATGGCTTAGTTTATAGAGATTATGATAAATACACTAAAGAACACTCAGGGTTAGAGATGCATTATGAAATTACAAATATTGCAAAGAATTTCAAAACTATACATAAGATATTCTTTAAATTATTACCTCTGTAGATGGGTTGCATGTATTTAGGAGTATGGATAATCCAAGGGGTTTCAAGGAGGACAAGTGTTTGTTCCATCGAGGATCGTCGAAATGAAGTTTAGCAGGATCGTGATGATTGTGCGTCACATCAAGAACCTCCACAGTACCGCTAGAGTGAGGACTCGCGAAGGTACGCTTTGAAGGAGTACCTCCAGCACTGTCAGAGTCGAGGTCCCCTACATTAATTAAGCTAAAAGAAAAAGATAAAATGGATAATTAACGTGCGTTATTCATCGACACAAAAACTCACCTAGAAGAAGGTGAATCGTCTTTATTATGTAGGAAGAACACTTTCTCTGCTGTTGGATTAGGCCATGACAGCACACCTTTCTTATCTACACAGCATAAAGCCTGAAAAAGGATTGATTTTTATAGGGAACTGTTCAGATTATTTCAACTATTTTGAAATTCGCTGAATAATAAGTATTAAATTATTATTGCATTAAAACAAGGTTCTGCCTTCTGACATACCCAGATGTTATGATTAATGATGGGTTGAGCTTTATTTAAGGTTTTTCCATGGTATTTATAATTGAAATATGTAATTAACTAATACTAAAATTGAAAATAGAACATATATCATTAGTTCTAAGAGATTCATTAGATGGAAAATATTGTAATTAAATAGTACTTCGTGTGGCCTTTCTTGATTTTATGTATCTTTTATATATTATTTATTTTGTACTTTGCATGTAACATTTTACAATGCTTTGGGATCTTCCCTCTGACCCCCAAAGATATGGCTTCTCTGTCACACACAGTGGAACTACATGTCCCATTGGGAATTATATTGATCGATATAAGAAAAAGTAAACATAGGAAAAATTTGAAAACACACTCAAGTCAGTGGATGCATCTTTGATGAAGGATTTTCAAGATGACAGCACTTCAAGCTATACTGGACTGTAAGCAGGTTGACCATTTCAAATGATATACACTGTATTTTCCTTAATTTTTGGATAATAGATTGCATTTCTAACTAACTTTGTTGGTTTCGGGGCTTCTTGAGTGAACGAACTCAATTGGTCAGGTATAAATCGTTTTTTTTCCAGAAAGATACTTGTCACTTCGGGAGTTCCACAGGATTCACACTTGGGCCCAATTCTTTTCAATCTGTTCATTAATGATGTGAAGGAAGTTATAAAGGGTGGAATTTTGTTGTTTGCAGGTGATATGAAGTTGTTCCAGAAAATCCAAGATGTTAAGGATGTACATTTTCTGCAGAAGCAGATTGATGCACTGGTCAACTTCAAATTCATTAAAACTGAATTTCGATAAATGTTGCGTGTTTTTTTTTCTGCTATGCCTTGTTAACTATTTTCTATTGTATGGAATGTCCTTCATATTTTAAGTATTGTTCATACTGTCTGTACAATAACTAAAGTATATACACTTATCTTGTTATCTTCATTAGTATTAGTTGTTATAATTTTATTATAGAAAATAGGCTTCAACAGCACTCATTTATCTTGTACATACAGATGATGAGAAAACTCAAAACTTGGCCTTTTAACCCTTCTTAATATGAATCAGTTATTTTGTTATTTATTATCATTATTCTCATAATTTAGATAATAGGTTTTGTTCTCACTATATGTATATATTAATCTATTTTTTGTCTTGGGTTAATAAATTTGGATTATTATTAAAAGGCGGAAGTTCACTTTCCGGGTTTCCTAATCGACAACACAGCAATCCAGAAGTCAAATGGACACGCGGACAAAGCAAACTGGAATACAGCCTAAATGGTACTTACAATGGAAAAGGTTCGATGGGTAGTAACTACCTTTCAACCATATAAAACACCAAGAGCAGATGGTATATACCCTGCACACTCAATAAAAGGAATGGACCAAATTGTTATGCATTTAATCCATTTCTTCAGATCCTGCCTAGACTTGGGATACGTTCTGGACCTCTGGAAAAGGATTCGGGTTGTCTTCATTCCCAAGCCGGGCAAGATCGTCCATAAAATCGTCAAAGATTTTAGACCAATAAGTCTCAGCTCTTTCCTACTGAAGACTATGGAGAGACTAGTAGAAAGATATCTTAGGGAGAATACCCTAGCGGAACGCTCCCTACATATCACTCAACATGCCTACCTGCAAAGTAGATCAGTCGACTCAGTACTACACTTTGTAGTAGGGTATATTGAGAAAGGACTGAAAGTGCAAAGCTACTCTAGAAATATTCCAAACCATAGAGGGGTTTCGACAACACACTTATAAGTCGATAGATGAATTTATCGTAAATACAGGAGTAGACAACTCCATAGCAAGGTGGGTGGGAGGTCTGCTGTCCACCAGGCGCATCCTCTCCTCTGGAACCTTGTGCTAGATGGGCTCCTGGCGGGACTTGCCGATGCTGGGCACTTTGCGGAGGGTTATGCCAACGATCTCGTCCTCCTTCTTTGTGTAAAAAACTTCAACACCATATGCGAAATTGCGCAGAATGCTCTGCAAATGACTAAACAATGGTGCAGACAGAACAACTGTCTGTTAATCCAAACAAAACAGACATGATTCTATTCACTCGAGAAAGGAAACAAGACATCCGTTTTTTTTAATGAGGAACTAACACTTATGAAATATTTAGGTGTGATGCTTGACGCCAAACTAAATTTGGGACAATCAAATCGAAAGGCAATCGCAAAGAGCGCAAAACACACTCTGAGCCTGCCGGTGATTATTCAGCCCCCAGATGAGGACTTAAACCAAACATAATATATTGGTTATACACGACAGTGATAAGACCACTTCTGACCTATGCGACCATCGTATGGTGGTCTGCACTGAACAAGGAGATAAAACGGAACAAAATAAACAAGATACAAAGGCAAGCATGTCTAACAGTCCCGGGATCCTTGAGATCCACACCCACGGCCTCTATGGAGTGCCTTCTGAGCTTCCCTCCACTACACATTGTGGTGGAGGAGGCGGCCATGAGAAAAGAAATTTGGTCCACAGCCCATGCCTTACTCATCACACAGGGCCCCACCTGGTTTACAGACGGGTCCAAAACCGGGATGGGCGTAGGCATTGGAGTCCAAGGCCCGAGGGCAAACATTAAGATTGCTCTAGAAGACCACGTCACCGTAACACACGCAGAAATATTTGCCATTCTCGGTTGAGATAGAAGACAGCCTTGCCAATAAGGCAACAACTGTTAGGTCGATGGGACCAGAATCTATTCTGACCATTCAATGGACCCACGTGCTCACCTTCTTTCAAAACTGGAACACCACCAAGGCCCTGAACTATTGGGCAGGCATCTCGGGGCTGAGACAGTCAAAAAGGCTCATAAAGGGGCGTCAATCAAAGAAGAGAGTACATGAACTATTGTCCTTCGATAACAAATCTATTGGGATGGTAGTTGGCCTATTGACAGGACACCAAAACAATAAACACCTACACGTGATGAGGCTATCGGAAACCACATAGTGCCGTGGTTGCCTAGAAAATAAAGAAACAATGGAACACATACTCTTCAAATATCCCGCTCATAAGGCGACCAGACCGAACACCTTGGACGCTGAAACACCTAGCGCCTGGATGAACCAGGAGGCCCCCTACAACGGTCTTGCAAACTTCATCAAAAAGTTTTTGCAAGACTGATAACAAAATAACACAATACGGCAAGCACAATTTTCCAAATGGCCTGAGTGCTGCTCATAAGGGCGCTGTGCAGGAAGGAGAAGAAATGTCGCCTACTGTTTGAATAAACAAATTTGATCAAGAAGACAAAGACCAGGAGGGCAAACTGCTTTGGTGGAAGATAGATCGCTGTGGGACAATAAAGTGCATTTTATAGGCAACCCCACTTTTACCTGCTTTTACTCTCACACATTGCACACTGAAAGATATTGTGTCAGAAATGGCAAGTCCCAGAGCATTTAAACAGCTGTACCACTCTTCACATTCGGACAATCGAGACAGTACCGGCGGACATTATGGAAAGGGTGCGCGTGGGTTGATTACGCAAGCAGAAACAGGAGTTAGTGGACATAGCAGGAATAGGCACTATTTTGTCCTGCCGCCCCAACACAGTCTTCCTGGTCTCTAGTCTTCTCGAATTTAATTCATCTTCATATGAAGCATTTAATGTGCCCAGCATATTTGTTTGTAATATTTCATGCAAAATACAGCACAATCTTCTTGATATACTTACAGTTACTGATCCTAAAACATGTAAAATATTCGCAGATCTTGCTAAAATTTCGGGATCACCTCTAAGTATAGCAAAAAAATTTCTAATTATTGAAACCCATTTGTATTTGAAATGTATATGTTCAACAATGGTATGATCCCCTTCTTCCTCTAAACTAAAACTTTCTTGACCTTGAACTATTTTACTAGCAAAAAATATGGCGTGTAACCTAGAAAAGAAATTTTTTTTACCCAATTTCATCAAACTTTTCACTAAACAGTCCATAGATTTAAATAAATTTATATAAACATTCTGAAAAATTACATATTTCTGATATATAAAAAACTGCGGTAATCCTGCAGAATTCACACCTATACCGCCCAGTCGGCTACGGGTCGATCAGCTGTTCAATCCAAACGTGTTTGAATCTGGGCCCGGGTTGCCAGATTGCTAGACCGCTACTGAATGTGAATTATTAACTTCTGATAGAGATGTCCATGAAGAATATATATCAAGATTTTTTCAACCTGATACTTCTATTGATTTAAGATTAAAAAAAGATTTTACAAATATTTAAGATATCTGTTTTCAATAATTACGAAATACTAAATTCTTGTTAATGTTGCTGTTCGACGAACTAACGAATACCGAATTATTGTGCTTCTATCATTCATTTATTTGTGTCTGTTAGATTGTTACTCTTATATTTATATACGAAGCAAACAATTCAATTTCAATACATCATACCCAATTAGTAAATTAAATTAATCAAGAACCACGAAGAAATAATATATGGGAGATGTCAACCCAAATTATTGGGTTCATAATGATTCTAGAACATCTATAGATCATAATCGGCATCACTTAGAAGACCGAACCTAGCCATCAGGGCTCTCTCGGTCAAACAGAGAGGGAATTGTTTTGTTGAGTTTGAATATTATATATGAATATGACAGTTTCCTGTCCCAAACCCCCTTCCTTTCACTCTTGTCTTCGTCTGGAAATCATGGTTAGCAAGATGAGAATTGAAGCTGCTAAGCAGAAAAATCTGCCCATAGAACGCGACATAACTCTCAGCGCGTAACAATACCGTGAAATGCTGCCAGCAAGGTGTTGTATATGCAGTTTCCAATTCAGGATTCGGTCTATGTGCACTTCTAAGAACGGTAGATCTTCAACTGACTCAATATTTTCTTTCCCATCTCGAATCGGAAGTTTCAATTTACTCCTAATGCCAAATGTAAGCAACTTGGTCTTAGTCAAGTTTACATAAAGGTTCTTGTCAGTAAACCATCCCTTCAAGTTCTTTAGGTCCTCCTCCAGACTCCTCATACAATCCTTCTCATTATCAGCTATACATACCAGTGAGGTATCATCACCATATAGGACGATTTCATTCCACGGGATATTCGCTATACCGTTGGTATATAGAATATAAAGGAGAGGACCTAGGAAAGACTCTTGTGGAACCACTTTCCTTATACGCTTAGGCTCTGACAACTCTTTCTCCGTGGCGACCATATTCAACCACTCGCTGCGATCTACTTGCCAAGTACGATCTGAACAAATCTTACACCAAACCTCTACAATTTCTTCAATGTCCTTGTCTTCGTGGTCAACATTGTCGAAGGCCCTCGACAAATCCAAGCACAAAGCTGCTGTTTTTTTACCCTCGTTCAAACTGTCGAGTATCCTCTTAAGGGCTTGATATATTGCCGTGGTTGTAGATTTACCTTTTCGGAACCCATGTTATTGATTCGCGAAAGAATTATGAATACTCAAAAATTCAATTAGTTGATGGGAAATTACTCTCTCAAATACTTTATTTACATTAGAGAGAAGTGAGATTGGCCTATAATTATTCAAAGTGTCACAGTCTGTGAATCGGTGTTATCCATGCCTCCTTCAGTGCATCTGGGTACACCCCAGTAAGAAACGACTGGTTTATGATGTGGAACAAAGGAGTGGCAATCGCCTCAGCAATTGTTTTCAATAATGAAACTGGTACCTCATCACACCCTACAGTCTTCTTGTTATCCAACTGCATAATATATTTGACGATATCTTGTTGCACAACCGGCTTGAAGAACAAGTTGAACTCACAAACCTTATATTCATATTCATATTCACATTTATTAGCCATAAAATAAATTACATGGCATGTCATAATATTAACATGTACTAGAGAGTATAGACAAAGATACTTATTCAAAAAATCTTACGAAAAACAAGAAATAAAAACAGAACATATACGAACCTAAAAAACAACTATCATCTGAAGGGGTTCAATTCAGTAACGACACAATACTATAACGACTCTCTCCCCAAACCATCTCCATAAACTCCTGGATTGAGCATAATGATTGCTCTAATAAACGTTTCTTCGTTTTTCTTACAAAGGACCCTATTGAGAGGTTTCTGATGTTACATGGTAGTTTGTTCTATAGCACAATCCCAAGATGATTTGTTGCAGTCTGCGTTTTGTATATTCGATGAAATTTTGTGGAAAAGTCATTTCGTCTTCTTGTGTTGTATTGATGCATGTCGGAGTTCGTTTTGAATTTATGTTTATTCTCACAAATTTTAAGCAGGTAAGTATAAAGACTGATATAACTGTAAGTATTTTTTGTGTCTTAAATAGTTCCCGACAGCTATGTCTACATGGAACACCACACAAAACCCTAATTGCAGCTCTTTGTTTCAGAAGGACCCTGCGCATGTCTGGACTATATGCATCATAACCATTATTTATTGCGATCTGTTTCATCAAATTCAATTCTTTGAAATAATAATCATTACACATCGGTGTGCTCAAGAGTCTGTGTATATAGCTATTAAATGCTGCAACTTTATGTTGGTAATGAATTGTGATATATGTATGAGAAGGCTTATGATAAATTGAAAACTGGTGTTTATTATTTGATCTTGTTAATGTTAGGTCTAGGAAATTGATCGAATTGTTCTGTTCTATTTCAGAAGTGAATTTTATTTGTGGGTGAAGGCTGTTGATGAAATTTTCGAATACAGTGAACTGTCTGTTCCTGTGAAACACACAATAATGTCATCGACATATCGATACCAATATGGAAAAGTTTACTAAGCGGGTGTTTATGAATAGTTTTTTCTATGTTATCCATGAAGATTTCTGCTAAAAGAGGGCTTAAGGGGTTTCCCATTATAAGTCCCTCATCACTTTTATAAAAACAATCGTTAAATAGAAAATAATTTTGAGATATGCAAACATCTAATAAAGCCATAATGTCGTATTTAATTAAAAATTAAAGAAATTAACACCAACTTGTCAAATCATCAATTTTTCAAGAGATTCATAAATTTAACCGAAACAAATTTCACCATTGATGAGACGGCGTTATGACAGTTCACTATTCGAAATTTTTCATCAACAACCTTCACCCAAAAATAAAATTCACTTCTGAAATAGAACAGAACAATTCGATCAATTTCCTAGACCTAACAATAACAAGATCAAATAATAAACACCAGTTTTCAATTTATCATAAGCCTTCTCATACAGATATCACAATTCATTATACATCATCACATCCTTACCAACATAAAGTTGCAGCATTTAATAGCTATATACATAGACTCTTGAACACACCGATGTCTAATGATAATTATTTCAAAGAATTGAATTTGATAAAACAGATCGCAATAAATAATGGTTATGATGCAAATTTAGTTAGCAGCATATTATATAAGAAAAACAAAAATTAGCTTTACAACATATATATCCATTCGTGAACAGCAAGACAAGAAATTCAATAGTTTAACATATATAGGCAATATTAGCTATTAAGATGAAATCCTTCTTAAAATTCAAATTTAAATATAGCGTTCAAAACATCAACAAATTTAGGTTCATTTATCAGGAATTATAAATCTCCAATTAATGAAGAAAATAAATCAGGTGTTTATAGATTGGATTGTGTAGATTGCAAATGTTATAGGTAGAACAGGAAGAAATTTTAATGCAGTTTCATCAATGGAAAAACCGATTCAAATTATTCAAATCATCTTAGGAAAGCAGTCACTCTTTCAATTCAGAATTTAAAATCCTACATTCTGAGAATAAAGGTATAAAACTCAACCTTCTGGAAGTACTTGAAATTAACAGATTTAGGTATTCACGGAAATTCTTAATGATCAGGTAGACATAAATAACTCACCCTTATTAAATTTATTTCCTAAACATTAGTTTAAATACTGAATAGTTCTGAGAGGATTGCCTCTTTAGTATATATAAATATTTATTGGTAAGATATATTTGTAGTATTCATTCGCTCTTGACAAAGATACTGTGTAATAATATATTTTAGTAGAAATCATCGTTTACTTTTATCCATAATATTGTTGATATTAAAAATACATATGTCCATACTTAAGGTTTGAAATTTGTTATTTTGTGATCTACAGAATTTTTTATTGAAATTATTTAACTCCTCACACAAGGTTCAACTACTTAGTAGTTCCACCATTGAGGTAACTCTGTTTATTCTAATTTGGACGATATCTTTGAATAAATATTATTATTATTATATTCTTCATGGTTTATTAGAAATTAATATTTCTCATTCAGTAGAGACCTAGCAATCTGGCCCAGAAACATGTTCGGATTGAGCAGCTGATTGACTCATAGCTGAGCGCATGGTATAGGTGTGAATTCTGCAGGATTACCAAAACTGCTCATTTTTATTCTATTCTGGAAGTAACTGATTTCTGTTATTCCTCACAGTAAGTCTGATATTCTACTGAATGATTTCAATAATTAAACTCGCAGTAAAACCTAGAAAAATGGCATATGAAAAAAAGTACATCTCACCTGGCAAGTCCAATATAATTGGCTAAATTCCACACTAAAGGAAAAATCATTGGTAGTAAAGGTAGAATACCATTTGTAGGATATAACAAAAATAAAGCGACATCATTATCAAACTTTAAATGCAAATATTTCAATGCAGATAAAGCATAGAAAACTATAATAGCAATTGGTAAAATAATCCTCTGCACCATTTCAACAAGTAAAATATGTTGCTGGTGTGTCAAATGGGTGCTTGGCCTATCTAAAGCTTGCTCTAACATAATCCTCAAATTTCCCAAGTAGGGAGTCTCTAGAAGTTTGTATTTTGCACCTTTTAAAGGTTTACGAATTTTTGGTGTTGAAATCATATTTCCATCTTTGATGTGTGGAGCATAAACCTCTTTGGCATGAAGTAAAGGTTGATCGGAATTTTTTTCTAAACATTCACAATAGCCTGGACTTATCTGACCAGGCCTTACAAGAATAATATCATCTTTAACTAGTAAAGAATAAGGTAAATTAATTAATTTTCCATCCCTGAAGGTCCATTGAAGAGTTATACAAGGTGAAGTGGGCATAAACAAAGATGGGAAATTTTCTTCTTTCCATTGCACTGATTCAGCCTCTTCTTTAAGAATCTCTAAAATATGTTCAACCCCTTTAGACATTTCCTTGTGCCGTAAATAGTTGTCATAAAGCTCCAGAGAAATGCTTAAAGTTGTGAACAATAGTATCATCATAGCCTCTAATAAATAAATATTTGAATAATCCCCTATAATATATGCCAAAATCAGACTTATTGCAGACCAGATTAGAAAACATAATGAAATCCAATTTATTGTAGTTTTGTGGCTTGAATGATGTAAACTATCTTTTATCCAAGATTTGGAATTCCTGAAAATTCATTATTCATTATGCAACCAACATCAAGGTGGATTCAATTACCTCCTTTTTTGAGATTGTCTGAATTGATGAAGAACAGTTTCTATTTCCCTGTATAGTATATGAAGAGCCTCCCTATTGCTCAAGGAGGTTCCAGAATTATCCATATTGCATTTTTTCCTGAAGTATCATTCAGTATTTGAATTTATTTCAATTTATCCATAATGTAAGTATCAAAAATCTAATAGCTATAGAAGAGTTGACTTAACTGACATCTATTTAGAGGTTAGGCCAGGAGTAAATTATAGGTCACAGAAAGTATATAATTTTCTATGATCAATTATTTTCATCAGTTATCAACAAAATAAGATTTTGAATTATGAATTGAATAAGGTTTCTAGGCTTTTTGGGAAGTCACCACATTGTGTATATTCAATTCGTAGTTAGGTCCACATCAGTATTTTCTTCTCTAAATTGAGATAGTCATACATAGAGTCCGCAGGCGTCATAAAGAAGAATCACGCAGAAAATGCAGTTGATTTTCCATTTTCCTTAAGTAGGTCATTACACTGATTTCAGTTTCCTCGTTTTGCGGAAATCTTAATTGCAGATTAATTTCCGTATTTTTAGGTGATCTGGATTGACCATGAATAACATTTGAGTTCAAAGTGAAATTCTTTTATTTCTTTTGGAATTAGTTGAAAAACAAATTGTTTTGCAAAGTACAATGGCAAGTTATCAACCAGATATTACTTATTCCTGTGAAATCTGCGGTGCAGAAGAATTGTCTGAAGAACAGTTCAGAGAACATACTCATTTGAAACACATAGAAGGTAGGGGAGTTTGCCCATTTTGTGGTCTTACTGCTGTATCAGCTTCGGAATTGACCATTCATGTGAATCAGGCACATTTGGATTTCCTTACTCCTGACGCAGAGGTGAACATGACTTTCATAGATGATACTAGTCCCAGGTATGTCTCATTGAATTTATACAAAAGTCATTCTCAGAATTGTATATTTTTCAGTGAATGCAATGGAGAATCAGGAAGCCTTAGTCATAAATCAAACATTCCGTCATTTCCTAGTCATTCCAATAGTTACGCTAGCAGTTACAGTTCTAGTTCAAATTCATTCAGATCAAATATAAACAATATTAATGTTAATGCAAAGGTATTTAATTTTCATTTCAATTACTTATGACATTCAATTTTCCAGTTGACATATTTCATTATTAATAAATTGGGATTATTTTCTAGGTAAATGGGGGAGGTGATATAACACCAAAAAAATATAATCATGGACAAGGATCTCCCTTACGCTGTAGCTTGGATTTGAAATTAAAAAATTCAATGGAGAAATTGCAGTGTCCTCTTTGCAGCTTTACTAGTATTAGCCCAGATGAGATACAGGAGCATGTAAATAGGTAAAATTTGGCATATATGTGATTGAAATAACCATGTTTCCTAGGATATATAAAATTTTCACTTGATATATCCCTGAAAATAAAACAGTTTTCTACCATTTAGCTAAATTTATAAGTACAGCTAAAGTTCAATGTTAATATTGAGAAGTAAATAGATGATTGAAATCCTCTTGAATTCACTAATACAGTCAGTAAGGTGGCACTAGGGAATTTTGGCATTATATTTTTGTGTATGATATTTTTTGTTGTTGCTGTGGTTTCCTTGTCGCCATCGAATCATTATCCATCATAATTACTACGTTTTCATAGAATTTTAGAATGTAAAATTATAAGAGCAAAATCGATTTCAAATTTGATTTTCTAATAGAGAATCACCATATCTTCGCTGATGATTCATTTGGGAAATGTGAATATACCACGATTTTTTTAAGGTTAGGTACCAAACAATTGACACAACTAGCTGAATGAACGTTTTCAAGTTGATACCAGAAATTAGATCTGAAGTCATTAATTCAAATCCATTTTCACAAGTACAAGTGAACGATGATTTCTACTAAAATATATTATTAAATGCTCGACGCATTTCGATACACAGTATCTTTATCAAGAGCGAATGAATATTACAAATATATCTTACTAACAAATTTTTATATATACTAAAGAGGCAATCCACTCAGAGCTATCCATACTTGAACTAATGTTTAGGAAATAAATTTAATAAGGGTGAGTTATTTATGTCTACCTGATCATTAAGAATTTCCGGTGAATACCTAAATCTGTTAATTTCAAGTACTTCCAGAAGGTTAAGTTTTATACCTCTATTCTCAGAATGTAGGATTTTAAATTCTGAATTGAAAGAGTGACCATTTTCTCTAAGATGATTTGAATAATTTGAATTGGTTTTTCCATTGATGAAACTACGTTTATGTTCAGAGATTCTAACATTAAAATTTCTTTCTGTTCTACCTATAACAATTGCAATCTGCACAATCCAATCTATAAACACCTGATTTATTTTCTTTATTAATTGGAGATTTATAATTCCTGATAAATGAACCTAAATTTGTTGGTGTTTTGAACGCTATATTTAAATTTGAATTTTAAGAAGGATTTCATCTTAATGGCTAATATTGCCTATATATGTTAAACTATTGAATTTCTTGTCTTGGTATTCACCGATTGGATATATATGTTGTGAAGCTAAATTTTGTTTTTTCTTATATAATATGCTGCTAACTAAATTTGCATCATAACCATTATTTATTGCGATCTGTTTTATCAAATTCAATTCTTTGAAATAATTATCATTAGACATCGGTGTATTCAAGAGTCTATGTATATAGCTATTAAATGCTGCAACTTTATGTTGGTAAGGATGTGATGATGTATAATGAATTGTGATATCTGTATGAGAAGGCTTATGATAAATTGAAAACTGGTGTTTATTATTTGATCTTGTTATTGTTAGGTTTAGGAAATTGATCGAATTGTTCTGTTCTATTTCAGAAGTGAATTTTATTTTGGGGTGCAGGTTGTTGATGAAATTTTCGAATACAGTGAACTGTCTGTTTGTTCCTGTGAAACACACAATGTCATCGACATATCGATACCAATATAGGAAATGTTTACTAAGCGGGTGTTTATGAATAGTTTCTTCTATGTTATCCATGAAGATTTCTGCTAAAAGAGGGCTTAAGGGGTTTCCCATTATAAGTCAATTGCTCCGCGAAACACCAAACTGCGTCCGTGATTAAGAAAGAATACCTAAAAAAGCTTTATAGACCAATTAGAGATCACAACATATTAATCAAAAATATAAAAGTTAAATCAACATCGAATGGCATTATTTTCACAAAAGCAGATAAAGGCAATACAGTTATAGCGATAAATAAACAAGATTATATTTCCAAAACATTAGATTTCATTAATGATTCTAAAATTATTCAATTATATCCCGAGATCCTACTAATAAATTCAATAAGGAAGTGAAGACGGTCATTGAGAATTCAAAATCCATCATTACAGATAGCAAAAAAATTTAAACTTATCTTACCGAATCCTTTACCATCTCAACTTTATTCTTTAGTTAAATTGCACAAAAGTGGTTATCTAATAAGACCAGTGGTATCATTCACACATGCCCCAGCATTCAAGATTTTCAAATTTTTAATACATATTCTGGAAAAATGTTGTAATTTGAACCGTCTTCTTTTATTCGTAATTCAAATGATTTGATAAGAAAAATAGAAAATATTGTCATTCCAAGTAATGCAAAGTTAGTCTCTTTTGATGTCAAGAATTTGCTCCCAAGTATTCCACCGAAGGATCCATATAAAATAATCAATAATTTGTCAACTCAAAATATGACGAATCCACGAATTAAATACGACATTATGGCTTTTTAGATGTTTGCATATCTCAAAATTATGTTTTATTTAACGGCTGTTTTTATAAAAGTGATGAGGGATGATTAAGTTTGAAGATCATGCATATAGTTATTTCAGAGAAACAAGTGCTCTTTGAGATTCTACAAAATTTCTCCATAGAAGTACATTATAATTTAGGTGACTGTAGATAAAGCTGTAGTATACACTAATCACAGATTCGATACCCAGAGAGTTCCTTATTCTACTGATTGGATAATAAGATCTGTTCAGTTTTTTTGCATAGCTGGTCCAAATGTTTACTCCATCTCGAACCTTCATCCAAGTACACCCCAAGAAACTTGACACAATTAGTAGACCCCAACGTATCTCCTTTACAGTTGATTACCAGAGGAACCCTGTTGGAATTTCTTAATCCAAAGTATATGCATTCTGTTTTAGCCACATTTAGTATGAGGGAATTTCCAAAACACCATCTGTTGAAAGCGTTTACAATCTCCTCACAAGTCTCAGAGAGCTTCGCAGGAGTCCACGGTGTGATGGCTATGGAAGTAACATCAGCAAATATTGTTTTTTATCTGCATTTATATGATCAGGCAAATCGTTATAAATAGGGGAAACAATAGTGGTCCCAGCACGGAACCCTGAGGAACTCCCGACGTAATCCCAAGTTTCTCAGACCAAACCTACCGAATTTTGACAGACAAAGAAAGGCTCGAAATGAAACTATGTATCCAATCAAGGAACACATCTCTAAAACCTAAATTATAGATTTTACTTCCATTAAACTTATCACTAGGCAGTCATACGCCCGACCAACTCGAAAAAAAGTCCAACTCAACAAAATCAAAGGCAGCTGTTTGACTTGAACGTCCGACCATAAAACCATGTTGACTATAAGTAATGATTCCAAATCTATTCAAAAAGTCAGCCATACAATTAACACGGCCTCCTCAATGACCTTGGAGAAGACACTCAAAATTGAAATAGGACGATAATTTGCTATATTAGCAGCATCGTTCTTTTTATGCACAGGTATTACTTTTGCTATTTTCAGATGAGAAGGAATATGGTCCCAAAAATTGCTAAATCAGCCTTGATTAGAATCAAATGCAATAATTATGCAATAGGTGCTTTCATGAGGTTGATTACACTAAATCCATATTCAAAACGGATTCAATCTCTCATGAAAATGAAGTAAATTGGTCACAACTAGTGACCAATAAGGTTAGGTGGCTCCAGCATGAAAAAGAAACTACCAGAAATTCAATGTTCAACCTGTACTCCTGAGAATGTTGACAAAGGGAGAGAAGTGTTTCTTCCCTTGAAGACCTACTGCAGCTCTATTTTTGCTGATGTATGTTTGTTGAAATATTAAGTGAATCCCTTCACTTGAAAGAATGAAAAATAACTGTAAATTGGAAAAACATTGGTATATGCAAACTATATTAAAACCACTGGCTAGACATCAGTGGGCTTCAATCCCTCAGTTTTTATAACTCCAAAAATGAAAGGAAGGTAGAAAATATCTGAAATATTATTGCAATAAAAGAGAAAAAAGGGATAGGATATTAACACTGCACTAATAATCAAATATCAAACTGTAAGTGTTTGAAACATAACTTACATAAACCTAAGTCTAGCAAAGTTTATTTTAGACTGCTGCAACTATACTTGCAGAAGACTCTGCTTTCTAAACTATTATATTATATTATTCTATTTACATTACTGCTTAATTTAATATCTATTACATATGGTGATGTGAATCAACAATTAATATTTACACTTCTGCTTAAGCTGAGATTTCGAGATATCATTCTCACATCACTACTGTCCTGCCAGTGATGAAGATCATAAGAGTTCCACTTAACTGACACTGAAACAAGCATAAATAATATAAAATAACTACTTTATTTATCTATATTATTAGGCCATGAAAGTAAAAACTGGAAAAATAAAATTTAAACTGGAAAAGGAATAGTTAAATTATACAAAGACGAAAGAGTACTTTTATAAAATACATGAATCCGAGGGTTAATGGTTATAGTTATATGCAATGTCTTCAAAATGTATTCAAAATATAGAGCCCAATATTGAAACATATATACTTGAAACATAATATGCAACTGATGGCAAATACACATTGAATAAATCTTAGTTGTACATCTTTAATTAATGAATTATTAGCTAAAACTTTTTTTAATGATTTCAGATGATAATTGTATAACTTCTGCTGAGATGCTGAAGCTGATTTAATATTTAAATTGAAATTTCTTTATAACGATTTTCTTTCAGACGTCATTTTGACCTTACCTCACCTTCTATCTCTCAAACCAAAGAACAAATTTTTCCCTGTCCATTATGTGCGAAAAACTTCACATTGGCACCTGATTTAGAGCTACACGTTAATATTGAGCATCGAGACATCCTTTCTCCTGCTAGTCCCCCAACTAGAAATTGTCCAGTATGTGGAATAAGTCTTGAAGGTGAAGGAAATGTAAGTACTTAGTTCTCAAGTTTGGAATTGGTGAATATTGTCAATTCTTTATAGAAAGAAATATCACTTGAAATAATTTGTAATTTTGAACAGAAATTATAATTTTAGATATTCGTTGAACCTTTTGCAGCTGAAATGAAATCAAATTTCGGTCTATGAAAGCATATCAGAGTGTGCTTACTTCTTTTATGCTCCTTTTGTTTTTAATATGAAAATCATTCATCACTCCGTTAAATAATTACTATGTTGTTGTATTATTTACCATGTTGAGAGACAATTATATTATGAATTAACTAAAAGACCACTTGCTCAGACACATAGTCTGTTAATAAGTCGAACCAATTAAACAACTAGTTCCCTGAAAATGTGATCCAATTCATCACTGTATGAAATTAGCTTATCTATTTAACTATTATCTATTTAAACTATAATTGAAAAATGCTATTTAAACCGTTAAAGAGATGCAGGGTGCTCAAGTATGGTAAAAAATCAAATTAATTAACTGTTGCCAAAGGACTACAGATATTTGAATGAAATTTTGTAGGCGTTAACTGCCGTATAGAGTATGTTTTGCAATGAAATTATTATTTTAATTTCACCAGTGGTGTCCCTACTAACACGTAATTGGATATTTTTCATGAAAAATTGGTACGACACTGTTTTATCACAAAATAGAAAATTAGTTTTGGAATCTCTATTGAATTTGGAAGAAAAAGCAATCTTTCGATTATTCTGTACGACTAAAAGGCAAGTAAAAAATTAAAATCAGAATTGAAAGAATTTCTATGTTAATGAAACTAAAAGGACGTAAGATTTGATTTATGGCGTTCAACAACAATCTTAAATCAATAAAAATTTTGAAGAAATTGCTCCATCCATTTGTATCCAACATTCATATCTCGAATTAATAGGCAAATCTTCGATGAAGTCCCTAAAGTTATTCGTAACAAACTCAATAAATAATTCTGCGTTTAAACTTGGGGATGGAAAATGTGGACCACTGACATTGTTATCAAAAACTCTTAACCACACATTTACTGAAAAATTTATTTTGAAATTATCTTGGTCGAATTTCCCGAGGATTTTCGTGTGCCCAAACATGGATATTATGAAAAAATAATTAATAGTCTCAAAAACAGAAAGGCTCCTGGATGTGATGGTCTGACGGCAGAGGTATTGAAAGAAGTGGCTCAAATCATATCGGAACCATTATGTCATGTTATCAATAAAATAATAGAAACCGCTGAATGCCCGCCTCAGTTCAAGCTCGCTGTCGTACGACCGTTACATAAAGGAGGAATGCGAACTGAATTTTCTAACTATAGACCAATCTCGGTTATGTCTAATTTGGCAAAAATTTTTGAGAAGGTTATCAAAAAACGATTAGGTGAATTTCTGGACAAATTTAACATCATCTCTTCAAATCAGTATGGCTTTCGAGAAAATAAATCCACACAAGATGCACTTTCAAGTATAACTTGAAAAATATATAAGGGACTGGATAACAGTAGAAAGATTGTGTGTTTTCTTGGATCTCGCTAAGGCCTTTGACACCGTCTACCACAAAAAATTATTGGAAGCCTTGGATGAGATTGGAATAAGGGGGAATGTTCTACGCCTTTTTGGGAGTTACTTGAATGAGAGAAAGCATATTGTTAGTTTGAACGGAGAAATGAGTGATGAAAAAATGATTAAATTTGGTGTACCACAGGGCAGCGTGCTAGGCCCAGTATTTTTTTTGATATATATTAATAGCTTGCTTCATTTGAATCTGAATGGGACTATAGTTAATTTTGCAGACGATTCCACTTTAATAGTTGAGAGTGATAGTTGGGATGAAACAAAGGAAAAGGCGGAAGAGGATATGAGAGTTATAGAAAGATTGATGAATGCAAAGCTGCTTACAATCAATTTTGATAAGACTAAATTCTTACCTTTTTCATGCTACAACCGCAATATGCCATCTTTTAGAACTTTAGATGTTTCTGAAAAAAGGAAAGTAGGTCTAGCTGTCACTTATAAGTGTTTGGGAATTGTTTTCGATAGCCATCTACGTTGGGACCATCATATTTGTACCGTAGTTGCAACTCTTCGCGGTGTGCTGTACAGATTCAAATACCTCGAAAATGTTCTCGATCAAAAAGCTTTGATAAAGATTTACTACGGACTTGTACACTCTAGATTATGCTATGGTATTCTGAACTGGGGAGCTGCAAGGGTTGAGCATATAGCTTGTATCGAGGTTCTACAAAAAAAGTTTTTAAAAATCATCTTCAATAAGGAAAATACTTACCCTACTTCACGTCTCTATGATGAAGCTCGGATCTTGGATATTCGTCAAATGTTTGCATTCTCATGTATAATACATTTGTATCGGAATGCATATTTACTGGAGAAGTTTCATCATACCTATAATACCAGACGGAAACATAAATTTCATGTGACACCTCGTGCAGATAAATCCATTGCCCAGTTAAGTTTTTCTTTCTTGGGGCCTAGACTGTTTAATGCTTTGGCATTTTCAATAAGAAATGTTACTGACATGAGGAAGTTTAAATTTGAGCTGAAGAAGATGATCCTTTGTAATGGTAGGGATAAAATTCATGACATCATAGAGTTGAGAAATTAATATATTTTTTGTTGAATCTGAGTTTTTCTGTTTGAGTTTTGTTTTCACTCTTTATTTTGTTTAGCGGATCAGTGTCGGTGTGTTAGGTTTACTTAAGGAAAAAATTAGATTAGTACACTGCAGACAGTCATATGACTTTGCAGTTTTATGTTTATTTTCTGAGTTTATTGTCAACAATTATTATTATTATTATGTTAATTCGTTATTCCACGTCCAATGAAAGAGGATTCATCAGTCCAGAGAATTTTACGCAAGGTTAGGATTTACTTCTGTCGAATTTAAAAACCACTGTCAAAATCTCATTTCTTTCCAGCACCTCCAGGGTTAATATCCTGAACGGGCTGTGGATGCTATGCGTGCATGTACGTCTCGTATTTGTAATATTTGAGACAATATTGAGTATTTTAATTGCAGGGCTGGGTTTCGAGAGCTAAGTCCCGGATTATTATCAAAGATACGAAGTATGCGATTGCGATTGCAATTTCGACGGTTTCTGTTTTGTACATTACTAACCCGCTCATCAAAGTTACGAAAATTTTGATGTGTTCTAACGAAGACACGAACATATGGAATTTTTCTAGTTAGATAGCGTCTTCAATATTTACGAATTACCACTTCCGCATTTCCATCAGAACATCCATACCAAAAATTAATATCTGCGTATTCGTTGCTTCTAAATCGATTTTCCAGAATAATGCTTAGAACACTAATAATAACGATAACAATATCTAAAATGAATAATAACAACCATAACAATGAAAACAAATTAAATTTCTGCAGAGTTAACTAATTTTTACTCAGTCTTTGTCTCTGTCAATTTTGACAAATAAAATTTTTCAATTATTTTCCAAAGATCAGTATTTTAATTTTTCACTTCATTCTTTTTAGTGAAAAGAAATACGCAGATTTTCTTTTTTTTATGCATTTCCTGATGGAAATGCGGTAATTCGTGAATATCGAAGACGCTATCCATCTAGAAGAATTAAGGATTTACGCCCTGGAGATGCTGAAAAGAGAATGAGATTTTTGCCGGTAAACTGAACGGAAGAAAATTGTAACATTTTGGACAGATGAGTCCTCTTTGCTAGACGTGGAGTACCAAATTCCCATAATTTCTTTATTTGGCTAACCAAAAATCCTCGAGAAATTCGACCAAAAAATTCGAAATAAACGATTCTAATTTTAATTTTTTACTGGCAAATTCTGAGTCGTACAGAAAAATCGAAACAATATTTTTTCTCCCAAATTAAATGGAGAATCCAAAACTGATTTTTTTTAGTACGGACACCACTGGTAAAATTAAAAATAATATTTTCTTTTTTACCGAACTTGATCACCCCATTTCTTCAACGAAGCATTTTTTACATAGCGAACTCATATTATATTTGGATTCTCTAATGTTCTCTAAATTTTCCGCTATGGAAACTGGCCACCCTATATATATATATATATATATATATATATATATATATATATATATATATATATATATATATATATATATATATATATATATATATATATATATATATATATATATATATATATATATATGAGTTTATGATGGAAAATATCAAACTTTTACGAAGAGACCAATCAACATCCCAAAACCTATAGCATCTCATGGTTACTAATCATTTTCAAAATCGAGTGTTTCCTCCCCGGGCCCTAATTACTGCTAGTATACGTCTCGGAAGCCCCTCAAACAAATTTCGGATGTACTCTTGAGTCATTGAGTTCCAATTTTTAGGAAGCAGATTTTCTAGTTGTTGGAGTGTTCTACAAGGCATCCTAGGTTGCTGAATTAGCCACCCCATGTTGTCCCAAACATGTTCAATGGGACTTCTGGCTGGCCATCTTAAAATACCAATTTCGGCATTTTGCAGAAATTCTGTAACTACTCTAGCTGCATGAGGCCGAGCATTATCGTGCATATAAATGAAGTTTTCGCTAATCAATGGGCCAAATGGTACAACATGGGGTTCAAGGATATCTGCGATGTATCTGGCCGCTGTCATTCTTCCATTATTCACTAGGAATAACTCAGTTCGACCATGGAAAGAAATGCCTCCCCACACCATTAGTGAGCCCACTCCGAAGTTTTCGGTTTGCCGGATATTGCATTGCTGCTACCGTTCCCCAGGTCGTCTGTATACAGGCATGCGTTGATCATTCAATACTAGACAGAACCTGGACTCGTCGGAAAAGAGAACATTCGACCATTCTGGAATACCCCAATTTGCAATTTGTTCTCTCGCAAACTGAAGTCTTGCAACTCGATGCTCTCTGGTGAGACGCGGGTCGGTAGAAGCCACCCATGGTCTGATATCGTATTCTCTGAGCCTGTTCCTAACAGTTTGCAACGAAATATGCACATTTCTGGAAAGTGCAAGTTCATTTTGTAGCGTTCTAGCCGTACAGTGCCGAACTCTTAGTGCAGTTAAACGAAGCCAACGATCATCAACTGGTGTTGTTTTCCGATTTCTTCCCTGTCCGGCTCTTCTTCCATATTCCCCTGTTTCGTGGTACCGATTAATAGCTCTTGAAATAGTGCTTTGGTTAACATTCAACAAGTTAGCCACGTAACGTTGGCTTCGCCCCTCCTCTAGAAGTGAATTCTTACCACTTCACTCAAATAGCGTCCAGGACGTTCAGCAGCCATTACAATAAATTCAAAGATTCGAAAATCAACAAGAAACATAGAAAACTTGCATTAATTTATCGAGAAAACTGAAGAGAAATTGAATGAATACTGATAGTCAAATAAACTCATTCTTGATTCAGACGTGTTTGAGATCATATGGAAACAAATGTTACTACATAGATAAGATTTTTTCCCCTCATATGTTGACAAAGAAACTGCGATTGAGCTGCTTAATCGATTGTGGAATTCAGAATACCGGGTGATGCGACAATTTTAGTGGTGTGTGTAATACTGTTTATCCATCAACAATATTATTAATTAGGTTAGGTTTGATTTTTGAGACACTGAACAAATAATAGTAGGTTAATCGTGTAGATTTGATATGTATTTATTTATATATATATATATATATATATATATATATATATATATATATATATATATATATATATATATATATATATATATATATATATATATATATACTCAATCTTCCGATGATTCCACATCTTTCATACATATTAATAGTGCTTCATCTAGATTATACACTATACACATTATCTTAACTGTTCACCATTAAAATACCCGCCTAAGTAAAAATCTCTTTGCGCCAGGTAGTTCAAGGTTACATTTTATCAGTAGAAATTTTTCGATCTTTTACAGAGCAGTGCAGTTAGACACGTCGAGTCCCATTTTCCGGGTAATTCGCCTAGTAATTCGGATCAAGCTGCCTTACGAGAGAGGGAACAGAAGGAGTTTGAGATGTTGAGAGCTCAATATGGAATGGATAATCAAGGCAACTTCAGGGAGCAATGTGTGACAAATATGCAAAGGGCAGTATACGCGGGAGAAATGAGTGTGTCTGATTACTATGAGAGAACTTTAGACTTGAGAGCGGCCGAAAGCAGTGGGATTGACGATTGTAGCTCTGTCACTAGAAGTATAGTGAGTTGAACGTAAAAATTTTCCATGCTGTTATTTCACAGTGGAATGTATTTCAGGTTCCTAGAGTTCGAGCTATGAGTTTGAATGCACAGAATGTTGTACGAACTCTTCTATGTACCTGTGTAGATCATTTCGCATCTTCATATGGCGATAGAGGCTGGGGTTGTGGATATAGAAATACACAAATGCTGATTTCTAGTTTACTTACTCACACTGGTTATAATGAACGTCTTTATAAGCTGTGGCAGACTGAAAAGCCTCCAAGAAGTGCTGTTCCAAGTATTTCACGATTGCAGTCCCTAATCGAACATGCCTGGTCACAAGGGTTTGATGTACAAGTAGGTTTTTTGATACTGTTATATTTCTATGAGTATTAGTCTTTGCAAATGTTGGCTTCAAATGCATGATTTGGCCAATTGTTTTCTGGAGAGAGAAAATTTATCCACAAGATTTCATTTTCATTATTCTTATATATTAAACATTTTTCTAATACTAAACAGCTGACGCAGGCTTTTTTGCGCTGAAATAGGAATTTTCAAATGAAGAATATTATGAATCAAGGCACTTGAAAAGATATAAGGGTGCACAACAAAAAAAAAGAAAAATTATTTCTCCTCAAAAATGATTATGTAAGTTGAAAAAGAAATCAGGTCAATTCAGGTTCTTACTTGTTGGGTACTAACTAACATTAATTTTAATCTCTGTTTTTATTAGTATCTTTTGAATCGACAGAATTTTCCGGAGCAGTCTAGCTACTTTCACTCAATAATTCTGCTAAATAATCGGAAAATAACAGTGAATTTACGCCGATAAATGAACCGAGACTTGATACCCCTAGCTAATTTCGGGTATTTGGACGAACGAAAAAACTCCTGTTTTGACACTAAGAGCTAAGTTAATTTCTTCATTTCTGGCGGAGACGATTTTGAACACTAATTGCTGTTACAAAAATGCGATTTCTGAAGGGAGGATATACATTTTTGAAGGGATAAAATGTACAAATCAGCTGCCTAATATAAATAAATTCAAAAAGCAAAACATGCTCTTTATACATAATTCCATCCAAATCGTTTTATCAGATTCGCGATATTATTTATATAATTATACACAAGAATTGGTCATTTGATCATATAATATATGTAACTTGTGACCAGGGTTGCCGACAGTAATATGCTAAAATACCCAAACGCATTGTCGAAATTCCCCTCTTTATGGTGCGTGAGACCATTCTGAGAGTACTGAAAGCTGATATGGAGCAATAACTGGACAACGAAAAATGGACACATGACATTTCGTATCGAAGAAAACTGGTTAGCTTGAGTTTTCTATTGACAACCCTTGAAGACAGAAAATATAAACCTGTCACTTGTCTCCTCCAGCGTATGTCCCTAAGTTCAAAAATTCCCAACTCTAGCGTCAACGTTGAAAATCACGTGACCTTTGGAATTAGCGTCAAAATGCTCCAATGAAAAGAAACCTTTACGTTGGAAAGCAAATACAAATACTTCCATTTACATTATTAAATCACAACCTATCAAGAACGTATTCTCGCTGCGGCCGGTCCTTATAGGCCCCATACACTTCGTTCTTTTTCGTCGGTTTTCGGTTCGAGACGGCGTGTGAATCTGCTTGTGTATGGAGCAAAACCGCCCAGTCGGACCGACGATTCGAATATCTGTCGCGGCTTGATTTCTAGCACGTCGGTTTGTCGGTTCTCCCTCCAAAACGACAGGATATGGCTATTTCGTGCTAACAATCTTGGTTTTCTTCATAGTCAGTGGCGTTCAACTTCGCAACTATTGAGTTCACGGATATACAATGAATCAGAAAACGAACAAACAATTCTTTGTTGAATTCATTGATATTGTAACGATATCCAATCGTCCCCGAAGCCGACCCTGTCACTGTCTGGCGGAATGACGAATTGCGATGCATTTTCCAGAGAATTCGAGAAAGATCATCAGTACTAATACCACATATAAATGAAACAGTCGCTCTAAATATAAATTCCTGTTTCGAATAATGATTTGTGAGAAATCAATCAAGACTATCAGAAATTCGGGATTAATCATTTGTGTTTAATATAAGGTATTTGTGTTCATATCTACAATCCCCTAATTTTCCTCCAATTTTACGTCACCAATCAGCTTCGCTTTCGGCGCAGCTTGGGGAATTCCCCACGCATTGGCAAACCTGCTTGTAACAAGTGTTCTAATGAGTGATCACTTTTGTGAAGCTTAAAGTGGCTTTTAATTGTAGGAAGCTGTAAATTATCAACTGAAAGTTTCTACTTTTGTTAATCCAGTATTAAAACTTCACAGACGAAAATTTCATGAAAATATTGTGCCCTAGTTAAAGCAGTGTTAAATTCGCAAAAAGTTTTTATTGTAATTTCACACGAGAAATAACATTTTGCAGATTGCAACATTTGGAAGATACTAAGATTGAACATTTTTTGATTTAGGGTTCTGAACAACTTGGATGTAGGCTAGTCAATACAAGGAAATGGATTGGAGCTACAGAGGTTGTGACACTATTATCATTTTTGAGGATCAAATGTCAATTAGTAGATTTTCACCGTCCCACGGGGCCTGGTGGAACACACCCAGAGATGTTCAATTGGGTACTGAAGTATTTTGAAAATTCTGTTGGTGGAGAGTTTACGCCGCCATTGTACTTACAACATCAAGGTAAAATGAATGCTCATTGTATGTTATAAATATTCAACTGATCAATTTTAGGCCATAGTCGTACAATAATGGGAATCGAAATACATCGAGATGGTAGTCTAGTGATGTTAGTATTGGATCCTAGTCATTCGCCTCAGCAGATGGCACAATTTGGAGACACTAGCACTGCGAATGCTTCTTTGCGGTTATTGAGAAAAAGCGAAGCAGCTATGAAAGCCAAGCAGTACCAAATAGTTGCCATAGTTGGAACAATTGATAATGAGCAACAATATCAGGTAATATAATTCTAGTTCTTTTCCGAGTTTGTGCTGTGCTCTTCTTTTTTGGTGCTGAAAACGGACTGAAAGTAGTATAAATGTTGAAAAATGCTTCAATCTTTTTTTGTGTATTCTAAATACTTCGATTGTTATGAGTAATTATAAAAAGTTCATTAACTTTGTGTTTACTCAAGTTATTTCCCAATTTGTTGCGTTTGATAAATTGAATGAATGGTTGATGAATATGAATTTCTTTGCTTTTTCAGAAAGCAAGTAAAATATTTCACAAAGGAAGATACAATTTTGACAAAAATTATAAAGCTCCGCCATAAAGTTCTGATAAAATGTATACTGGGTGATTCACCACTGGCGCGGTGCTCTGTAGCTGGTACACTCTTGAAGACTTCATTTTTGTTCGAACGGTATTATATTTAGAAAGTAAAAATTCACTTCAGCAATTTATTTTGAAATAAACAGGGTGTCCCAATTTTCTATAAAAAAATCTTGGGTGGTTTTTTCAGATTGGAAGACCACTTTTTTGTTGAAGATTCAGGAGCGGCCTAAACTCTGCTATAATGTCTTTAAGTAATAAGTTTGTTTGGTGAGTAGTTTCGTCACAATATTTTTCTTTCCGGAAGAATTCATGAAAATAGGCTCTCACTTCAATGCATGCTCCTTCGGTCAGAGATAACGAATACTTTTTTCCTTTCGTTTTCTTATTGCCCAAGGATAGCTTTATTGATGAATTGAAATAATTATCCTCATTTTATACAGGAGTGACTCATAGAAATTATTGAATATTGTAATTTTACAAATATCATATCTTGATTTTTTCAAATGGAACATCCTGTATTTTATTATTCATGTCAATGCATAAAATATTGTGCCATATTTTTGGAGAAGTAACCTTATCTTTATCTTCGAAATGAAAAAAATAAACTAAAATAATAAAATCAGAGGTTGCGAGAGAAGAGTTTATTAGTACATATCATTATACTTGATCAGAGAAATTGAGATATTTTAAGGTAGTCGTGTATGAAATACGTAATAGATTGGTTTTTGGTGAGATGATCTACAAGTGTTCGAAATGTTGCCCGTTTCTTTGTAGACACAACTCAATCCTTCTGAGGAAAGACCGTTGACTCTCGACAACATTTGCGGATTAACTGACTGAAAGGCGTCGACTATTCGGTCTCATATCCAACTGTGTTGTAGAAGGAATCTGGTAAACGATGTCCTTAATTTAACCCCACAAGAAAAAATCTAGACTTGTAAGGTCCGGAGACCTAGCTGGCCATCTAACAGGACCACCACTTTCTATCCATTTGTTTGGAAATACATGATTCAAATGCTCCCTAACCTGATGTGAGTAATGTGCCGGTGCTCTATCTTGTTAAAACCACAAATCTTGTCTTATATGCTCTGGTACATCGGCAAGTAACATTGGTAGATGATTTTGCAGAAAATCTAAATACATTTCACTTTTGAGGTGCCCGTCGAAAAAGTGCGACCCAATTAGATATCCATCTACTATAGCGGCCCATACATTCAAGGACCAACGATGCTGGTGATCTATTTGTCTCATGAGGCGTGGATTTTCCTTGGCGTAATAATGAAAGTTGTGCCTGTTAACAAGCCCATTCTTGTGGAAAGTTGCCTCGTCCGAGAAAATAACTCTGCTAAACATATTTGAATTTTCCGGTACTTTATCACTTGCCCAATTGCAAAAATTGATTCGATTTTCATAGTCTTGATTGTTCAGTTCCTGGTGCAGCTGTACATGATATGCATGAAATTTATTCACTGGGCGGAAGTTTGGCTTATATCTGTTAACTGGGAAATCTTTCTTTGGCTTTTATATGGGATCTCTGTCACTGTGAACAAAACTGATAACTGGTTGTCTTCAGCTGTAGCAGTTTTTGGTTTTTCATGTTTTTTGTAATCGATATTACCCGTTTCGATAAATCTAATTAGAAGTTTTTCAAAGCATCTTGCATTAGGATGCCTCTTATCAGGAAACCTACTTGTCAACAAAGAATTTCTATCACACTCACCCAGAATAAAAATCATATCAACCATTTCTTCTTTGGAGAATCATGGCAGTCAATTGAGAAAATTGGGTTCAAACCCCACTTTTACAATGTTGAATAACGAAACACTGATAAGTTCACCATGAAAAATGCAGAATATATGTCCGGACACTTGACAGAAGGCACAAATGAAAAAAATTTCAACACATACCTCGATTTACGTTTTAATTATCTTGATTTTATCATTTGTTAAAAGAATTAAATTGTTTGGGTTTCATTTCTTACTACTTGAATCATTACAGAAAAAAAACTTCTGTGCTGTGTTGATGAGTTTGATACGGTTTGTAGAATTTTCATCAAAATTTTTACAAATAATCGAATATTTCGAAGATAAAGATAAGGTTACTTCTGCAAAAATATAGCACAATATTTTATGCGTTGACATGAATAATAAAATACAGGGTGTTCCATTTGAAAAAATCAAGATATGATATTTTTAAAATTGCAATATTCAATAATTTTTTTGAGTCACTCCTGTATAAAATGAGGATAATCTATTTCAATTCATCAATAAAGCTATCCGTGGGCAATAAGAAAACGAAAGGAAAAAAATATTCATCCTCTCTGGCCGAACGAGCATGCGATGATGTGAGAGCCTATTTTCATAAATTTTTACGAAAAAAAAATTTTTGTGACGAAACTACTCACCAAAACAACTTATTACTTAAAGACATTATAGCGAAGTTTTGGCCGCTCCTGAATCTTGAACAAAAAAGTGGTTTTCCAGTCTGAAAAAACCACCCAAGATTTTTTTTATAGAAAATTGGGACACCCTGTATACTGCAAAATAATTTGCTGAAGTAGATTCTTACTTTCTAAATACAATACCGTTCGAACAAAAATGAAATCTTCAAGAGTGTACGAGCTACAGAGCACCGCGCCACTGGTGAATCACCCAATATACGTAAGTCTAGATGCCTGGCTCGCCTCCTAGCCCTTAACCGCATACAATCTTCTCCGGCCACCGTTTATGTTGGTGCTGTATTCGTTAGATTCCAGGCTCTACTCATCACCCTGAGGATAATTCAAACGGATAGACACTTCACCTTGTGTCAACCCTTCTTTGATCCAACCGACGATTTGGTTTAGCTGGAAGAGTTCCAAGCCTCTTTGTGGAATAATGAGGGAATTTCCTTTCAAATTAACATAATTTCCAAACAAAATAATTCAAATTCAATAAATTTCGAACTGCTCAATCAAATCGAACATTACATTCAAGTATAAATATTCATTGATTTCCAGGTTTACCTCACAAAATGATCGATATTTGGGAAGTGTATATAAAGAATATTCATCCTTATATCCATTTTAAAACTTGAACCATATAAGTTTGATTGATAATGAAGACTATTTTTTTGTCAACAGCAAAGCAAGGTTTTGAGGGGTTTACGAGTACCACAGGACCGGTGAAGTTTCCTAGAAGACACATAGTATTTTGAGATCAACCCCACCACCTTTGCTGTTCATTTTACGCTGAAATCTAACTTAAGGTACGATTGTTTTTTGAAAATATCTCAAAACCACCTGCCATTAGGATATTTCTCGAACAGTTATATATCTCTCCACATCGCCTTTTTGAATAAGATTGAATCTATTGAAAACTATATTTAAAAAGTTCAATTTATTAATATCCATATCTTTAGATATAATTGAAAATGCAATAAAACTTCGACAATTGATTATTGAAATATCTTTAAAGTTTATTATGCTAAAAGGACAATAAAATTATCACTGTTTTCCCCATACATATTATTGTCAACTTTTAAAGAAAGTAAACAAAAATATTGTATTGATTATACATTTTAATATGAATTGTAAAATTATTCCTTCAAAATTATATACTCCAAACTTCAATTTGGTCTTATGAGAAATTTTATCAATTAACCGAATATCTCAACACCTGAACTCAATTTTTAGACTCGAAAAGGCATCTAATTGTGATTTTAACTTAGGTTTAGTAATCGTTAATTCGAATTTTGTTTTGTTTATAGAGTAAGTACTGTTAAGTTTTTATAATATTCTGAACATTCCTGATATCATTTTTGACATTCATTGGTAGCACTTGAAAAAGAAACAATGTATAATGTAGATTTGAATAAGAGAAGTCAGAGTTATATAAGTTTAGTTTTCACTTTTTTCTTGCTTTTGTGATCGTTTGAGCTTGCTCGAAAACATTCGATATTGATTCTCGAAAATTTACTTATTAAGAAAAATGTAACCCGATTTGATTGAAATTCGTTATTTTTAGAAATTAGGATTCGCAGAGAATCGTTTATGATGAATATAGTGAGATTTACGCTTTTACAATCATTGCATATGGAGAAAGTCCTAGTGATTTAATTTGTTGATAATTCCAATATTATGGCATGTTATTTGATCTCTCAATTATTTACACCTCCTAAAATGTACAAATATGAGATTTGAATAAATTATCGAGTCGAATTTGTGTAATTATTAAAACTAATCTATTTTGGATATTCATTCATATAAATAAAATGAAGCACTTTTTTTTTGATTTCCACAATGTTTATTTTTGATACACACGTCCGGTGCGACAGTTACGTCATTTCCAAATGACTAGTGCTAACAGTTATGAGAAAAAATGTTTTAACTAAACCTATTTTAAATGTTGTGTAGTGGGGAGTGATTCTATTCTAGTTGGCTATTGGGAGTGGCGCATTTTGGATTTTTTCAAAGTTTGTTAATTTCCAAACTTTCCAACATATTCATTGTCACCCCTTTATTGTATTATCTAATATGATTATGTGATTTGTAGATTTAATATGTTCAAAAACTCCTACGTAAGATCTGGACATTCATTGCATTCAATTCTGTATATTCAATACTGTTTGAATTTAACATTTTTTTGTATGGCATTGGATAGTAATTTGCGTATGTTGAGACTACTGAGGAAGTTGTTGAATTTAAAAGATAATTGCTGATGTTAGGTTAGATGTAAGTAAGACATGCATATTTATTATGTGGTTTTTCTATAAAAGAGTATAGCAATTGAGAAATTGTTATTTGCGTTTAATAATACTGTTTATGTGGAAGACTGGAATATTATTATTTGATTCAATTTTCTTAACGATATTGATTTCCGTATTAAAGTGAGTTATGAATGGGAGAATGAAAAAGGCTCTATGAATCATTTAATTATAAGCGGATAATTTATTAATGTGTTTAAAAGAATCCTGTGTGTGAATGTATTTTTTCTATATATGTTGTTGGTGAGATTGTTATGGAGTTTAGTTTTTAAGTTCTCAAGGAAACATACCTGAAGGTAAATTAGTAAGCTTCTCAAACCACAAATTCATGAAACTCACCAACTTGCGTCTGCAATACACCATTTTAAATTCTTAAACCTGATCAATGAACTTTTGACAATCAAAAATTTTAATTTTGAATTTGTCTCTTTCAACATGAAAATTATGTACCCAAACGTTCCAACATATGAATGGTCCACCTCTAATACAAGAAATCTTTAATAATATGGTTTCAGCACATATTATAGATGAATTTTGTAATCTTTTAGAGACCTGTTTGTCACAAAATTATTTCCTATTTGAATTAAAAATTTTCCAAATAAAACTCAGGACTCCCCATGGGATCCTCACTCAGTTCTTTATCAGCAGATATTTTTATGAACAATCTTGAAAATATATATTGAATAATAAGTGAACACACAAACATTATTCTTTGGTACAGATACGTTGATGATGTTCTTGTGAGTTTTCAAGGTTCAAACAGACAAATAGATCAATTTTTCCTTTTTCTAAATGAAATGCATAATAAAATAACCGTCACTAAACACCATAATTATCTCACCTACAACATATAGAAAAGAAACATTCAAGACTAAACAATCCCAATTGGTTATTTTGACCACATTACACATAAATTAGCCGCTTATAATTTACAGCATCAAATAATAATACCCCAGCCTCCCGCATAAACAGTATTATTAAACGCAAAGAACTAAAACAAATTTCTCTATTACTATATTCTATTATGGAAAAACCACAAAATAAGTATGCATGTCTAACTCATATTGGCACCCTCTCTAATGATATCAGAAATTATCTTTCCAAATTTAATTTTACAACCTCCTCGTCCCAACATTAGCAAATTACCGTTCAATGCCAAGACTCAATGAACATCTGTCCTCAGAAAAACAAATCTGCAGTTTTTGAACATATTAAATCTACAAATCAGATAATTGCATTCTATTACTTAAACATTCTCCACAAATGCAATAAAGGGATGGTAATGAATCCGTAGGAAAGTTTGTGAATCAACAAACTTAGTAAAACCCAAAATTTACCAATTTCAATAGCCATCTAGAATTGAATCACACCGTACTACTTAATATTTAAAGTATAGTAAGCACATTCTTTCTCACAACTGTTAGTTCATTTATTTATTTATTTATTTATGTATCATGCTGAAGTATAATTACATACATGATTAAACAGGAAACCCATACTATAGCAAAAAAATAAAATTAAATCCTAAACCTATTGTCATTTAACATACAATACTATTTACATCCAGATAACCTAAAATAATTACTCGTACATCTGAATCAATCGCGACCTATCTCGATCGGTCCACACAAAAGGTATGCCTTTTGAATGCAGTAAATGACAAGTAACAAAAATCCAAACCCACCGCTGTATTTGCTGATGGTGCGATACAGAAAAAAGTTGTTGGCGTAATTGTTCCTATGCATTCTAACCCTAAGCATAGGTGTGTGTCTAGTACGTCTTGCGGGTATATTCAATTCTACCATATTCAAAAAATCAGGACATTCGACACTACCATTCAGCAACCTGTACAGAAAGCACAAATCGAATACCTGATGTCTGTGCGCTAAGTAATCCAGATTGAACATGTTTCTCACCAGATCGAGATTCGGAGACCAAATGAGAGCTCTGAATGCCAAGTGACGAAGAAACCGCCTCTGAATCTTTTCTAAAAATTTAAATCTCTCCCAGGTAGAAGCGGGACCAAATAACAGAGCCGTACTCCAATCGCACAAGTGAACAGTAGAGCAACTTCAAGGTATATGTTCTTTTGAAAAAGAGAGGATTTACAAACATTCGAATAATTGTATTTACAATAAATGCTTATATCTATAATTTTGGTGTATGTCAGAAAAACACAAGTGTGAGCTCAGGAAAATGTAACAGGGGAACCATACTATCTTGCGTATGATTCAATGAATGAGTGAAAAACCCCGAGGAAAAAACTCGTTTCCCTGTTGTCGCTATTGCACTAGCAATAGCTTGTGTGTTTATGTTGTGTTAATGTCGTGTGCATAAAGAGTACCAAAGATTTTTCTGCTTAGCAATTCTCATCTTGCACTCCATGATTTCCAGACGAAGATAAGGTTGAAATGAAGGGGGTTTGGGACAGGAAACTGTAACAATGGAGTGACGTAGGACAAAACACAGCTGTTTTAGAGATTTCGAAGATGATGACAAGATATGCTCCTTGAAATTTAGCTGGCTATCTAATGTGATACCCAAATCTTGAACATAGGCCACCCGCTTGATATTATTGCTCCCAAGTTTGTAGTTCTAGATTCGTGAAATGTAATTAGCTCGCACTTATCGATATTTAACTTAAGAACATTAATGTCCACCCACAAAAGGGAACTATCAGTTTGAGACTGCAAGTTCATTGAATCACGGGAATGCTTCACAACTGAGTACAACTTGACATCGTCGGCAAATGAAAGGAATCTGGTGGAAATAAACTCCTTTATATCGTTGATAAAGATATTAAATAAGAGAGGGCCGAAATGTGATCCCTGAGGTACACCTGATGTTAAATGTATTTCTCTGGAATAGAAGTTTTTATATTTTACAATCTGTACCCTACCATACAAGAAGCTACCCAGCCATGAGAGTAAAGGACCAATTATGCCTATGGCCTCTAGTTTACTCATCAATATATTAAGGTTCACCGTAACATGATCCAAAATCCTTTTTTGCACACAAGTGTCAGTAGCCCTCACGGGGACCCTGAGCTAACTGCAAGATCATACTCAGATCAAGAAAGGACCCTATCTGTTCAAGCCCTTCATATTGTTCGCCACAAAAATGTTAAAAAAATAAATGTAGCATCAGAAACTGAAGAAAAAGAGATTTATTCACAATTTAGTTCACTCCCTTTGTCAGTGGATAAATGACTCTTGTACGCTATTTACAAAACTTTGATCTCTCCACCTCCAAATGAAATTAATCTATAATACTCTTAGACTAGTTTAAATAGCCTGGTCTTCAACCTATTTATAGACAAACAGAATGTCTCAGGTAAATGAAATATTTTCAGTAACAGTAATCTATTGTAACAATATAATGCTTAATAATACTTCATAAAGGCTCAAAATATGTCATATAATCCTCTTGGAGCTTCTTCTATAGGTAAAATGTGAGAGAAGGGAATGCATGTTTTCCGTATATGAAATCTTACTGGAATCTTAAATAAACGAGAGAATGGTTACTAAAATGTTCAAAAAGCAAATTGTGTCAATACTTCAGCAATACGTTGTCTTGAAGCTATTCCATCCTTTCTAAAGATCATTCTTGAACTCTTTCTGCACTCTTGAGTTTCTATTTCACCAAATGTCGACTGATTTGATAAGTTTCTATAACACAAGTTCTCTATAACCGTTATTCTATCAAAACTTGAATCTATGGTTTCATTTAGATCAAACTGCTTGGTTTGTATTGTCTTTCTGAAACCTACATTAACATCAGTTATCGCAAATAAAAAAATTATCAACATAGTACATTGCTGAATTTTCGAAGCGGCGTCATTACGTTTTTGGTTCTCAGTTTCCAGAATTTTTGTATTCTCCTTACAGAAGAAATTACCATTGCAGTGTTGTATTTGAGAATTAACTCGAATGAATTCTCACTGAAATATATCTTATCCCGTCCTATGAACATTTTTCCAATGAGTAGCTAAAAACAAAACATTTCAAATGTTGGAAAATTTATACGGGCATCCTCTCACATTTTTTAAGTCGTCCAGTATTCGGAGACCAAATCGTCTTGAAAACTCGGCTTTTGGTATCCTATTGAAAATAATTAGAGAATTAAAACAATCTGCACTATCTCATATCACAAACACTACATTCATCAGTAAAGGAATCTTTTCAGAAGATATATAATTATTCAACCTAAATATGTTTTCAAAACCAGCTATTTTCTGGAAAACAAACACGCATTCTGCAGCATCCAACTTAATTGAATATTGTCTCATTCCATCAAGGCCGTGTTTCAACTTCAATGTTGAGACTTCACGTCACTAGACTTAGAGACATATTAGATCAAGAAAGGACATCAGACATCGCAATCATGCCTGTTCTACTTAACATCAAGAAAGAAACCATTCTCAAGATATACAGGAGAATTTGGCCAAAATCGATGTGCGAGAAGAATTTTTTTTCGGCAGTTCCAGTTGGGTGTCCTTTAGGAGGAGATCTATATATTTGAGTCTGATAAGATAAATTTATTCACTAGAATGGGATCGAGCTTGTCAAGAGTATTTTGAGGAAAATTAATGTAGAGGAACAAACAATAAAGCAGGTGCACTAAAAATTAATGTCATTCATGAATTGAGATACGCTGTAATACTTTAAATTTTTTGATTAATTGTTTACTAAAACAATTCAACTCAAAAAAGTCTAGGGAACACTTCTGATAATCGATATATAGTATCCAGAACGATCAATATGGATGATTTTCTTCAAAAAATGAACACCTGCATCAATTTATCACCAAATTATGTAGAGTGCCGCAACAGATTTCAGTTTTTTTTATAAAAAACAAAAAACTAAAAATGCAGCAGATGCGACGCTGCTTTATAATCATTTCATGTATTCAGTGTTAGAAATCAGTTAGTTGGCACTTTGTTTCTGTTGTAAGCACAAATAAAAGATTCAAGTTTTGTGATTCGACCATGGAAATACTACATTTGACTAGAGAAGAGATGTTATGAGCCGTTGGCATGCTCCAAGCTGGGAGCTCACAACGGGAAGTATCCAGGGTTCTGGGAAGTAACCAAAGTGTCATAAACCGTTTACGGTCGCGTTTCAATGAAACAGGTAGCATAGAAGAACGCCATACAGGTCGTTTCAGGAGTACTATAGTCGCCCAAGACCAATTTTTGGTTTTACAAGCCAGAAGAGATCGTACTACCACAGCATCTCAATTAGCTCTGGAGCTATCACGAGTTCATAATGTACAAATTTCCGACCAAACTGTGAGAAATCGACTGAACGAAGGTCAACTCCACTCCAGATGTTCTTTAAGAGTTCCACAACTGACCAATGGAAATCGCGCTGCTCGTTTAGCTTGGTGCCAGGAACACGTAAACTGGGATCAAGATAGGTGGGCCACAGTTCTCTTCAGTGATGAATCTAGATTTAGTTATTATCCCGATTCGGGAAGAATTCGAATGTGGAGGGAACCTGGAAAGCAAAACCGTCTCCAGCATGCTCAAGAAGTTGTTAGACAGGGAGGCGGATCAGTGATGTTTTGGGGAGGTATACGCCTTGGTGGAAGAACTGACCTCGTTTTCATACAGAACAACCTCACGGGAAATTCCTACGCAAATGAGATAGTTTTACCTGTAGAGGTACCGTGTCTCCAAACAATGGGTCAAAATCCACTCTTCCAACAAGATAATGCCCCTCCTCATCGTGCAAGAGTTGTCTTGAACGTTCTTGAAGAGAATGATATCGATCTTCTACCGTGGCCATCCTGCTCCCCAGATCTGAATCCGATCGAGCATGTGTGGGACACCCTAAAAAGAAATCTCCTGCGTCAAAACGTCTTCCATCATGAACAGGAGCTTCGATTAGCAGTTCAGGGGGCTTAGAATGACTTAGGCCAAAATGTAATAGACAATTTAATATTGAGCATGCCGCGACGATGCCAAAATGTCATTAATAACAGAGGTGGACCTTCTGGGTACTGAAAAATATAAGTGCTTCCATATCGTTTCGAAAATATAAGTTCAGGATTTTTTTTTGTGTTTTACCAAATTTCGTCATTTTCAAATTTCAATTTTTTTTATTATAGGTGCTTTGGAGAAGTCAAATATTATTTTGTTTTCTTGAGAATACATTATATACAATACATCCCAACAAAAACCGAAAGATTTCCATAAATTCGAATCATCAAATTCATATTTTAAAGATATTGGTAAGTGTTCTCTAGACTTTTTGAGGTGTATATATATATATATATATATATATATATATATATATATATATATATATATATATATATATATATATATATATATATATATATATATATATATATTTCGACAACTTGTCGAAACGTCGCCACAATCAAAATGTACATTATGAACTCGTGATAGCTCTTGAGCTAATTGAGATGCTGTGGTAGTACGATCTCTTCTGGCTTGTAAAACCAAAAATCGGTCTTGGGCGACTGTATTAATCCTGAAACGACCTGTATGGCGTTCTTCTACGCTACCTGTTTCATTGAAACGCGACCATAAACGGTTTATGACACTTTGGCTACTTCCCAGAACCCTGGATACTTCCCGTTGTGAGGTCCCAGCTTGGAGCATGCCAACGCCTCGTATCATCTCTTCTTCTCTAGTCAAATGTCGTCTTTCCATGGTCGAATCACAAAACTTGAATCCTTTATTTGTGCTTACAACAGAAACAAAGTGCCAACTAACTGATTTCAAACACTGAATACATGAAATGATTATAAAGCAGCGTCGCATCTGCTGCATTTTTAGTTTTTTATAAAAAAAAACTGAAATCTGTTGCAGCACTCTACATAATTTGGTGAGAAATTGATGCAGGTGTTCAATTCTTAAAAAAAATCATCCATATTGATCGTTCTGGATACGATATATCGATATTCAGAAGTGTTCCCTAGACTTTTTGAGGTGTTTATATATATATATATATATATATATATATATATATATATATATATATATATATATATATATAACAAAATTTACAATTGCAATTGATTATTTCTTCGATATCCGCCGCATGATTCATTGTGAATATGTTCCTCCCAACAGTGACTGGACAGTTCGGTTATAGTCTCTCTAACAAGCTGAGAGCAGCTGGATCTTTCATCCCGATAATGCTCCGGACCGTCCCTTGTCCATTGTGAAAAAGTTTTTGGAGAAAAAAATCATTCCAAACTATACCCACCTATTGCCCCGGTTACGTCCTCTGCTGCCTTGTCTTATTCCCAAGATGAAGTTGCAGTTCAAAGGAACTCATCATGGTGGCGTAAAGCTGCTTAAGAAAGTTGTAATCGAGGTGTTGAAAGATTATGGAGGGTGTTTCCAATCGTGGTAGCAACGTTGGAATAGTGGTGGGGGTTAGAGCGGCTATTGTGAAGATCGATTTTGAAATTTTTCTTATAACTTGTACTGTGTAATAACAAATTTCCGGAACCCAATTGCTAACTTCATTCATTTCATAAAAGACATGGATTTCAAACTTTCAAATATTGAAATACTTACACTGTTGAAAAAATCTGAGATTCTAAATTTAATGTATCCATTATGCCGTTATATTTCAACTGCTCCATAAAGAACTGCACATCAAAAAGATCCGGATCTTGCTTTTTATTCGGTTTCAAACATTTTATGTAGTGCACATCAGTCTTATCCAAGGTAATCATTAAATTATCTAGAGATTTCTGAAATCAAGTAATTAAATTGAATGCTCAATCTTGAAGTCGTGTCCCACTTACTTTGAACTTAGTCAAAAGCGTCTTACTCTGTACAAATTGGCATTCTTCGTTTCTTGGTGCCATAATGTCTGATAAAAAATCAAATTTCGTTTCTTTGAGAAATGAAATCATCTCCTCTGGTATCTGCAAAACATTACTGCTATATGACAATCGACCAGGTTCTAAATGATTTTCCAATCATTTGGCGATAAAAAGAACGTTAATGGGATACCAAATATTTCAGTAAAATTGGCAGTAAGCTCGTACAAGTCAAAACGAACAACATTGGAAGCCCCTTTTACTGAGATATAAAAAGTTACAGCAGGTTACTGCAGAGATCACAGCTGAGAGAGAAAACACTAGAAATATATTGTATATCTTGAATTGAAAGTGAAGTGATACAAAACGAAATTTAATATCATTGTATAGAGAAGCTTAATGCAGGCTAGGTTAGGTTTACAGTAATTTTTTCACTCAATGCCAGGGGTTAGATTACTTACCTAGAAATACCCTAACATATTTGCCATGTGCGTATTTTTGGAATTAAAGAGAATACAACTTAGTGTGGCAAAGAAAATAGATTTAGTTTTACCTTTGTGAGCAATTGATTATTAATATTATCAATTTAATGAATTTATGTTCAGCAACTACCTTGCGTTTCTTTGCTTTAATGAATGAGTCAGAGGTGAAAAATTGAACAAAGCTGTGCTGTGAATAAATATTAAGCACAAATAACTTTTCTTGCCGTATACAATTAGGAAGTGTTCCTATTCTGGAATAGCTGCGTCTTTGCTACTGCATGAAGTATCCCTGGTACGGGTTAATGTTTCTGTCTGTAAATCTTCATCCGGGGATGCAAAAAATAGAAAATGTTCCGAAATTTCTAGGGGAATTAGTATCATCCCCTCAGTTAGGTTTTCATCAATGCGCCAAGAAAGTAACGCACAAAATCGAAAATTCAAATTTATTGGGAAGAAGTTTAAGATATGTTGAAGTGACATGTCTCCAGTAATCCACCAGCACTAAGGAATACTTGAGACAATCGAAATGAAAGTGGTACTCATAGAAATTGAAATGAAACTAATAATGAAAAATATAAAATTTTTGGAAGAAATCAAGTCCCCAAAAACCAAAAACAAAGGGTTTCACATGTTTGCCGCAGATGGTACAACAAGTTCTTCTTCTAAAATGTCTGTAGGGTACCCCTGAACATTCAGGGTTCCATTATTTACGATGACCAAACCAGTGCGAGAAATTTCTCCCCACACCATTATTGAACCTCCACCAAAATCATAGGTAGATAAAAAAGTTGCACTGAGTACATCTCTCATTTCAACATCTGTGCACTAGGGAACGTCGATCGCAATGAAAGATACAAAATCTCGACTCAATTGTAAACAAAACTCTCTCCCATTTAGCTTCTAACCAATTGACATGTTCCCTGACAAAATGCAAGCGGACTCTTCAATGTTCTGAGGTTAGAGCTGGGCCTCGAGCTGCTATATGAGGCCTCAAACCAAACTTCCTGAGCTGTTGTCGTATCGCTTCAGCGCTAATTTGTACTCTACTGTTCTGTCGAAGCTTCATTTGAAGCAAACCGTTGTCTGAACGATGAAATTCTAAAATAACGGTTGTGGATTGGCGTGGTTGCTTAATGCCGTCCTTGTCCAGATCTTTTATGACTACCAGCCTCCCTGTAGCCACGGATCATTCTGGAAACAGTTTAATGGGGTACCCGAAGCTTTTGACCTATTCTTCACCGAAAATTAAAATTGTTAAGAAGAACAAACATTACTCGCAAATGTAAAAAGCAACTGCTGTTATCAATATGTGGTGGTTTCTTGCAAAATCTCAATTTATTTCTCATGAGAGGAACATGTACGCCTAGAAGAAACATCGAATTTTGTTGGCATATGTCCTGGCATATCCAAAGAAAACGTGTTAATAATTACTTACCTACCAAAGAGGAAATGCGAAATTTTGGAAATCTGCGTTAATTCCTTTGCGCAGTGTAGCATAATGTTTCTAATAATAATTCCGCAAAATGTAATGTTTCTTTGTTCTAAATAACTGCACTTATAAAATTTATGTACAAACTGAAGTACTCGCAGGAAACAACCACAGGCTTGGGGCCTTAATGTACGATCGTACATCACAATGTGCGTTTTGCGTTTGTACATAAAAAATATTGAACGAGCAATTTGAACGCAATATATAATTTTCATTTCTAAGATAGTAAACTTACTTTATCTCTATTTTTGTTGACCATAGATTTGCAATCATATTCAACAGTACCAGCATAATGTTTTATAGAAAATTTTGTACTTCTAAAATCAGTTCTGTCAACGAAGAATTCATGTTTCTTCAAGCCTGTAGAAAGTCTATTTCAATAAATATATCGGTGTTATAACGTTTTATAAGACATTCCTAGAATAGAAAAAATTACAACTTGTAGAGGCACGAAAATTGTCATTCAATTAAGTATATTAGGTTAGGTTAGATTAGAAGTGTATTAGGTAGGTTCTGTTGGATTTTTGTAGTTTTTATACTAAAGATATTTTCTGCAAGATATCGAAACGTTGCGATTTTTACTGTTCATGAAGTTAACCTTATTTATTGTTGATAATCCAGATTGTGGAACTAGCTCTTGTCAGGAAGGATTATTCATTGATCTACGGATTTTAGAATAATTCTTGTTGTCCCAAGGGTACATATGTAGTCTCCTCGCGAAGTTTATCGCGGAAGATATTTGTCTCATCAAGTTATGATTAATATGATTTTATTTATTTATTTTGTCAATTATTTTCTTTAATAAATTTCCACAACATTGAAACATAATGTTTAATTAATTAATATTTGTCTCATCAAGTATTTACCGACGGGGGTTATCCCGGAAACAGAGCACCATTTCAGCGGGATTATTTCGCTCGTTTTGTACCGTTGATATGATTCACGGACCAGCGAAAGATGTTTCCCAAGTGTTGGAATTTTCAACGTTCTCACATCTGATTGTTATTGTTCGTCCGGTAGCGGGTTCACCGTATCGGTCCATAGAGGGCGACTCTCGTACGTATGTACGAGATGCGTCCTTTCTGGAATCGATAGGGTACCCCGATGTAGCTTGTTAGGATGCTGAGAAGCGATATTCGACACTGAAGAGCTCCTACTGAGGTCATGTAGATGAATTATGGGACAGAAAAGCGACAGGAGTAGAAATTTTCTAGCTGACAATGAGTAAACAAAGGTTTCTATTTCTTTCACGGCACTAACGTTTTGATGATCTCTATCAGAGAGGATCGAAAGAAGACTGTTAAGCTGGCACCAATTCGTAAATTAATTGATTTGTTCACAGATAACAGTAAAAAGCATTATACTATCTCACAAAACGCCACAATAGATGCGAAGCTTGAAGGATTTCGTGGCAGGTGCAGTTTTCGTCAGTATATACCCTCGAAACCAAATATGTATGGAATCAAACTTTTCGCATTAGTTGACTCAAAGATGAATTATACTTCAAATTTGGAAGTTTATGTAGGGCAGCACCTTGAAGGACATTATCAGGTCAAAAATGATGAATTAGCAATTGTCGAGCGTTTGGTGTCACCAATATCTGGAACTTCAAGAAATCTAACAATTGGTTTACCTCTGTTGCTCTAGTGAAAAAGTTACATTCGTTTGTTGAAACGAAACAACGCCCGGTCACGTCGAGTATATTGGATTTCCAAGAAAATATGACCATACTCTCCTATGTACCTAAGAAAAACAAAAACGTTCTGATGATATCGAGTCTGTATAATAGTGATACAATTGATCACAGCACTGGTGATCAAAATAAACCAGCGATGATAACCTACTATAACTCTACGAAAGAGGGTGTAGATACAGTGGACGAGCTTTCTGCAATATATAACGTAGCAAGAACAACTAGACGTTGGCCCATAGTGATCTTCTATGGCACTGATGAATATAGCAGGAGTAAATAGTCAAGTTAGTCATACTGCAAACAATGAAGATCCTGGAAATGATTTGAAGACAAGACATTTTCTGAAGAAAATAGCTCTCGATTTATTAGATCCTCATTTGAAGCTGCGTGCAACAGAAACTAATGTACCCCAAGCAGTTCAACAGAGAAGGCAAGAAGTTGCTGACAATGATCAGCAATTAGAAATGCCGGGAAATATCAGAAAATATTGTTTCGAGTGCAAAAATAGAAATAGATCAAGATAGATTTTTTGCCAAAAATGCAAAAAATTTGTATGTCTAAGACACGCCAAATTTGATGCCGTCTCTGTACAGAGGAGAACTTCAACCAACACGTATAAAAAGCATATATACTGAAGATTCAATTTCACTATTGTTTTGGACTTCGTGTTTTATTATTTAGCATTTTTTTTTTAAATCATGAAAAAACAAGCATATTTTTAAGAATTTCTTTTCATGTTGAGTTTGATGTTAATTCCAACAAAGTGCAATGCAGTTATGTTCAATAATAAACGTTTTTTGATATACTGCATTTTATTTTGTGAAAGGCTCATTCTTTCCTTAATTATGCACTGTCAAAATTTGGAGTCCCTCAGACTCACCGCGACTACTAATTTTACAGAATAGGGCGCGACTACTGCAGGGTTAAAAAAAGAACACGCAAAACCCAGAAGTATAATAAGGCCTACTACAAAATTTTAGAGGCCTTATCACCCACGGAGTAGGTATTCATGGAAAACGAAATAAATATAATTTGGACTATATCACGTTAATTAATAAGTCAATATGGGAAAAGCGTAAGTTAACACTAATACAGACAGTAATTGCAAGTAGATAAGTATACTAATATAATAAATACTTTTTACCGGAGCCAATATTTATAAAATCGTCACGTGCGCCAACTCACGACAACGTTTAACTTGCCACTGACGGGGGGCGCTTTCCACTTGTTATACAGGGTGCTTCAACGAAAACTAAACAGAGGCTATATCTACCAAGATATTCATTTCTGATCAAAACGCAAAAACAGGTCAATTTTTGTTTCAAGGGGTACATCTTTTGGGGTACAATACTTGCCTGAAATATCAACCCCTAAGCGGGGATTGCAATCCTTGAACATTTTGAATAGGGAAGATGGGTCGAGGGATGACTCAAAAGATAGGTAGTATCTTTGTCTACATTGCCTTGAACGAATTTCCATTTTTAATTGAAAACTGTAAAAGATATAGGGTGAGCAACTGAAAGATAGGGAAGAATATTTCCCTGAGACTATTCAAGTTTCAGTGAGGTAAAATGGAACAGATCCATGCTGATCAATGGCAGTCATCATCAAGTACCATCCTCATCTCGAATTTCAACCCCTGAAGCAGGGGTGATAACCCTTGTAAATTTGGAATAGGGTCGAGTGATAACTCGAAAGAAAGGTATTATATTTGGCTGCATTTCCGTGAAAGAATTTTCATTTTTGATTGAAAACTGTAGAAGATACATAGTGACCTATTTTCTGCTTTAAAAATAACACAGGGTGGTCACCTTTGCTCTAGGGGTTGAAATTTGAGATGTGAATGGTGTTTCGGAAGATGGCAGCCTTTGATCTGGAATGAGTATGTTTTTTTGCATTGATACTTGAATAGCTCAAGGCGATGGATAGTCTCTTCTATTTTTCAGTAGTTCACTCTGTATCTTCTACAGTTTTCAATCAAAAATGAAAATTCGTTCACGGGGATGCAGACAAAGATAATACCTTTCTTTCGAGGTATCACTCGACCCATCTACCCTCTTCAAAATTTTCAAGGGTGGTCACCCCTGCTCTAGGGGTTGATATTCGAGATGAGGATGGTACTTGATGATGACTGCCATTGATCAGCGTGGATCTGTTCCATTTTACTTCACTGAAACTTGAATATTCTCAGGAAAATAGTCTTCCCTATCTTTCAGTTGCTCACCCTGTATCTTTTACAGTTTTCAATTAAAAACTAAAATTCGTTCAAGGCGATGTATACAAAGATACCACCTTTCTTTTTGAGTCATCACTGGATCCATCTTCCCTATTCAAAATGTTCAAGGGTTGCAACCCCCGCTTAGGGGGTTGATATTTCAGGCAAGTATTGTACGCCAAAAGAAGTCCCCCTTGAAACAAAAATTGACCTGTTTTTGCGTTTTGATGAGAAATTAATATCTTGGTAGATAAAGCCTCTGTTTAGTTTTCGTTGAAGCACCCTGTATGCATATGTGAGTGTGACCTTGAGCGCAAAATCGTATTCTTAACAAAATTTTTGATGTTTAGGCCTTATTAGCCGACAGGCTTTAATACCCGCATGTGCCTTGTATATTGAAAATCGAGATTCATTTTGTATAGTCTATAATTCGTTTGCGATGTTTGAAATATATAATATGTAATGCCAGGTATCTGAATTTTAGTTCGTTTACTTAGAACCCATTATTGCATGGAATTTGTCGAGCCCCTCTATGCTTACCTCATTCAAAATTCCAAAAACTGAAAAAGTACCATCCATAAGATTGATTCTCTTATTATATGTGGACATGTCATATTTCGCTGTTATTTTCTCACATTTTTCGTACAAATAGTTCACTTGTTTATCGTAAAAATCATTCACATAATATTTTTGCAACCGTTCGTTGGCGTAGTTTATGCATAACTGTTCGAAAGTGTTATGAGCAAAAACTTCAAATCCATAAATATCCAGGATTCCTAAAACATTAAGGAGATATTTAATAGTACAAATCTTTATGAGCAATCATTAGAAATCCGTCGTTTTATTGAACAAAGCATTTCATGAGGATATTTCATAAATAAACTGAACTTACTGTTCAACTCAAAACGGGATATGAGCTTATACATTCTGTAAAAATGTACCGAGAATTGATTATTTAAAAAATCTGCCTAAAACGATTATCAAAATTTTTGTGGTTGCCAAAATGGCACAACAACATTTAGTTTGTTCACAGGGCTCGATTCTGCCAGTTCTCAAAATTGTGTTATGCGATTTTTACAATGGATAAATATATCGAATGAAAAATTCGTCACTAATTTCGTATTGCAAATGGACTTTCGTGAGCCGAATCGCTGAAAATATTATAAAAGGCTTACGTTGAAACGACTTTATCAAAAACATGAGCATATGGGTGGTACAGTGCATTCAACAGCGGCTGAGACGTGGTGGAAGATTTGCCTCGCTCTCGTCCGCCATCAACATATTCAACTGAAGTTAACATCACTAAAGTGAAGGAAATGGTAATTAAAAATCGTCATTTAAGTTTGAGTAACATAGGCAATGAACTTTCTGTGCCTCACGAATCAATTCGTACCATTATAAACGATTGGTTGGCCATGAAACGCTTTGCCGCTCGACTAGTTCCGAAGGACCTGAATTTTCTTCAAAACTCGAATCGCTTAAAGGTCGCTAGAGACATGCACGACGGTAAATAAAGGATATTACCTGAGCGTTATGCGACGTTTAAGAAAGCAAATTGGTCGAAAAAGGCCAAGTTTTAGAAAGAAAGGTCATGGGTTTGGCAACACGATAATCCACCATCTCACTAGACCAGGGGTGCTCAAACTGGAATTGCTGGCAATCTACCACAATATTTCAAATCTCACGGCGACAGTATCTAATATTGCATTATTGAACAAGTCTGAGAATTACCGTGGCTAAAATTTTGATGTACTTATACAGGATGTCCTGAATTGGTGGGCAATTTTTATCAGCATATAATTTAATATATTTTGAATTACCTTATTTCAGGTTTTCACTTATATCTTAGATCAGTGGTGCTCAAACTTGAACTGCTGGCGATCTACCTCAATATGTTTAGACTACTTACGATCGACTCTGAGAGGCTGCAAGTATGCGTGATGCAGGGTTGTCGTACATACACGATACACCCTACCTACCTACCTACCTAACTAGGTAGGTTGTACCGTAGCATATATAGATATTAGATTTCCGCACAATATACATTATTTAGTCAAGGTTTGGGTTAGGTTTAGTAAGGTTCTTCTCTATAATATCAATGATAAAACTCATAGTTATTCAAAATTGAGAGTTCATTGGTTGTTATGAAACAAAACATATGGTGTTAAACTTAACTAAGGAGTGATTTTGGATGTTGAAGCGTGGCACTGCATCTCCTCAGCATACTTTTCATAAGCTGGTACGTAACCACTGAGTGCTAATTGCAAGCATGATGACATGTGATCGCCAGTTAGTCAATATTTTGACTTAATTATCTTCATTTCAGAAAATGCAGACTGGCACAAGAATGTTGACCCAAACATTGCCGTCAGTTGAAGGGCAATTTGCCTTAGAGTCGGATATTTATCTTCAAATATAAAGCACCAGAAATTTGTAGAGATTGTAGCTTTGAGATGTATATCTGATATAATCTGCACCAACTCATTTTCAACAAAATATGATTTCATATTAAACTTATTTGCTATTCCAGTATCTAATCCCTCAATTTTTTTGCATGAAAAAAGATAACTCATAAATTATACTACATTTGCCAATTTACTGCAATCATAAAAACGCATTTCGAATTGTCCCAAAATATTTGATAATTCAGCCTCATACGTATCATAATTCAACTGGAGAATCCTTGCTTTCGAAGACGGAAAATGTTTCAGATCCTTTCTTTTCAGTTGATCTATTATAAGTTGCAATATACTTTTGAATACGTTCACTGCGCTAGTCATCTCAATAATAGTTTTTCCTTTACCTTGAAGCTCCAAGTTAATGGTGTTTAAATGTATAGTGATGTCAGTCAAAAATGCCAAATCAGTCAGCCATTTTTCCTTTTTCAACATCTGAGTGTCATCACCTCTTTCGTCTAGAAAAGCTGTTATTTGGGGCAATAATTCTTGAAAGCTTTCTAGGAATTTTCCGCGACTCAACCACCTGACGTCCGTATGGAGAACTAAATCAGTGTGTTCAGCTGACTCCTTATCTTCCAACTGCAACTTAAAGAGCCGCCGTTGCAAGCTACGTGCACGGATGGAATTCACAATTCACAATTTCAATGCCCATAATTTCCTCCGTTTTCAAAACTTGAGAACACAAAACTTGTTGATGTCTAATTCAATGGAATGAAAAAAATGAAGGAAAATCTTCATTAGCTCGACACAATGCCACAATACCGTTTTTTCCAGTCATTGTTGGTGCTCCATCGGTTATAATGCACATTGTAGTTTTTACAAAATTGAAGAAAACGTCATATATATATATATATATATATATATATATATATATATATATATATATATATATATATATATATATATATATATATATATATATATATATATATATATATATATATATATATATATATATATATATATATATATATATATATATATATATATATATGGTCTTACCCTTCAGAGGAATGATAGTCAAAAATTCTTCCTCAGCCAACATGTCATTGAATACCATCCGAATGAAAATTACATAGCTGGGCAATGTCTACCGTATCGGTGGATTCGTCGGGCTGTAAAGAAAAGTATGTACATTTCATGATATATTGTTTTAGTTTATCTGCCACTCATGACTTCAGAACGCCTTGTGACAGTCGAATGAGATTACTGAAGTTCTCTAATAGCAGACATGATTTCTGTTTTTTTAAATCTCCAAATAAAGTCTCACCCGCTTCAATAAATGCTTCCTTCACAATCCATCCATCTTCGAATGGTTTCTTGTGTTTCGCCAATATGAGATATTTTAAATGACGCGATCGTAACAGCTTTTGATTGTTTGGATGGTATTGTGAACTTGGTTTGTTCTTTTTTCAAACAAGATATCAAATCACGTACTTCTCGTTTTCTTTAGTCACTCTGATGCGGAAAATCCTTTTCAAAGTTTTTCTGAACCGTTTTATGATGCCTCGCTAAGTTAGCACGCTTAGGTATTGCAACTGACGATCAACAAATAAGACAAATGCACTTATCCTTCACCATACAAAGGAAAAATTCTTCCTCCCAATCGTTATTCAAATGATACGTTTTAGATTTCTTCGCTGCACTCATTTTGTACTATTTAATAATAAACTTTGTATCGACGTAGTATTGCCTTCAAGTTACAATTCAGAATTACTCTAATTCCTGCAGGCGCAACATTTATATCGGCGTGAACGAAAGTCTCGAATATTTCCGTCAAACGCGCCGCCCGAAATTTCTAGAAAATGGCAAGAATAAAAAAACGCAGCTTTTCTTTGACAAGTACCGCGCTTTCCTCTGATAAAGCTGCCTTTTGCAGCTAGCAGAGTGTTATTTTATTACGTAAGAAATTTTTCTAGTTTAGTTACCTACTATTTTCTTCTCGAGATCTACTCAAACAGCACTCGCGATCGACCGTTTGAGCTCCCTTGCACTAGACTATCATCGTGTATGAATTGCTGGCCAAAAACTCAACGAATACCATCGAACTACCAGTGTATTCACTTGATATGGCTCCGACCGACTTTTTCTATTTCCAAAACTCAAATTAGCACTTCGAGGTTCCCGTTTTCAATCGATAGAAAACATAAAAAAGAATTCGCGGAGAGAACTGAAGACAATTCCGGTAAAAGCGTTTGAATGAATTTTGATGATTGGATTATTCGTTCGTTCGTAAATGTATTATTCCGGAAGGGGACTAATTAAAAGGCGATACAATAAATTTGGTTGAAAAATAAATATTTTGTGTTTAATTGACCAATTCCCGCTATTTTCTGACAGAATGTATACCTCAGTTAGCAGGTTAACAATTAAAATAAACAAAACTTTTTTAATTTTCTTTATTTAGACAAAGTGTAACTTACTGCAATCAGTATTCATTATTATTATGTTTATATTAATTATATCTGTATCAACGAAAGTAGCAACTCCCCAAGTGAGCAACTCTGCCGGAAATTTATGCAGAAATCCTCTTGAGGTAGCTGAAGTTTTTGCAGATTTCTTCGCTTCCTCGTTTACTGTTGCGCCAGACGGAGTTCCTGATATGTCAACTCCAAGAGTTGTGGACGATTTGAGTGATGTTGAATTTCCTTCTTCTATAGTTGAAAAGCATCTCTCCTGCGTTAAAGCAGCAACGGCTCTTGGCTCAGACGGAGTTTCGGCTCTTGTACTTAAGAACTGTGCGTCATCTCTCTCATCATCTCTATCCGTCATCTTCACCCGATCTTTTGCTGCAGGTTCTATTCCATCTGCATGGTCATGTGCTTTGGTCACACCCATTTTCAAGAAAGGGGACGAATTGAATGCGGTAAATTATCGGCCTATCAGTCTCGTCCCTATTATAACGAAAATCTGCGAGAGAATCATTCTCGAGAAAATTCTAGAATTTGTCCTCTTGATTAAGATAATCCCTGAAAACCAGCACGGTTTCCTCCCTGGCCGCTCAGTTATTACAAATTTACTGAAATGCGTTGATGCTTAGACGAGGATGATTGACGAGCTCACCCCAGTCGATGTGATATACCTCGACTTTTCCCGAGCCTTTGACCGTGTTGCTCACAGACGTCTTCTCTTCAAGCTCGAGCTTCTAGGAATTCGTGGCAGACTTCTTCCTTGGTTGGATGGTTTTCTATCGGGTAGAACTTTCCGAGTTCGTGTTGGTGATTCTCTCTCATCTGTGCGATCTGTGTCCAGTGGAGTCCCCCAGGGCTTAGTACTTGGATCTAAGCTGTTTCTTTTATATACGGCTGACCTCCCCTCGATTGTCGCTTCTGACTGTTCTTTATTCGCTGATGACTCTTAGCTTTATAACAATCCTCCCACCAACGCTACGACTATCCAAGATGACCTAAACAGAATTTTCGAATGGTCTAACGACTGGCTTCTACTATTGAATCTTTCAAAGTGTCGTACTCTTCACATGGGGAGAAATAACCCGGGGAATTCCTATTTTCTCGCGAGTCCACCCTTCACTAGTTGCAGTAGTCATACAGATCTGGGCGTAATTATTTCTCACGATTTATCCTGGTCTGAACATATTTCGCACAAATCAGCAAAGGCGAAGCGTCTTCTCTTTATGCTACAGTGTTCTTCTTCTGAATGTGACCTCCTACTTGTTCTCTACTTTATCCTTATATGAATATGCGGGTTCTTTACTTGGCTGGTTCGAGATATCGAACTTCTCGAAAATATCCAGAGAAGAGCAACGAGGATTCCATATTGTGTCTCACGTCCTCGACCAAACCACAACCAAAGGCTGAAACTCCTTGACCTTTCTTCATTCGCTGATCGTCGAATACGTGGCGATCTCATAATAACTTATAGAGCCCTTCACTCGTTCTTCGATGTTGACCTCAGAAGTCTCTACCAACTTAACCGGATAATCGCTTACGTGGACATAATTTGAAACTTACGAGAGAAAATTTCAAGCTTCCTTGTCGGGAGCATTTCATATCATATCGGGTGTTTCGCGTGTGGAACAGTCTTTCTGAATCAGTAATAAACACTCCTACTGTAAATAGTTTCAAGAATGCATTGGACTCCAGATCGCAACTCCAGAATGCAGCTACCCCTTAAACTCTATGTATTTCCCAGTTTTAGCATTATGTATTTTTTTTTGTGAGTTTATAGGATCTTACCTAAACTCTCATCTACTGTTAATAATAATAATAACAGTAAACTGTAATTCTTAATACTTGTAGGATAGTTAGAAAATTTATGTCAAGTATATTGTAATCGAGCCTATTCCCTTTGATTGCTGAATCTGGGAAAGGTAAATTATATCCAGCTAACAGCTGAGATAGTGCATAAGTCCACGAAAAAAAAATAATAATAACAGGATACGGATTTAGGATAAGAACTGATAGAAACTATCACACAATCTCCCACCTGCTATATATGGATGACATCAAATTATATGCTTCGAACAAAAAGCAATTGGATGATCTGCTGAGAGTTGTCAGTAAGTTTTCGGCAGATGTTCATATGAAATTCGGGATTGAAAAATGTAAAGAAAAATCATAGATGATGAAACACAACTCCCAAATGTTGATATTATACAGTGTATGAAAGATGGCGGAACGTACAAATATTTGGGATACCAACAAGCCAGATTGCTAGACCAAAAACAGTCGAAGGCGAAGATTCTTTCAGAGTACAGTCAGCGTCTGAAGACTGTGCTGAAGTCAATGTTGAACTCGGGGAATCTAGTCAAAGCAATTAACACCTACGCTATTCCAGTGTTGCTTTACTCATTTGGAATGATCAGATGGACTAAGACAGAACTGGATGATATTCAAAAGCAAACCCGAACGATACAATAATCACCATCCAAAATCGTCTGTGATAAGAACAACTTTGAAGCGGAAAGAAGGAGGACGCGGATTGATGGATGTTGTCAACTTACATACCGAACAGATAAAAAATCGCAGAGAATTCTTCTCTACTCGCCACAGAGTAGTATTCTTGGCTGATAAGGGATATACACCTCTAAATCTTGCTACCAGTAATGACCTGCTGAATCTACCGTTCCTATCAGATACTGAAAAACAAGAGCAATGGTCAAGAAAGGAATTGCATGGACGACATCACCATGAGATTAATCAACCACACATTGACAAAGAAGCTTCCAACAAATGGTTGATGAAAGGAGAACTATTCGCGGAAACAGAATGATTCCTTATGGTCAATCAAGACCAAGTGATCCCTACAAACAACTACAAAAAATTTATAATTAAGGACGGAACATTACAAACAGATAAGTGCAGAAAATGCCATATAAGATCGGAGACTATACAGCATATTACGTCCGGATGCGAACAACTGGCCAATACGGACTATCTTCACAGGCATAATCAAGTATGTAACATTATCCACCAGAAACTTGCACACAAGTACGGACTTCTGAATGCCTCCCAGCTATAATACAAGTATCAACCGGCGCCCGTATCGGAAAATGATTCTATGAGATTATACTACGACAGGCCTGTTATCACTGACAGAATGGTGACGAATGATAGGTCGGACATAGTGGTATATGATAAGAGAGCCAGAACAGCAATGCTAGTGGATGTCGCCATACCGAATAATAACAACGTGCTGAACAAGTTCCAGAAGAAAAATCCAAATACACAGACAAGCAGATGTAGCACCTCGATAAAATAGATATTGTTCCTGTCATCGTATCCTCGACTGGGTTAATACCCAAAACTTTGCATGATAGCCTTAAGAAATTAGAATTGCATAAGAATACCTATATAGAAATGCAAAAAGCTGTAATTTTTAATACATGTAGGATAGTTAGGAAATTTATGTCTAGTATATTGTAATCGAGCGTATTCCTTTGATTGCTGAATCTGGGAAAGGTAAGTTATATCCAGCCAACAGCTGAGATAGTCAATATGTCCACGATAATAAATAATAATAATATTTATTTTTATTACAAGTTGCGAAAAAAACTAATCACCAGTTCACTAGCTTGTTTGAAGCCAAGTTCCTCTGACAGTATTTATTAAATTACATATATGCTACATATTTTTTATATGTATTTATATTTGTCAGAGAAACAAATTCGCTAAAGTTGGCGATAATTTCAAATAAGAATAAAATTCTTGCCACGTTTTTTTATAACTACCTTAGTTTACATCGCTTTCAGACCTGTTACCTGTAAGTGATTTTTCTCAGACATACACAATTCATTCGTAAGAGTACCATTACCAGTACCAGGTAGATATATATTCAATTGAAAAAAAATTCTCATGTCGAAGGTTGATGGTACGAAAGTGTTTGAATACTTCCACCTAATGAGTTTTTGCGGAAACTTTTAAATTGTTCCATTCGGTTATTTTTTGAGAAGTGACGTTGCTTGAAATCAATGTAAATTCGTCGAATACGTTGTATCTTTATTACAGTGAATATATTTATTTTTAATCAATACATTCAGAACTTTTCAAATATTTTCCATCCAGCTACATTTCATAAATCTGCCCAATAAAATATCTCCATTTCTTTAGTAAGAAATCAAGTCCACTGTTCCAGATATTCACGGTTTGTTTTATAAAATTTTGTAGCCGTATTTCTCACAAACTTTTTATCAATATTAGTGGCATTATCTTCAATTTCACAATTAAACTACGAACAGTGAATGGTTGATCTGTTTCTGAGCCAAATTGTCTTCGAGATGATTGATTCCTTTTCCAGCCTCAATTGCCGACACAATCTGACCTTCAACCTTCAACACAGCTGACTGAGCGTGAAAAAATGAAACCATAATTCTAATGTAGGATTTTCAGAAAAGTTTTTCATCAATCTGGAACATTTTTCAGGCTCAAAAAATAGTCTTTTAACTGCTGGTACATTTTTAAAATTCTCTCCAAGCCCTAAGCCAAGCCACCTAGTTTTACTGGAGCCGCTCATTTGGTGATGTTCTATTTCAGCTTCTGAGCAAAATCTCTTTATAGCTTCAACTCGAACCGTGTAAATACAAAAAATGAAGATGTTTTCACAATAAAGCTTTCGTAATCCAAAAGTACACTAGCTGCAGCAGATTTTATTTTATTGTGAATTATATGGGCTCCACATCCAATACCTATCAAAGTTTTTCTTCAGTGATGATTGTAATTTTGCTAATACATCGTTAGTTCCTCGCCTAGCTACACCCCCAAATTTGGCATTAGTATTGTCGCCAAAAATTACCAGGACTTTTTTTGTCAAATCATTATCTGTCAATACTTGGTGTAAACAATCGTATCAGAAGTTTCACTCGATTTATCTTGGAAGTCTAAAATTTTTACTGGCACACCTTCGTAAGGTTGAAAAACACGCTCTCAAAGGATATATTTTCTCGTTGTCGTGGTTTGAAGCGTCTTTTAAAATTGTAATACAATTGTACTTGAGATCATCTTTTTAATTGTCAATCGTTGTACGCGCTGAAATATGTACTACAATAGCTTCTTTTTTTGTACGCGCACATTTAAATTTTGGATCAAAACATGATTGGATTAATTTAGAAGCACAATCATTTGAGCGAAAACTACCGTTTTCTTGTATAGTGCGATAAGCAGAGACGCCTTACGCAACAACAATATACAAATCCTGACAAGTTGGCGCGTTTGAATTCTTGAATAAGTTAAACATCGAAAAACTAGAAGTAGCGGTACAATCGACATTTTAATTTTTTACACTTTTCAAATGCTATTCAATATCACCCAGTAGGAGAGTGTCATCTCCTGTACGACACTTTTCATATAAATAGCCATTTTGCTTGTGAGTAGACATTAAATAAACACTTGTGTTTCGGCATAACTATCGGAGAACTCAAAACAACAGAAAACTTCAAATTGATGACCAGTTTACCACTATATTACAGCAAGAGCATCAAGCAAAAACAAAACTTTACCGACAAGTCTGTGTTCATGCGCAAGGCTAGCATAAAAACACGATAAAGGCTCCTTCTCCCCGGGTTACTAGGAAATCACCGATCGTTGACGACGCGACGGTTTGTGATTCCCCGTCCGCGCGCGTCTCACGAGTTTATGATTTAAAAAATTCGCGTGGTTTCGGAAAACGGAACTATCTTGCGTCCCAGTACTTTGTTTGTGGGCAAAGGAACAGATGACCCCGAAAAAATCAGGTGACCGAGAAAAGGGAAGGCCCCGTTCGAAACGGGACGCATGGTCACTTTAGTTATGAACTAATTGCAGCAGGTGTGCCATAATAACGTTCATTACCTAGCTAAAATAGGTAAGAGAAAGAAAGTGTTTGTTTTCTGAGGACTGTAAATAAAAAGCGTATTTACCCAAACAATCGTGTTTATGTCCATAATATATCTGATTGTTTATACTTTCTATCAACCAGTTGAAGAGTTTGTCATATAAAAAACGCATGAGACTATTCTTCCTTTCTTGGCACTCTTCTATATTAACACAAGATGTATACCATAAAGATCCTCTTCTGAGTTTAGGAGCAATGAGTCTTCTAACAAACAACTGAGTTAGAGACGACGTGTTGCACTGAAAAATTTTCGCACAGAAGTTCAGAAAATGTTTACAATCTGAAAATAAAATTACCTATAGAATTCAGTATTAAGATTATACGCATGCTCAAAATCTAGGAATATGAATGAATTTTACTATTGAGTTATCTTTTTTTATAGCTTTCCACATCTGTTTGGCACTGTTGTAAGTGTGACAACATAAATGAATGATTAATGGAAAGTGGATAGTTTCCTTGTCATCAAAAATGCGATTTTTCTAAACTACAGCAAAAATTTATTGAACAAATTTGTAATAAAACTATTTGCTCACAACTCACAATAAAGGAAAATGATTTATGATGCGCATTTATGATAGCTCTACGACGTCTCTCCATATTAAAGATTTAGTTCTATTGATCTTCTTGGAGATTTGCAATTCAGCACTCTCGATTGAAATAAGAGTTTGCGGTTTAGAAAATGGTTGTTATCTGGTAGAACTCTTCGCTGATGCATTTCCCAAGCATGCTCCTCAATGGGTTCAAGATCGGAATATTGAACTGGCTAATATAAAACGGTGATATTTCGTTCTTTCAGTAAATATCTTGTGATTCGCTGTATGTCGAATAGCAATATCATACATTAAGCTGTAGTCTAACTATGGAATAAAAAAGGGTTCTGGAAGAATTCTAAGATTGCATAATCGTCGGTAAAAGTCGGTCCTGCAAAAAGAGATGAGTTCTGTGCCTAAGTAAAATTGCATCTCACACAATGAATGGGTATCCTTCATAGCTGTTAATCTCCGAGATATCTTAGACACAATTTCTTGTGCCTCGTGTTTTCCAAACAAGTACTCCTCGTGAATCTGCATACAAATGAAACCTAGATTAATTAGCGAATAAAGCATTTTTCTATTAATCTTGTTCTTGTTTTCATTGCAATGGCATTCTGTGGTTCAAGTTATCCCTTCTTAGCAATTTTTAACTGGACATATCAGTTTAACAATGAATTGTCATCCCTACCAACCAATACATGTTCTCTTTCACTTCTAGTTTTGCGATGATGATTGCAAAAGCGCGGGATTAGGCTCTGAGTGGTCTCTTTTTGATGCTATGGACTTACAGTTTATAGTGTAACCACTCACCTAGACCGTGCAAGGATAACTGCCATCTCTCAGGATCACAAGCTCTCTGGCATTCAGTGGTTAATGGTTTTGCTACTTAGGCAATTTGCTAGTACAATTTGGGAAGCTTTGGTCAAATATCACTTTTTTGTTCAAGGACGACATCCATAATATGAACCCGGATGCATATTTGTATCGAGCGTACAGTATACCGCATTCGGGTGAATTCGCAATCGCCATATTAGCCGAGTTGTCTGCCTCAAAGCTCAAAGACTCTGCTCGAAGCGAGCGGTCGATATACCGATCCATCGTCCGACTAACGTAGGCTCGATAAAAATCCCGTGAAAGTTTTCAGTTCTGCATTCCGTTTTCGATTTCAATTCAGTTATTCAAACTTAATAAAAGATATAATGGAGTGGCCAGAAAATTATACGTACCACGAGGTCAATTCGAGTGAAATAAGAACAAACTTCAAAACGAAGCACGAAGTTGAAGTGAGTAAGAGGGCAAAATTCGATTATCTACATAACCTTTAAAACAAACAACAAACGTTCAGCTCAATTTAGTCTGCGTTGGTTGAAAGTTCCATAGATGCTTCGTTTTAGCTTTGCTGGGTCCAAGTGCTTTCTCGTATAAACTTGAGGAAGCGAATGAATCTCACATTTCTATCTTGCTTTTTGATCATCACATGAAATATAACGTTAACTGTATTTTTGACAAATTAATTACCTACTAAGAAGTGACATAGAAATGTGAATATCTACATTTTTTCTTCAACACGAGACCATTCGAAATCATTGACACAAACAGAATGTTCTTCTATTGGACACCTACCATGTTCATGAGAAATTTGAAATGTGTTGAAAGTTTCCATGAAAAATAACTTAACTACGTCGAGGTTAATTCTTGAATTCTTAAATACCTAATGCCATTTGGAGTTATCAGGGTGTCTCCATAAAATCGGTTATTTGAGGTTAATTCCTAAAATAATGCATGTCTTTCAGCAATGGTTTACTGATCTGGAACTAAAATCATAAAATACATGGTATATCACTAGGACCACAATAACACCAATCGAAAAAGCTAGACAGCACGTATTCAAAAGACTATATTATTATAAATGAGATAAAAACACAAGGTTTAACTTTAATCTACACTTTATTTGAAAAAATTCGACGACGTTTCGCTGACACAGCAGCTTTATCAAGAATGAAAAATAGAATGAAGAGTATGGTATTATAAACAAATCGTAGAACAAGTTGGATGAATAACAGGAAAATCCACACCGAGCCATTGTACAGATAGTATGAAAGGTAATAAAATTAATTAAACAAGTTAAGTAGGGGTGAGTAATTCAAATCTACCTGTTCATTCAAAAGCTTGTCCGAATGTTTGTATCTATTTATTTCTAATGCTTCTAGGTGATCTAATTTTGAACTTTTTGATTTTATATGTAATATGTCAAAGTTTTCATTGAATGAATGGTTTTCTTTCATTAGGTGGTTTGAATAATTTGAATCAGATTTATTTTTATCGAAGCTACGTCCTACCGATATAGATTTTATCACAAGAACCGCAATTGAGTTTATAGATTCCTGATTTACTTGATTTTTCAACACGAGATTTATTATTTTTAATATGTTTACCTAAGTTATTAGAAGTTTTGAAAGCTATATTAAGATTTTGTTTGACGAGAAAGGATTTAATATTTGTACTTGCAGAACCGCAGAATGTTAAACTGTTGAATATTTTATAGTCTTTATGAATAGGATATACTTCATTTATTGCTTTCTGATAGAGTTTTTACGAATGATTAGATCTATCATATCCGGATTATATGAATTATTAATGGCTATCTGTTTGATGATGTTTAACTCTTTATTATAATCTTCTACTGATAAAGGTAAATTGAGTAACCGATGTACCATGCTGTTTAAAGCTGCAACTTTGTGTTGAATTGGATGTAATGAGTAGTTATGTATAATTGTATCAGTATGTGTTGGTTTACGAAAGACCGAAAAACATGATTATTATTTTGTTTAGTGATTTTAAGTCCAAAAATTTATGGAATCGTTCTGTTCAATTTCTATCGTGAATTTAATGTTCAAATGGATGGAATTAATGAAATTAACAAATAAGTCTAATTGACGAGTAGTTCCAATGAAACATACTAGGATGTCGTCAACATATCTATACCAATAAAGAAATTTGGAAATGAGTGGATGTGTATGAATTTTCTGTTCAATATTATTCATAAAATTCTGCTAAAAGTGGACTCCAAGGATGATCAGGAAATCCTTTGAGTCCACTTTAGCAGAGATTTTTATATATAAAATATTCAACAGTTTAACATTCTGCGGTTCTGCAAGTACAAATATTAAATCCTTTCTCGTCAAACAAAATCTTAATATAACTTTCAAAACTTCTAATAACTTAGGTAAACATATTAAAAATAATAAATCTCGTGTTGAAAAATCAAGTAAATCAGGAATCTATAAACTCAATTGCGGTTCTTGTGATAAAATCTATATCGGTAGGACCTATAGGACTTTTGGCATAAGAACATCTGAACATAAACGTAGCTTCGATAAAATAAATCTGATTCAAATTATTCAAACCACCTAATGAAAGAAAACCATTCATTCAATGAAAACTTTGACATATTACATATAAAATCACGTCGTGGAATTTTTTCAAATAAAGTGTAGATTAAAGTTAAACCTTGTCTTTTTATCTCATTTATATCATGGATCTACATCAAGTAACGGCCTCCACAATTCAAATGACTATATTATTGTCAGTTCAAAACAAAAATTAATAAATTGAAAGAAGTTCGAAAGAAAGAACACCCTTCTAGAAATATAAATTGTCCAGTAGTATTGCAAGTTGTTATTAAGAAACAAGAATTTCATTCGAGAACAAGAGTTAAGCATGTTGACACATATTAAAAGAATGGCCATGCATAATTACTTTGAATAATAATCACAACAATACAATAGATAGTGTAGCCGCTTTAACAAAAAGACGAATTGGGGAAGAAACAAAGAGAGAAATTGTTCAATTGTTTGAAAAGGGACATTCTGCTGCATCAGCTTATAATAGTTTCTGCTTTAGTAAAATGGAAGAGCTAGGTGACAAATATGATGAAGTTGTATGCGATAGATACTATTTTCCATGTAAAGAAGATTTTTCAAATATGTAGAAATCTCACTTTAAACGCCAATATGGAGATAGGTCAGGTGAAAATAAGTTTTTTAAGCTCGAAGAGAATCTTAAACAATCCATCGATACAGTTTATAAGATAACCCATAATGAAGACGACTACCCTGTTGCATTATGCACTCCAATAATGCAACGTGCTTCAAGACACCTAATTCAGTCATCAGAAATACTATTAGTAGATGCTACAAGTAATTGCGATGTGCAAAATCATAAGTTGTATTTCTTTGCAACTCAATCTCCTGCTGGGGGTATACCGTTAGGATGCATAATTACAAACAGCCAGAAAGCCACTATTTTTGATTATGCTCTGAAAGCGATCGAAATAATGTCTTTCAAACTTTCACCATCAGTCATTATGACAGATGATGATTTAGTAGAACGACATATTTTACAAAAAATTTGGCCTAGATCCACTTTACTTCTTTGCAGTTTTCATGTTTTGAAAGCCGTATGGAAATGGTTGCAGCTCGCTTAAAATGAAATCAAAAAAGAAGATAGACAATCATTATATGCGTTATTCAGAAATATACTTATGTCAAAAACGGAAGCATGCGTGGCGAAAAACTTAGAGTTATTTTACCAAAACCATAAATATCCACAATAAAAAAATACGTTGACAATAAAATTGAAAGAATTCATGTATGTTGCTTGTATTATCGACAGTCATTAATAATACGTGGAGCTGATGCAAATAACTATGTCGAAGTAATGTTTCGTCTATTCAAATATATTTCCCTCGAAAGAACAAAAACATATAACCTAACACAGTTAACTGATTTCATTATAAGTAGCTTCGATAGTTATAATAAACAAAGATTGCTTGATTTGATAATGAATAAGATGAGCAAGTCAACCTTGAACCGTTTATCTCCCAATGTAAAATATGTATTGCCAGCTCAGATCAGATAACAGAATTGGGAGAAATGCAGTACCATGTCCGGAGCAGTTCTCAAGGAGTGATCAACTTTGTGGATATGAAGAGTAATATATGTACCTGTCCCATCGGTATCGGTGGAAAAATATGCAAGCATCAATCTGCAATAATAAAAGAGTACAATATAACGAACGCTTGCAATACTCTATCACTTGAAAGTAAGAAAATTCTATACTTCATAGCCACAGGAAAAGAACCATCGGAAAACTTTTTGTTACCAGTTTAACTTGATTCAATTTTGTGAACGTGATTTCCCTAAGTCAATTGAATATATCGACGACAGTACAAATATTCTGTCCACAAGAACTGGTGAACAAGTTATAGAACCTCCTGATGATAGTGATAATATAAAAAAAGATTGGAGTGAATTCATTTCAAAGTTCAATACGGATGTATTAACAAATTTGGAAAGTGATCCAGTAGGATTTACTCCAGCCGTTCGAAAATTCTTGACGAATTACGCAGAAAATATCAAAAGCAGTTCAACACTGATGAGTGCCATGCACACCTCTTTTAAATATGATCACTTGCCACGATCTCTGACAGTAGGTTCGAGAAATTTTATGAGAAGCCGGATAAAAATTGCAGTTCAGCCAATTTCTGTTTGTCGAAGAAAGGTGAAAATAATTGGTAGAAGACAAATGCAGCCAGGAACAAAAGTGGGAAGTCTTAGATCAAAGAAGTATAAAGCTCCCAATTCTCTCAATATATGTGTAAATAATAATATTGGACTGGGCGGGAATTAATTTGCGAAATGATATTCATTTCAAAAACACAGTAATTTCACTGATGTTTTGTAAGTATTATGGTATTCACGATTTTTTCTTCATTTACTTGTCTTTTTTTATAAATACATTTCAAAATTTCACTCGTAATGAATATATTTTCAGTTTAGAAGTGGAACATGAATTCTTTCTGTTAAATATTCATTTTTTCACCTATAATTCCTAGATGTCCCACTGATGGTTACTATTAGTGAAGTTCGGAACTTCAGTCTAATCGAGCGTACAGTATCCCGACTGATAGTCGGCTTACCATGCGCTCAATACCTGCCGAACTCGGGTCACCCGAATGCGGTATACTATACGCTCGATGCAAATATGCAACCCGGATTCGAACCAGGCACCTCGGCCTAGCAGTTCCAATATGCTTGCGCACTAACGCTTACTCGAGCTGAAGGAATTTTACGATGCCTCAAAAAGGCAACATTCAATCTTAATAGATAATACTAAAAGAACATTTTATCAGAATAAAATTGCTTCAGCAAAAATCAAAACAATGCCTCTTGGAATGTCGTAAGGGAATTGAGTCGTAGAGGTGTGGGGGCTTCTGGCGTTAGCATAAGGGATGGTGACAGGATTTTTGTCTGCTTCTTCTGAGGTGGCACAAAAATTTAATGAATTTTTCATCGGTGTGCCCAGGGCATTATCGGAACAGATTTCTCAGGAAGAACACATTGACAATATAGTAAGCACAGATGAAACGATGTTTCTGACTCCATATGCTGAGGAAGAATTGTTCCTATTGATGTACAGAAGATTGAGGCCTTTGAGTTCCAGCGGCTATGATGATTTTCCGGGATTTCTTCTTAGGAGATGCCTGAGAGAACTCACCGCACCTTTGACATACCTGGTAAATCTTTCTTTCTCTGAAGGTCAGTTTCCTGATAGATTGAAAATATCCAGGGTGGTACCCTTTTGAAGAAAGGAGATTCTGAATCGATGTGTAACTATCGTCCTATATCGCTGTCTCCGGTCTTGTCAAAAATATTTGAATATTGTTACCTTGACAGGCTCTTGAGCTTTCTTGATAAACAAGGAATTCTCGCAAGGAGTCAGTTTGGTTTCAGACCGGGACTTGGGACGCATGATGCGATATACGCTTTCGTTGAAGGTGTGGTGAAAGGCTTGGAGTCGGGACAATGTCCGGTTGGTATCTTCTGGGATTTGAGTCGGGCCTTTGATCTCGTAATTCATAATATTGTAACTAGTAAAGCGGAGAAATGTGGTATTCGCGGTATTGCTGCAAGGTGTTTGGTTAGTTACTTGACTGGCTGGCAACAACTTGTTTCCATCAGACACACTTGTGATAATATGAGAGGGACAACAAATTCGGGTTTACTTGGCACAGATTTGGGTGTGCCTCAGGGCTCGATATTGGGTCCATTGCTGTTTCTCTTGTACATAAATGACATAGGAAGCGGTCTGAGTTGCGATTCTTTTATTTATGCAGACGATGCTACCGCCTTGATTAATGATAATAGCGAGGCTATGCTGGAGTCAAGGATTCTTCAAAATACCAACTTGCTCTGTCAATGGTTTAGCAGAAACAGATTGCACATCAATGCCCTCAAGTATACATATTTGGTCTTCCACCACTAAAATAAGTTAATAAATGTTAATGTGTCTCTCAATAATACTCAACTGGAAAGGGCTGGCTCGACGGGGTTCCTAGGTCTTCGGATAGATGAGAGTCTAAACTGGAAAGATCATTGTAATTACCTGTCCTCCAAACTTAGTACGGTCTGTTATCTTATGCAAAATTTGAGAAGAGTTTTGGCTGTCACACAGTTGAGGGCTGTTTATCATGCCCAAGTGGCCTCCAGATTGAGTTAAGGGGTTTTGTTTCGGGGACATGAGTTGGAGCTGACGAGGTTTTCTTTTGTCAAAAAGGATAATTCGTTATATGCTGTGTATTTCGCAACTTACCTCCTCTCGAGAGGCTTTTCGATCTTTGGGCTTACTTACATTACCATCCATATGTATACTTGAAATGACGACAGTAGTATTTAAAAACAGAAATGAAATAATGCGTAATGGTGACTACCATCATTACATTACTAGAAGTCAGCACAACCTCGTCCCTCCAAACTTTAGACTTCGAATGAGCAGACGATCCTCTATGTACCTGGGAGTAAAGCTTTACAACAGATTGAATGATGACATAAAGAAGTCCAAATCGTGTGTTACTTTTAGAAGAAGGCTGTCAGAATATCTGGCGAGTAAGAGTTATTATAGTGTGCCGGAATTTTTATTGTGAATGAAATTTCTTTCGATGTTTTTTGTATGCGAATTTCCTGATTTTGTTGTATATTTGTTTAGGAAAATCATTTTATTATTTTTTGACCTTTTCCATAATGTTATTTCGGCGTTCTTGAGGAAATAAAGTTTATTATTATTATTATTTTTTCATCGTGGACTTATGCACTATCTCAGCTGTTAGCTGGATATAATTTACCTTTCCCAGATTCAGTAATCAAAGGAAATAGGCTCGATTACAATATACTTGACATAAATTTCCTAACTATCCTACATGTATTAAGAATTACAGCTTTTTGCATTTCTATATAGATATTCTTATGCAATTCCTATTTCTTGAGGCTATCATGCAATGTTTTGGGTATTAATCAAGTCGAGGATGACAGGAACAATATCTATTTTCTCGAGGTGCCACATCTGCTTGATCTCAATAGCAAGGTCTGTGTATTTGGACTTTTTCTCCTGGAACTTGTTCAGCCCGTTGTTATTATTCGGTATGGCCACATCCACCAGCATTGCTGTTCTGGCTCTCTTATCATACACCACTATGTCCGGCCTATTATTCGTCACCATTCTGTCAGTGATAACAGGCCTATCGTTGTATAATCTGATAGAGTCATTTTCCAATACGAGCGCCGGTTGATACTTGTAATATGGCTGGAAGGTATTTAGAAGTCCGTACTTGTGTGCAAGTTTTTGATGGATAATGTTACACACTTGATTATGGCTGTGAAGATTGTCCGTATTGGCCAGTTGTTCCATCCGGACGTAATATGTATAGTCTCCGATCTTATATGGCATTTTCTGCACTTATCTGTTTGTAATGTTCCGTCCTTCATAATACATTTTTTGTAGTTGTTTGTAGCGATCACTTGGTCTTGGATGGCCATAAGGAATCCTTCTGTTTCCGCGAATAGTTCTCCTTTCATCAACCATTTGGTGGAGGCTTCTTTGTCGATGTGTGGTTGATTAATCTCATGGTGATGTCGTCCATGCAATTCCTTTCTTGACCATTGCTCTTTTTTTTCTCAGTATCTGATAGGAACGGTAGATTCAGAAGGTCATCTCTGGTAGCAAGATTTAGAGGTGTATATCCCTTATCAGCCAAGGATACCACTCTATGGAGGTCAGAAGTGAGAGCTTTTGCAGAGAATTCTCTGAGATTTTTTATCTGTTCGGTGTGTAAATTGACAACATCTATTAATCCGCGTCCTTCTTTCCGCTTCAAAGTTGTTCGTATCACAGACGATTTTCGATGATGATTGTAGTACTTTGTCAGCATCGTTCGGGTTCTGCCTTTGAATATCATCCGGATCTGTATTAGTCCATCTGATTATTCCAAATGAGTAAAGTAACACTGGAATGGCATAGGTGTTAATTGCCTTGACTAGATTCCCCGAGTTCAACATTGACTTCAGCACAGTCTTCAGACGCTGACTGTATTCTGAACGAATCTTCTCCTTTGATTGCTTTTGGTCTAGCAATCTGGCTTGTTGGTATCCTAGATATTTGTATGTTTCGCCATTCTTCATGCACTGTATAATATCACCGTTTGGAAGTTGTGTTTCACCATCTACGACTTTCCCCCTTTGAATGTTCAGGGTCTTGCATTTTTCAATCCCGAATTTCATATGAACATCTGCCGAGAACTCACTGACAGTTTTCAGCAAATCATCCAATTGCTTCTTGTTCGAAGCATATAATTTGATGGTATCCATATACATTATTATTATTTATTTATTATCGTGGACTTATGCACTATCTCAGCTGTTAGCTGGATATAATTTACCTTTCCCAGATTCAGCAATCAAAGGGAATCGGCTCGATTACAATAAACTTGACATAAATTTCCTAACTATCCTACATGTATTAAGAATTACAGCTTTTTGCATTTCTATATAGGTATTCTTATGCAATTCTAATTTCTTAAGGCTATCATGCAAAGTTTTGGGTATTAACCCAGTGGCGGATACGATGACAGGAACAATATCTATTTTCTCGAGGTGCCACATCTGCTTGATCTCAATAGCAAGGTCTGTGTATTTGGACTTTTTCTCCTGGAACTTATTCAGCACGTTGTTATTATTCGGTATGGCGACATCCACCAGCATTGCTGTTTTGGCTCTCTTATCATACACCACTATGTCCGGCCTATTATTCGTCACCATTCTGTCAGTGATAATAGGCCTATTGTAGTATAATCTGATAGAGTCATTTTCCAATACGGGCGCCGGTTGATACTTGTAATATGGCTGGAATGTATTCAGAAGTCCGTACTTGTGTGCAAGTTTCTGATGGATAATGTTGCACACTTGATTATGCCTGTGAAGATAGTCTGTATTGGCCAGTTGTTCACATCCGGACGTAATATGCTGTATAGTCTCCGATCTTATATGGCATTTTCTGCACCTATCTGTTTGTAATGTTCCGTCCTTCATAATAAATTTTTTGTAGTTGTTTGTAGCGATCACTTGGTCTTGGATGGCCATAAGGAATCCCTCTGTTTCCGCGAATAATTCTCCTTTCATCAACCATTTGTTGGAGGCTTCTTTGTCGATGTGTGGTTGATTAATCTCATGGTGATGTCGTCCATGCAATTCCTTTCTTGACCATTGCTCTTGTTTTTCAGTATCTGATAGGAATGGTAGATTCAGCAGGTCATCTCTGGTAGCAAGATTTAGAGGTGTATATCCCTTATCAGCCATTATTATTATTATTATTATTATTATCGTGGACTTATGCACTATCTCAGCTGTTAGCTGGATATAATTTACCTTTCCCAGATTAACCGTGTAGCTACCGAAGCGGTTGCTCTGAGTGGTTTCCATTGCATTCGTGACTTTAACTTGAAGCTTCCATCCACATGCATTGCCATATATGCGAGAATCTCATTTTTATTCGAATGAGGTAGAGACGATCCATTTTTCTCGTGAAACTATTGCTAGATAGATCCTTTTTTATGAATTTACAGAAATAAATATTGCAAATATTATGATACGCTACCCAATTTACTTTGGAATACAACAACTTGTAAGAGAATGGGAGATGGTATCTTCAATATTACTAGATTTTAAGCCTGTGTGTATTTTTTCTTACCCTGAGGTATTGTCAATTTATCGTCTTTGTTTGCGAATTCAATATTTCCCAAATTTAGTATAAGAGATAATACTCTTAGGATATTATTAATATCTTTAAACTGGAGATATTTCATTGCTTCAAGCGTGTCAGAAAAAGAACAGTGCTCATGATAAAACACATTTGGGCAGATTTTATATTCCGTTGACTTGTTGAGATAAATCTGGTCTAATGTTATTTCATCTACATTACCTAGAATCTGTCGATAGAACAACTGAATTAAAAACCAAATTACATATTATAAAACTTCACAATTCACCAGAATGTGAACTTTTAAATCTAATGTTGAAAGCGATGTGTTAAAATTGTTTAATCTATAACAAGGGCTCTTTGATAAATTCAACATATTCCTTTTGAATGACACCACAATCGTTTTGGTCACGTGATGGAATTGTAGTAAATTGTGTTTCTAAGGGCCTTAATGATAAGAAAAATCATAACCTCAAAATAGAATACAACCTGATTGAATATGTGGAAATTGGATTCTCCTTTATTGGGACCGGACACTCTAGATCTCTCAAGTAGAAATGATTGTATGTACGCCCCAACAATTCTACCATCTCGACATTGCATTTGTATTAGTTTTCCAAATCGTGAACTGTTAGTATTGTGAGCAGTTGAAGCATTGCCTGTAATAAGCTTAGTTTCATCGACAGAATTTAGAATGTTATTTCGAATTATATCTCAACAATGATATAGAGCTCCGTAAGGAAATGAAAGTCTTCAATGCGTTTACACATATAGCGAGAAATTTCGCATGTCATCATTCTTGGTATATGATGTATACCTGGTTGACAGCCAGACAAGAAAAGGGGCGTTAGTTTTTTCGACACATCGCATCTTGCAGACATATTTGTAGTGTTGCCGTAGACCAGGGGTGCTCAAATTTGAACTGCTGGCGATCTACCTCAATATTTTTAGACTACTTACCATCGACTCTGAGAGGCTGAAAGTATGTGTGATGCAGGGTTGTCGTATATACACGATACACCCTACCTACCCAGGTGCACCCTACCTACCTAGGTAGGGTGTACCGTACCTACTATACCGTAGCTGCACAATATGCATTATTTAGTCAAGGTTTGGGTTAGGTTTAGTTAGGTTCTTCTCTATAATATCAATGTAAATTTTTTTTTTAGCGCGCTTCCCAGGAATAGGCGAACCTGTTACACCACATGAGGGGGCGCCTTGGAAGAATTGAGGTGTCTGTTTACTCGCTTCTTGAAGAGAATTGTAGGATGTTGGGAAGATGTTGGACGGAAGCGAGTTCCACACGGGCCCTGTAAACGAAGGAGAGAGAGGTTCAAGGGGTCGTTAAATGTACCGCCATATGATGAGAACTCCTTGCAACACTAGGCTGTGTTGCGGCAAAACATGAGTTTTCCCGGAACAAGGTCTTTAAGCTCCTTGGAGCATCTTCCGTGGAAGTATCTGTAAAACAGAGAAAGGTCAGCAACTTGTCTCCTGAGAGCCAGCGGTTGGAGATCGCGGGTGATCTCCGGGTGATCGATGAGACGCACAGTCCGTTTTTGCACACTATCCAACATCCGCAACGAATGTTTGGGCACATATCCCCATACATGGGAACAATATTCCAAAGCAGGTCGAATTTGCGCCTTATATAGAAGCAACAGCTGAGATGACGTGAAGTATCGCTTGACTCAGAAAAGAAAACTAAGTTTAGCTGATGCTGAATTAGCTATTGCTGATACATGTTCATGCCAGCAAATCCCAGAGTTGACCGTTATTCCGAGAAGGTGCATCGAACCTTTGGATGCAATTTGTTGGCCTTGCATCATTAGAGGAGGTTCTCTAGCGGGGACCTTTCTAGAAAACGTAGTTGCTTGCGTCTTGCTCGCGTTGAAGCTCACCAGGTTCAGCTGACCCCACTCAGATATCCTCTGTAGATCAGAGTTTAAGTTAATAATTTGTTGACATCTCTGACGCTAAGATTCCACAGCTGTTATCGACCGCAGACTAATGAAAGACGAAACCAAGGTAAAATCGTCTGCAAAACAGAAGATTTTGTTCTCTGTAGATGACAGAAGATCGTTTATCTGCTACAGAAACAAGGTTGGCGAAAGAATGGATCCCTGAGGTACTCCTGCTTGCAACTGGAAACGATCAGATGTTATACCGTCGACCACAACTCGTATTGATCTATTTGATGGAAGGCTGCATGCCAAACTCTATCGAAGGCTTTAGAGATGTCGAGGGCTATTGCTCTAGGTTCCCCATGCTTTTCCATCGTTGACGTACAAACATAAGTGACGTAGGCAAGCAGATCTCCTGTCTATACTATACTGACGGTCGTTAATACTTCCCTGCAACTCAAGATTTTTGATGAGTTCATCATTTATGACTCTCTCCATCACTTTCGACATAATGGGAAGAAGTGTAACAGGCCGGTAGTTTTGGGGTAAGGACATCTTGTCTCCTTTGTTGGATTCATCATCCATGATTTGTAAGCTCTGCTGTTGGCTGCAAAGGTTCTTTCGCAGTCTTTGTTGACCATGGTTGTTGTGCTGTTGTTCTTTTCATGGAATGAGGGATGTAACTATCCATTCCTGCATGAATGATTTCTGTAACAGATTCAGTGCACACATTTATGTCAGGATCTGAAAGGCAAAGATCACTGAATGGGTAGCACGGAAAGAATTCACGCAGCTCATCCCAATTAGCACGGTTATAGTTATAGTCTGGGTGGTTAAGGTTCTTGGTTTAGCGGCAGCAAAATGGTTCCAGTAGCAGATATAAGGTTGTGGTCTGAGTTGCCTAGCAGTGCTGAGGCCTCCACTCCAATATCATCTGAATCTGAAATCAAAAAGAGATCCAAGGTGTTCGGGAAGTTGGTTGGGTGATCAGGTATTCTTGTCGGTTCGTTAGATTATGGCTGATTGCGAAAGTTTCAGCCTATCTTCCCGCTTCATCTGTTCTATTGGAGTGGCGGAGTCAGTTGGTATTGTGAACGTTGAAGTCACCCAGTACAATGACCTCAGCTGCCGGATTATGTTTCTGAATCCAATCCACCTTATCACCTAGATACTGAAACAGTCTAGGGATATGAATATCGTTCGGCGAGCGATATAGACAGCATAAGAACAGTGTTTTATTCTGCAAACAGATTTTAAACCAAGCAAGGTCGAAAGCATCGTCCTCCATCGTGTCCTCTCTCTGGCATGCAATATCCGATCTGGCGAAAACACAGAGATCTTGTTGAATATCTGAATGTAGTTAACAATTTTTGGATACTAACTGATACAATACTCAGTTGTCCTTTAAATTGGGGATATGATATTTCTGTCAAAAGTTATTTGAAATTTTATAAAAAGATATATGATATCTACCAAATGCTGCCAGAACTGGAACAGAACACCACGTTTTGTACAATACTTTATTTAGTACGTCGTCGTCGCAAATATCCGATTGCGATCCAAGGTATTTCAAAGCTACCGAACCCGAATAGGTTTTTCCGGAACCACTGTCACCAGATATCACAATGGTTTGGTTAACTTTTCCTAGATTATTTTTCAATTTGAACCAAGCTCTAGAAACTACTGCGTTTATACTTGCTTCGTTCACATTGTAAATCTAAAAAAGAAATTCGAAGTCTTTTATTTAATTTTTGATGTAGATATACGTTACCTTTTTCTGGGGACGCAATTCGTAAGGCTGAACAGCTAACAATGTTTGTCCAGACCATGTGTAAATTTGTTTTTTGAAAAATCTATATTTGATAAATTCAGCCACTGGAAAAAAATAGCATAAATTAGTAACTGTTTCTGACCGGACATATATAGGCTGTTGATTTGTATGTTCAGTATGATTTCCTTCAATTCAATTGATTTCTTAAGAAAACCACTTAGATTTTTGAAGTGAGAACTTCCTAAGCGATTTTTGTATGCGTTAAATTTTATCAGTTCGCTTTACTATCAAGCTGTGATGGTAGCTATTGGAGCGCACAAAAATGCGCAAAGGCGACGGAGCGGCCTGTGTATACATGTATGCATACGCTCCGCCGACGATGCGCCCAAAAGTATTTTTAGGTTTTACCCCCCATGTCTTCTTCACCAAATGTCTATACACATGAAAAAATGTACAGGGTGGGCAAATTTCGATGTATTTATACGGCAGCTATGTGAAATATTGCAGAAAGAGTAAAATGAACGCTCCTCTCTCGATCTTATTGTCAGGGACTAGTTTAGTGGTGCCAAAATTCTTCTGATATCTCTTTCCGTTCTGGACTTATTCAAAATTATCAAAAATCGCGGATATCTCGATCATCATCAAAGTTAAATAAAAAGTTTGTTTGTCATTCTGCAGGCATTTTTAAAGTAGAATACAGTGCTGTATGAAGATATTTTTTCAGTTCAGCTGTTTTCGAGTTTTAATGCAAACATGCTTTTTTTTAAACAAATCCTAGGAAATTTTACCCCTATTGGATGAAGTAATTTTTTTCCCTTTCAAAAATATATAACACTTGTAGTCAATTATTGCATTTTTTTTCAGAGAAAAACCTGAAATTGCCACAATTCAATTCATTAGGTGCATGCCCATCAACGATTCATATTGTTCTCTCACTGAAAACCACAGATTTGAAAGATCCTTTTTAAGATCATGGTTATTTCTATAGTTTAATTCGATTTAGGTTATAGTAATTAACTGTGGTCTTAGAGTTCGACAATCACGTCTACTCTTCATAAATCGAATTGCAGATGAACATTGCCAAACCGAGAAAATTACGTAACATATGAGTCAATGCATGTTGCTTTGGTAATATTCTATTTAAATGATTAGTGCGAGTAAAAAAATATATAATTATGAAAGACAAGACCTATGACAATAAACTTTTCTCAAACGAAAACCAAAAACACATACGGAAATCTTTAACAGAAACAAAAAGTCGTAACGATAAAAATGGGAGAAACTACTTTATGGCAATTATTCAAAAGTGTTGCCATTGTTTTCAATGCATAAATTACATCGCCAAGAAGCACTACGGCAGGCATGGTAAATAGGAATATTACTAACAAAAGCAAGGCATTCCTTGAAACTCTTCTAAATTGTTACTGTTCCTCTTGTAGAGTGAATCCTCAACATGACCCATAAGAGAAAAATCTAGTGCCGTCAAGTCAGTGGAACGACGCAGCCATCTCACAGGACCTTTAGTCGCTATCCAATTATGTCCAAAATTCAAATTCAACAAATCAGTGATGGCCTTTGTTTGGTGGGAAGGGGCACCATCGTGTTGAAAACAAATTCGATCTTTGTTCTAACGGAAGTTGATCGAAAAATCCTTAAATGATATTATTGTAGATGATTTCTTCAGAACGTGCCCCATTCAAATTTTCATCAAAAATTTCAAACGCCAAAACACGACTATCTTTCAGTGCACACCACACATTGTAACCATATCTTCCTTGATGCTGCACATCAATATGGCGTTGAGGACTTACATCGGACTACAAATGTTCATTAAAGCGATTAAATATTCCATCGCTAGTGAACTTCATCTGTCCATATGACTTCTCTGAAAAAGTCTGGGCGTTCTCGGATATTTTCTAGATAGCAATTGCAGAAATTTAGTCGGCGAGGGCGATCCCCTGGCTGCAAAAATTGGTAGACCCGCATTTTGTAGGGTTTAAACTGGTTCCTGTTTCTGCTTCTATTTGTCTACTAGAAATGGAAGGTTTAGCCGTTCCAGCACCTATCACTTCGATCATCGCTTCCTCTAACACTTACATGATATCTTTTATTTCTTGATATTCTGAATGAGCCACTATTGATAAGATTCTCTTTCATTCTTCGAAAAATAGATTTATTTGGCTGGTGCCTTTCAGGATGCCGATTGAAATATGTTTCGGCCGTTGCTGTTGAATCATACCCACTAAGAATATAACATTCTATCATATCGATTTTTTCATAATTTTCATAGTTATGATTTCTATTCTGCATCTTGAAACAACCAAAGTATCAGGTGAACAAATTCTTAAATGTAATAGTTGGAACATACAACTAACAAGCAGCTATTTCGATATTCAATAAACATTAATACCTATACTGAAACTGGAATCGTAAGTGTCAAACTCTAAGACCACAGTTAATTACTATGGTCTGAATCGAATCAAACCATAGAAATAACCATGATCTTTAAAATCTGTGGTTTTCAGTCATAGAACAATATGAATCGTTGACGGGCATGCACCTAATGAATGGAATTGTGGCAATTTCAGGTTTTTGTCTGAAAAAAGGTATTGAGTGCAATAATCGACTACAAGTGTTATATATTTTCAAAAAGGAAAAGAAATTACTACATCCAAAATGGGAAAATTTTCCTATGGTTCATATTTAAAAAAAAAGCATATTTGCATTATAACTCGAAAACCGCTGAGCTAAAAAATTTTTTTTACACAGCACTGTATTTTACCCAAAAAAAGTGGCTGTAGAATGTCAAACTAATTTTTATGTAATTTTGATGATAATCGAGATCGATTTTCCAAAAATTCGACAAATTTTGAATAAGTCCAGAACTGAAAGAGATATCAGCTAAATTTTGGCACCACTAAACTAGTCCCTGAAAATAAGATCGAGAGAGGGCGGTTCATTTTTCTCTATCTGCAATATTTCACAAATACATCGAAATTTGCCCACCCTGTACTCAAGTCATTGATGAATTGCTTTCATTAAAAGGTAATTTTATTAAATGATAAATTATGAAATGCAAGCTAGTTTGTTTGTCATAAAGTACACACAGAATCGAAAATTCAAATTTATTCAGAAGAAGTTTAGATATGTTGAAGAATTTACAGTAATCCACCAGCACTAAGGAAGCTTGAGAACAATCGAAATGAAAATGTTACTCATAGAAATTGTGTAACGTGCTAAAATCACGTCACAACAATTTGAATTAAAACACCTGATTCCAGTCAACCCTCTATCTGTGTCACGCCAGTGGTTAACAGTCTGATGCGCATGATCAGGCTATGGGATGGTATGCTTTCCGGCTTCTGAATCTTCTCCAGACTTTCTTTTCTTTGCCGACCTTTGGACTAATTAGTCGTTCTTGAAAATCCTCTTTAATTGTAGTTGAAATAATTAAATTATATTAAAATTCTCTAGTGAAAATTAGAGATATATCTTCATCTTGAATACTCTGTAGTGACCTATATCAAAAATATAGGTCGGATGTGGAGACTCGTAGACAGAGATTCCTAGGTAGAAACTCGTAGGTGGAGCTCAGAGGTTGAGATGATATAACTTCTATCTGCAGTCCAGAAATCCACATCTGAAGCTGAAATAGAGGTTTTCCCCCATGTAGCAGTAAAAACAAGAACGTTTTGGAATTTGAGCTCCCTAAGTGATTGCAGACTATAACATAGACGACCTCAACTCATCTCTTTCACCAAGATAAGTCTTTTTGACTGTATTGTATATAAAGAAGCATTTGTGACATTGTATACCATAATTTATGCGCTTAAATATCTAAGTAGAACTTCATTGACTTTTCTTCCAAGATTTCAGTGACAATTATTGAATTAGAGTCTCATTTCTCATTCTTCTCTGGGCCTAACCAGAAAAAGTTAATATTGTTATAATTGAAATAAAACTAATCCTGAAAAATGTAAAACTTTTAGAAAAAAAAACAAAATCCTAAAAACCTGTTAATATAGGGAATATTTCCACCCTTGGCAAGAATTACTGCATGACATCTAGGATTCATACTCAAGAAATCAATGACCTTATAGCATTCTGATCCATGCTGTTACAAATTTCGATCAGTCTCTTCCGAACCTCAGTCACGGTAGCTGGTTGGTTTTGCTAGCTTCTTAATCTTTTATTCAGAATATCCCAGACATTAGTCTGGGACATTCTCTCGTCTCGTTAGTTCCTAACGATATCAACTTGATGAGATCTACGTTATCATGCATAAAGAAAAAGTTTTCACATCTTGAATATCTGGAACGTACCTGCGGGTGTTTACCACCACAAACCTATAGGTAGGTAAAAAGTTGAACAAGTATATTTCTCATTTCGGCGTCTGTGCACAAGAGAAAGTCGATCGCATTAAAAAATACAGTCTCGACTCATCTATGAATGAAACTTTTCCTCAGTTATCTTCTAACTTATTGACATATTCCTGACAAAATTCAATAGGTTTCTTCGATGTGCTGCGGTTAGAGATGAGCATAGAACTGCGACACAAGGCCTCAAACAAAATTCCGTGAGACTTTTTAGTAATGTATCAGTGCTACCAGAGCTCCTCTGTTTTATCGGAGCTGCATTTCAAGTAACAGCGAACCGTTGTTTCAAAGTAGGAATTCCTAAGTAACGATCATGAATCGCCATTGTTGCTCGAGGTCGTCCTTGCCTAGGTCTCCTTTAATGGCTACCAGTTTCCCTGTACCTGCGGATCATTCTGGAGATAGTTCAGTGGAACACTCCAAGCGTTTTGCCCATTCTTGTATGAGTCCAATCTAACTTATCTAACACTCCTGCTTCAACACATTCTGCTCGCAAAAATTGATTAACAACTGCTGTTATCAATATATGGTGGTTTCTTGCTAAATTTTAATTTAATCCTTTCATTTTATATTTCATAAGAGGAACATGCGCGCCAACAAGAAACATCTAATTCTGTTGGCTCATGTCCGAACATATCCAAAAAAAAACATGTGTTAATGATTAGTTGCCTACCATAAAACAAATTTGAAATATTGAAATTGTGTGTTGATTTCTCGGCGCAGGGTATAAGCGGCAAGCAAAAAGATTCATATTAACATAAAGAACATATGCTATGTTTAACATTTGGAAGACATGAGAATCTAATATTGTGAGCATGTTTTTGAGCCAGGGGCGGACGAAGGTTTCTAGTTGTGGAAATAGGAGAACCAGACCGTAACTCTGAATTTTACGGAAGTACCTATTTCGTTTCCTTTTGAGCAGTCCAATTTCTTCAGCTCTATCGCCCCTGCTCTACACCCGCTAGTGTTTTGAATATGACTACAAAATAAATTTTAAACTAGCGAAATTGAAGGAAAACATACTGGAAAATTTGTTGAGAATTGAACAACATTGCTTTCATAGTAAAAATATATGAATTAGAATAGGTTATTTATAGGTATATGCTAGTGTATATTTAGTTCTAAGCACAACCCTGTTTAGCAACGCTTCGCCGCTTGTGAATCATAGGATTTTTCTATTGCTTTCAATCAGCTCAAATTCCTTTGTAAATAGTTATTATAGAGATTGTAAATAGTATTTATTTTTTTTGTAAATAGTTATTATAGAGATATAGTATGTTACTAGAAAGGTACTACCCTGCTTAAAGCAGTAAATGTGTTCTTCGGGTTATAACTATAACCATTAAACCAGCGCAGTATAACCTTCTTACAAATTCAATTTTCCCTTTATTGATGTATTTGTCACGTTTTTGTACTGTTCTGACCCTTTTTAAGAGATAATGATAAAAGGGTTTTTACATCTGCGCCATGACCAGTTTGGGTAGTTGTCTTTACGAGGTGAATCCAAGGCATAAAAGTAACTTCAACTGACCAAATGTATAGCATTATCAAAGACCAGCAGTAATCTGCCATCATGTGATAATCCCATCGACCTTGATACCTTTCTTCCATCACTTTTAGATCTTGATGAAACAGCTCTCCTGTTCCTCACTATAATTTCCTAAATTATCCGGAAATTTATCTAGATGATTGCGAAGATAGTGTAACTTAATACTCATATTTGCTCCTAAAGTCTGAAAGTTTGTCAGCATATTTTGCACAATTTCTTCATAATTTGCTGCTTTATGGTTACCTAGGAAATTTTCGACAACCAACACAAAACTTTTCCAAGCTTTACTTTCCGGAACAGTCATAACTTTGATAAAATCTGAGTCTTTCATCAATTGCCGTATTTGAGGACCATCAAATATTCCACCTTTCAATTTTTCCATACTAAGCTTCGGAAATTTTCTGCAAATGTAATTAAAATAATTTCCGTCTTTGTTCAACGCTTTTACAAATTGCTTAATCATACCTAACTTAATATGTAATGGTGGAAGTATGATTTTGTCTCTGCTCACCTGCGGCTCCTTATTACGTTGGCTTTACCGACAGTTAAAGAATTTCTTACAGGCCAAACATCTTGTTCCCAATGAAGTTGCTTTGCTCTACTATCCCACATACAAATAAAGCAAGGGTATTTTGTATATCCACTTTGTTGGCCAAGTAAAAATTAACCATTTTAAATCCACACAGATCGGCCATTGATGCTCAGAGTATTTAATTTTCTCTAAAACTAATTTTACATTGTCATATTCTTCTTTGAGTTTCGTGGAATGGGCAATTGAATTGATGCAAATTTATTTCCATTGTGCAATAAGACGCATTTTAAACTTCTTTTGCAACTATCAATAAAAAGGCGCCATTCAGTAGATTTGTACTCTTTTAAACCCATGTCTATAAGCAGCTTCATGATTTCATTACAATACACTAATCCTTCATTTTCACTAAAAATTGTAATAACTCTTTTTCTCGCGTTCTGTATGTTGTAATTGTTACTGTTGGTGCTCAACAAGTAACATTTGTCTCTTGAACCATCAAGAGATATCTTTCAATATTGATCATACAGATCAATAATTATAACCTAAGTAGTGTCATACCAAGCAGTGGGCACAAATACTCTTGGAGTAATTATAGCATAAACATTCAGTTATTCACAAACATTCAGTAACAGTTTGTCTCTTGAACCATCAAGAGCTATCTTTCAATATTGATCATACCGATCAATAATTCCAAGTATTGTGTCATACCAAGCAGTGGGCACAAATACTCTTGGAGTAACTAAAGTTGTATAGTACTGTTAATAAACAATTAAAAAACTATACTGGTCCTTCGATCTTACAAACCCTACTTTTGTGTTGAGATTCACTCAACAAAATTGACACATTATTCGCTTTTAAAAGCATTCAAGGAGTATGAAATTTCTAAGGCTATTGCCATTTTCAAGTGAAATATTGTAGCGAGGAATAATTTTCTTACCATTTTCAGCCGATTTATCATCTAAATCACAAATGTTGTTTATATAATAATATTTTGTAATATCTTTATCGCATCCATTTAGAAGGTCTGTCTCTTTTTGAAGTAACTGAAAATGAAACTCCTTTTTTCAGTTTACCACAATTTTACACGCGAACAATGGTAAAATACCTCAATAGATGATCTGAAATTATCTCTTCTTTTATGAACTTCAATTTTGTCTAAGGACAATTCCTTAAGTGTTGTTTTGGACATTTTTCAGAAGTTTGGCGTATATGACATAAAACAATCAATGTCATATTGTCATCTATGCCGCCCTCATTTTGTTTATAACATGAAAAAGTATTATGCATGTACTTAAGAAAATACAAGTTAAATCCATATAACATATGGTATTCGTGATAAAATTAATTGTCTCAAATAGTTATAGTAAGCTTTTTCAATAGTACACTGCGGCAAGAAATTGACGTACAATTTCAATATTTTAAATTTCTTTTTTGGCAGGCCACTAATTATGAAAACATATTTTTTTTTGGATATGTCCGGACATATGCCAACAAAAATTCGGTCTTCTTTCTTTGCGCACATGTTACATTAAATTATATTACATTGGAGGGGATCGTTTGGCTTTGCAAGCCTTTACGAACTGCGCCAAGTTGGTCTTTTGTTCGTAACCCTTCTTTATTCATTTCTCTGTAGATCTAGTTCCCTTACAAAATTACGAATCTCCCTGGGAGCTTTCGCTTTCACTTCGTGCGGCTCTAGCTTGTTGCTACCGAAGTTTATATGTCTTTGACGGGCAGTTGCGATGCAACTGCAAAGAATATGTTCGGCAGTTTCATCGCCTTCTTCACACATTCAGCATGTTGCCGTTTTCGATTTGCCCATTTTACTGAGATGATATCTTAGTGGGCAGTGTCCAGTAAGGAGGCCTGTTATAGTCCTCAGCTCGTCCTTAGAGAGATCGAGAAGCTGTTTTGTCTTCTTTGGCGAATAGTCGATGTACTTTTTCACTTGGCTTTGGCCTGGAATTTTCCTCCAGTATTCTTCTCACCGTTCCAGTTCCTGTCGTCCGTGCGGCTTGCTTAGACCGCAGAATGGTTCAGGTCCGATGGGTGGGCTTCCAGCAGCTGATCTAGCCAGTTCGTCAGCGGCTTCATTTCCTTGTATGCCTTCGTGGCCAGGCACCCACCACAGGAAAAGTTTGTTACCCTTAGCAAGTTGCTTCAAGGATTGACGGCATTCCCAGACAGAGATGCTCCGATAACTGTAAGAGCTTAGGGCTTTAATCACTGCATGACTGTCCATTAAAATGTAAATCTGTGCACCTTTGAGTTTCCTTCTTAGTTCCTCTTGGCAGCACAGGTTTACAGCAAGTGTTTCTGCTTGCATGATTGTTAGAGTAGAGCCCAGAGGCACTGATGACGAGTAATTGGGTTCATATAATAATAATAATAATAAGAATAAAAGGTCTTTGTTTGTGAGCAATTTATCTTGCTAACAGAATAATACTTAAGGCGAAGTCTAGCAGAGCTATTCCTACTTAACTTTATTATATAATATAATTATGGATTAAAATAAAAAAAAAGAAAAATGAAATACCATCGTTTTACAAGAAAAATGCAAAAGCCATACAAGTTAACCTGCTCCTGTTCCATCAATCGTTTTTGATCCGTCCGTGTACCAAATGGAGGATTTTTAGTCTAATTGATTTATTTTCCCTTTACGATGGTGCGGTCTTCTATGGCCACTTCGAAGGGTGTGTGTAAATCAAACTTAAGCGGCATTATATCCGATGATAGTGATAAGATTTCTGGTGCTATGTAACTCAGAATCCCCAGGTCACCCTTCAGATCACCAGGTAATAGTTTTTTGTGTCTTGGAGCCGTAATGCCGCCATCAACGCCTCCTTTTTCAATTTTATATGAAGAGGAGGGAGAATTAGGATTACCTCCAGGGCAGTAGACGGGGTGCTTCTCATAGCCCCTGTTATACCCACGCACGCTAACCACTGCAATTTTTGCAGCTTGTTTTGCGTAGTTATTTCTGTTTTCGTCCACCATACGAACGATATGTGACAATGGCGCACATGTTACTCTCATGAGAAATAAAATGAAAGTAATAAATCAAGACTTTGCAAGAAACAACCACATATTCATAACAGCAGTTGTTGATCAATTTTTGCGAGTAACGATTGTTCTTATAGAAAATTGTTAATTTTCGGTATTAATGCAACGTGAATCATGAAATTTGACCCCGGCCAAAGGTGGTGAAGCAGTGGTGTTAGATGACCAAAGTTGGAGTTATACTAGAAAGGGCCAAAGGCTTGGGATGTCTCATTCAACAGTTTCCAGAATCATTCGTAGGTACGGGGAAATTGGTAGTAATGATAGGACACCTGGACAAGGACGACCTCGAGCAACAACGGCGATTCATGACAGCTATTCAAAAAATTCCTCCTTGAGTTCGCTACTGCTAGGCACCTTCAAATACATCGTCGACAGAATAGTGGCCTACAAATTAGCACTGAAACAATATGACAATGTATCAGGGAATTAGGTTTGGAGTCTCGTGTAGCAGGTCGAGACTAAGGATTCACGGCTTGACTTCAAAATCGAGCAGCTTGACTTGGCTTGACTTGATTAAGCTTTTGTTTTCAGAATTCATGTCCACACAACCATTTTTTCTCTGAAAATAAAACTTGAAAAGCGAAACTATATTACTACTTCATCATATAGTTGAAAGTTTGCTGTTTGTGAACGAAGAGTAGAGACACATCAACATCTTAACTGATTTGTGATTCGCAATTAAGAAATTCTGAAAGACTAGAGATACTTCCAACTTCTATTGCACCAGTACGGGTACGGCAACAAGCAATTAGCATGCGAACTTAACGTTATGCTCTAGCAAGTTTCAAGCTTTCAAGCAGCTTAAAAAATCTTGATGTCAAGTCAAGCTTTTGGATTGTAGAATCAAGTCAAATCTTTTTCAAAAGCTTGAATTTGGAGTCCACTCAAGCTTATCGAAAGATTTTCAAGCTGCTTGACTGAATGAGGCTACTCGAGGCTCAGCTCTAACCGCAGCATATCTAAAAGCCTGACTGAATTATGCAAGGGAACATGTCAATTGGTTAGAAGCTGACTAGTAGAAAGTTTTGTTCACATCATTATCTCTTTTATTGCAATAGACCAGGGTGCTCAAACTTGAACTGCTGGCGATATATATATATATATATATATATATATATATATATATATATATATATATATATATATATATATATATATATATATATATATATATACACCTCGAAAAAATCTAGGTCTAGGAACACTTAGCAATATCTTTAAAATATGAATTTGATAATTCGAATTTATAGAAATCTTTCGGTTTTTGTTAAGATGTATTGTATTTAATGTATTCTCAAGAAAACAAAATAATATTTGACTTATCCAAAGCACCTATTATAAAAAAAAATTTGAAATTTGAAAATGACGAAATTTGGTAAAACACAAAAAAAAATCCTGAACTAATATTTTCTAAACGATATGGGAGCATTTATATTTTTCAGTGCCCAGAAGGTCCACCTCTGTTATTAATGACACTTTGGCATCGTCGCGGCATGCTCAATATTAAATTGTCTATTACATTTTAGCCTAAGTCATTCCAAGCCCCCTGAACTGCTAATCGAAGCTCCTGTTCATGATGGAAGACGTTTTGACGCAGGAGATTTCTTTTTATGGTGTCCCACACATGCTCGATGGGATTCAGATCTGGGGAGCAGGATGGCCACGGTAGAAGATCGATATCATTATTTTCAAGAACGTTCAAGACAACTCTTGCACGATGAGGAGAGGCATTATCTTGTTGGAAGAGTAGGTTTTGACCGATTGTTTGGAGATACGGTACCACTACAGGTAAAACTATCTCATTTGCGTAAGAATTTCCCGTGAGGTTGTTCTGTATGAAAGCGAGGTCAGTTCTTCCACCAAGGCGTATACCTCCTCAAAACATCACTGATCCGCCTCCCTATCTAACAACTTCTCGAGCATGCTGGAGACGGTTATGCTTTCCAGGTTCCCTCCATATTCGAATTATTCCCGAATCGGGATAATAACTTAATCAAAATTCATCACTGAAGAGAACTGTGGCCCACCCTCTTGATCCCAGTTTACGTGTTCTTGGCACCAAGCTAAACGAGCAGCGCGCCATGGGTCAGTTGTGGAACTCTTAAAGGACGTCTGGAGTGGAGTTGACCTTCATGCAGTCGATTCCTCACAGTTTGGTCGGAAATGTGTACATAATGAACTCGTGATAGCTCCAGAGCTAATTGAGATGCTGTGGTAGTACGATCTCTTCTGGCTTGTAAAACCAAAAATCGATCTTGGGCGACTGTAGTAATCCTGAAACGACCTGTATGGCGTTCTTCTACGCTACCTGTTTCATTGAAACGCGACCATAAACGGTTTATGACACTTGGGCTACTTGCCAGAACCCTGGATACTTCCCGTTGTGAGCTCGCAGCTTAGAGCATGCCAACGGCTCGTAACATCTCTTCTCTAGTCAAATGTCGTCTTTCCATGGTCGAATCACAAAACTTGAATCTTTTATTTGTGCTTACAACAGAAACAAAGTGCCAACTAACTGATTTCAAACACTGAATACATGAAATGATTATAAATCAGCGTCGCATCTGCTGCATTTTCAGTTTTTTATAAAAAAAAACTGAAATCTGTTGCGGCACTCTACATAATTTGGTGAGAAATTGATGCAGGTGTTCATTTCTTTGAAAAAATCATCCATATTGATAGTTCTGGATACGATATATCGATATTCAGAAGTGTTCCCTAGACTTTTTTTGAGGTGTTTATTAGTTATTAGAATTTAATCATTTACGAAAAGTAACAGAATCCGTAATAAACGTTTGAACTAGCCACAAGTAGTTGACCTATAAGCTCCACAAAATCTTCATTTGTGATTAGTTCATGATTACTAATTATATGAACCAAACACCAAGAATATCGTTTCATCTTGTATCAGTATCTTGCTCTACTAGAAAGTATCGAAATTGTACTAGTGATGAATGAAATAATATCAAGTAAAAATTTTATTAATGTAGTAGTATAGTGTGGAATCAATCTCTACAAATGGTTCGTGAAGCAAATAAAACAAAACATTCCCATGAAAAGTTGATGTCACCTAACGAAAAATTCAATGCGAACGATGGATAGTTGCAATGTTACAATTATCGATATGGGATACGATTTTTGAACTCTGATCAACAAATATACAACACACATGAGACTTGTCTATACTGGAAATTTCTACCTAATAAAACCTATGATTCGATCTTTGCCCCTGGTTTGAAATTTGCAAAGCAACTAATAACTTTTCTTGAATGTGTCAGTGCATCAGGAAAACACAAGTTAACACCGTTGAAAATAGGGAAAGCAAAGTCACCCAGATTCTTTAAAAATAGCAATAATTCTCTCGACCGCAAAAACACTGAAAAAGGATGACCAAAGAAATTTTTGAAAACTGGTTCTGTCAGCAATTTATTCCTGATGTTTGATGAATTAGCAAAAAAAGTTATTTTCAGGTTGAAGCTTTTTTGAAGAATGGAAATCTTCCTATTACAGCCCTCCAGTTGAACAATGTTCCATCCCATCCATCAGCAGATGAGTTAAAAACATCTGACGGTGATATTTTTGTCAAATTTATACCACCTAATGTGGAATCCAACCTATGGATCAGAATACATTGATAATTACTAAACTTTATCACAGAAAAAGCTTGCTTAGCTCTGTTATATCCGAGGGTAATAGACTAGCAGATGCTCTTAAGCATAATATTTTACGAAAAACAATGAAGATGATAATGATTTATCTTAATCTATCTAACCTAACCTTGATTAACGATACTCTTGACGTTTTACATGCTTTTGTACCAAAATAGATCGAAGAGATTTTAAGTAATGAGACTGACCTGGGGCAAATAAGACGTGTTTTTTTTTGATTCATACATTCATTTGTGTAAAAATGTCAAAAGTGCGACAGCACCGATTTTTCCGAGTTTACATTATCTCAAGTGTACGGTAATTGGTTATATCCTCCTTTCCAAAAAAGGAACAATACAAATGTTTTCAATGTTTATAATGAATAATGATAATAATCAAGAAAAAGTTGTGAACATCATATAATTTCCATTTTTTTAATGTCTTACTCAATACAAACGTAAGTTTCCGAGGTAGAAATTAGGGTTGAAGGCATATGTAATTCAAAAAGTATTATTGATTAAGCAACTCTTTTTAATTTACCAATACTGTCGTTGCCACGGTAAAGAAAGGAAACTACTTGAATATTATTGATTCAAACAGTAATAAAAAACATTAATCTAAGTAATGCGATTTACAAGCAAAACTGGGCTTACACCCAGCGCTCCCAAAAGAGTTCTGAGAAGAGATCAGGTAAGTTATATTTTACTACAGTAAAGCCATAAATAATAAATTATTATTGTCTTCTAGACCAAGAGAATCGATCTAATCGCTGAAACTCGACCTGCTCCCTTTGTACTAAAACCTTTGGCTGGTCTTTATAATCCTTATAGATATGGGTGTTCTTTATTATGTAATCATCCAACCGATGAAGATGCAAAAGAATTACTTAGACGAGCTAAAGATTCTTGGGTAATTTATATTCAATAATAAGTTGTTCATACAAATATATCACATTCTGAATTTTTCATGGCATTGGTATTGAAAATGAAAGTTGCCTACATCAAGATAGTTAATCAAGTTATATGTTGTCTGTTCTTAACACAAAACAATTCAACAACACATACATACATACATGCATTCAGGGTGTCCGCGCTAAAGAGTCCATTAGAACGGGTTTATCGATCAATTTCAAATTTTGGGATCAGAATCAATGGATACTGATCTACAATTGTTGTTAGAGCGGTACCACTCACTGTTGTACTCGACATCGACCACAACTTAGCTATTTCAGATGGCATGTTGTACTTTTTATTTTTTTATTATTAGAAGGCATCCTTTTCAAGTCTCTTTTGTTGAGATTTGTCCTATCTGAAATTAAAGCAGCTTTAAGCTATTTTTTTCTATAAACATTTTCAGAATTATAGTGTCATCTTCTTTGCCTGGAGAAATTGTTGGTTGGAAAACAGGAACCTATGGGGAAGTTTTAACAGTTGTTTTTAGAATGAGTCCCTCAAAAACAACCCCTCCATTTCTATATATACTGGGTGATTCACCAGTGGCGCGGTGCTCTGTAGCTCGTACATTCTTTAAGATTTCATTTTTGTTCGAACCGTATTGTATTCAGAAAGTAAAAATCTACTTCAGCAATTTATTTTGAAGTAAACAGGGTGTCCCAATTTTCTATAAAAAAATCTTGGAAGGTTTTTTCAGATTAGAAGACCACTTTTTTGTTGAAGATTCAAGAGCGTCCCAAACTCTGCTATAATGTCTTTAAGTAATAAGTTAATTTGGTGAGTAGTTTCGTCACAATATTTTTTTTCCGTAAAAATTCATGAAAATATGCTCTCACATTATCGCATGCTCCTTCAGCCAGAGAGGATGAATACTTTTTTCCTTTCGTTTTCTTATTGCCCAAGGATAGCTTTATTGATGAATTGAAATGGATTATCCTCATTTTATACAGGAGTGACTCAAAATTATTGCATATTGTAATTTTAAAAATATCATATCTTGATTTTTTCAAATGGAACATCCTGTATTTTATTATTCATGTCAGCGCATGAAATATTGTGCCATATTTTTGCAGAAGTAACCATATCTTTATCTTCGACCATTTTCGAAATAGAAAAAAATAAGATTATTAGTACATATCATTATACTTGATCAGAGAAATGAAGATCTTTTGAGATAATCGTGTATGAAATAGATAATAGATTGGTTTTTGGTGAGATGATCTACAAGGTGTTGAACTATTTCAATAAGTGTTCGAAATGTTGCCCGTTTCTTTGTAGACACAACTCAATTATTCTGAGGAAAGATCGTTGAACTCTCGACAACATTTGCGGATTATCTGACTGAAAGGCGTCGACTATTCTCTGTCTCATATCTAACTGTGTTGTAGAAGGAATCTGGAAAAACGATGCCCTTAATATTACCCCACAAGAAAAAATCTAGACTTGTAACGTCCGGAGACCTAGCTGGCTAACAGGACCACCACGTCCTATCCATTTGATTGGAAATACATGATTCAAATGCTCCCTAACCTGATGTGAGTAATGTGCCGGTGCTCCATCCTGTTGAAACCACAAATCTTGTCTTATACGCTCTGGTACATCGGCAAGTAACATTGGTAGATGATTTTGGTGAAATTCTAAATACATTTCACTATTGAGGTGCCCGTCGCAAAAGTGTGACCCAATTAGATATCCATCTACTGAAGCGGCCCATACATTCAAGGACCAACGATGCTGGTGATCTATTTGTCTCATGAGGTGTTGATTTTCCGTGGCGTAATAATGAAAGTTGTGCCTGTTAACAAGCCCATTCTTGTGAAAAGTTGCCTCGTTCGAGAAAAGAGCTCTGCTAAACATATTTGGATTTTCCGGTACTTTGTCACTTGCCCAATTGCAAAAATTGATTCGATTTTCATAGTCTTGATTGTTCAGTTCCTGGTGCAGCTATACATGATATGCATGAAATTTATTCAAGATTCTCTGGACGGTAGTTTGACTTATATCTGTTAACTGAGAAATCTCTCTTTGGCTTTTATATGGATCCTCTGTCACTGTCAACAAAACTGATAACTGGTTGTCTTCAGCTGTAGAAGTTTTGTCAGTTTCTATGATCCATATTGTGCGATGTGAGGTTTTATGAATTCCGACCTCAGTTTGAGGTTTGGAAATTATTCAAGAATAGCAATAACACAATTTCATTTGTGTGATGTTTTTTTCGTCGAATAAAAAAGGAAAATAAATACTCAAACGTGAATATTACGAATTTAATTATCATTCATAGTAAAACATTCAACGAAAAGCACCCGACCAATTTGTAGAACACAATTTGGAAAATTCCAATCGAATTTTGTCTCTTATGGAAAATAGAATAAAGGGTTAGAGTTAGTTTCCTTATCAATGATGAAGGCATTGCAGCACGTAGCTGCTGATGCAGATTTGGGAAAAGCACGTACATCAATTAAAGAAATTTTGGACAAAGTTAATCGCGAATGAAATGAAATCGGGTCATTTTAAGTATGAGGAAACCTAATACCAATCAATACTAATTAATTCTAACAAAGTGAAAAAAAGGTACTCGCATTCAAAGAAATCGCTTTTTGACGATTTAGTTTTATTGAGTTGACAAATGATTTTGGAGCACCCTATAAATAAGATAACATCGGAAAGTACGTTGCCCCCAAAAATAACACTTTTCTTGTTAAATATAGAAGATATAGATATTCTTACTTAAATCCGAGTTTATTCTTTTGGGCAAAGAAGATGACACTATAATTCCGCAAATTTTGATAAAAAAATCATAGCTCAATTGTTGTTAATCTTAGATAGAATAAATCTTAGCAAAAGATGCTCGAAAAAGGATGCCCTCAATAACAAAAAATTAAAAAGTATACCGTGCAATACGAAATAACAAAGCTGTAGTCGGTATTACCGGAAGTGGCACCGCTCTGTAAACGATTGCATATTCTAGATCAGTATCCATTTACTCTAATTGCAAAATTTGAAATTGATAGATACACTGGTTCCCTATATACTTCTTATGGACCATTTAGAGCGGACAGCCTGTATACGAGTATACATTCATGAAGAGAAAATTTTCTACTACGCAGCAATTCACGAAGAAAAAATTTCTGTTAATGCCTCACTGAAAATCGTAAATATCACTGTAGATGTAATAACGATATTGTAGAGTGGATATGCGCAAAAAATTCTTAGGTTGGCGAAATTAGGAACCCATGGGCAGTCTTTGCAATGGCTTTTAGGATGAGTCCAGTTCAATTCATCCAAATCTGCGGAAATTTACAGGATTATACTGTGTGATTCACCAGTGGCGCGGCGCTCTGTAGCTCGTACACTCTTGAAGATTTCATTTTTGTTCGAACCGTATTGTATTTAGAAAGTAAGAATCTACTTCAGCAATTTATTTTGCAGTAAACAGGGTGTCCCAATTTTCTTTAAAAAAATCTTGGGTGGTTTTTTCAGATTGGAAGACCACTTTTTTGTTCAAGATTCAGGAGCGGCCTAAACTCTGCTATAATGTCTTTAAGTAATAAGTTTATTTGGTGAGTAGTTTCGTCACAATATTTTTTTCCGTAAAAATTCATTAAAATAGGCTCTCACATCATCGCATGCTCATTCGGCCAGAGAGGATGAATACTTTTTTCCTTTCGTTTTCTTATTGTCCAAGGATAGCTTTATTGATGAATTGAAATAGACTATCCGCATTTTATCCAGGAGTGACTCAAAAAAATTATTGAATATTGTAATTTAAAAAAAATCATATCTTGATTTTTTCAAATGGAACACCCTGTATTTTATCATTCATGTCAACGCATAAAATATTGTGCTATATTTTTGCAGGAGTAACCTTATCTTTATCTTCGATCATTTTAGAAATATTCGATTATATATATAATTTTTTGAAAATTCTACAAGCCGTATCAAACTCATCAACGTGCATCATTATTCGACAGAAGTTTTTTTTCTGTAATGATTCAAGTAGTAAAAATGAAACCTAAACCATTTAATTTTTTTAACAAATGATAAAATCGAGATGATTTAAACGTAAATCGAGGTATGTGTTGACATTTTTTTTTATTTGTGCCTTCTGTTAAGTGTCCGGACATATATTCTGCATTTTACATGGTGAACTTATCAGTGTTTCGTTATTAAACATTGTTAAAATGAGGTTTGAACTCAATTTTCTCAATTGACTGCCATGAAGTTCTCCAAAGAAGAAAAGGTTGATATGATTTTTATTCTGAGTGAATGCGATAGATATTCTTTGTTGGTAAGAAGAGTTTATGCACAAAGATTTCCTGATAAGAGGCATTCTGATGCAAGATGCTTTGAAAAACTTTTAATCAGATTTATCGAAACGGGTAATATTGCTTAGAAAAAACATGAAAAACCAAAAGTGCTACTGCTGAGGACAACCAGTTATGAGTTTTGTTGACAGTGACAGAGGACCCATATAAAAGTCAAAGAGAGATTTCTCAGTTAACAGAACAATCAAGACTATGAAAATCGAATCAATTTTAGCAATTGGGCAAGTCTTTTATTACGACACGGAAAATCCACACCTAATGAGACAAATAGATCATCAGCATCGTTGGTCCCTGAATGTATGGGCCGCAATAGTAGATGGATATCTAATTGGGTCGTACTTTTTCGACGGGCACCTCAATAGTGAAACGTATTCAGATTTTCTGCAAAATCATCTAGCAATATTACTTGCCGATGTACCAGAGCATATAAGACAAGATTTGTGGTTTCAACAGGATAGAGCACCGGCACATTACTCACATCAGGTTAGGGAGCATTTGAATCATGTATTTCCAAACAAATGGATAGAACGTGGTGGTCCTGTTAGATGGCCAGCTAGGTCTCCGGACATTACAAGTCTAATTTTTTCTTGGGGGGTTATATTAAGGGCATGATTTTTCAGATTCCTTCTCAACACAGTTGGATATGAGACAAAGAATAGTCGACGCCTTTCAGTCAGTTAATCCGCAAATGTTGTCGAGAGTTCAACGATTTTTCCTCAGAAGGATTGAGTTGTGTCTACAAAGAAACGGGCAACATTTCGCACTTATTGAAATAGTTCAACACCTTGTATATCATCTCACCAAAAACTATTACGTATTTCATACACGACAACCTTAAAATATCTGCATTTCTCTAATCAAGTATAATGATATATACTAATAAACTCTTTTTCGCAAACTCTGATTTTATTATTTCAGTTTATTTTTTATTTCGAAAATGGTCGAAAATAAAGATTAGGTTCCTCTGCAAAAATATGGCACTATATTTTAAGCATTGAGATGAATAATAAAATACAGGGTGTCCCATTTGAAAAATCAAGATATGATATTTTTAAAATAACAATATTCAATAATTTTGAATCACTCCTGTATAAAATGAGGATAATCTATTTCAATTCATCAATGAAGCTATCCTTGGGCAATAAAAAAACGAAAGGAAAAAGTATTCATCCTCTCTGGCCGAAGGAGTATACGATGATGTGAGAGCCTATTTTCACGAATTTTTACGGAAAAAAATTATTGTGACGAAACTACTCAACAAATAAACTTATTACTTGAAGACATTATAGCAGAGTTTAGGACACTCTTGAATCTTCAACAAAAAAATGGTCTTCCAATCTGAAAAAACTCCCAAGATTTTTTTATAGAAAATTGGGACACCCTGTTTACTTCAAAATAAATTGCTGAAGTAGATTTTTACTTTCTAAATACAATACCGTTCGAACAATAATGAAATCTTCAAAAGTTTACGAGCTACAGAGCTTCAGATGAAATTTGTATTTGTGGATAATTTAAGCTATTCTGATGAAAATTTTGATCATATGACTGGTACGGTGCTTCAATGCGAAAAACAGAAACCAGCTCTCCGACTCATTTTTGTTGAGATAATTGTCTTTGAAAATTGTAGAAAATTATTGCGCGGAAATTTTTCTACTAAATTCTCAACATTGGCAGTTTGTTTTGGCTATAACACTGCACGAATAGAACGGAAATTTAGGATTTAAATTAACAAATCATAAAAGTATAAGTACTGATAGTTTATTCATGGTATCCTCTATGTTCCAGTATGCAAAACGTTAAAGACATCCCTCGTAAATAGCCTATTAGAAAGCCAAAACTAACTAACTAAGCCCCTTTCACTGAAATTAGAAAAATCCAGTAGATTTCTGAAGATATCACAGCTTATAGAAAAAATACTTAAAATAAATTGTATTACTGAAAATGAAAATGAAGTGAAACAAAACAAAATGTTAATATCATTGTATAGAGAAATTTCATGCAGGCTACTTGAATGAAATGTGCATCCGGGTTTTGTCCTTGTTGTTGATTCATAACTCTTTAAAAATCGTATTATAGAAATTGAGGAAAACTAAGAATAAAAAATGTAAAACGTTTAGAAAATATCAAAGTCCACAAAACACTGGCAACAGTCAATACCAGATATTTCCATCTCTGGCAAGAATTATTGCATAACATCTACGATAGCTAACCATTGTCCAACGAGGAAATTCTTAAATAAGGTACCTGACGCTATTAACGCCCTCATTCTAATAACGCCCAATCTACAGAAAACGTACTTTAATTAGTTTCATTCGCGTCAACGCTCACGCACACTTAGAATACAACAACAGGAACATACCAACCGCGAGCGCTAGCCGCTCCCGCCGCCATCTTACTAGTGACCCGCTGTGTTTCCGAGATTCCGGTCGCAGACGCCACTGTTGTAAAAAATTGCTCCACAAAACTGTAAGTTTACATATGTTTTATTGTACATTTTTGTTTGCTTCTATATTTGTCATGTAGTGTAGGTTGTTCTACTCATATATTGTTCATATTTTAAAGAAAATTTGTATTGTTTAATGCAAAAACTTCCTAATACTAAAAACCTCAACTTGGGTATTAACGCTCAGTCAGATGACCGTTGTGCGCTATTACCATACATGGGCGCTATGGGCTTTCCTTACACCATTGAAAAACCAGTAGATAATTAATTTAATTCTGTAGTAATTCTGCTCTCATAACGCGTACCTACTTATATCTGCATTATAAAATTAAATCTTCACTAAAAAATACACTTTTCTGAGAGCAAAGTATTTTGTTAATAAGTATGTACTCATTTCACAGAACACCAAAATGGCACCACCTAGCCCGACAGGTAGAAAAAGAGAGAAGCTATGGACAGAAGGAGGAAGATCTCATAATATTTTAAGTACTTAATAGTGTAAATGACAGTGACTGTCATTATTTGGCATTATTTTCCTGCTACCTCAGGGCGCTATTGACCATTATCGTTCAATAACGCCCATTGTATTTTTAAACATAATATATTTTATATTCATATAAACATTCGCTATGCTCTTATTTTTATAATTGTTGATGTCAAAACTTGAAATTCTGTGAAAATTGATTACAATTAAAATTTTAAAGTTAATTTGTGCTTGTTGAGAAATGTCAAAGTTTTTATATCAAATATTGATTAGCTTCATTCCTTGCTATCTAATGAAGAAATTTATAAATGACTCTTATGTTTTATTAGATTATTTAACCACAAAGATTTTTTTTACTCGTGTAGCATTTGATTTTGCAAGCGGGCGCTAATCAACATAGTATTTTTAAAAACGCCCAAATGAATGATTTTAATATTACGTTATCAGCGAAGAAGTTTTAAATAATTACACTTCTCAACTATCATCATTCAATTCAGAAATATATGTTTAATTTTCACTTGACAAGGTTGGGTCCATTTCGAAAGCATTCTTATCAAAAAAAAGTTAGGTGGTCGTTAATTGCCTCAGGTACCTTAACGGTCAGGGATCGCCGTTGTTGCTAGAGGTCGTCCTTGTCCAGGTCTCATTTCATGACTACCAGTCTCCTTGTATCTTCGGATCATTTTGGAAACAGTTGAATGGGATACCCCAAGCCTTTGACCTATTCTTGTATAAGTCAAACCTAGGAGATTTAACACCACTTCAGCACATTCTGCAGAGGTCAAATTTCGTGATTTACGTTGCATTATTACCGAAAATTAAAATTTTCAGAAACGACAAACATTACTCACATAAATTGATCAATAACTGCTCTTATAAAAATATGGGGGTTTCTTGCAAAATCTCACTTTATTTATTTCATTTTATTTTTCATGATAGAAACAAGTGCACCAAGAAAAAACATCAAATTTTGTTTCCGGACATATCTGAAAGAAAATATGTGCTTATAATTAGTCGCCTGTAAAAAAAGAAATTAAATGTTGAAATTGCGTTGATTCCTTGGGCAGTATTATGGGTTCAAAAAAGGTGGAATACATTGTGGAGTGAAAAAAAAATCAAGGACTTATTCTTATTATTAATTTGCTATGCGTATATGCTATTCGCCACCTAATACCCAGGTCCACTGCAATACTGTATAGATAAGAATCTACATGTTCTTCCTTACATTTCAGGCTTATGAGAGTAAGAGAACAATTTTATTCGACAATGACATAGCTGCTATAAGAGATAGTCTAGAGCAGTTACAAATATATGCAAAGCAAAATGAACCTATTCAAACTCCGATGATAGAAGCGGTTCCAGACGAATTATTCAGGAGGTTTGTCTTTTTGTATTATATCTGAAAATCTTCAAGATAAATTTACTTTCAAAATAATAATTAGGTATACAGAAACTGATTCGAGACCTCTAACACCTGCACCCACCCTTTCGAGTGCTGCTACCAGAACTTCCGGATCTAGAAGATGTGTTACTCCTGATCCAATTCTAATTTCAACAGTAAAGGAGAAAACTATGCTCGTTTTAGATCTGAGAAGAAGTCATAGCCAGGTGAAATAGTAAATCTTCAATTTTTAAGATATTGATGTATGATTTTCTTTCAGGAAATGATTTGTGGTACATCATTTCTAGAGCCACCACTGATACTTATACAGCAAGTACCGACCAGAAAAGGTAGTCTAGAAGAAATTAATAGTTCCCCAAAGAAATCGATATATTCTCTACATATGCCAGCTACTGCAAGAATGACGAAAATTCAGAAAGAACCAGTATGCAAGGTAAGAATCAAGGAATTATTATAATCAGAAAATTTTGTTTTATCCTGCCACCTTTGTAGAATGAAACGGAAATTGATGATTCTGAAAGCAAACCTGAAGAAAACGAAGAGAAAGACGAGGTTTACATCAAAAGAAGAGGAAAGAAAAGACGTAAACAGAGAAATGGTTCAACAGCTCTACCAGTGCAAAGTTCTATAGATCCAGAAACTCAGGTTGGCACGGTTGGTCAAGATTCTTATAACCCTAGTGCCAGACATTCTCTCGCTCCTGGATCTGCTGAAGATATAGCTTTAAGGGAAGCAACAACTGAACAACTCAGCGAAATAAGACGATCTAGTGGTGTTAATGATATGGAATCTTTTCTGGATGTTGATATTTTGAAATTACTGAGACGGGAACTAACTGACGAAATCTATGACAACGAATTTGATTGGAAAGCAAGTAAAATCAATCTAATTAAAGTTTAATAAATACACCCACTTTTAGAAGGGCAATTTTTTGCGCGGTTTTTGCAAGATATGACGTCATCGACCTTTTTTCAGATTAAAACACCAATTTTCTCTTTTTTCATGGTAAATTCCGTCTTTTTCTGTGCATTTTAATACCCCATCGGGTACTGAGGTAAGTTTATTCCGATAAACAGGTTGTTTCAATCAATACATTATTCAATTATACAAAAATCCGTAGATCAATAACTAAACCTTCTTGACTAGACCTTGTTCCCAAATCCCTGCTATTAACGTAGCCATCAAGAGCCTCAATAACCGTGATGCGATTCACGGACCGGCGGAAGATGGCCTACGAGTGTTGAAATTTTTACGTTCTCACTCTTTGTCATCTGTCTGTTAATGTTCGCTGCTTTTCTTGAAGTCCGGTAGCGGGCTCACCGTCTCGATCCATAGAGGGCGATTCTCGTATGTATCTACAAGATGCGTCTTTTCTGGAATCGTTGGCGTGTTCCGTAGTTCATTAGGATGCTGAAAACCGATATGCGACACTGATGAGGTCCTAACGAAACTGCAGTCTGCCGCTCCTTTTTCTGCATCCTGCCTAATTGCACTATTGTGGCTCTTGATGGCTGCGTGCATGGCAGGAAGGATTATCAGATATACTTTTGATTCGAAAGTGATTTTCTGATGTCTATTCTGAACATTTTCATACCTCAACCCTCTGCCTGCATTGAGTGTCATATTATACGACGGCCTATGTTAGTCACATCACGAATCTATCTTTTTCAGTTCAGAATGCAGTGTGTTCAGAAGAAAAAGGTTAGGCAAGTCTGAAGATGAATTCTCGAAACTATCACCTCTTAAACGAACTTAGAAAGTTTTCTCTGAGCATAGTAACTGATTTAACCAGATGAAAATATAAGCATTTGACTTGAATATACGTATGATCTAAAACTAACATATGCACTAATGATGACAATGTTCACTCTTCTCTATAGTAATCTATAATTATATCTACAGTATCATAATTCTTTTCGATAACAATTTGTTAACATACTTAGAATATAATACAGGAGTACAACAGAATTGAATGAGATTTTCTTTTTCATCAGAGAAGAATAGCTCTTGGGGAAGCTTTAAAAACTCTATCCAATTCGAAGAGTACCTGTGAAGAACTAGTGGCCCTGCAAGAGCAACTAAATTTACCTCCAATCAATACAGACCTTTGGATAAGTATTCCCAGAGTGTTCTCAAGGGCAAATGCCAGGTTTGAATTACCGCCTTATAGTGGAATGCTCCAAAGTAAGTTTTGTTAGCTCATAGTTGTATAGTAAAATTAAGAAATACGACATATCTTCATTTCTTTATGTTCATACAACTATTAATTTTACAGCAATGACTCCAATGGAATATATCAAAAATCATGTCGACATCACCAATAAGAGGAAGATTATGTATAATTCGATTTTCAATAAGTTCAAGACATCAGAAAGTGATAGAGAACGGACAATATTAGGAAAGGTATGTCGGCTTCATACTTCAGAATTCATTACACTACAGCTCCTGTGGGACTCTAACCTCAAAATTAGAAACCAAGTTTCTAATATTAAGTTGTCTTCGATCTATTCTCATTTCATTTTATCAAGCCTTCGCTACCTAGACTTTCTTTTGTCTTTTCATCCTATAGGCTATCGCTTCTGATAACATACCCTGCGATGTCTATCATTTTCTAATAAATAAATAATAAGAGAGTCGCCATATTTCAGCATTTGTTCGAATTCCCGATATGTTTTCTTGAATCGGCTCATATATTTATCAAAGCGCCTTTTTTCCACTATTTGGACAGTTGTTTCACTTTTTCCCAGAATCTACACTCTATTCCATAAGAGGTCCCATTGCAGAATAGTAAATTGGTTTCTTTGGGGATTTTTTATGGATATTGACACCTAGGTCTATTGCTTTTTTCATCCCACTTCTTTGTTAGTACATCCCCTCCAAAATCCTCACAGAAGAAGTCTCTAATAGAGCGATGGGATATCTTCGGCAGATCACTCACTTCCAGCATTTCCGCGCCCAGTTACGCCTAAGGCGGATCGATGCAGGGTATGTGGTGAGCAAATAAATTGGTTCTTCGACTCCAAGTTTACACCACCCGGCTGATTGTCGATTGGACTCTGAAGTATACTGATGATTTCGGGTTTCATCCATTGTAATAATTATTACAGCTTAATATTGCTGGACACTGCTGTGACTCATCACAACAATGTCGTTTTTGATCACTTTGAACACAGCTTTCGCATGCCCAAATATTCAGTAATGCTATCTATGTATTTGCCTACGAACCCAACTATTAATAACTCATTTATAAGTGAATAACAAATAAAAATAGAAATTACCAAATTAGAGATTTAATGTAGATGAAGAATTCAAGTATATCTGTTCTTGAGTACTTTTGTACTCTAAAACTTCCAGGACATCTATTTTCCAATAATTATTTTCCTGTGTAAAATTTCGAATTTTTGAAAGAAAGAGTGATTTCTGATACTGAAAACTTCAATTATATTGTGTTATTCTATATTGAAATCTCTATGGGTCCTACCAATATAAAGTTTATTGTAGTCGGTGCATTCGTGACCATTCTTAGAAGCTATTTGTTTAATCATATTCAATTCCTTATGTAATATCTGTTTTCAACACACAAAAAAGTGAAAATCACTGATGAAATTTAATTCTGTTGCCTTGGTTTGCAGGATATCTCAGAAGCGCTGCACCTACTTATGGGTCAAAAACTGCCTGTGAAGCCAATAGAATCCTTCAAAGAATTAGTAAATTGGCGTGAAGATGAATTGTATGACTTCAAAACATTTTCTTGTATATGTGCTACCTGCGAAAGACTTCTAGCTGCTGAATATTCTAAAAATGTACCTGATAAAAAAGCAGATCCTTGTGAAAAGGTATGTTCGATTCATTGAAAATGAAGAGGAATTTATGCAATATCCTTTCAATGTATTCGGGATTGTTCCAAATGTATTCTACCTTACTTCATATCCCCAGAAAATCCAGAACGACCTTTACACCAGTAAGTCTTAACGAACTCCCTGAAAGCGTTTGTTATCGGCCTTGGTTTGTGAACACTGTGAAATTATTTATAGTGTCTTCTTTGCGTTCGTCCTATTTTCTACAAATTTGTGTTAAATATTGCTTTAAACTGAAAAACTGTTGAAATGGTGCAGATAACATTAGGGCACGAGTATTAATGAAAAACAAAAATAAAAACGGTTCAAAGCTAGCTCAATGTCTAACGATAATGACAGACACTCTGGGCGGCCCACGACGCCAAAGGCAGACATCGAACGAGTACGACTTTCAATCAATGAAGATCGCCTATTATCTGGCTGGTGATGGTTTGTAGATTTACGGTTATGACTCCGAAACCAAACATCAATCTCTCAATAAAAGCTTTCCTTTGTTCTACGAAAAAGGCATATCAAAGTCGGATCAATACCAAGTCAATGTTGACAGTTTTTTGTATTATAATGGTCTTGTGTACCATGAGTATGTTCATAGGTCAAACAATCAACAAAGAATATTATCTCAAGTTCTGAGAAGGATGCGTGACGCAATGAGAAGAAGAGGAACACAACTTTTGGTAGGCAGTGATTGGTTGCTTTGTCATGATTACACGCCAGCACATTCATCGAACCTCGTGCAGCAATATTTGACGAAGCACAAGGTCTTACAGCTATTTCATACATCGTACGGTCCTGATATAGCTCTTGGCGACTTCATAAAAACAATTGGTTTTAGGATCTACAAGAAAACCTTACAAATGTTGTCCTGTCAAACTTTACATGAATTTCCAGATTTTCGTAATTTATTTTTCAATTCAATTATTGAAATTATGAAAACAACCAAACGTTCGTTGATTTTGATCAATACATCGATCAAGCACAGTTTGCATGGTTGGGGTGTAGTCAAACAAGTCTGACCCTTCGTATCTCTCGTTTCCCCGTGTTATCGGATATTGAGATATGAAAATATCGTTAGTTATAATCGGATATGCGTAACTACCAAAATTATGATTCGCATTTGTTACCCATTTCTTCATTCTTTTTTTCAGTTGGAAACTGCAGACTTCGAATCTTTGAACAAGAAATTACAAGGACAAAATGCTGACGAGAGATTGGTGAAGATTTTATATGGAATAAAAAACTTTTAGCTTTAAAGTGTAACTTGATCATTTATTTATTTATTTGTATTAAACTTTCAAATTAAAAATATCTTGAACAAATTGAATTAGATAACATAGTAATCTCCAATTACCATAACGAATCATTAGGACACAAATATTTCGAACATATATTCTCAATATCAGACTTATGTCTCTTGAAATATCCACTTGGAATGAAAAAACTGCTACCTTGACTCTGTTGGGACTGTTTAAAGAGAAAAGAATTCGAACTTTCATTTTGATTTATTCTGGTGAAATCGTTTACTTTAAGTCCTCCGAAAGTTTTGGAACGTTTAAACTTAATATTTTTACGTTTCTGCACAAAATGGTTACTAAAAACTGAAAGTTGAGACGATGATGTTAAATTTTCAGAATTGAATTTGAAGAGGTTATAATTTTTTTCGTCTGAAGCTAAGAAAGCAGACATTCTACTTGCATTTTCATCGCTGAATATAGAGACATCAATAAATTTTACAGACTCGAAAATTGATTTTCTATCATACTTTTTGGGTTTACACTTATTCTTTTTAGCAGGTAACACCAATGTACCATTCTCAGTCCTTTTGATTGTAGCGATATGTTCAGCCTGTTGTAATTGCTTCACAGATGGTCGGTTCATTCTTTGTTTCAAATATCTGCTGTAAGTCTCAACATCAACATTTCCCTCAAAAAGAATTTGATCCTGTTTATCAAATTCTTCCTGTATTTCATGTTTTGTGAGTTTCTTAGATCCGAATAAGGATCTTCGTTTCTTAGGTTGAGACACATTTTTTGAAGATCCTAATGATCTGTTGTCCCTTTTCGTGTAGCCTAAAGCTTTAATTGCTCTATTATATTTAGAAGAACTAATGGATGTTTCCAAATTGTTAATAGCGCATTCTTCATTATCTAAGGTACATTTTGAATCATCTTCTAATGGTTCTTGAAAAGTATACTTATCTTTATCTACATTTCGAACAAGAGCACTTTCTTTGGAGATTATTTCAGCTTTAAACTTTTGGTTATCATGATTCTCAGAAATATTTGTTTGCATTTGGGATTTGGTTACATCATTTTCTCTGTCAGACTTCTCAGAAAACGACTCATCGAATGTCCTTTTTTTACTTATATTAGAAACACTCATCTCTTCTGCTGTTTCAAAAATGCTTGTTGAAGATGAGTCAAATATTTCTCTACATCTAGGCAACTCTCCAATATCCTTGATGTTCATACAATCTTTTGTTGTTGATTTATCTGATGAAACATTCTCCAAATTTCTGAGCAGACTTGCTCGAGAAATACTTGTACTGACTTTATTTTTATCATCAGATTTTGATTGATCTTCAGTAGACGTTTTGAGAGTCTGTCTATTATAATAATATTTAATATCGGAAGATTTAGATCCGCTAGAAGAATTATCTAAATTCCTCCTTCTACTGGCATCGGAAATACTGGTAGTTACCAGAGGTTCTTTATTGTCAGAAGCATTTGAATTATTTCCATATTTACTTGACTTTTCTTTTGCTTCTGTAGATATATTAACGTTAACGCAGTGTTTCTCATCTCGTCTGAAAGTATCAGTAAAATGTTTTTTACATGTACGGCTAATTTTACTACCAACACTCATTGCAGAAATTGACAAATCGGCATCAAAGAATTGGTCTAATTCGTGGGAATCATCCTCAAACATGTTATTTTTCAAAGTTTTATTCAACGGAATCTTTTCTCTCCTTTTCTCTTTAATTTCAACAATTTGATTGATAGGATTCAATAATTTTGAGGTATTATTTCGACCTTCAGTCACACACATAACTTTATTGTTAAGATTTTCACCAAAATTGTTCGATAGTTCTTCATTTTCTTCGCATCTATTAGACTTATTTTCAACATTGCCTGGAGTCCATTCTTCTAGTTTACTTTGATATTCCAAATTTATCCTTTGTGCTGTCATGTAAGGTACTTCATTAAGTTTTTCATGCTTTCCTAGTTTATCAAACTTTGAATTCTGAGTCAATACTTCAATACTGTTTTGATTATCTAGTGAAACAAAGAGATGAGAATCCTCATTACTTGTAGAAGATTGAACGGTTGTTACAGTTCGCTGTTTTGTGATACCAGTATTTCCTTTAGTCAAAGAGAGTTTTTCTCCTCTTGTTTGTTGAAATGAATGACTTATAATTCTTTTGCAAACATCTTCGTCATTTTTATTATGTTCAACAGTAATGTCAAGAGAATCAACATCACCCTCAAAGATATCAGTTGAATCTCTCAGAAAACTTTTAACTTCCTCCACGATGAATTTTTCGAATTCATTTTCGTCTTCATTCATATCTTTTGCGACAGGTAAAAGTTCAATTATATCTTCATCTCTTTTCTGGTTAACCTTAATAGGTAATCTTCTTGGTTCATTTTCTTTCATCTCCATCGTGGGTAATAAATGGATTACTTTATCAACAGTTTTCTGGTCTATCCTTTCGAAATCTCGGTCACCATCATTGTCTATGTGGCTTTTATTTTTTTTCAAATTGTTCGGCCTAATACGTATTTTCTTATCCTCTTCACCAAATGATTGACTAAGATTATCAGGCCCTTGAATAATTTTAACTTTTGGGAAAACATGAGTAAATGTTTCCTTATTTGCAAATGCTTTCTGAGATTCATTGTAACCTTTTGCAATAGTATGTGAATTTTGAAAGGAGTTTATGTATTCTTTAGAAACAATATTATCGGAGAAATTACTAAAATCGCAAACATTCGAATTTTGGGAAGCAAATATATCTATTTTAGGAGTAGATGTTCTCTCTTGATTTTGAAGTAAAGGCAAAGAAAATTTCAGGTGATCAATATCATCTAACGATGTTTCTTCTCTAGTTTTCTCGGGCAATGAGTAGTGTTTATGGGAAATTTGGGCCTTATATGGTTTTCCAATAGGTTTCGCAAACTGAAAATCTTGCATATCTTCAAGAACACCTGGATTTGAGTTTTCCTTCCAAAACTGATATTGATTTGAGTGTTGTTGAATACAAAATATTCCTTTCGAGTCATTTTCATTATTACTATTTCTATCTTCATATGATTCCATAATATTTAAACTAGTAGTCACTAAGCCATTATTCGGAACTTCTCCATATATTTGCGGATTACTTTCTATGAAATTTTTTTGTATGACTTTCATTCCTTCTAATATACTTCTATTGAATGGATTGACCTCCACCGATTCTTGTGTAAAACCTTTGAAATACTGGGAACAGTCCTCATATTCATTCATCTGAGAATTAGCAGTGTTGAGTCCTGATAAATCTTGAATATAATTCTCACAATCCTGAGCTTTTGGATTTATCAGAACATTGCTCAAAATTTTAATTTTCAGTGCTTCTTGTTCATTCTTCATTGCTGCTAGTAAACTGTGATTTATGGAATTAACTTCTTCTTCGAGTGGTTCATCTTGCTCAATTTCAGGATAGGAGATATTAATTTCTGGATTCAAAAGATTTAGGTTGTCAATGTCGTCATCTATAAACTGTGACAATTGCCGATATTTTGAACTTTCATAACTCAAATTGGAATTTACTGGAAATGATTCATTTTGATAATCCTCTTGAAGAGAATCTAGTGCTCTATCAGCAGCTTCACTGAGAATTTCATCGGAAGTTGGATCAATAAACTCAGGATCTAGAAAATGACCTTGGTAATCCATCTGTTGATATTCTTCTTGTTTCCAACGAACATTATTGACATCAAAATTTCCAAAATTAACATTTAGGCTTTCTAACTCATTTCGATATTGATTAATTAGCTTATTAACTTTAGAAAGTGTCAATTTTCCTTTGGACTTAAGCTTATGCAAATCTGACTTCAGTGCATATTTCAATCTAGTTTCCTTTGAAAGTTCCAGCGTGCTTGCTTTCTGAAAACGTTAATAATCATGAAAAACTAATAACCTGCAATTCAAAGGAAATTCATAATACCGGCTTAGGTGTAGTACTTTGCTCTAGGATAGTGTAAACGTCTTCCAGTATATCAGAAGGCCAAATATTTTTCACCATGAAAACGCCATACCTTTCAAGGTTTGTAACACCATTCTTAAGGGTATATCTGAAGTCTAACTTCAAAGAACGTGGTGTATCACCCATCGCATCAGTGTACATATGCCAACTGGAATATTTTGAATCTAATAAATATAATTAAATCGAAAAATTATAAAACTTTATGGGATAATTGAAAATTTGAGATATTCTATTATAGATTAATTCCGTAATAATGTTCAGTCACTTTCAGACAAACAAAGATGAAGTGATATGCTGGAAAGCCATTTTCAAAACAAAAACAATCTTTATTAAACTGATGAATAATGACTTTATTGCTCTTGATGCAAAAGTGGTTTCGAATAAGTTTATGCCAACCATTTATGGAACTACAAATGATTTTATAATATTGGCTCTGGTTTTCTTCAATCTTCATCTCCAATTTCGAAATAAGCATAACAAAGAAATAATAAGTATATTTTTCAATATCCAATTTGAAAAATACTACCAATTGGTTTATTCTAGATTACAATTAATGTATACTGAAGTGAAAAGAGAAAAATGTATAAGCTCGGCAAATCATCTTCTAGAGGTTTTTCTATGTAAATTTTTTTGGAAGCAATTTCTTTCTAAAGACCAGGAGTAATCTTCCATCATGTGACGGATTAGTTTGCCGTGACACTGTCCCCTCTATTCATTCAAGTTCTGATGAAAGCGCTCTCCCTTTTCCTCATAATAATTTCCACATTATCAGAAAATCTATTGCGCTACTTTCTGCGCAGACATACGCTTGCCAAAAAGATGCCGAACAATTTACGAAATGTTTCATCACAAGCTGTTAAAATCAATAATTTTATTGAAAGCCGACCGTTGCAAACTACATTGCTTTCCACTCAACTTTCATAATTAGCCACAATTTCATAAAATTTGTCTTTATTAATTTCTCAATTTGAGGACATCCAATATTCCATATTTTAACTTTCATATTCTAAGGTAAGAAATATATTACAAAACATATTTAAAGCATTGTTCTTTCTTAACTCAACGCATTGTCGCCTACATAACACAGCTTGATATACAGTGGCAGAAGTATTGTAACGTTTCTTAGTTATTTCAATTATTTGTGGGTTCAAATCAAACACTAATTTATTTACACGCAGACTGAACAATTATAACACTAACTGAATGACTTATTTATATAACACAATCGATAATGCTTAATTTATCTCTAATACTTTATCCACTTATGCGCACTCTGTATTAAAACTTAAACTTCTGCGCGTTGCGCTCACCTCATATACAAGTCCGAATTGTTCTAGAACATTTGCATAACTTCGGTTCTGTTCCAGATCTTCGTTCGAGAATCTTCCGGAAACAGCAACACTGATTTTAGTGTTGTTCCAGTTTATTCTCATTGCAAAAACGCCCTTTCATTACGCCCCACCCTTTATAGCAAAATCATCATTAGGAAGTAAATTATTTAAGAATTATTCAACAAATAAAACAAAGTATCAATCATCACATCAGGAAACAATGTGCCTTGCATTCCTAGACTTGTCAATTAGCCGACTTAAACTATTTTTCAGTCATGAAAACCAGAGCCAATTCAGTACATTTATGAATATACTCCGTAAACTGCGTATTTGAAAAGAGAAATCCGCACAGCTATATTCGTTTGCTAATGATGCAATTTCATAGTAACAGGACTTCTTCATATATTAATAGAATTAAAATTATTGAAATACACAACATATAAACATCCTACAAGAGAAAGAAATTAAGTAGTGATCAACATTCATTATGGAATTTTATCTTAGAAGTATCAAGTTAAGAACTATTTATCAACAAAATTTACTGAAACATTATATTTTGGAAATTTTATGTGTTAATGAGTTATATTCTGGGATGGGGTTAAATCCAGCAGAAATTGTAACATTTAACTCATTATATTAGTTCTGAAAATGAAAATACTTATATATGGAAAATTATTTAAAAGAAAGGAAAAACTCAATAACTCGTATTCCAAAGAGCTGCTTAAACTATTTTTCATTATTTTAAATATAACGCAAAATTCATGAAAATTAGGACTACTTATGAATATAGCGACAACCAAACTTATATTTTATCACCCGATACTTTGAATATTACCTCAGGCATTTTGAAAATTTAGAAGGATTGTTAGAATTGATCCTTTTGAGATATTTCAATTGAAAAGAAAAATAAATTAAGGTTTATTTGAAGAAAGAAACAAATAAGAGAAAATAAGAGAATCCGCATGTAGTAAAAAAATTGAAAATTGTTTTCTCGAGGAGTAGGTGTTTTTTCCTTGACCTCAGTAGATTGTATTATCTCCTCTTGAGCTGATACAAGCCTGAATCCGTCTAGGCATGCTTTGGATTAGTTTTTCGACCTCCTCTGTGATGATATTCTGCCACTCTTCTGTGGCTTGGATGAGCTGTTGTGGGGTTCTTGGATTATCCTTTTGAGATTATTCCATGAATAGGATTTAGGTCTGGAGAGCAAGATGGCCAGTCCAAAATAGCGATTTCCCCTGTTTCAAAATAATGTCACCCGAGGTTGCTGGTATGCGGAGGAGCATTATCTTGAATAAAAACGAAATTCTCACCGTGGGCACCTCGCCATAGTCTCACTCTGGGCTCCAGCACTAGATTCACGTAATTTCTAGCCGTTACACTGGCAGGAAACGAAATCAAATCTGTTTTTCCTCCTATCATAATGCCATCCCAAAACATCACACTGCCCCCTTGGTATTTCGGAATTTGTCTTGCTGCTCGGAGTCTAGCTTGTCTTCCACGACCCCTTAAAACCCGAAGGCGAAGGTCATCTGATCGAACACCAATTCTGATCTCATCCGAAAAGAGAACATTCCACCAATTCTTAATATTCCAACTTTGGTGCTCGATACACCAATTAAGTCTTTTAGTTTTTGTTGTCTGTTTAGCTCTGGAACTCTTAAGGGCCTTCTGCTGTAGAAATCCCTTGAACGAAGTATTTGGCGTATCGTTTCGACTGATACACTGATGCATGTTGCTTCCAGAAATTGCGTTTGGAGTATAGGGTCTCTTCTTGCAATTTGGAACAAAAAGCGGTCTTGTTCTTCAGAAGTGATCTAACCTACGACTTCTTCTATGCCTATTTTGCAGAGATATTAGCTTCATGTATCGGGCGTAGGTTTTTTAAATCGCCCCCTGTGATATACCCATTGTGGCTGCTATATCCCTCTGTGTGACCCCTTCTTCAACGAGAGCAATTATTCGACCCCTCTGCACATCGGACAATCCAACGTAAGGCATCTTCAATTATGATTATAGGCTTTTTTAAATTTTGAAATTCACAGTTTAAAATCTCAGTGACGACGACTGAGTACATTACCCCGAACATGTGGTGATAATTCAACATTTCGTATCATACTATCCAGTTTTTCTACAACAAAAAACTTCATTCCTCACAAGTAGTCAAAGATCCATGGTTAAGAACAATCAATAATGTGAAATACCGAGCGATTCCACATAAATTTGGTTGTGTGTATACTTATTTACTAATGATGATTGATCAATAAGGCACAGTCCAATTCATTTAGTTGCACACTGTATACAAAGACTTTAAATATGTTTCAAACTTACTTCTTAACATTCAAATACATTTCACCCAATTTTGTCACTAATGTAAAATGGGAAGTTAAGTATACAAAGGCAGAACTAACTGCCAAGCGTTCACATATAGCCATGGCCAATGCAGCGCCCTCTTCCAAAGACGTGGACCTTGCTAGTTCATCAATGACAATTAAGGAACTGCGAGTCATGTTGTTCAAAATGTAAATCACTTCTTTCATCTGAAATTTACCGTAAATTAGACATGAAGTCACTACAAAAAATTATTATTCCAACTTCTAAGACAAATGATGAGGCACCACATTCCATATTGTCTTCAAGGTATACACGGGCAAATAAACGATCTGCTGGTTTGAAGACAGCAGATCTAGCTGGTACATATCCACCAATTTGAGCCATGATCTGTAGGAGAATTACTTGGCGTATAAATATACTTTTTCCTGACCCATTAGGCCCAGTGATTATATGGATGTTATAGTATTCGCAAGATGACTGAAAATAATTAATGATATTGTTAATGGATTTATTTTACGGAAATTCATTTTAATACAAATAAAATGAAACACTTTTGTCTGATTTCCACGATGTCTATTTTGATATACCCGGCCGGTTTCGACAGTTAAGTCATTTTCAAATTTTGGTTTTTCATAAAAATGGTTCATTTCCAAGCTTTCTAAAATATTCATTGTCATCTCTTTATTGCATTTGTGGAGAATTTTCAAATTATTTAATATAAATATGTGACTTGTAGATTTAATATGTTTAAAACTGCAGATTTGTTTTCTGAAGAGATATGTTCTCTAAATCTTCTTTCTTAGTTGTGGTCTTCTTTAACTGTGATAATGTTAATTTAAGAATTTTTGTGACACTGCAAAAAGAAAAATTTTATGCAGTTTCACTCACTCGTGGCCACCGACTAGGACTGTGACTGAACTCACTTCGTACAATCACTCAAGGGTAGGAATAGCTGAACTTAGTACGTACAGTTAGGAGTTACACCCAAGTTCTCTAAGTTCGATACCTCGAATGCCTATCCGTGTTTCAAGCGGTATCCTTTATACCGTTTCGCCTGCGCTGTCAATCTGCGTCGTAGCATCGTGCGCTATGCACTACTCGTCGTGACAGTATAGCGGTCTTGCTTGATCTTGTGTTATGTCGTGTAACTTAGTGATGGTAACAACGTTGCCATTACAAACTCTTATTAACAGCATGTCCTGCGCTATCAGCAACAGGTCAGAAGCTATAGGATTATATCTTGTGAAAACGAAAGAATTAGCAGAACAAGATTATCCTTCACTTTATTGAGGATATACTCTACTGTATAATAAATTCTTACAGTCGCTAACGGTTGACTGAGCCAACCCCAAGAAATATCGTAGCTCTATGTTTTCATCCAAATAATAATTAAAACTACTTACAATTAGGTTTGGTATTATTTTATCAGGGGTCAAAATGTCAAGCATAGGATGTCGTGATTCTTGTACCTCCGTATAATCCGCGAATGTTGGTTTCACATAATTATTCCTTATACTAGCTTCGGCCAAAGATTGTATTACATCTACATGTGCAACATCATCGCATAGTTTGTGAAACAATCCCATATATTTCTTGAATGACGTAAGGGTTTCAAATATCATACTGAAAAATCATGCATAAGTAGGATAGGGTTGATATATTGAAATATACTTACACATTGCTAATTTTTATGATATCAGCAACTATATCGTCTATTCTAGATTGAAAATTAATCAATTCCATAGTTTTCATTGTGAAACTTCCAGCTAATCGGCAAACCTATATTTAATACAAAGTTGTAGTAAATGGATTCATGTTTAATTAAAACACAAAATGTAGATCAAACAATTAGCTTGGAACTACCGAAACGACCTGTCCTTTCAAAGATGTATAATTTTAATTAATATTACTCTGAATAAATCGAATACCTACCCAAACATGTTTACCAGTTATAATCAATAGGTTCCAGCTGTATAGGAAGATAATTTACCAAAGAAATGAATGTACTTTAGCAATTGAAAGGCAATTGCAAATAAAGCATACGACTGTGCATATCACTTTCTTCAAATTAAAACCGAATCCCACGTTTTCGGAAATCAATTTCTATCAGTTATTTTTTTTTTTTTTGAAAAGAGATATGTGCAAACTATTTCTAACTCATTATTTGGATCAAAGTTTTCCAAAGATGTAAGGATTGCTTGTACAAATTCTTTTTAATATTACATCATAATATAAATAAAATGGAACACTTTTGTCTGATTTCCACAATGTTTATTTTTAATATACACTTACGTCATTTTCGGAGTCTCGATCTAACAGTTGTGAGAAAAAATGTGCTAACTATACCTATTTTGAATGTTGAGTAGTGGGGGTTGATTAAATTCTAGTTGACTATTGAAAGTGGTGAAGTTTAGTTTTTACCAAGTTTGTTAATTTCCAAACTTTCCAACAGATTCATTTTTAAATTGTCTAATGTAATTATGTGATTGGTAGATCTAATATGTTCAAAAATGGCTGAATAGTTGTCTGAGGAGGGATGTTCTTCGAATCTAGATTCAAAATTTCGACGCTTTTGTCCATTACATTTCATTCTGTAAATTCCAGACTGTTTGAATTAATTTATTTTTTGTTTGTCATTGAACAGTAAAGTGATTATGTTGAGATCTCTGGAGAAGGAGGTTTTAAATTAAATTTGGAAAGACAATTGCTAATGTAAGTTATACATTTATTTTTTCTGGTTTTTTCCATAATGGTATATAATTGATAACTTTGATTTAGTTCTTTGCGTTTGATAATACTGTTTATGGTAGACAGGAATGGATATTATTTCATGCAATTTTCGTAATTATATTGATTTCCGTATTAAAGTGTGTTATGAATAGGGAATAGAAAAGGCTATATAAATCATTGAATTATAAGCAGCTAATTTATGTGTAATGTCGTTAAAATAATCCATTTGCTTTGTTGAGTCAGTAAATGTTTCTTTTCCACATATGTTTAGGTGAGATTATTATTGAATTTAGTGATGTCAAGGAAATTTATTGAATTGTTGCGTTCAATTTAAGTAGTGGAGGCTATTTTATCATGCATTTTATTCGGAAGAAATGTCCAATTGTCTGTTTGAGCCTTGAAAATCTACAAGAATATCATCAAAAGATTACAAAAATCATCTATAATGTATGGTGAAGTGTCATTTTGGTTAAAGATTTCTATGCTAGAGGCGGGCATTCATGTATTAAAATAAACATGGAAATCAGACAAAAGTGATTAATTTCATTTATAATAGAATGGACTTAAATTAAAATAAATCCATCAACATCATACATCCTGTAAGTAGTTACTACTAGCATAATTAGCAGTAAAATGCATTGTTTGAAATCTGTGATGAAGACTTTGATACAATTACACATTATATCTTTTGCACACCTAGATCTAAATAATGAAACAAAAATAGATTTGGACTGATTTTCCAAAACATAGGTTTCAGTTTTAATTTAATGATGAAAGATATGCATGTCAGATGCTTTTCGTCCACAACAGAGAAAAAATATAAACAACATAGTTTCAATCAATAAAGAAATCTATTTTAATATGATGGAAAATTTCTTTTATTCTGATTCTTCAGCAGTAAATTGGAACAGTTATAGTTGTTACTTTTACCTGAATGAATTCTTTAGGAATATCTGATTTTTCATGCTCATTCTCTGGTGTTTGTTCATACTAAATACGATATGATATCCTTTCGAGATATTATTGCCGAGTGTTAAAGGAAGATTATACTTTTCTCCAAGCAATTTCACATAATCTGTAAATGATAAGATATTAATCCAGCGAATCAATTTCAAGAAAACAAGCGTCTTAAAACCAAATTTGTTCATTTCAATTTTAGGATATTTTGCTTAAAAACCACCAGGGAAATCATTTTATGGACGTAAACTCTCAAGTTTGAAATAATCCCATAGGCAAGTGATACAAGTTGAATCAGACATGGGTATAGCCCAATTAATATCACATTTTATAACCTCGTAGCAGAGGCGTATTCAACCTGTGTAACGTTGCTGAGCCTGGTGGAACTATATTCTTTGGTTATGTTTGTTTGTTTGTTTACTCTTTTATATGTGCTAAGGAAATTTGCCCATCTACACAGGTGGACCTACAGCTTGTAGTGGATTCCAAACCACTCTCCTCGATCGTGCAATGATAATTGCCACCACAAGGATTACAAGTTATCTGGTCTTCGGAAGTTAATGCCCCCTTTAGGCGACTCTTTCAAGTATCATCTTTTTGTTCAAGGACATCCATAACTTGAACCCAGATCCGAACTAGGCACCTCGGCGAAGCAGTTCTAATATGCTTGCGCACTAACCGTGCAGCTACCGAGGCGGTTTTATATTCTTTGGTTATGTAATGTAATCATTAGGAATCCTTTTAACATCTCCACATGACGATTTAAGTTTACTCATGTTCTCTTACGTCTTATGAAATAATAGTTGATAATTTTTTGACGCCGACAACGCAGCTCATTAGGTAACTTCTGATGCTTCCTTTTGAATTCGTAGCAGCACTTCTGCTTATTATCTTTATATATTATATATATAGTAATGCAATTACCTATTATCCTTTCGCTATTTATGAAACACGTTAATTTTGATCTCAGAGCAACGTAACTGAGTAGGTATATTTAAGACGCAGAAATTATTTCAGAAAACTCAGTGATTTGATTTTAGTACTTCAAGACTGTCTAGATCTGATTCTACTACTCTCACTACCCGGACTAGAGCTATTTGAATGTTCAAAGTCATGTAAAACTGTGAATTTATCAATCCTAGAACAATTATTATTCGCTTGAGTGGATTAAATAAAATTGAAATAACTAAACACTTCTATTTGTTAAAGTGATGAGTGTAGTGGGAGAAATCGAACGAGCATGTGTCGTCATTACAGTTAAGACGTCTTGATGATATATCGGTCTTTGTGAAGAAATTGGAAAAATTTTCAGTATAACATATAAAAAAAATTGTCAAGTTTAAAAGTAGTTGTCAGTGGTGATTTTAATGTAGACCTTCTATTGAAAAATCATAAAAGAGATATCTTCATGGATGTCCTGAAGGGCAATAGATTTTCAGAAGCAATTTTTGATACAAGTGTTACTGTAGAATCTTAGACCCTATTGGATAATATCTTTGGTAATTTTGAGAATTTTAGGTTTAACTCTATAGTGATGTCTGATCATTATGCTCAATATATAGAAATAGAAGGCACGATTTAAACAAAAAAGGGTGAATCTGTAGACAGGTGGTTTTTTTTTTAGATGAAGCTTGAACATTTTCTCAATAGCCGGAGAGATGTTTCATGTAATGCTGACTTCTCTGAGTTCGATGCAAATATATTAGAAAATAGATTTCCACCAGAAAGGTGCTCAACTAGGTTAGAGAGAAAGTCAATATCCTGGATAACTCATGTAATAAAAATATCCAGTAAAAACCAAACAAACCTTATATGGAGAGTGGGAAAGGACATAGTGATACATGATTATTATAGACTCTATTCAGACATTTTGAAACATGTTGTGAGGGTGGCTAAGAAAATCAGTATCAGATGAACAAAAAAGCAAGATTTGCGAGTTCATCTTTTAATTTTTTACCACTGATTGAACAGAATAGCATTTAGTATATATAGCAGATAGAAAACAAGAAATCAATGAGCTGTGACGAGGTACCTGTATCACTTTTGAAAGGAGATATTGTTGCTGTGCCCTTGAGCCATATTATGATTCAGTCCCTTCTCGATAGGGAATACCCAGAAAAATTAAAGGAAGCATGGATTTGCCTCGTTCATAAAAAAGATTCTACAAGCATATTGAACACTTATAGACCCATTTCACTTCTCTCAAATATAAGAAAAAATTTTGAAAAAAGATAATAATTGAACAAATGGTAGCATTTCTAGACATGCAAGATATAATCACAAGGAATCAGCATGATTTTCGGAAGAGTATGTCAACCACCACTGCATCAGGCACTCAAAAGAATTATAGTGAGTTAGTGAGTGAGTGAGTAAGTGAGTGAGTGAGTAAGTGAGTGAGTGAGTGTGTGAGTGAGTGTGAGTGTGTGTGTGTATGTGTGTGTGTTAATATTTTACTTGTATTGCTAGTGAATTTTAGTGTGCTATAGTAATGTCATAGTTAATTCATAAATGTTTAATAAATACCCAATTTGATTGTCATTGTAAGTTTCTCACTGTGATATATATTTTTGTTTTTATTTGTAAGTCATTTTGACATGATCATCACGGAAAGGGTATATATGGGTATAAATGCTATCTATCTATGCGCGCTACGAAAGACGAATTAAGGAAAGTTCATCATTCTTCAATCAGTTAATATAGTTTTTGATTTTTTTTGTAATTTCTCTTTCACTTGAATAAATGAGTAAATAATCTCTTTTAGATAATTAAATCTCACCTCTCATGTCGTCCAATCGTTCAGAATATACCTTTCTAACTAAATCAAGGAGGCCATTTATACCAGGTTTTATAGCAAAACATCTTTGTAGCAACCCATTATGACTTTTGGCAGCATGGGCATTATCATGTATGAGAGTTCTGACTTTGTCTCTTATGTAAATAAAACCTTCGCTATTCAGAGTGTAACAAAGATTTCGAAAAAAGGACTGTTCGAAATCTGATATGACTTCATTGAAGGTACCAACAATATCCACTAAACCATTCAGGTAAAGCATATAGTTAAGTTGGCGATTAGACCAGTACTGAGAATCATCGATTACTATGGTAGATAAAGTGAGAAGTTGGTCGATATTACCCATTTTTTGCAACATTACCTGGAAAAATCAGTGTTGTTCAAATGACTTTAGAAAAACTTAGTAAAAGAAATTATTCAGGTAAATTTTCAATACCCTTTAGCCTTTTTACAATGTTTCATAATGTTCAATGTTCAACGTGTCATCTGTACACGAAAATGGTGATTAAGACGTATATATAATTAATTATATATAATAACAAAAAATTCGTCAAATTATTCTGAATAATTTCTTCTCAAAGGTGATACTTTTATCGTAGAGTCAATCGTAATCCATAGGAAATTTTCGATAAAATAAAACCATAAAAATCATACCTGTATAGCCTGTAATTTCTCTGGACGTTTCATCAATGATGTGACACATTCCTGCCTTTCCAGAATAATCGAAGTAGCATATGGAGGTTGCAATAAAACAGTTCTTAAGGCACGCTCCCCAATTTTAGTATAACAGTTGTTTAGAACTCCAAACAGAGTAGAATATTTTGTAGCCTGCAGGGGTTTAGTAGAAGATACAAGTTCTAGTCTGTCAGCTGTAGAAACATCTAACAGAAAAAATTTCAATGACAAGGTACAGATCACTTCACTCTTAAACCTTACCAATAATAGCATACCCTTCAGATTCTTGGTAATCTATTCTGATGGAGCCACTAGCATAAAAGATATTTAAATTGCCCTGTAAGAATCTAAGCAAAGCAGATGCAGCAGTGAGAGCATAATACCTAGAAAAATACTAAAATTTTACTAGGGTATCATTTTTTCAAATTAAAGTTACATAACTACATATAATCAACCCTCCATTTTTACTAAGCATGTGTTTCTGATACGCTTTTACTAGTTTTACCTTTATATATGTTTGTAACTGAATCTGGAAACCTAAATTATATCGATTTCAAAACAAACTCAAATTGAAACTTTGCACCATTACCAGGGACCAATGACACTATTCAATAAACAGATTCCAATTTCCTGGCCAGTATAATCAGGATTAACAATTAATTCTTGATTCGTCTCATTTGTTGTGAGCTACACACATTATAATTTTGTGTCTTATAATTATTACCACGAAATTACTGATTAGAAGTGCTTGGGATTTTTTTACATTTTATGTGATAAAAAGACGAGAATTCAAAAGGCTTGCAGAATAATTAATAACATGCAAGAATATTATGTAGTGGAGATTTAAACTTAAAATTGAAGGTGGGACTAGAAAGATATTACTTTTACTCGGATATAATGGTGTGATGGGCGTTGAATACCTTGAGGAGATTAGAGAAATTCAAACTATGAACATACAAAAGAATGTTGATAATTCGATGGGTAGACAAAGGGGCGAACGAAAAGAATGGGAGGAGTGGAAAAAAATCTCACTGAAACTATAAAAAGAAAATTATAATATTGGGGAGACAACACACCGTGCTCTTTAAAAGGCACCGCCTGTTGCAGATGGTAATTCAGGGGAGGATCTAAGGTAAAAGAGGGGTGGATTGAGAAACCTGAGAATGTACAACTCCAGTTCTGTAGAGCTTCTCCAGGCGGTTGCTATGTTGATTAAAAACTTCGTAGGGGATATAATGACGCATGAAGAAGAGTATGTTTCTAATGGGATCTTATTTCTTTTTGTGGGTTTCATTTTTACAGTCAATGGATAATATTGCTAGTGTAGTATTATTCTCAAGGTTGATTTTAGTAAAGTATGAGCTTTAGAGAAAATCGAACTAAAATGAAATAATAACTTACATGCTAATACATCCCACGCTTTCGTATAATAATTTATTTTCATCGCTTTAATCTTATTTAAAAGTCTCAATACTATTTAATATTACAGACAAAGTAAAGTTCTGTCAATACTTAATGAATCATCATAATTAAAATTTGTTTTTAATTATTCGAGCACTTATTTCGTACATAAGATTTGAGAGTTCACATAATCAGTAATACAGAAAATCCATTAAAAAAAGTATAATGCCAGTCTCATTAAGTGTATAAAATTACAAAACGGGGCACATGCTAATTGCAAGAGATCAAGATTATTTGAACTTTGAAGAACTGCGAGCTCAATGCAAGCAGAAAATTGAAGATTGTTATAATGTGTATTTATCAGATGTAGAGTCCAAAATTAAATCAGAGCCTAATTATCTGTGGAGGCATTTGAAAACACTAAAAGGTTCTAAAGATTTGCCTAGCAAAATGCGTTTCTATTTAAAGGAAAGTTCAGATGGAAAAGAAATTGTTGATATGTTTTTCAGTAGTGTATTCTCATCTGAAAATATTGTTGTTCCTGATTTTGATATGTCTAAGACTGTTGACATTTCCTCGTTCAGTGTATCTGAATCTGAAGTGTTTGCTGGAATAAGTGGACTCAAAGAATCTTATAGTTGTCGACCAGATGGAGTTCCTTCTGTCTTGTTGAAAAGGTGTATCTATTCATTGGCATATCTATTTAACTCATCCCTAAGTACAGGAGTTTTTCCTGCTTTCTGGAGAGAAAGTTTCATAACACCAATATTTAAGTCGGGGGACAAGCAAGATGTTCGTTATTATAGAAGCATCTGTACACCATCGGTTGTACCGAAACTTTTAGACAGGTTAGTTTGTCATTATTTGAGCTGGAGATGTATAGGCATCGTCATCAATGAACAACATAGCTTTTCCAAACTCAAGTCGACCGTCACTAATCTATTGCTTTTTTTGAGAGATGTTACTTCTGCTTTGGAGGATGGAGGCAGAGTGGATGCCATATACAGTGATTATCGTAAAGCCTTTAATAGAGTCAACCACACCTTGCTCTTGGACAAGTTGAATAGAATGGGTTTCAGAGGATCTCTATATTGTTCGATTGGAGGTTTTTTGCGTGATCGAAAGTACTCTGTTCGATACAAAAACTTTGTATCAAGTTCCTCAGGGATCCCACCTGGGACCCTTGCTATTCGTCTTGTTCATCGATGATTTATCGTCGGTGTTTCGTCATAGCAGCTTCCTGCTCTCTGCAGATGATTTTAAGATATACAAAACAATAAGTAGTATTAATGTTTCGTTATTGCAGTCTGATTTGGATAGGTTTTAGGTTTGGTGCGTCATGAACAGACTCGAGTTGAACCTTGCTAAGTGTAATGTAATATCTTTTTCAAGAGCGGCGGAATAGGGGACCCTTACATTATTGATGACAGTTATCTCACGAAGGTTGAATTGATTAGAGACTTAGGTGTTATGTTGGATCACAAATTGCGTTTCGATAGCCATATAAATGATATCAAGAGAAGAAGTTTGAAGCATCTGGGTTTTATACAAAGGAATTGTTACCGATTTTCTGTGAAAACTATGAAAATTGTCTATTGTTCGTTCGTCAGAAGTATTCTTGAGTATGCCACAGTGGTGTGGTGTCCATCTTATTGTATTCACGTTGATTGCCTTGAAAGAGAGGTTTTTGCGATTTATAGCATTCAAGTTAAATATACCAAAAGCAGAAATTGATTATGATGTTTTAAGATCGCGCTTGAGCTTACCAACTCTCGCAATTAGGAGATCTCGTTGTGATATCTTCTTCCTGCATAAATTATTGAACAATGATGTTAATTGTCCCGATCTTCTGCGCAAAATTAATTTCCATGCACCTGCAAGGCGAACTCGCAGTAGTAACGTGTTTAACCCTGATCCGGTCCGGGTAAATTATTTTTTCTTGAACCGTGTTTTGAACCGGTGCAATGAATACTCTGGTGCTTTGGATTTTTTTCTATGTCTTTTTAGTGTTTGAAAGAATTGTTTGTGGATTATTAAAATAAGTGTTCAATTCATAAGTAAAAATTATCAAATGCGTTGTACCGTAAGTTTCTGTATGAGTATTATAAGTTAGTTCTGTAATACAAATACACATACTAGAATAAATAAACAAATATATTTTCACTTATCAATGATTAAGAATTCGTACTCAAATATCCCGTTTGGAATAAAATAAATTAAATTTGGCAAAAAGCAATGTCTATTGTCTTTTAGCATGGATACAAAAATGAAATTTGAAAATTTGTATTTATATCACGATTTTTTTGCAATAATGAACTTATATGGAACTCTCACTAAGTCGATTTCTACTCTCACTTAGTGTTTTTTTTACTTTAGCAATGAGTGTTTGAAGATCTGTCTTCAGCAGTTGTTGCTGCTTTTATTGTGATAATTACAGAATAGTACACGTGTTTGTATATTATGCGCATGGGTACCTTGGTGTTCTTTTGCAATGAATTATAGTTATTAAATAACAGCCAGTAGGAGTGCTCTTTAACATATCCAATGTCTGTGAACATCTATTGTTATTTTCATAGTCGACTTATTTTTAATAAAAATTAAAATTTGAAAAAGAAATAAAAATAATTAAGAACCTCACTTCAATTCTGAAAATAAACAAACAGTATTTCGGAATTATTGGAAACACCTCACCTGAGATGCGAAATAAGGAATGAAAAGTTGTATGGAGTTCGTTAAAATTCAAAGGAAAAGACATTAAATATTGCATATAAGATATCAAAACAAAGTGAAATATTCATGTCTAAACATTTAAACACCTCTGATGGTACGAAATCAAGATACTAATTTGTATTACAACTAACATCTAATCTAAATTAATATTATAAGCGCAAAAAAGTTCCACACCCTCGGCCACAATGTATTGTCTTCTGGGCATCCCTCCGCTACACATAGTGGTGGAGGAGGTGGCCATGAGGACCTCTTTGAGACTGTGGGAGGGAGGTATATGAGGGGACAGAAATCCAATCTCTGGACACCCCACATCCCTGAACAGTCAGAGAACTCCGACGTGACCTTCTCACAGGAGGAGATCAAACGAGAGCCACCTATTACTTTGACGAACCCTACAAAGTCGTTATTCCACCAAAAGAAATTTAGACCATACCCCATGCCTTACTCACCCCACAGGGACCCACCTGGTTTACGGACGGGTCCAAAACGGCCCTAGGGCAAAAATTATGATTGCTCTGGGAGACAACGTCACCGTAACACACGCAGAAATATTTGCTATTGCTCTGATAGCCAAAACGCCCTTGGATATCTGAAAGATACGAAGGTTACATCCAAACTGGTTGACGAATGCAGAACATCACTTCGTCAACTCAGTACTACAGAGTCACTCTGATTTGGTGCACAGCCCATCAGGGCATCGAAGGAAACGAGATAGCAGACAGCCTCGCTAAAAAGGCAACAGCTGTCAGACCGATGGGACCAGAACCAATTCTGACCATCCCATGGACCCATGTGCTCTCTTTCTTTCAAAACTGGAACACTACCGAGGCCCAAAACTACTGGCCAGGCATCTCAGGACTGAGACAATCAAAAAAGGTCATAAAGGGGCCGCAATCAAAGAAGAGGGTACATGAACTACTCTCTCGAAAAAAGTCTGTTGGGATGGTAGTAGGCCTATTAATGGGACACTAACTCAACAAACATCTACACGTCATAAAACTATCGGAAACCACACAATGTCGTGGTTGCCTAGAAAATGACGAAACAACGGAACACATACTCTTCGAATGTCCCGCTCATAAGGAAACCAGACTGAACACCTTGGGCGCTGAATCACCTAGCGCCCGGGTGATCCAGGAGGCCCCCTACAACAGTCTTGCAAGCTTCATCAGGAAGTTTTTGCAAGACAAATAACAACTCCACAAAACACAGCAAGCACAATGGGCCATACGGTCTGAGTGCTGCCCATATGGGCGCCGTGCAGGAAGAAGAAGAGATATCCTAAAATATTTCCCGCGTGAATATCAGGTATATTAGTCCGGCTGCTTGTCGTCATTGCTAGCTGACAGAGCCACAGGTTCATTCTAGTAAAGAATAAATTTTATTCCTACCATTATTTCAGTGAATATCCCACAAGATTTCGTTACATTCTTTCACATAAAATTAAATATTCCTTATTAATACCTATACCCTTATTAATACCTATATTTAATTATAAGGATTATATTACTTGTGCTGAAGAACTAGAAGAACAGAATTCATGGATGGGATACATAATTCTTGAACATATTCCATACCACTTGCTTTGTTATAAGTATTTCTCCTTACGTAAGTATAGTTCACATCAGGGAACTGATCTTTAACCTTTTCCACAAATCTACTTTGAATAGATGACTCTACAAATGTCATTGGAACTAGAATCTGTAAAATAAAATCTTCAGAACCAGTATTCGAGAAATTATAAATTGCTCTACCTGGCTAGGGTTGAATATGTTGATTTTTCTAAGTGTATTATGATAAGATTGAGTATCAGATATTTGACATAGTATCAAACGTGGCTGTGACACATTAATAGCTGCAAGACCAACCTCACATCTTGCTTCCCCTCTACCTTCTGATAATGCTTAAAATGAAATATGCATCAAAGGTATATTCTCAAAACGATTTTGAATTAAAAATATATTTGCAATTTTTCCTACCTACTATGATTCTTGAGTCTTCTTTACTTGTAGTTTCCGAATGCAATCCAGATGAACTTGATATACTAATAAAGAGAGATTAATTATTATTTTATTTTCAACGATCTCTTAATATTCACTAACCTTTGGTGGCTTTTACCCCAGTTTATGTTCGAAGAAGGAGTTGAATCTTTTTTAGTAGATTTTACTCTATTAGAAGGAAGGCCCATAAAAGGCTTTGATCCTAAAAAACAATTTTAGATTGCCTTGTACAATACAATTTAAAATGTAAAAAAATACTAACCATATCGAGGTTGTTTCTTATTATTAGTTCCAGCATTTATTTTTCCTCGATTAACTTGTTCACGTAAATTCATTTTCACACATTTGTTTCAATTTGAATGAATAAAGAAAATGAAATTGAAAGAAAATTGAAGAATCATAGACAAATGTTAAAACATAGAAAAACATAATAAGCACTTTATCCGTAATACATTTAAAAGTATATCAAGAATCAAATATTTAAAGTTTCGTTTAATCAGTTTAGTTTATTATGAAAATACTTTTTATAATATATATACAAAATTATTCTTCAGATTCCCCATCGCTTTCATTTTCATCTTGCTGTGTTTCTATATTTCTATGGTTTTCAAGAGGTTGAATATCAGCATCTCTATATTGAGTGGTCCATGATTTTGGGTTACAATTTTTGAAGATCTTAGAACAAACAGAATTGATTATTATAAAAAAATTTGCATATGATATTTCTTACCTTACAAACAAATTTTAGAAGCTCGTGCTTTGAAATCTCCTTTTCTGATCTTGCTCCCCAAGAAAATGTCATATCTTGTGATATACTATCTTTTCTATATTCAAATAATGTTGTTTAACTAAAGTAACAGTTAAGTATTCTTTAACATTGCCAAAAAGTTCATCATGTTTTCTCTCAGGATCAATATGTAGAGATCTCAGAAATGAATAAAGAGAAGCTGAAATTAATATATTAGATTGAGTGCATCATTCTACTGAATATTAACAATCTCACCTTGAGTAACAATACCAGTAGTCATGTATAAATGAACCAAGACCAACATCAATAGTATTTTCCTTCGATCTTCAGGTAGATCATCGCCTTCATCCTTTTCAAGATCTTCTTCTACATAAGGGAGGTTATTGCTGAGTATATAAAATTTGTTATTACTATCACATAATATTAATTTGAAGCCATATACCTAAGCATAAAAATATATAAGTAAACGTTTTCAACAAAATGTGATAGACTTACTTTTTCTAAAATTGTTGAAACCTTTTCAATAACTTTATCAAAAGTTTTTCCAAGTGCACCCTTTATATGTTTCTGCAGCTCATTTTTTCTGAACGGCAACTGTTGGCCAGCTTTAAAAATCATATAACGCACGCAATCATTGACTTGTTCATCAATATCCACAGGAGTTAATGCGATTTCTCTGAAAGTTACGTCAATATTAGGTTGAGTATTACTTCTCGTAGTTTTGGCTTGGGGAGTAGAGACTGGTTGACTCATATTTCTACGTTTAGGTCCCATGATGAGGACTACGACTAAGAAATTAAACTTATCAATTTATATATAAAAGTAAACAATTTTAATTAAATTAAACTTAAACTATAAAGAACCCGGGTAATCCTGCTTTTTAAGCTGTATAACATAGCTGACCACTTTCGCGCATCCAGTACCGAGTCGAACAGATTTTTTACCGAAAGTATTCGAATTGTAGCTAGTGTTGCCACAATTTATCTCACGTCGGAGATTTGATGACCTATCGTTGAAAATGAAATGGCGAAGCATAAGGTGTACTATTGATGTGAAACCGATAGCAAAAAATTCCTAATCACGGGCGTAACTTCTCGGGAGCGGTAGGGACATGTGTTACTCGTATTTTTTGCAAGTGGACTCAGGAACCCGCGCTTGATTATCTGAATAAACAGATACATATTTTGACTTCTTTCAGACAGGATAGTGCGGTATAGCACAAGATGGATTAAAAATATTTATATGACATTTGAATCTGACCTCTAATTTCAGTAATTCAATAAGTTCAACATGATGGATAAGGTTGAGGAAAATATTTCCCCTTGTTTGGTATAAATTTTCTGACAGAGTGCAAAATATACATTGCTTCAGATTTTTTTTTCTAAGCTAGAACTGTACTATTTATCTGATACTGCAGGGTAATAAGTTGAGAATTGTACACTGTACAATATACTCTCTTCATTCATTCGGAGGGTGCCACTAAACAATATCTCAGATATATTAATTCATTAGTATTCATAGATCTAATAAGATATTTCTGATGTGGTTTTCGAGTTATTCACGGTAACTGGTAACTGCCTAATTTTACCCTATACTCAATATCTCGGTTATGAAGTTTACGTCAAAAATGTTTTCACATTATTTAGATTGTTCTTTGCAAATTGCCGAAATTCCTTTTTCCTCTTAGTTTGACAGATAAAAAGATAGATTTGTATTTTTTTCTTGACAACACTCACATTGACAAAAATTGAAATTAAACTTTTATGTCTATGTCAAGCCAAATAGAAAAAAAAATCGACTCATAAAGAAAGTGGTTGAACAATGTGAAAATACTTTTTACGTAACTTCAATAATAATCGAGATATTGAATAGCTCAAAAATCACTGAAGTTAAAAAATCCACCAGGAAAAGGGATCTGGCAACACTGGCAAAAATTTAAATCGTTCGTCGACTCGGTACTGGATGCGCGGAAGTGGTCACCGTAAACAGTAGGATTACCAGAAACCAGAATTTAAAATTCTTCTTTTTCTTTTGTTTTCCCTTGGTCAATGTGGCCCATTAGGCAAGTGGTAAGCAACTTTAAGCTGGATTTTGGACTTGTAGATCACCAAGTCCATCCAGCTAGATCTTTTATTCTTCAGGGAGGTAAGTATTTCTCTTAGCTCGTCAGATTGCAGATTACTTTAGTAATATTAGTTATGTTATAGATTAGGTAACTCAAACGATAACACATTAAAAGGAAATCAGGAAAAAAATAGGGTAGTGTTTTTTTAATTAAGTGTTAATAGGAGTTAAAGCAAAAGTGGAAACTCATTTAAACTTTGCTGAAAATTGCTTGTACCATAAATTATAGATTGCTATTAGATACTGATGAAAAGTTAACCAATAATTTAATAACGGAGACTTCATTGCTGAATATTAGTTTTGAAAATTATTAGGAAATTGAATTTTATTTTTAAGAAGATTTATAAACTTGGTATAGAACAGTTCTGTACGTTATTAGGGCAATCTAACAAAATGTATGCTTTCCTATATGAAACTGTTGGAAACCTGTAAATTGATTATAATGAATGAAGAAGAGACTCAGCTTTGGACAGTGATTTAATTTTTCTATAATATGTTTATTCAGTTGTTTGAACCCAATGATGTATTATGACATAATTGTTTGAAACTCTGTTAAAAAATGATTTGCCTAGGTCCATGAAAATTTTAGAAGCAATATTATAAAAACTGGTATTGATGAAAGTATTTAAATCTTCAAATTTACAACATCTAGGGTACATGCACATAAACAATTCACTGTTTTATCTAACTTTTGTCAGTCTGACGTCAAAGTCTGATTAGATATAATAAAAATTTCTGAAATATTTGAGTCAACCTCTTTTAACTAATTCCATTATTTACACGTGAAAATTAATTCCAGCAGTATTCTTCTGACTATGACTGTTACATCCAAAAGCCGAACAATTCACCCTATCTTTAATGATAAAAACTACTCATATTTATCCAAAAATCTACAGATTTTGCACAAAAATTACTACAATGCCATTGGCATGTTTACTATCAAAACAATGGCCGCCAATATTATAAACGGTACGAGTCTGCGCGGCCTATAGAACAAGAGTTCGTAGCCTCTCACCTCCAACTATCAAAGAAAATAATGCCATAGAAAAAAGATTTATAACCTAACAGTCCTTACACAGAATTTATCTATTTACTTACTTTGAATTTGGATTCAGTTCCATTTGAAAAGTTTTTAATTTTTGAAATGGAAAACTTCAAAATCAGGTAGGTGAATTAAAATATTTGAATACGGTAGCCTACTGAATATCTAATTTACAGTTGTAAAAATCTCCCAAAAATATTCTTCGATGATAAAAATGTTGCTAAAAACCATTTTCGTCGTTTTGGAAGAATTAAAAAAATTGTTTTCAAGCCTAAAAGCAAGGGATGTACAGTAGAATATGCTACAGAGGATGGGGCACAAAAAGCTGTTAAGTTGGGTGGCATACATGAGAATCACATTTTTGAAGTGGTTAAAGATGATCCTTTGGATAAGAGGAAAAGAATAAAAAAAGATGATGATCCAGATTGGCTACCAGATCCTGACGTTTTAGAAGAATTAAATGCTATGTGTGGTGGGCCATCCTTAGGACTTGCATCAAAATATAAGTTGAGACCAGAAGGTAGAAACGCTGTAGATCAAATTCATTTAATTTTCTTCTATTTTGGTTTTAGGAATGGAAGTTGAAGTAACAAAAGAAACTCCCAAAAAGATAATGAAAAGACAGTGGCCTATTTTAGAAAAGAAAATGTATCCAAAGAAAATTAAACCTATTTCAACTGTTTCCAAAAATGTTCTCTCTGAAGAACAACGAGAACTCATTGAAATTATCAGAAAACCAGCTCAGAGTATAGATGACAAGTATAAAATACTTGATGCTAGAGATAAGTTAATTCGTTTCTTCATTAAAAGAGATGGTAATAAATCTGGAGCTACTGAAGGTACTTGCCCTGATATGTGCCCTGAAAAAGAAAGACTTCTTAGAGTGATTCAGCATCAAGTAAGATTGAATTTCTAATTTTTACATGTCTTAAATGTATTGTAGCCGAATATTTAAAGAAATGAGATGTAGTAATTTCAAATCCTGATATCTTATATAATGTTCATAACCAGTATTTCAATTATTAGACATTCAGTCATCATAAGAGGATTTAATTTTTCAGGTATCCATTTATGAACAAGATTCAGGAAGAGAAATGAATCCTTCATTAGCTGTTAAACAATACTCTAGAAGTTCAGCAGATCAGGAAGCTTCTCTGCCTCATGAGCTTAGGCCAGTTGGTGTCTTGCAAATGACTATGTCTTATTTAGTTCACAGAATAATGAACCTTGGTGATACTTTAGATGTAAGTCGTAAATTCATTTTAGGTAAATCTCGAAATAATAAACTATTTTCAATTCTAAAAGAAAGTTCAAATCTTGAAATAAAACAAGCTGTGTGCATAACTTCTTAGATTTATTATAATTATTTATTATTATCAGAAAGGTATCAATGCATTTGCATAGATTTTGTGATACCGAAACTCCTGCTGGCCAATTGTGGGGCGGTTCAAGGGTCAGTTCAGGAACTCTTATTTTTTCCTATTGTACATTAGATAGATATATAGATTATCAGTGAGGGCTGCCTAGCAGCCCGGCTACTGCGACCCAGTGGTCTATTGTGGCACACTGTTCTAAATTTTACCCACAAGCTCCATCCTTTTTGTGAAGGATATGAGCTTTGTGGGTCAGATCTTAATAAGCTCAGTCAGCGACAATGCCCTGTTAGTATGGCGGTTAGAACTCTCAGGTCCAATCTAGAGAGTTTAAACCAAGCCTTGGCTCTCGCAGTGGGATGTCCACTGATGGCAAGTCGAGAGTGTCCGAGACCTGAGAGACTCATACAAGGTTCATGTACTTTCAGGTCTAATCATTATTTTCCATCCTTGCAGTCTCTAGGGGAATTCCGAGCCTAGGCTCCTCCAGCGGCCAATGAGTCTGCCTTCTCATTCCCCTAAATGCCTGAGTGTCCGGGTACCCACATCAGACTGTGGTCAATGGCGAGTATTTCTGCTTGAAAAACAGTCGCAAGCCTGCCAAGACAGATCGACTGTTCCTTGGCAGCACCTCGGCCATAGACACCAGCTCCAACACCTTTTGCAGTTTTTGAGTCGTCTGTGTACCAACAGGGGCCCTTTTCAACAAGGAACTAACACTAGTAGAACAAGTGAAATACCTAGGTGCGATACATGATGCCAAACTAAATTGGGACAATCGCATCGAAAGACAAGCATACGCTGATGATATAGTCATTCTGGCTGTCAGGGATGATAGCGATGTTTCCGACAGATTACAGTAGGCTATGTCTGCAATTGAGGGGTGGTGTGAAGGGGAGAAACTTAGCATAAACCCCTACAAAACCCTTATGGTACCTTTTAACGGGAAGAGGAGAATATTTGTTTGCTGCTTGCGGGAGGATTAACAAATAGGTCAATTAAAATCCTCACCGATAGCCAAGCTGCACTGAAAGCATTGGCATCCTATACCTGTACTTCACTTATGATGCAGGAATGTCGCTCTACCCTTGCCAAACTAGGAGAGCGGCTCCGTCTAATATGGGTTTCTGGCCACTCAGGCATTGAGGGGAATGAGACGGCGGACTCATTGGCCGCTGGAGGAACTAACCTGGAGTTCATAGGACCGGAGCCTAAGCTCGGAATTCCCCTGGAAACTGCAAGGATGGAAAACAACCGATGGCTGGACTTGAGGGCAAGTGAGTATTGGATGAGCCTCCCAGGACTCAGACACGTTCGACGTGCCATCAGTGGACCTTCCACTATAAAAGCCAAGGCCTGGCTTAAAGTCTCTAGGTTGGAACTGAGAGTTTTAACTGCCATATTAACGGGGCACTGTCGCCTCAGAAAACACCTAAATAAATTAGGATTGATTGAGGATCCTTCATGTAGGCTATGTGAAGAAGATACAGAATCAATGAAACATGTTATGTGGAACTGAAGCTGACTGGGCTTATTAAGTTCTCACCCACGAAACTCGTATCTTTTACGAGAAGGATGGAGCTCGTGGATGAAATTTAGGACAGAGTGTGCCACAAAAGACCACTGGGTCGCAGTGGCCGGGCTGCTAGGCAGCCCTCACTCAAATATAATATATATCTATCACCTTGAAAGACAAGCGCAAAGAGCGCAAAACTCACTCTGGGCGTGTCGGAGACTATTCGGCCCCAGATGGGACTCAAACCAAAGATAATATATTGGCTATACCCAACAGTGATAAGACCGCTCCTGATCTATGCGACCATCGTATGGTGGCCTGCACTGGAAAAAGAGATAAAACGGAACAAAATCAACAAGATCCAAAGGCAAGCATGTCTGGCAGTCACGGGAGCCTTGAGATCCACACCCTCGGCCTCTATGAGTGTCTTCTGGGCATCCCTCCGCTACACATAGTGGTGGAGGAGGAGGCCATGAGGACCTCTTTGAGACTGTGGGAGGGAGGTATGTCGAGGGACAGAAATCCAATCTTTGGACACTCCACATCCCTAAACAAAGTCGGGGAACTCCGACCTGACCTCACAAGAGATCAAACGAGAGCCACATACTACTTCGACGAACCCTACAAAGTCGTTATTCCACCAATAGAAATTTGGACCACACCCCACGCCTTACTCACCCCATAGGGCCCCACCTGGTTTACGGACGGGTCCAAAACCGGGATGGGTACAGGCATCGGCGTTCACGGCCCTAGGGCAAAAATTATGATTGTTCTGGGAGACAACGTAACCGTAACACACGCAGAAATATTTGCTATTCTCCCGTGTGTACAGGAAAACCTACCCAGGAACTATAGAGACGCATACATCTACATATGCTCTGATAGCCAAAACGCCCTTGGATATCTGAATGATACGAAGGTTACATCCAAACTGGTTGAGGAATGCAGAACAGCACTTCGACAACTCAATGGTGCAAACAGAGTTACTCTGATTTGGTGCCCAGCCCATCAGGGCATCGAAGGAAACGAGATAGCAGACATCCTCGCTATAAAGGCAACAGCTGTCAGGCCGATGGGACCAGAACCAATTCTGACCATCCCATGGACTCATGTGCTCTCTTTCTTTCAAAACTGGAACACCACTGGGGCCCAAAACTATTGGGCAGGCATCTCGGGACTGAGACAGTCAAAAAGGCTCATAAAGGGGCCGCAATCAAAGAAGAGCATACTTGAACTACAGTCCCTCGAAAAAAGTCTGTTGGGATGGTAGTGGGCCTATTAACGGGACACCAACAAACATCTACACTATCATGAAACTATCGGAAACCACACAGTACCGTGGTTGCCTAGGAAATGACAAACAACGGGACACATACTCTTCGAATGTCACGCTCATAAGGAAACCAGATTGGACACCTTTGACGCTGAATCACCCAGCGCCCGGATGATCCAGGAGGTCTTTCAAGCTTCATCAGGAAGTTTCTGCGAGACAAATAACAACTCAGCAAAACACGGCAAGCACAATGGGCCAAAAGGCCTGAGTGCTGCCCATATGGGCGCCGTTCAGGAAGAAGAAGAAGAACAGGGACCCTTAAGTAGACGGTCCTTGGAGCTGGTTCATTCCTGTCTGTTAGGAATGATGATCTAGAATGGTCGCTCTATGTTGGCTTCAGATATTGCTATGTCAGACCTCTTACTCAGCAACTCGTCCTCGATTTCAGACTTGTGCATTACTTCTATGGCATCAAGGGGCCCCAAGTAGAAGAAATCTTCAATGCAATTTATTGTTTCGCAGTGTGATCTTTGTAATGACAATATAGGTTATTTTTTCATGTACTAATGAGCTAGTGGAAACCATCAATTTAATAGTACAAGGGAAAAACAGTAAATTTCAAATACTAAAGTCTTGATCTATTTGAATACTGATAGTTGGAGGAACTAGTATATTAAAAATGTTATTTTGCAGGTGAATATAGGTGATTGGTACCATTTTCTCTGGGACCGTACCCGCAGTATTCGTAAAGACATAACACAGCAAGAATTATGTTCACCAGGCTCTGTAACATTAGTAGAACAATGCGCCAGGTTTCACATACATTGCTCTGCAAGATTAGTGGCTGAGGATCCTTCTGTTTTTGATCAAAAAATCAATACCGAAAATTTGACAAAATGCCTACAAACATTGAAATATATGTACAACGATTTAAAACTGAAAAGAATAGAATGTCCAAATGAAGCAGAATTCAGAGCCTACATCATATTACTGAATCTAAATGATGGTAATTTTATGTGGGAGGTAAAAACCCTTTATGTCTTTATATATCAATATTTCTCATTTACAATGAAAGTTTTAGATCATCATTTTCATTCAAAAAGTCATGAAAATATGTATTTTTTAGGTTCAAAAGTTAAGACTGGAGATTCAGAAATCAGAAGAAGTCAAGACTGCCATAAAGATTTATTCTGCCCTGGACAAGAATAACTTCATCAAGTTTTTTAAATTGGTCCATGTTTCAACTTATTTAAATGCGTGCATATTGATGAGATATTTTATACAAGTGCGTATACGTGCTATAACGATGATACTTAAGTGTTACACACCAAGAATCACTAAAGTCATATACCCATTGGACAAATTGACTAATAATTTAGGTTTCGAAAGTATAAGTCACACAATTGAATTTTTACACAGTTGTGGGCTGACTATAACTGGTTCAAACAGTGCAGTTGTTCTAGACAGACAAATGTTTACACCTCCTGAGTTCACTTACACTTCTTTAGACCGTTCCCTGAATGTTGTAGAATCTAAACGTAAGGATCTTACAGTTGGCCAAATTATTTGTGGACTTAGTTTACCACCAAAAGATTTTGAAACTCACATTCCTCAAAATAGTTTCAATGAGAAAGGCGTCTTGAAAATTGATCAGTATCTGAAATTAAAAGATTTAGAAGGCCTTAAAGAAATTCATACGGAAGTTATGACTGAAAAAACTTCAAAGATTCAATCTAAATCCAAATTCACTTCATCTAAGGTTGCAAATCCATATGTTTATGTTAAAGATTCTAAAGCAAGTCTGGTTCTGTCAGACAGTAACACTGATAGAAATGAAGATGCCTTAAAGAGAAATGTTTCCAATTTTGTTCCAGTTAAATCAAGCATTTTTTCTTTAGATAATAGGAGTAAAGCTGATAATAATGTTGTCTTGCCAACAAATATATTCGGCGGGAAAGTTATCAAAAGTTTAAATGCAAGTGATAATCAAAAACAAGAGAAAGATTTGAATATACCCTCAAATCTTCAAGGTAAAGGCTTGAATTTGTTTCAGAATATCCCAAAAAATAATTTCGTTGGTACTTCAGAAAAGAGTCAGAATATTTTTGGATATGGAATAAAGAGTAATGAGTCCCTTTTCGGAGCTAAAAAAGATGAGAATCCTTCAGGCAATATATTCGGAGGAACTACACTAAATTCTGATGCCAACAAGTTCGAAGGTAAATCAACAGATTCTGTAACATCAATATTTGGAAACAAAACAACCATATTTGGAAACCAATCAAAGGTGTTTGTTGAAACTGACATGACCAAAAATGATATTAAATCTAAGGATGACCTTGACTTCAAAGAAATAAAGTGGGATATTGATTCACCAGAAAAAGAAAAGGAATCTCAAAACACTTTTGAAGATATATTTTTCAAACCCGTATCATCGAATATTATAGGAAATTACCAGAGTATTGTTCCAAAATCTATTGGCGGATTTTTTCTTCCAAGTGTCACTATAAATACTCCAAAAAAAGAAGATATAAGTAATCTTCCACAGAAAAATGAATCCCAAAAAGAACAGACTGAGAAACAATTACAAGAAGCCTTCAAAGAAAAACAGAGGGAACTAGAGAAAGAAAGAGAAAAGCTTGAAAAAGAGAAGCAACAAAGGATTAGACAACTTGAAGTTGAACGTGAAATGGCAGAGAAGAGAAGAAAAGATGAGGAGGAACAGAAAAAGAAACTTATAGAAGAACAACAAAGAGAAATAGAAAGAAAAAAATTGAGAGAAATAACGTTAACAATAAACAAACTGATTCCAATAATTTTAGAAAAAGTTGAAATACAAGTTCGAACTGAAAAACTTGAAGAATTGAAGAAGAAAATGAGGAAACGCTTTCTATTAAATGTGTTTCAAATGTGGCGTAAATCTGCAATCAAAATGAAGAAGAAACGAAAAGCCATTGATTGTAGCCCAGTCTGGTTGTGCACAAGAAGTCCACAACAAGAAGCTTCTGAATTGAGAACTGAGTCCCAAAATCTTACCTTGAAATATATGAAGAGATATAAGTTGGGAGAACCTGTGACACTGGCATGTGATGAACCAACCATCACCAGAAAAATTGATTTCAAGGAACTCTCTGATGTTATTTTTAGAAGATATTGTCAATTGGGTATGAAATTCTTCAAAGATATATATTGGAAGGGCGTAATATCCCTTCCTGGTAGATATGAAATGCCAGAAGGTAGAGGTCGAATTGAAGAAACTTTACAACAGTTCATTCAGTGGAAAGAATTCAAGGAAGAGACAGTACTTCTAGAACAATATGCTTTCAATTGTGTTCAATCAGTAAAATATTGCATTGAAAAGCAAAATGACTTACAGGTTAGACATTGTGATGCCAATGGATTTATTTTTATAGGAAAGAATTATAATCAAATGCTATGCAAAAGAATACTGGAAAATGTGAAAGCCTTCGGCGTTTTTGTTCGAATTCCGATAGTTATTCTTCTGCAAGAAAAACCACCTAATACCATGAATTTTAAGATATTAGTTGAGCAAGGAGTGATTTCAGATTATCTCATTTTAGTGGACAATTTGAGTCCCCAGAAGTTAATTATTAATATTGAAAAAGGTTTGAAGTTTTTATTGAAAAATACTCAGAAACCTCCTTCTTTAGAACTGGACACCATGAAAGCATTCCTAATTAAAAACTTGTGCACTGAAATATGGAAAAGAGCGAATAGCTTTTGTAAATGGAACTCTATTTATAAAAATTGTCTAAGAAATCCTAATATTGTTATAGACCTATATAACGAAGCTTTAGCTAAGTTGAAAAATTCGATTTTGGACAAAGCTTGTTTTGAATTTGCTAATTTTCCTGAAGTTTTTAAAGAATTGTTGCCAAGCGAAATTCCAGATTGTATTCCATGTGATTACAAATATTTTCCAGCCTTCTTCAAAGACAACTCTTACTTCAATTATTTATCTAATATTGTAAACAATCTTGAGTTGAAAAGTTTAAAAATGTGGCCTCCTGAAAATCAATTTGACTTAGAAAAGTTGTTATTAAAATATTGTTCTGAACTATTCAAAGATCATCAGAGACCTTTTTATAAAATTATGGCTGTATTTTTAAAGCATATTGATACTGATGGTGGATTTGAGGATATTCAAACAGTTGTTTGGACCGATGTGATTGAAATTTTGGCACTTGAGAAAATTAGACAAACCAATTTTTCTCTTGAAGACACAGAATTTTTCAACAAATCAGTATACAATCAGTTAGTTGTTATTTATAATCCTGAAACTTTGTATGAGTACATAAATACTGATTGGTTCTATGTTAATAATCCAATTATCAAAAACATATAGCAGATAATTCTTATATGCCAAGAAAAGAAAGGAATCAGAGTAACGTTAGTAGTGAAGAAATTGATGAAATCATTTCAAAAGCAAGGAGTCAAATTCAGAGCATTGATCATAGTGAGATCAAAAATGAAATGAAGGAATTTGATAATTTATTATTAGATTTGGAAGAGACTTTATTAATTAATAAAAATTTCGTCAAACTTGAATGAAAGAATTCAAAGTTTAGTAGAGGATGTTTAAATAAAGACCATTACGAATTTACTTTTGTAACATTTAACATTTCAAAATGAGTCTTTTATTTTTTCAAATCGATTTTATACCTGAAACACTAAGTGATAATTGTTTTGTATTTTTATTATAATATTTCAAGGATGGATATCTGAAGGCAAGTTTGATCTAATTGGATGAACAAGCTAATTTAAATTCACCATGTATTTATAGAAGACTGGTGTATTCATTTTGAATGAAAAATTGCTTAAATTGTATTCTGTTGATTTTTGTTATGTAATAAGAAACTACATAAATTAATTTTGAATATTTTCGATAACCATGAAAATTAAAATACAATTATGTATCATTGAGAAAATAAATCCTTGAAAAATACTTCGATTTCAACTAACTTCAACTCCAAAAGGTTTTTTCAGGATACAAACTGCAGATACTAATGTCTGAAGACAGCTTACTAGCATGAAATTATTGGTTATTTATTTTATTTATTTCTCTCTTAGTAATGTTTCATGATATTTTGTAACAAAACTAAAAACGTTAAAGTGTCAATATCATACAAATGAATAAAATGCAACACAGAACCAGAACAAAAGTTAATGAAAAAATACACTGATTTAAACAATTAGATTAGACCCTTCTGCCCTCACACCATTCGTAGAACTAATTCATGGTGTAGGGTTCACATTTCCTTTCTGAGTTCTATAATATTTATGCCGGTTTCAGCCATTCTATTTCAAAGAAAATTCAGAAGAACAAAGAGTATCCTTCGTGGTTTAGTTACGATCTTATAAAGCTTATCAGTCAGAAAAAGAGATGCATTGCAAATATAGAAGATCCGGAAGCCCAGTTGATTATGCGAGGTTTAGCGAGTTGCGTTCTAATTGTAAGATATTGTGTGATAATTTACATATTGATTACTTTAGTAATATAGAACGGAATATACACTCTGATCCTCAGTCATGCTGGGACTTTATAAACTCTAAAAAGAATTCATCAGAGATTCCTAATTGTATGGAATACAAGAATACGTCTAGTACAGATGGCAATGTGGTAGTGGATATGTTTGCTGATTATTTTTCAGAGGTTTTCAGTAAAGAAATAATTGGTCCCGGTAAGACTGAGTGTGAGTGGCTGTCGGTTTTCTCCAAGAGAGGTCCTGGAGGTAATTGATAGCTTGAAATCTAGTTTTCAGCGGGATGCGATGGTTAACCAAGTATTGTTTTAAAGAGATGCGCTTTCGTTCTATCAAACCTTATTAGTCAATTGTTTAATCTTTCCTTAAGCAATGGGGAGTTCCCTATACTTTGGAAAAGAAGTCTTGTTATCCCTCTCTTCAAGAGCGGTTCAAAGTCCCAGATTTCAAATTACAGAGGTATATGCTTGCAATCTGCTTTGCCAAAGATTTTAGATAGCTTAATTTGTAGCTTTTTGTCTTGGAGGTATTATTCTGATATAATTGGTGAGCAGCACGGATTTTGCAAGGGGCGATCCACTGTGACTAACGTCGTGCTGTTTCTGAAGGACATTATTGATTGCTTTGAGTCGGGATATCAATTGGACTCAGTCTACACGGATTTTTCCAAAGCGTTTGACAAAGTGAATCACAACCTACTTTTAGCTAAACTTGAAGCTGGGGTGTGTCTGGTCCATTGTTCACCTGGCCCAGAGGTTTTCTTTGCAGCAGAACACAGATGGTTAAGTACAGAAACTTTTACTCTCGTGAAATTTTAGTGACATCCAGAGTTCCACAGGGATCGCACCTTAGTCCACTCCTATTCAATCTTTTTGTTAATGATATTAAAGATTCCTTATCTGATAAATTTCTAATGTTTGCCGACAATTTGAAGATGTATTCTATTGTACGTAATAATTCAGATGCCGTCTATTTGCAGTCACAGATTGACAGATTAGGTTGCTTGACTGATACAAATTGTTTACAATTAAATATCAATAAGTGCAGTGTGATAACGTTTTATAGGTCTGAAAATTATGTTGAATTCGATTATCACATTGGGGGTGAAAGTTTGAAGCGCGTTCAGAGTATCCGTGATCTTGGTGTTACGCTTGATCAAAAACTTAAATTTAAGGAGCATATAGCATTTCCAAGAAAGCTTACCAGACACTAGGTTTTATAATACGTAACTCAAGTAATTTTTCTCCGAATACTGTTAAATTGTTGTATTACTCACTTGTCCGATCTATTTTGGAGTATGGTTCTGTTGTCTGGTCGCCTTATCAGTTGGGAGATGTAGACTGCTTGGAGAAGATCCAGAGGAGGTGTTTACGTTTTTTGGCATTTAAGTCCTAAATACTTCGCGATACAAGTTTGACTGCTGTCGCAAATGTTCTTCAGTTATTGCCTCTTGTAGCTAGACGAAGGCAGTCGGATTTGTGCTTTCTCTACAAACTAGTGAACTCTCCTGCACTTTTGGAATTAATAAAGTTCAATATACCTGAAAAGCGCACTCGTCATACCGCGCTATTCAATGTCAGTTTGCATAGATCTAACTATACGAGCAATCACTTTGTTTATGGGCTGTTAGGCTTGCTAATGCTTCAACTATTAGATTGGACTTTTCCTCCTCGACCTTCTCTAAGTTCAAGAAGTCGAATTCATCCCATTCTGGATAGTTCCGATCGTCCTTTATTTTAGTAATTTTCCGGTTTCAGCTTATTGTTTTCACTATGGTGTTTGTCATTTTATCTTAGTTCAATACAGGAGCTATTTTTTAGTGTTATATTTCTCTATATGTTTTTGTTTAGTTCATACTATGCTAAATGGGGGTTACCCGTCTGTTTGTATGTACATTTATAATATTTGTATGTACGATATTAAATTAAATTAAAAAATATGAGGAGATTGCGTATCCTATTTCCAAAGAGCTCTGGTCATGGTGACTTCCTGATACAACCTAGGTAATGCATTAAAGATTTTTAAACAACGATACTGCATGCTACTTTCATTGAGAGTCAGTGAGTACAGTGGATAGAAATAGTGGTGATTTCTCCTGGTATTATTTGTATTGCGAAATTGTTCAAAAAGGTAGCCATGCTTTCGCACAAACATGGGACATCGAAAAATGTACAGCCCTCTTAAGGTAAGTATACCATTCCTCCTGAAGACTCCCCTACATGACTCCAAATAACTCATGCGAAAAATTGTTCTTGAAGCTTGTTTTTGCTTCACAAAAATCCTAACTGAAAACGAGCCACCCGCCCAAAAAGCTAAACCATAGTTCACAAATGATTCAAAGTTGGAAAAATACACTATCCTCAGAGTATTTGTATCGACATGGTGTTTCAAGACGTTCGAAGAGTATATCACAGTGTTGAGCCTACCCTCCAGATACTTCACATGAGTTCTCCATTTCATATTGGCGTCCAGTTGTAAACCCAAAAATTAAGTGGACTCACTAATCGAGATATTTGAGCCCTGAACCAGAATAGATGGAGGCGCGGTTTTATCCGGTCTATCAGTATGGAAAACAACGCATTCAGTTTTGTTCATATTTAGGCAAAGCCGGTTTTCATAGCACCACTCTTTAATAGCAGTGCAAGCCTGATCAGCAACAAGCATGGACGCGTCAAGAGATTGAGATGACGTAACAATGTTAGTATCATCAGCATACATCACTAGGGGAGGTCATTGATATATATTAAAAATAACAAAGGTCGAAGGATTGACCCTTGCGGAACACCCATTGAAATATTTTCTTCCACTGATCGAAAAACCCCACTTCCCACCTGAATTTCAACTATCTGCCTGTGATTCTTTGAATAACTCTCTATAAGTTTGAGTTGTTTGCTCCTAACTCCGCAAGCTTCGAGCTTCATTAACAGCCTCCTATGCTCCACACAATCAAAAGCCCTAGAAAAATCGAGGAAAATATTTTACATGTGAGCACTCATGGTTAATAGTTCCGACAATCACATGAATCAGTTGTCTCGAGGACTAGACTAATTACAACGAACTGTGCTCAGTCATCTTAATGAAGTTCGTTGTTTAATACATAAAGAAAATCTATAATGTAAAAATGAATCGCTGAATGTGTTGCTAAGCGCAAACTTTAGATGTTTTATAATTTTTAATTTCCACATAATGTAATCGTTGGCTTATTAACTTTCTTTTTTCTTTTTTTACTTACTACCTGACCCGACGTCCCGAATAGCATAGTAAGTATAAAAAAAATAAAAGAATCGACTGTTAGGCGATATAAAGTTCGGAGGGTCAGCTAGTATAAAGTATATTAAGATTTCTCTACTAGTACATATGTTTTCCCATTTTGTCCGAAACCTTTACTGCCTACTTGAACGGCAATGATGAGTTACACTTATAATCATAATGTGTGGATCAATAATTTTGTGGATGTCGGTTCTTCGTTCATAATATGAAATGTTATATACCGGCGGGCCTTTACTGCGTGATCGATCCATAATTTGTTCGTGTTGAAGATATTGAAAAGGTATATTTACGAAAAAGTAAGATGGTGATTTTCTGTTTGTCTTAAAATAATTTCGAAATATACAAGCTGTTCCTTCAACTTGAACTAAAGTAAAGCCAAAATCGAGCTCCCATACACCAGGTGGGAGAGGTCAAGAAGGAGACTCAAACTGATAAACAACTCAAATAAATAAACCAGATCCAAAATCACACCGAGATGAAATTTTATAAAATAAATTGACTGAAACAGGCAAACGCATCGAAACTCCAAGAAAAACTGAGAAATCGAAACCAAGAGGCTGACGATCAAGCCAGACTTTTTGCACAAAGGTCACTTCAAAGTGGGGTTATATTGACCTCAATTGAGGAACGAATGTGTATAAACTTTATTCAAAACTCTCCGAGAATATTGGACAGAAACTAACTGCAATTTCAATAGAAAAAAATTCACAGCACCTCATTAAACATTTCCTAGAAAAGGAATTGTCAATCTCAAAACCCCGACGATTCTGTCCCCAGCTGGGATTCGCACTTGGCGTGATCAATTGATTTTATTTCCTCCTCACATAGTCTACATGAGGTGTCCTCGATCAATACTATCATAATAAGGTGGTTTTTGGGGCGTCAGTGCCTTACTAATATAGAACTTACAACTATCAGGTCTAGTCTGGAGAGTTTAAGCTAAGCCTTGACGCTCGCAGTGGAAGGTCCATTGATGGCGAGTCGAGAGTGTCTGTGCCTGTGAAGCTCTGCTAGTTCTCCAGTAGCTTCAGGTCCAACCACCGGTCATTTTCCATACTTGCAGTCCCCAGCGCATTTCCAAGCCTAGGCTCCGGTCCGATGAATTCCAAGGCTGTTTCTCGAGCGGCCAATGAGTCCGCCTTTTCATTGCCCGAGTGGCCCAGTACCCACATCAGACGAAGCATATTCCTTTCTCCCAGTTAGGCGAAGGTTGAATGACAGTCCTGCACATTAAATGAAGTGCAGTTGTCGAATGCCGACAAGTGCAGCTTGGTTATCAATGACGACTTTTATTGACCTACCTCGCAAATCAAGAGCATAGCTTAGTGGCGAATGAAGAATATTTCTGCTTGAAAAACAGTGGCAAGTCTGCTAAGGCATGTCGACTGTTTCTTAGGGCCACCCCGACCATATATACCAGCTCCAACACTTTGGGCAGGTCTGTGAACCTATTCTCCTATAATTCATATGTTCTTTCCTCCAGTTTATATCAGTTGCTCCAATCAGCAAGGAACTGGAATATTCCCTAAAATATCAACTTATCTAGAAGGTATATTTGATGATTTCTGAATAGGAGCGCCCCTTTAATTAATTTGTTCTTAGCATCATCTGTCAAGTTCAAAGTTCAACCAGACATCAAAAAGCAAAAGTTGAGCTCCATAAATGAGTATTTTTTTTTAGAAAACAGTGGTCACTTGCCTGACAGAACTGATTTAGCAAATAGCTAGAATTCTCAATTTTACTGAATAACGATGTTATACTTTCTCTCAAAAAAGTGCCAGGAATTGGTCAAAGAACCACAAAATATTTATTTTTCACCCAAATTTATTTTATCGCCTTCAAAGTAGATTCAAAACGGGTACCTCGAGGTGGTAATCTGAATTTTGGCAAAAGAAAAGTCGGCAGGAGCCATATCAGGTGAATACTGTGGTTGTTTCATGGTATTTGTTGAGTTCACAATGCATTGAGAGGGGTAAAAATCTGAGTTTTCTTTCCACAAATCTGTTCTTTTTTTTGTTTTTTTGACTGAAGGTACTTATACTAATATGAATTTCAAAGCTGCTTTCATTTCTTGTTTTAGTTTGTACGGGATAAGTAACTAAATCCATTTCCAAAATTTCCATGAAGAAATTTACTCATTTATATAACTATGTATTTCCAAATTCATGTCATTGTTGATAAGAATCCACTTCATTCTTTGTAACAATTTAAATTGGGTAGAATTTGAAAAAAAATAAACAAAACTACAACAACATTTACTAACTCAAATCTATAATTAATTTAAAAGATAAAAATTCATACAGCAAAAATAATAGCTCTAATTTAATAACATCTAGAGAGGTAACCATCAGAATTGGAAAGTAGTTGGTGGAACTGTAATCACTAGAATTTATCATCTACTAGATCTATCCCTTCATGCAATATCTGCAAAAAAAGAAAATTATTAATTAAAAATTATCTGAATAACTGAAAAGAAATAATTTTGAAAACAATGGAAAATACTTACTGTATCTAACTTTGCACTGTTGAATGGCTTCATTGAATCCTTGACATAGGGTTAGATCAGACTGGGTAGAAGCGCAATGCAGGAATTGTTTGATTTCCCAACCACAAGGTCCGTTTTCATCTAAGTTACCACTATGGCCTTGCTGAGCTGGAGCTGCCTGCTGTGGAGCGGCAGCAGGAGCAGCTGCAGTTTCAGATCCTCCACCGCCACTGAACATGCCTGCAAAAATATAAATAACATGTAGTATGACAATTTAGTTGAAACTAGAGTAATTCATTCAATGTAGGAACCCACTGTATCATCAGTTTTCTGAATTGCCTCCCAATATTGGGGAAAATTTATAAATGTATTCATGTCAAGCTGAAGTTGGAGAATCATAGGTAGAGCTCAATAGTATATGTTGAAAACCCATCAATTTAGAATTCTGTTTTGGAAATAGGTAGATAAGTGTACTGACTGTTTCTTCTATATCCCTTAGCATAAAATATGAATATGAGGACACTTAATTGGCAAATGAAGTGTTCAAGTCCAATTCCAAACATTTAGTCAATTATTAATATCATGACCCCTCTTAGCCTACTGTTAGTTTACATGATCCTAATATTATTTTTTTGGGTAGTAGTCATTGAACACTACAAGAAAATCTTCTGTTTTCTGAAATATGCTTCTTCAACCTTTCCCAAAATGGAACGGGTATGTTCAGCTTCGTACCCAGCGCCTGAAATTGAGGACGAGTTGATGAGTATAAAGTCTGACATAGCAATACCTAAAACCAACATGGAGCGATCATTCCTAGCAGACAGGAATGGACCAGCTCCAAGGACCGTCTACTTGAGGGTCCCTGTTGGTACACAGACGGTTGAAAAACTGCAAAAGGTGTCGGAAATAGTGTCTAAGGTCAAGGTGCTGCCAAGGAACAATCGATCTGTATTGGCGGGCTTGCGACTGTTTTTCAAGCAGAAACATTCGCCACTGACCACTGTGCGTAAATCTTGCTTGCGGGTGCATTAACAAATAGATCAATTAAAATCATCACCAATAGCCAAGCAACACTGAAGGCATTGGCATCCGATACCTATACGTCACTTATGGTGCAGGATTATTGCTCCACCCTTTCCAAACTAGGAGAACGGAGCAGGCTCCGTCTGATATGGTACCCGGACACTCCGGTATTGAGGGGAATGAGAAGGCAGACTCATTGGCCATTCGAGGAATAGGCTTGGGATTCATCAGACTGGAGGCTCAGAATTCCCCTGGAGACTGCAAGGATGGAAAATTACCGATGGTTGGACCTGAGGGTACTTGAGCACTAGATGAGTCTCTCAGTTGTCTGACGCGCTCGACTTGCCATCAGTGGACCTTTCACTGTGAGAGCGAAGGCGTAGCTTAAACTCTCTAGGTTGGACCTGAGAGTTCTAACCGCCATACTAACGGGACATTGTCGCCTCAGAAATCACCTCAACAAGTTAGGATTGATTGAGGATCCTTCATGTAGGCTATGAAGAAGATATAGAAGCAATGGAACATGTTATGTGCGAGCGCCCAGCTGGGGACAGAGTCAGGATGGATGCTTCAAGTCTAAAACTAGAGCCTTGGCATTGCACCTATAAATTATTCACTACGTGTTTCTTTTGTTTTATCTGATTATTATTTATGTTGTTAAATTACATTCATTGGTTTATATAATTAATTTGACTCAATGTTCCAATGGGGGTTTCCTGTATATTCATACAAAAGTTCAATGTGAAAATTTTGTATGCTAAATAAATAAATAAATAAATAAATAGACCACTGAGTCGAAGTGGCTGGGTTGCTAGGCAGCTCTAACTCATAAGCTATATCTGTCTATCTGTATTTCTTCAATTTGACATTTCTAATATAAAGATATTGAACAAAATAGAGGATATGGGATGTAGACAAATTTGATATGTATATGTCATTTCTAATATAATTGTGGTCCGATTCATTTGTTGGATTCCTTTTGGCAGTCGTATAACACCTTTTCTTAAAGACATAGGCGGAATTAACACATACAGCTATGTCTCACTGCATTTTGTTTCGTTTTGCCACAGACTATTGCACAGCAGATGCCCAGACTATTTGTATGACTCATCAAAATGAGGTTAGATATTCATACTGTCAATTCTGATGTGAGAGTGGACAAATTTCATATTCCTCAACACATAACATCTAGGTTCAGGGGTAGTTTTTCATATTTTGCCCTTTCTTTTTTGAATGATTATTTGAACGAACTGAAGTTGAGTGAATTGAAATTCAAAAAGACTGTACGCAAAATATTGTTTGATAAATTGTTGTAGTATGTGGAATTTTTATATTACGGAATCTTTTTTAGGTTAGTAAGGATTATGTGGAAGATATGTTTGCAGAACAACTCCTACTGTGCAATTTTGTTCAACTTTGCATAATAAATTCAATATTCATTTATTTATTTATTCAATTTAACCAAACAGGATTAGCGACTATTACAAGAACTTCCCACAAGTATATTGAAATTAATTCGACACAATAGATAGGGGCAATCAACACAGCCGTTGAAGTTTATACAGAATAAAGATCAGAATTAGATATTCTGACCACCAGAGTAGTCAAACCTATATGTGATCTTAGATCTTCATAATTTATCTTGACCTTAGTTATTCCAAATTTAAACATGAAAATCTATTCTGAATCCTCTCAAGGCAATCAATTTAAACAACATATGATGGACACAACACTGAGGCATATTCCATAATACTTCTGACAAACAAACAGTATACCATCTTCACTGTATCAATAGAAAAACAAGAACAATTTAGCTTGAACAAACCTCATAAGCTTCAAACTTAATTTTAACGTAATTTCCTATTTGACATCAGACCCAAATCTTCAACAAAATCTACTCCTGCAAGACAACTAGCACCAATTGAATAGAACTCTCCCCTATCTACCCTTTGTGACAAAGATATTGTTTTACACTTAGACAAGTTTAACTCTAGTCTATTCTAGACACACCAAATGAGAAACCTATCCAAGTCAGATTGCATCAACGAGACATCAGCCACGTTATTTATTGGTCTGCATATCTTCAAAACATCAGCAAATAGCAAAAATTAGCAATGTAGAGACACATTGCGAAACATTGATGAACAACAAGATAAACAACAGGGTCTCATGTGTGATCCCTTAAGAACCTCTCAGTTATGGAATCCGTATATAATTTCGATAAAATTAAGTGTATAGCAGAGAAAAAAGTGAGTTCTTACCTGTTACAGCATGGCCTACGGTATGACCAATGGCTGATCCAACAGCAACTCCTCCTGCTGTAGCTGCCATTTGAGCAAAGAGCCCTGGTTGTTGTGGAGCGGCCGGAGTGGCAGCTTGTGGTGCCATTTGGGTTGGTTGTGGAGCCACAGGTGCAGGAGCCCTCTGTTGGGTTCTGGCTGGAAGGGTTGGAGCAGCCCTAGAAAAAGAAATTAATGTACTAAATTAGTAAAATTAAGTTAAATGGAAACTTGTTTGCCATAATATCAAATTCTTTAATCTTAATTTTACTGAAAATAGCAAAGTACTGACTCACTTAACCTCAAACAAGAAATTTTTCATTTTTAGCTTTCATTATTTACCTGGGGGTAGGAGCAGAACGTCCACGCCTTGGCATTATTAAAATTATTTGCTATAATCACAGGAGAACAAAAATATTGCCACTTGCTTCGCCTTTTCTACTTTTCTAGAAGTTTGTTACGTAAATGCGTGCTATCACCAGACTTATATATTTCTAATATAACTGACACTGACACCTGACAGCTAATTCTAGAACTCATCAAGCACCGACATACGTGTGAAAATGGTTTTGTCCCGATGTCATGCAAAAAAAAAGATCAATAGATAGTTATACGTCAAATTTTGCGCTGAAATTCACGACAAATAGACACCTATGGGCAAAGTTCAATTCCTCGTATGAAAATAAATGCTTTTGCCAAAAATTGGAAGAAAGGAGAAAGTCATAAATAATCAGTGAATAATAGTCATAAGCTGAAAATTATTTCACAATTTGTCGAAATGTTTTACCATATAATATTGAAAACTGAATGTACATAAAAACTTATAATATTCGGTATGATTTTCCTGCAAATAAATTTATAGGGGTAAATACACGATTTAATTTTGTTTTTGTGAAAAAAATTCCCGTACAATACGATCGTGAAAGTTGCGGAGCGAAATTCAAATTCGTCATAATTTTCTACAGATAAAAATTATGACGTCCAAGGTGGCTGCCGTTTGGGCCAGCATACAGCCGCCATTAGGTATTGAAAAATAAAATTAATTCTTCATTTTTATTTTAATAAATACACAAAGTATTGTGTTTAATTTGTATTTACCTCCTCAAGAAAAGTATAGTTGTGAAAAACCTGAATTTTTCCCGCTGTCATTTAATATTCAAAACTTGTTTGCTCATTAAAGGGAAACCTAACTTACTTTTCTATTTTTTCATGTATTTCAAGTTTAACACACAAATTGCTAAGTAATGAAGAGACAAAAGGTGCAAAGGAATTATTTTCTCTCCGGTGGCACTTCATGAAAGATAATTTAGAAATTAAATAAAGGCAATTCAGAAAAATGAATGAAAAATGTACTTACTTTTTTGGTGTAGGAGCTGACCTTTTTTGTCGTGCCATATCTAAGAAATAGTATCACTTCCAAATAATTTTAAAAATGCCAATAACACTGTCAAACGAAAATGTGGTATCTTGATTATGGACAGGAATGTAAGTTGAATGAAGTGGTTGTAAATGCAAGGATTAACAATTATGTATGATCTTTAAATACGCAATGCAGAGCCAATGTTAATAATTTACTCCTGCTCGCATGATTTATTAGGTCTATACAGTAGCTTAGGCTATGCTAGAAGTTTTTGATGCTCTTTTTGTAGTAGTCTTTGTCAAGGTCCTCGAAATACGCCCTTGTTTAGGATATCGGTATGAAATTTCATGTTTGCACTTCAAACCATTGTGTTGTCCAAGAATGTTGTAACTGTATTACCATTTCATTAATATTTACCTGACTTATCAATTCGCCCTCAAAGTCCACAACTAAAAGGATGTAAAGAAAAACGGAATATATATTTCGTACAATACTGAATAGAAACTAATTCTTCAACTAGGATACGCAAACTACAAACAATTTATAAAAGGAATTGAATATAATCATATAAAAAATAAAACCCTTAATAAATGGATAAAGTAATAATACCAACATAGTAGAGTAAATCCAAATGATTTGAAACAATTTCATTCTTCTATAGTATTCTTTCCACACTAATGACTAATGAATAAATTGAAAAATACTTCACGAAAAACGACAAGAAACAGAATAAAAAGCAACCAAAACAAGAAAAAATGCCGCCTTCCACTGAACTTATGTTCAAAAAATTAATAGATAAGATTGGAAATCTGGAAGAAGCAATATTTTTCAACAATGAAATTATGGAGAAAATGAAGGAATCGTTAGATGACCTAAGAAAGGAAAACCGTAACATAAAAAAGGAGCAAGAAAAGCAGAGGCTTAAAACAAAGCAACTCCATGATGAAATAGCAGAAATAAAAGGAAAAACAACAAACTGCAATGGCCTCTGATTTACTGACGAGAAAAAATAACGTTATTATATTTGGTATCAATGATAAACAAGAGATTTTAAAGGTGTTAGAACACATAAGTGTAAAAGTTGAAGAGGAAAATATCAAAGTTAAACAATTACCATCGAAGAAACCAATGAAACCCTATATTGTAGCATTCAAGGGAGAGCAAATGAGAAACCTAGTATTAACAAACCGCAAAAATCAAGGAACTGCTAAAATCAAGTGCTATTAATCTCGAGGGAACAGAGAGAAATATTTTCATTAATGAAGACCTACCTAAGTTGATTCAAGAGCCTTTCTTCAAGGCTAAGGATCTGAAACAGTTGGGATATAGATATATCTGGACCAAGGAGGGAAAAGTGCTTTGTAAGAATAACGAATACTCAAAAGTTTTAGAATTAAAAAATATCGAATATATAGAGGAACTCAAAAATCGAAAGTAAGTCATCTTTGCTATTTTATCTATTGTGCATCTGCATTGCGTTTATTTTTATCTTTTGTATTATATTAATATTTTATTCACAAATGGATTCATTCATTAGAAATTTTGAAGTAAAAACAATGGAAACAAGGGAAATTGAAAATATCACATATCTCGGTCAGATTTTGAACAAAGATAAAGAAATTGAAACTTTCAGTGTATACACTGCAATATCAGGAGCTTAAATAAAAATCTAGATGAACTCAAAACTAATCTCTCATGATTATTCCTACCGATTGTATTGTCCTGTTAGAGACATGGTCAGTACATGATCTAGGTTTGATGCGAATTGAGGTATATACAGGCTTATACAATGAGAGTAGACTCAACCAGAACGACGGTGTGTTCATTTACATCAGAGGGGGGTCTCAGGTTTACATCAGAAATTATAAATATAGGAATTGTCAAGATGCTAAGGGTCAACATTCTTCCTGCAAGGAAAAAAATAATTGTTGATGCTATTTATCGGTCACCAAATTCGTCTTGTACGGAGTTCATTAGAAACCTGTCAATTTTTCGAAACACAAAATATACAAAAAGGAATAGACGGTCACTTTTTTATGGGATATATTAATATCGACATTCTCAAGGAGACTGAAGGTTCGGGCAAATATCTGAATATACTAAATGAAAATGGATTTTCATATATAATAAATGTTTACACTAGGGTCACGACACAGACAAAATCATGCTTAGATCATATATTCACAAAAAGCAAAATACCAGAAGAAATGTTCAATCCCTTCATTATACATTCAAGTATAACTGACCATGATTCAACTTTTGTAGAATTGAAAATAGGAGATAACTCTATCGATAAAAACGTACAAATACAACTAAACAATACATTGATTACAATGAAATGTCTCAAAACGGAAACATGGGAAGAAATTTATGAAAATGTAGATTTAGATGTGAAATGGGAAACTTTCATCAAGAAATTAAAAAACTATGTGCTGAATTCGACAAAAACAATCACCTCGAAACACAAACATAGAAAAATTGCACCCTAGACAACTGAAATCTATAAACGAAAAAAATCGTATGTACAGAATTATCAGAAAATATCCGGAAAACGAAGAAGCACTAAATAAATTCAAATCTTATAAGAATAAGTTGCAAAATCTTATCAAACTAGCAAAAAAACTACAACAGAAAACAATTAGAGAAACATGATAATGATTCAAAGGGACTCTGGAGTATTGTAAGTTATAAAGTGAGAATTCGCGAAAATATTGATTGCATAAAAGACTCAGACAACAGCGTAATCGAAGATAGGCAGTACATAGCCAAAGAATTCAACAAATATTTTGCTACAATTGGTAAAAGACTGGCTGAAAAATGCCGTGTTAAAGATAGTCCTCATAAACCAATCAGAAACCTTATACAATAGCATTTTTCCTAAGTGACGAGACAGTAGTTATGGGAATAATTAAAGAACTGAAAAACAATAAAGCTAGTATGGATGAGATAAAGGCAGAAATTCTCCAACCGATAGTAAGTATGAAAACAGGTGTGTTTCCTGGGACTCTCAAACAAGCTGTAATAACATCATTGTATAAATCTTTTGACAAAACAGAAATAAAAAATTACAGGCCATTATCGCTTATCTCCTCCATAGCAAAAATATTTGCAAAAGTATTAAAAAAAAGAATTGAAATTTTTTTCCAAAATATAAACTGCTCTCTAGGAGGCAATTTGGGTTTCAAAAAGGAAGGTCAACGCAGGATGCAATTGCTAAATTTGTTGCATTAATAACTGACGCAATTGACAATGATATACCAGCCCTTTGCATCTTTGTTGACCTTGAAAAAGCATTAGATACAGTGGACCACTTGAAATTGCTTGACACATTGGAACGATTAGGATGGAGAGGGGTTGCTTACGACCTAATGAAAAGCTATTTAACAGATAGACGTCAGACAGTAAAAATCGAAACTGAGATGAGTGAAGAAAGATTTGTTACTTGCGGTGTACCTCAGGGCACAGTTTTAGGCCCACTGTTGTTCTTGATTTATGTCAATGATCTGTTTTCTCTGAATGTCGAGGCAGAAAAAATTAGTTTTGCTGATGATACTTGCCTGTTTTTAAAAGCTGAATCATGGGACAAACTTGAACAACTAGTAAAAAGTGAATTTACTCACGTCATGAACAATTTTGATAGAGAGAAATTGACCATAAATATGGAAAAAACTAGTTTCATACCATTTGCCAGTCTAGAAAATAGCTTACCATCGTATCACAACATATTAATTCACCACAATTATAATATCTAGAGCAAAATGTGTCAAGTATCTGGGTATATACATTGACAGTCATTTGAGCTGGCAAGTTCACTCTGAAGACGTGATCAGGAAGATGAGAGCATCTTTGTCCAAATTTAAGTTTCTACGCGAGGTATGTAAGGAAGTTGAGATGAAAAAAGTATATTATGGGCTTGTCCAATCACACATCTTTTACGGGGTAATGGCTTGGGATAGCTTGGCAAAAACATATTATAAGCAGGTAGAAGTCACCCAAAAATGGATATTGAAAATAATATGCAATAAAAACTATACATACCCAACTGAAGATCTATTCAATTTATCAAACGTATTTACAATCAGACAGTTGTATGCAAACTCACTTCTCATATATCTCAAACGACATCAAGTAGTGCATGTAGAAAGACACAACTATACTTTAAGAACAGAAGGAAACTTGGTCTTGCCATTAGTAAATAAATCTATAGGACTTAGATCGTTTATTTATTTTGGACCCCTTCTTTACAACTGCCCACCACCTATGATTAGAAACATCAAATATTTTAATTCATATCAAAATCGAATCAAACACTGGATAAAAAATTGGCCCAGATAATCAGCAGAAAGTTTTATAAACCGAAACAATTTCATATGATCATATTGGAATTATTAGTTGATATAGGTGATAAAACTGACTGAATATGTGATACAATAGGAAATTTTTTAAATGTTTAAATACTGTGTTATATTTTATTATTTTGAAACTGGAACTATATGAATACCAATCTCACGAACAAGTGATCACATTTTGTGAGTATAAATGTTTATTGAGCTCATTATGTTAATTAGATTATGCCAAAAATTTTGAAACTATGTACCTATTGTCAAATCTCAATAAACATTATTATTATTACAAATATCAATATCTTGATTATTCAGGATATATTAGATTCAAATCACAGCGTCATTTATCACAAGTCTGATTTGTTTTTGGTATTTTAAGGAAGGTAACCGCACTTCCTAGTATACA